>CM035424.1:177046674-177759174 GCA_020310875.1 Ceratopteris richardii | reverse complement strand
GTGAAAGCTTCCCTATACTCGGCCTCACAACTAGAAGTGGCCATAGTAGGCTGCTTCTTGCTCAATCAAGATATGCATGAGCTACCACACATGAAGCAAACACCACTTGTGGACACACGAGTGTCATAGCAACCATGTTAGCAACCAACCGATTCTGAGCCAAAAAAAAAGCATGTAGTCTAGTTATAATGTTCCCCCCTTAGGATAAAACAATCCAAGTAGTCGAGTACCACTCAAGTAGTGAAAGATGTGCTTAACCACCTTCCAATGCTTGACACCTAGACAATGCATAGGCCTACTAATCTAAGAGACAATAAACTGAATATCAAGCCAAGTTATGCATAAGTAAATCGAGCATCCAACATCCTATCGAAAGAGAATAACATCAAATGCATCTCTGGCATCATAAAGACTCAACCATAAACCTGTTTCCATGGGACTGGCAATAAATTTGCAATCTTCAAGGCCAAAATGATGCAATAGTGTCTCAATCTATTTTGTTTGACACAAAGTGATTCCCCATCAGCTTGCATAAACTGAATGCCCAAATAAAAATGCAAATGCCCCAAATCTAACATCTCAAAAGAGGCATACAAATCTGCAATAAATTCAACAATATGCTTCTCATTAGGACCATTGAGCAACATATCATCAACATATAAAGCAATGATCAGAAGTACATCATCTGCACGCTTAACATATAAGGTGCTCTCAATTGGATTGTTCTCAAAACAATGTGCTAACGAGTAGACATGTATCTTTTCATACCTAGCACGTGGTGCTTGCTTCAAACCATATAATGCCTTGCACACTTTGTTTTCATGCCCTTTCTGCAGAAAGCCACAGGCTGAAATACATACACTTCTTCATGTACGTCACCATTCAAAAATGCAGTTTTAATATCCAAATGATATCCATCCCAACCATGATAAGTTGCAAGTGCACAAATGCTACAAATGGTGGTCATTCGGCATGTGGGAGCAAAGATCTCATCAAAATCAATGCATCTCTCTTTAGCATAACCCTTGGTAATAAGCCTAGCCTTATATGTTTCAATTTGTTTACCCATTTAGTGCTAATGGCCTTTTTGTAAGGAGGCAAATCACATAAAAACCAAGTACCATTTTCCATAATAGCATCACGTTCTGATTGCATAGGAGCCATACAATTTTCTAAACTTTGTGCTTCATCAAAAGAAACAGGCTCATTTTCATCACAAGGACTATAGACAGCCATTGCATAGCAATCTGATGCAAAGGAAGCACGATGAGAGCCTGAATGAGCACAATATGAAAACCATTTAGGCATAGTTTTAGCCTTTTCTATGCAATCCCTCCCATCAACAAGTGCATCATGTAAATCTGCATCAAAAATGAAATGATTTGCATTAACATTTTGAACCTATAAAGACTAAAAAATGCCTCATTTGGACAAGCACTTGATTGTCCACATGTAAAATGCGGAAGCAAAGTATCATACACATCCTTCAAGCTAACTGATTTCTCCTTGGTACATGGAAGTAATTGCATCTTCCACAAAACAACATCACGGCTAACCAAAATGCGTTTAGTCAGTGGATCATACAGACCATAGCCTTTGTTTTCCAAATTGTATTCAACAAAAATACATTTCACTGATATATCATCCCATTTCCTGCATTGTTGTTCAAGCACTAAAGTCTAATGCATATGTCAGACAACCAAAGACGTGCAAATGAGCAACAAATGGCTTGCGACCATGCCAAGCCTCATGTGGAGTGATCGATTGCACTACTTTTGTGGGACACGTGTTAAGTATATATGCTGCACACATAACAAGTAAAGCTTTACTTTTGACCATACACCTCGCCATTTCCCTGAAAGACTTGTTCTTTCTTTCAGCAAATCCATTTTGTTGAGGTGTATAGGGCACTATACATTGATGTTGTACACTGATTTTTATCCCACGCTCAGCCAAAAATGCATTAACATCAAAAGACATGTATTCCCCCTCGATTAGAACAGAGGATGCCAATTTACATGCTGACAAGTTTTCAGCCATAACCAGGAACTGTTTGAAGCACATAAACACTTCGGACAACATGCTTGAAGATATCATCAATCAATAAATCCATTTTGTTGAGGTGTGTAGGGCACTGTATATTGATGTTGTACACTTATGTTTTATCCCACACTCAGCCAAAAATGCATTAAAATCAGAAGACATGTATTCCCCCCTCGCTTAGAACAATGGATGCCAATTTACATGCTCACAAATTTTCAGCCATAACCAAGAACTGTTTGAAGCACATAAACACTTCGGACTTTGCTTTGAATGGATAGACCAATGCATGCTTGGAGATATCATCAATAAAAGTCACGAAGTATAGGTGGTTCCCACATGAAGGTATCTGCATAGGACGACAGACATCACTACGAACAAGCTTCAATTTATGGGCAGCTCAAACCAAACCATCTTTTGGGAAGGAAATGTTTCATTTTGCCCAAAATACAGCCCTCATAGACATGTTTACAAGGTGCCTCAAGTAAGGGTAGAGAGGACACTATTTCAGATTTCCAAAGGTGAAGCAAACTAGCAAAATTCAAATGACCAAAGCATGCATGTCAAAAGCTTTGCATCTGAGATAGCCTAAGAATCTTGAACTGCAAATGTTGAATTGTTCACATATTTGGCATAGTCTATGAGCTTATACGGCAACATAAAATATCATAAGCAATAAAAACATAACCATTTGAGAGATCGTGAATTGTACATCTGTCATCAACAAACTTAACAGCCAAGCCAATCTTTGCTAATGTTGAAACTGACAACAGATTTTTCTTGATCCCTGACACATATAAAGCATCTCACAATGTGAAAGAACTACCATGCGCAGTAGTATCTTACCAACTCCCATTACAGAATAAGAGTTGTTAGCAAATGTGACAGTATTCCATGTAGAGGCAAGCACAAGTGGACTAAAGAAATTGTGTTACGAGATGATTTGTTTGGTTGACTCTTGCCCCACTATCAAAGTACCAAACATCTTACTCTTCTGCAAACATACATTGCTCATGAGAAGATAGATCATAGCTTCAAATAATAGTAAATATCTATTCTTCATTCATAACAAGATTGGCAGACTACCCGAGGGAATAGATGGAATATATGTCATCTGATCAATGTCAATGCTATCAGCATGAACCTTACAAGGCTGAGGAAAAGTGGATATCTGCTCAAGAAGTCGAAGATTACAATGGGAAAAAACTAATCTCTCGAATCGGGCATGTTGAGTCGATTCCTCTTCTTTGTGTGGAAGAGGGCCCATGTGCTCCGATTCCTTTCACAAGGACTAGAGCTACATTCCTGTGAAAGTACACAAATAGCCAGATGTCTCTTCAAAGTTCAAACAAAAAGAATCAGTTTAATGATTTGTAAATTAATGAAATCATAAATAAATAATTTTAAGTCCTTAGTCCATACCAATATGGGTGCAGATGTACCATATTTTTGCCACCAAGACATAGGCTCTAACCGTGTGTCACGAAGGAGTGCAGTAGGTCCACCGAATGATAAAGAATGCTCACGAAAGAGGAGCAAATCATCCTCTAAATTCCTGATCATTCTCTAATCGTCACTCGCCCACCATGAAAAGAAGTTTGATATATTTCTCACAAGCTCCTCATTTGATTCTTGTTCTTCACTCCACCAAAGTGGGTGTAATACATGTGTCAAAGCATGGATAGGTCTATGAAACCAATCCCATCTTCAATTCCATATGGATCGAAGCTGCTCAAGTCTACATAGTAGATACAATTTACAAAAAAAATAAAAGTGGGTAAGTAATAAGCATTTACCACTAAATACATGTGTTATGTACAAATAAAAGATTCAAAGAATAGACGCATATTTACCTATCTGAAGAGAGAACCGTATTCTTTTGAAAGGATTCACCAATTCTATCCATAAACTCATATAATAATCCAATGGCGCTTCCTCCATAACAGTGAGTCGCAAAACTGAATAAATCGGTCAGATGGATTTTATGAATATATCTGCCTTTGTCCACCATGCATCATGAGTGAAAAAGAAATAAATTTTGATGACCCAATGTTATGTAAATCCAACCACTCCCTAGAAACCACTGTACGCATCAATCCCAGTCGGACACGTAAGAGAGACTCCACAACTATATACATATATGCAAATCGTGTCTTGGATGGTGATAACAGCTCGAGGTCACTATGTGACCGAAAAATGCTGCATACTTTTGGCCTCTTCGTCACGAACTTTACCAAGGACTTTGCACACTGAAAGATTCTAGAAACCCAATCAAGTTTTGCTACATCTTCCATGAGCAAGTCCAATGAGTATGATGCACATGGAGTCCATACAATTTTTGGAAACTCTACCTCAAGTAAACGGCCCATAGAAACACAATTAGAGCCATTATCTGTAATTACCTCCATCACAAACTACAATGCACATTTAGAAACACATTTAGAGCCATTATAATTATTAATTTATCAATAATTGCAATGCACATTGTATACATACATACGTACATAGATATTAGATACATACATAGTGCATTCATGATACATATTACATACATAGACGATAGTACATACATATTATATACATGCATACATATACATATGTCATACGTACATAGTGCACACACACAATGCAAGACATTATGATTCACGAATAATTACATAATACAAATTTACAATTTACCTGAACCACATTATCTTGGCCTACATGCATAATGGCCTCTGGCATGAACTTCCAAATAAATTCACTTATTATCAATATGCAAGGTGAAGAAGCATCAATGGCTCTCAAGAACATGGTGCCTTTGCATGAAGACACTAATATATTGTAGACATTACATCTACGTATATCTGTCCAACCATCGCATAAAATAGTGCATCCAAATTTCTGCCATGTCTCTTTCAAAGGAGTCAACTGACACTATGTGTTGCTTCTCATTGGAAAGTTTTTTTTTTATAATCCCATCATATGAAGGACCATCCCATGGACATCCAATACGACTTATTGCATTAATTGAAGCCTTCCATCTAGGGGTGCGCAAGACATGGAAAAGGATGGTGCATTGGATAAAAAGCCTTGTGATTTCTCTAGTTACCTCCAATATTGCTTGTTTTTGCATCCCTGTATGTATAGACATTCTTTTTTAGGATCCCTTTGATGGAAGGGCATCACTAGCTGGGAGAGGTGTTCTATGTGCTGCCATGCCAAATGTAGGCTCGGAATTCGATCGCATGTATGGTGTGGATCCATCTTCTGTCTCCAAATTCACTCTTTGCCTCTTTGAAGGTCCCTCCTCACATGGTACCTGTGAAGATGATCCTGCTCCCAATGTAGCACTGCTAGATGCTTGAGGCACTCCCAAGCATTGATGCCTCCAACATTCAAGATGAGCTTTTACATCTAAGGGAACATGCATACACGATCCAATGTCTTTATTAGGCACACTTGCAAGATGATCCTTAATTCTTGTGGCTGCCCCCCTCTTATAATTCCACAATATTTGCATTTCCATCTCTTAGAGCCACCTCCACCTGAATACTATGATACAATGGTGACATAATTCCATGCTATATCCTTCACCATGATGATCCTTCAAGTCGCAACATTCATATGCAAATACATGTTAAAACTTAAGTGGCTGAAATAATGTGTTGTAAATTGTAACTTGTATAATAGTTATGATGTGATGCATATGGCTGCTGGCAGCTGCATGCATATGGCTGCTGCATGCATATCATATATGCTGCTGGGCCTGGCATATGGCTGCTGGAGCCTGGCTGGCATATGGCTGCTGGCATGCATTTGGCTGCATATGGCTGCTAGCATATGCATATGGCTGCTAGCATGCATATGGCTGCTAGCATGCATATGGCTGCATGATGCACATAATACATTGCATGCATATGTATTATGGCTGCCCCGCCCTGGCATGCATATGGCTGGCTGCTGTTGGCATGCATATGTATTATGGCTGCATGATCCACATTGCAGATTTGCATGCATATGGCTGCTAATAGTTATGATGTCATGCTGCATCCATATTGCATGACGCATCATCATGACTCATGCATGTGCACAAATGACATGTCACACAATGCACATGATGCATCATGCTGCATGCATGAAGCATGATGCCACATACGTGTAACATAATACATTAAACATTAAATATTCATGAATCATGATTCATAATGTTTAAATTTTAATGCATACACAACGCACATCATGCACATTACATGACATTATGCATATACATAATCATTAAATTTTAATTACAAATTCAAATTTGGGTGATGGCAGATGCACATGCCATTGTCCAATGTCATCTATGAATCAATAGATGACATTGGACAATGGCATGTGCATCATCCAAATTCAAATTTGTAATTAAAATTTAATGATTATGTATATGCATAATGTGCATTGTGTATGCAGTAAAATTTAAACATTATGAATCATGATTCATGAATATTTAATGTTTAATGTATTATGTTACATGTATGCGGCATCATGCTTCATGCATGCAGCATGATGCATCATGCACATTGCATGTACATTGTGTGACATGTCATTTGTGCATCATGCATGAGTCATGATGATGCATCATGCAATATGCATGCAGCATGCTGCATAATTAATCATTATTAATGGCCATTGCAATTTGCCACAGCCCATATGGCACATATATAATGTATTATGTATAATTATTAATGTAACGCATACATGAATTCCCAGATGTCAATCATAAATTCAGAATTCTTAATGCATGGAGCACTGAGCTGTGGTGACTCGTGAGCACTCACTGAGGTAGCTGACTCCTGAGTAAGGCAGCGGGCTGAAGCTTGGAGTCGGCTGGAGGCTGAGGCTTAAAAGTGGTTGTATCTCAAAATGTTGAACATAAACATCCTATTGAGCTTCGCTAAACTTGTGGCGGGCTTTGAGGAGCTTGTACTAGCAAACCCGACCTATATATATGTTTGGCACAAGAGGACGAAATTGCCTGCACAATCGTTGTGGCTCTCTAATAGTGCATTCATAGGCCGAAATGAGCTCATATCAAAATTTCGACACCACACAGCGAAGCTATTTTGAAAATCATCTCGAGTACGCTCACCAATTTTCATGTGATTCTGAGACTGGGACCAAAGGGGCATCAACAACTCCCTAGATGAAGCGGCGACATGCTTTGATACCAATTGTTGGAGTTCCAAGGTCTTTGGAAGCACACAAAGAGCACAAGGAAGAAGAAGAAGCTTAGAGCACAACACAATACAGAATGTATTACCGAGTGAATATACAAAAGATAACTGACCCATTAGGGTTATAAGCGTATATACAACCCCCGGGGGGGGGGGGGGGGGCTCCTAAAGAAGGAAAAAGGTGCCCCGACGGTCCTAAGTGTGCTCACATACATCACTACCGACAAATATTAACAATTCCACCATCCACTCGGGGTTTAAATTAGAAATTCTATTTCATTATCGAACTTAGTTAGAGTTGACTGCTTGCAAAAAATCATACAATTATTTGTGTTGATGCCAATGAACATAAATTATACAACTTGATCCACTTATTCTTTTTAACATTAAAGAACTTGCATATACAATCTTTAATGTTTTTTTAATGATAAATTTTGCACAGCCACTTATGAGTCTCTACACGTATTGACCAGGACCAAATCAATGTAGCTAGATGATGAAGGAGGTTTTCCTTTTGGCATGGATTTCAAGTTTTGTAATTAAGACACCTTCGATAAGACCTTCTTCCTCTCAGTGTCTTCTTGGGTGTGATCTTGGATTAGCGCGAATCTTTATGAGTATTTATTTCAGTATTTTAAGCTTTGTCACAAAATTTTTGCAAAAAAACTTTCTATTTTCCTACGCATATAGCTATTTGTACTCATCATGAAACCCACTATTACAAGGCATAGTGCCATACTACAAGTATGCTACAAGTGATGTGAATGTAGAATATGGGGATATTGTGAGAGAGAGAGAGACACGAGGAGAATACTGAAAGATTTGGAGCCCAATTGACCATCCCCAATATACACACAAGGATGAATGTGCATGACCCAATATGAGACCCCAATGCCTTTGTGATAGAATAGATTCAAGTGAAATCTGAATTCTAATCTTTAAATCACACTTACTTTTGCCTTAATAATGACTTATTGAATCCAAAACTACATGTAAAGTCACATGATTCACAATGTTGCGTAGACGACACATTAGAACATTGAAAATGATTGGACTTCATATCTAGATAGTTCATACCACATAAATACATATGAAGTTCATGATACACACATTACATTGCACACATACATTGACTATTGTACATAGTACGATACATTAGAGCACACATTCATGCAGGTACTGATTTGATAAATAAACGTTGTTACACACATTTAAACCTCAATAGAGAGGCAAAGAGCTTACATAATAAATCTATGATAATATGCTTAGCTATTAAAGCACATATTATCGCAACTACTACTTTGACAAATACATATTACAAGATACATTCAATGCTCAATAGAGAGGTATAGAGCTAACACAAGAGAGAGGCAAAATGAGAGAAACCTCAACTTAGAGAGCTTGAGAGAGCAAGCTTAAGAAGATACCTTGGGAGAGAAACACTTTGTCTTAGAGACAAAACAGCTTAGAGGAGAAAGATCTTCTGTAGAATGTTGAGCTTGTAAGACAGAAAGATGGGTTAGGACTCCAAAACAAAAAGCTTTAGGCTTTTGCCTTCAACATGGCAATAAAAGAGCACGAAACAAAGGGATCTAAAAAGAGAGCCACTTTGGTTGTTTAACAATGTGGAGGGTGTGGACCAAGGAGGGGAATCCGGCTCAAAAACATAGCCTGTAGGCTTTTCCTTTCAATATGGCCATGTAAAATATGAAACAATGGACCTAAATGCATCTCAAGACAGCCACTTTTGATTCTTGACACAAGTTAAATCAAAAAGGATACCATGTATATAGCATGAGACTGTAGATCTTTGTACTAGTTCTGGATAAATGTATAGAATTCTTGAATGTCATAGTGCGGTATGGTGGCGGAAAAATCGAAATTCGATACAGACTTGCATGTGGAGGGTAAATGAAAGATGAAAGCTGTTGAAATATGATTTATACAAGGTATATTGCAAATGAGGGTCAAGAGACGGGGGTAACTCTAAAGCAAACAATGAAAGGTAGCTACAAGCAAATGCGAAAATGAGAATGTGCTCATGTAGTCTGTTCATCTTACAAAGAAATTGACAGCACCCACATTGAATAAGGCCAGTAAAGAATCCTCTATTTCAGATTATTCCCGAGTCAAATTGATAAACCATGTTCTCAATGCCCATATCTTTCATAGATAGAGTACATTGCAAGAATCAAGCTGAACTAAATGAAATATGCAGAAAATGATAATTAAAAACAGGATATGAACTTTCGTCGATTTGATTCATTATTCTGCAAGAAATAAAGGAGAATGCTGCATCAGTCAAAAAGTTCACGAAAATTCAATCAATGCAGTATCATTAGAAAACAAAAGACAAGAGCAGCATCAAAAACATAAAATGCTTCATCTTCTTTAGACAGAAAATAATGACTGAATCGAAGCAAATGCACTACAAGAGGCAGCCAGACCTGGTAAGTATAAAGCTTCACCAAAAGAAGAGGCATCTTTTGTGACATGTCTGAGTAATGCTTTCCTACCCGGTAGACAGTTTCTGGCACATATTCAAGAACTAAATTGAGATACACTTCGTCCATGCCTTTTGTGGAGTAGAAACAATGCTTTAGAGCCACAATATTTGGGTGATCCAGATGAAGCATAATTTGCATTTCCCTATTCTTGTATCTTTTGTCTTGTAGGACTTTCTTGATGGCAACAGTCTCTCCAGTTTCAATGCATTTGGCCTGCAGCTCACATGTCCCTATACATTAATGGCATTTTCAAGTATAGAAACAAGATTAAGCATCATACAACTGCACAGGAATACAAGGTTAAATATGCAACACGACCTGGATATGCATTCATACAAGTGCCTGATCTGCATGAGTATGATAAATACAAGAGAAGTGTAAACAATACTTTTTTTTTTCTTTTTACTATTTATTATACATCAAACAGCACCTGGATATGCATAGATGATCAATTACATGTTACTAACAGTGCCTGATATGTACAAATATGATTACTGGTCAATAAGAGTCTATTATTGACATATAAGAGGAATGGAATTACTCAAAGAACATGTATGGTGGCATCCTCCTGGTTTTGTGAATGTGTCGTCCATTACGCATTTAACAAAATTCATTGTCTCCTCTTTCCAAAAGTGCCTTTTTTCCTAATAGATATGTATCCTCCCACAACATATCACTGAGCTTCCATTTACATTTACACGCCTAGCTTCTACTGTGATACATTAACATCATTTGTAGTGCACAATCAAACCTCCAAATGACAGGTATAAAGACAAATCCTGATACCAAAAATTTCATCGGAGTTTGAAAACCACCTGGAACACGACTCCATATGAGCTAGTGCCAACAACTCTTATTGGATATGCATAGCTGATCAGTTACATGTTACTAACACTGCCTGATATGTACAAATATGATTACTGGTCAATAAGAGTCTATTATCGACATATAAGAGGAATGGAATTACTCAAAGGACATGTATGGTGGCATCCTCCTGGTTTTGTGAATGTGTCATCCATTATGCATTTAACAAAATTCATTGTCCCCTCTTTCCAAAAAAGCCTTTTTTCCTAATAGATATGTATCCTCCCACAACATATCACTGAGCTTCCATTTACATTTACACGCCTTGCTTCTACTGTGATACATTAACATCATTTGTAGGGCACAATCAAACCTCCAAATGACAGGTATAAAGACAAATCCTGATACCAAAAATTTCATCGAAGTTTGAAAACCACCTGGAACACGACTCCAAATGAGCCAGTGCCAACGACTCTCTCTGGGGCATAGCTGATAGTCTGCATAGAACATGGTAATGTGATCTTTTCAGCAAACGTTTGTGAATGCACAATTTCAAGCTGCTGAACTTACTTGCTTTGGTTGATTTTTTCTTCCTCCGATAGTGGTGGTTATGATATGACCTGTTTCTGATCCACTACTGTCATGCATCGCCGGGTCATGTAGCCGTGCCCTCTCCATAAAAGCAAAAACTGTATCTTATTGAATTTCTAAGCATCAAGAGGGGCCAAATGCAACAGCCATGCCAACTTGCATGGGTAGAGCATACTTTCCACAACCTACACTTCGACTGGCTTGAAATGCCGAGGTTATTGTATTTTCAATTTAAATTCATCTTCCCTTGTCCATAGTAGGCAAAACTCAAACATGCGTCATTGGTTCGAGATGAGGGAACTGACACAATGTTCCGCAGAAATTAGCACTCTGTACAAAGAACACCTGATATCGACTGCAACAAGAGTATACGTGAATTATCCAGCTGAATAAATCAAAAGTTTCTGTAGGACCAAGCTGAAATACAAAGAAACGGGTAGCTTTGAGCACTAACTGATGGTTATTTCGTCAGCAATCCTACAAATAACTCTAAGTAAATAGTGAATGATCTCAAACTCTTTCACTGTGCCAGTACTTGTTGCAAGCAGTTCCGTAAGAGTGTGAGCGGAAAGAAGTCCTGTCGCTCCCTCGCCCTCCTTCTATCTCTCTGGATCCAACTTCTCTCTGCTTCAGCCGGCAAGTTTCAGCAGCGATGCAAATAAGTTCACTCTTTCAGTTAACATATCTTCTCGTATCCCCTTTTCTGTGAAAAGTTCTTAGGTGTCTTCCCTTGGTCTCCTAATCTCCGTTTTTTCTAAACGGCTCTTTTTGTCACTTGTTACCTTGGTGGACCGTGGGGGGGACAGTGGCGATCATGAATCCAAAATGTTCCCCTAATCTCGGTGTCTAGACAAATTGAAGGTGCCCGTCACTTCTGGTTCCAAAAGCCATAGGGGTCAAAAGTAGAGGCTACGTAAAAGGGCTCAAAACACGCGAATCGCGATCTATGACTATGAACTATAGGTAACAGCGGGGAGGGAGGGCCGCAGACCCGGAGTGTACCCTAATCGTACGGTCAACCTTCGTACTAGACTCCTGCCATGTTTGCAGGAGAGTTCAATGCTGTAATCTATAGCGCAAAGAAATCTGGAAAAGAAAATCGACGGTTGGTCTTCGGGCCCGCTTCTCCTCTGTGCCCAATTTCTGACTCTATCTGGCCCAGGGGCTCCAGCCTCACCACAAGCCCGCTTGGGGACACCTGACAGGTTCAGCATTCTTGCTTTCCCTTTGGATCCTGCCGTCTTCTCCCTTGTGTTCATGACCATGGCCCATGACCTATTGTGACACTACACGCGCTCTGCCCCAAGCCTTAAGGTCCCTCAAAACCCCGGCTCTCATCTGCTCCTCTAGCTACAAATTGCCTATTCATGAATCACGATTCACAAGTCGTCTTCCAACGACCGCGCCTGCCAGGTCACAGTAATCCATGTGACTGCAACGCTCTGGGCTTTGTGATTATGACTTTTTGGCGGTAGAGGAAACAGGTTGAACATTCCAAACACAGATAATATCTCCAAAATAGCCAGCATGGCCCATCAAAGTGTTATCTGACGTGAAAAAATGAGGAATGGCGACTGGTCTCATGTCCTGACAGCGGAGAAATATGTGTTATGATTTGACTTAGCTGTGTTTCTTGTCGTAACAATGGCTGAGATTGGAAGAGATTGAAAGAAAAGTCCCGAGCTTAATTCCAATTTATAGGTGAAGATGTATGTAGATGAATCTTTGTTCACCTCAAATGACACTCGCCAAAGTCAGTTTGTTTGCTGTGTTTTAATGTTGAATGTAATAACTCGTTATAATTTGTATATGTAGCTCATGGTAGTGTGCATGAAGTTTTTTTTTTTTGAGAAAACAGGAAAATATAAATTGATAGAGGAATGATACATCAGTGCAGAGGGCAGGAGCACCTCAGGATAAAACAATTACAAAGAGTCCATCATGGCAAATCTGTGCTCAGAATAAATTTGAACTAAGAGGCCTTTCAAACAGGAGTACTTGTTTTCATACAAAATGGAGTGAATGACCTGGGGGGCTGAGAAGGCCTGACAATACTTTTAGTACAATGAATAGCAACTTTCTTAAGGGTCTTGGGGAGGGAAATGAGGAAGTTCCTCCTTACATGACCAAAAACTCTATTGTTTCTACTAAGCCATATTGCCCACAATATATGACCTCTCCACGTGTTCCACAGCAAGATGTCCATGTTTCTGCAGCAGCCAAGAAGGACCTCAAGCTTTTGAAGTTTGGGGGCTTGAGTGATCTTCAAGTACTTTTCCACAGGGAGCCAGAAGGGCTTAGCATGGACACAATCAAAGAAAAGGTGACAAACATCCTCCACTCTTCCACAAAATGCACATTTACCTCCATCAGCAAATATTTTCCCGACTCTGGGGCCCACCCAAAGACCTTGGTGGATGATCCTCCATTGAAAAAAGGAGTGTTTACTGCAAACAGGGTAAGCCCACACAGTTTTAAATCTAAAAGACCATTGGGAGGGGGACCAATTGACATTCCAGAGTCTGTTCAACTTAGTTACAATGACTTCCATAGATCCCTTATTCCTTTTGAAGTTACAGTATATAAGTTCAGCAACAGTACTGAGCCTGAGCACCTTCCACCTGCTTTGATTCAGCTGCAGCTCAAACATGGCCTTATGCTGGAGGAGGATCTGTAAACAAGATAGGGAGACATTAGTAAAATTTAATAGGGTCTGATCTTCTATCATGACTCCATTAACCATAAAATCTCCACAGGATTTGAAGGAGAGCTTATGACACTTATGTTGCTTTATTGCTATATTGCAATTGTTCCAATGAGCAAGCCAACCCAACCAGGGAGACTCCTGCACATAAAAATCAGAAGAAGATCTCAACTTTTCTGTGGGAATAAATAGAGATTTAGCTTTAAACCAAGCCTTCCACATTCTGCAGACCAAAGGACTGCCAATGGGGGAGATGGGATGGGGACAACATATGACATCCCACAAATTTATGTTTTGCCAAGACCTATAATTAGACAGGTAAAATTTAGAAACATTTATGTGGATAAGACTAGCCCAAATTTCATTACACTCTAGACTTCTAAAAATCCATTTTGTCAGCCATTTTGGAAGGACAAAGAAGACCCAGGCCACCTTTCACTTTAGGCAAACAACACAGCTCCCAGGAGACTTTAGCAATTTTCCTTCTATTATCAGAACCACCCCACAAAAACCTTTTAGCCAGAGAGATTACCTGTCCCAAGTGCTTTTTGGAGGGAGACCAACAAGATAGAAAATAAACCAGTTTGGGAAGTAAATAATGATTCAAAATAAACGTTCTGTGGGGTAAAGAACTGTTGGCATCATACCAAAGAGACAGGCTTTTCTTGAATTTTTGAACCACCCAATCCCACTTCTGAGAAAAGGAAACATTAAACCCCATGGGGATCCCTAATAATCTAAAAACTTCCCCATCTTTTATAAGGTTGCACCCAAGTTGAGTAATTTTATCAGGAATGAAGTTATTAGAAGACTTGAAGCCAGTCTTGTTATGATTGACCTTAGACCCACTGGCGAAACAAAAATGTCAAGACATTCAAGGAATTTTTCCAGAGATTTAGAATCAGCCTTAAGCACAACATTAGTATCATCAACAAACATTTGGAGGCAAAGAAGGGAGGGGGAGTTAGGAATGACAATACCTTCAATAAGACCTGTATTGATAGCATCATTAACCAGCCAGCCCAGAGCATCGCTAGCTATGGCAAAAAGCAGGGGAGCTAAGGGGCATCCTTGCCTTATAGATCTGACAAGTTTAAAGGGTTCAGAAACTTGACCATTAGAGTAAGCATTCCCAAATAAAGAGCTCACATACTTGATAAATCTTCTTCCAAGACCCATGTCTTGTAAAGACTGAAGAATGAAGTCCCACTCAATCCTATCATAGGCCTTGTCAAAGTCAATTTTGAAGAAGAAATAGTCTTTCCCAGACTCACTAGCATAATCCATCCCTTCCCATAAAGATATGATAGTATCTAAGACGAATCTACCTTTAATGAAACCTTTCTGTTCAGGAAGAATGAAATGGGACATCATAGGACTGAGCCTTCTAGCCAGAGTAGAAGCAAAGATTTTATAGATGGAATTCAGGCAGGTGATAGGCCTCCAATTGTTAAGATCCTCTTTGGGCCCCCTCTTATGAACAAGCTTAATAACCCCAGTGTTAATGTTGTGAGGAAGAAATCCTTTACTAACAACCTCTTCCCATATCAAGAGAATGAAAGGAGTGAGAAAATCCCTTAAAATGATAAAGAACTCATTTGGCAGTCCATCAAGCCCAGGAGACTTACAGGGTTTCAATTTATTGATGGTTTCTTTGATCTCACCGGCAGTGAGGGGCAGGTCCAGTATAGGAACCAGGCTCTGAGGAATCATTTTTTTCCTTTTCATGGAGATAGTAGCTTTGGCCCTCTGGATGTCCTCCCCCCACTTGGGAGACACAGAGAAAACATCCATAAAGAAGCTTTTGGCCTCCTGTAAAGTCTCTTCAGTATTCATGGTGAATCCTCCACATTTCTTTTTAATAAAAGGCACGAAATCCCTAATTTTCCTTTTCTTCATGAGAGAAAACATATGCTTGTTATTCCTGTCCATATTCTCACTCCAGAATTCCCTGGATATAGCAAGACAGTTCCTAGCTTCAAGATAATTCTCCTTACACAACCTCAAAGAGCAGTCTAAGTACTCCTGAGAATTAACAGGTAGAGAATTTAACTTCTTCATAAAAGGCTGCCTTGGAGTGTGCATGAAGTTGGATATGGCCTCCATATAATAACACTTAATGGTGAGAGCTTTTAATTTTTCTTTAGAGTCCACAATAAGAGGATGACAACCTACTTTGGGGCAAAAATTGTCTATAGTCCGCATGTGTTAGGCTGTTTGGTTTGATGCTTCGCCTTTTGAAGTAGGGTCGAGGGTTCGCCCTCTTTGTATGGCATGATAATTGTGGACCCTAGGCCAATGTATTGCCTTCTGGCAAAAAAGTCTCCTCTCCTCTCCTCTCCTTTAATCTTCTCTCTTGTGTTCATGGAAATTATCATTGCTACAAAATGTAGGAGGAGTCATTTCATCATCGAAATCGTCATTGCTACAAAATGCCAATTACAAGCTTTAAAATCAATTACTTTTTGTAAGACTTCAAGCTTTGAAACCAACTACAAGAAGATAACAACTTTAATGCCAAGAATCCATCAACAGAAATGTCAAGAATCCATCAACAGAAATGTAGGCCTCTACACCTAAAAGAGTCTACTAATTTTGTGCACAATGAAGAATGGGCATGTGCTATAACATCATGCTAGGATGTATGTTTAGGCTCTATAGCATCCATATGGGATTTCATCTTTGTTCCACAGCAAAGATGTGAATGGGCCAACAGGCTTAAATTAAATTTGAATTGATCGAGAGGATGTTAGACGAACGGGGAAAGGAGGGTCATGGTTATCAACGCCTTTAATCATTCTCTCTACTTTATATTTTATGTCATGCGAGAGACCTATAGGATAAAGAGCTCCATAAGTTGGAAAGTATTTGTGAAATTTCCCTTTCTACCAAGGACCTCAATATGAAGGTTATTCCCAAGATTCAATGGAAATTTACCACCTTCCAAGAGATGAGGATGGTTTGAGAATTATCAACATTACAAAGTAGGCTAAGAAGTTCATTGGGAAATGATTGGTGAGATCTTGGCTCAATCAAAGTGATTCATGGGCCTACATTAATTTTAGGAGCAAAGATCTCTTCTTATCTCTCTCCTTTTCTCCCCCTTTAAAATTTGCACTAAATGCTCTGAACTGATTTCCCCTCCTTGGTAGGCTCAAAATAATAATATTAAAAACATATAAGGATAAGCAAGAATTGAAGATGACTTATGGGGGCCAAAAGAAAGAGACCCCACGTAGCTCCTCATTGCGAGTACCAACCTGATTGGGGTCAAGGACATTGTGAAAGACAAGAAGTTCTATTCAAAGTGATTCAAGAAAAGAAGAAGCATTTGAATATGATTTTGGCTTTTGGAATCCAAATATGAGTTATATGTGGTAAGGCTTGAAGCACCTCCTTAGATCTTTTGTACTCATGGAATCTTTTGCTTCTTAGAGAACTTTGTTGCTTGTGTGCCAACTTCCTTAAGTTCTTTGTCTTTGTTGAAACCTTAGGATTTGTTGCTTTTGCTTGTGTTGAAGTTCAAGATACTTATTGTCGGATGGTTGCCATCGAGGCACTTTATGACTTTGTGATTGGACCACAAGTCATTTTACATCATGTGACGGTGCATGTGACTCAACACTTGCTAATTTCTTCTCAACAAGTTTCCCTAATCAGAGCTTTATCCATTTCATGCCTATCTTTTCTATCAGAAGTTGGTAGCTAGATTTAACCCTAATACGTGATCTATTAGCCAATGTTGGTCTAGGACAACATTGTTCACTAAATCTTAATGCTTGTCTGCAAAGAAGTTTACTCTTGTGGTTTCACGAACTATGTGGAAAGGTAATGATACTTCACCACAATAGTGCATCTGTGCTTCTCCATTCCCATCTACCAGATTTAACTTTATAGTGAGTCGTTGAGCACGAGATAGATAGAAAAATTGCATTGTTCATAACACCTATATCGATGATAATTTTTAAGGGCTTAAAGGAGTTAGGTCCTAAGGAATTCCAAACATGCGGTAGTCAATCCATAGCCTTTTGAGAAGGGTTACTAACCTCAGACATTTCCTGAAAGGATATCTCTATGTTGTTCTGTGTATTCACAGGATTATTGGCATAAGAGTTTCTTCTTTTGTATGTGTGTTGTAGCCTCTACCTAAACATGTTCGCATATTCATTTATCTTCTTCCTTTCAATCTTTGGGCAGTTATTGTGAAATCTCTTTTGTAAAAGGTTCTTGGTAGAGTTTGACTCTGCAACACATGTAGTTGTGGACTATGTCATCATCTAATGAAACTAATTGTACAATGCTACAGGGGTGATGTGCGATGTACCACGAGAGCTTTAACCTCTCTTTTGGACTTTGGTGACATGTTTCTTTAGAGTGTATACTAACACTAAGTCAACTTCTTACTACTGATTGTCTTTGATGTGAAGCTTTCTATCTCTTCTTTGCAGTATAAATTCTTGTTATATCTCTTAGTCTTCTTTCATGTAGTTGTTCACAGTTTTCAACTAGCTTAGAGAGTTTGTGTCCAATCCATTGATATCCTTGTGAAACTCTGAGAGTTGGCACTAAGAAGTTGATTGGCAAAATATATTGTTGTCCATATATGAGATGAAAGGGACTCGCACCTAGAGCAATCTTATCGGCCACTCAGTAGGCCCAAATTGCATGGTGCAATTATTTATCCCAATCCTATGTACCATTATTTACCAATTTAGCCAATACCCTACATAATACTTTGTTGGAACTCTTTGCCTGGCCATTAGCTTGTGGGTGATATGGCATGGATTTTTTATAAGTGACAATGACTATTTTTTAGTAAATGTTCAATCAATTCGTTCATAAAATGAGTTCCTCGATCACACGCTATCTCAATAGGCAATCCAAATCTCTTAAAACCCTATTTAAATAAGAATTATACAGTTGTGGGTGCATGATTCTTCATAGTAGCATTGACTTTAACCCACTTGGTCAAGTACTCTATCTCCACAACATATATTCCGCATGAGATCTTCATGCAAGAGGGCTTATTGATGTTATGAAGTCAATGCTCCATTTAGCAAATGCTCTTTCCCATCATAGGTCTCATTGGTATTTCATCCCATTTAAAGGGATATTTGGCCGTTTGGCTTGTATCACAACCTATGTACATATGTGTCTACATCCATCCTCATTATTGGCCACCATAGGCTTGCAAATATTAACATATTAGTAATTCTTTTTAGGGGAAAGTGCCCACTTGCTAAACCAAAGTGAGGAACTTCCAATAAGGTTAGATATTATGACTCATGGGCACAAATTCTAAGGAAAACTATATTTGTCATGTCTATACAATCAATCAATGATCAATGTATATTCTCTTGCTTCTTCTTTGAAAGAACATTTCCTAGAATTGGATAGCTATATAGGATGCACATCAATATTAAGGAAGTGAAAAAGGGGTTGACTCCACTTGGATCCATAGCTATCTTATGTAGGGTAGCATGTTCTATTGGATTTTGATGCAAGCAAACTTTACAATTTTTCACATAGTCAGCCACATCTTTCTCTATGGTGGGCCAATGAAATTCGTCTCTTTTTATTCTTTACAACGTTCTATCCTGAGAATAGTGTGAACCTAAGATGCTCTTATGGGCTCTTTCCATCAACATTGTGTCCTCGCTTTCCTCCAAGAACTTCCACTAGTCTATCCAATCTGTATTCACTTTATTTTTAGGTTTTCATTTCTTCTCCATGTTTCTTCTTCTCTTTGATCTATCTTGTGTTGGGGATGTAACGATCATGTGTCCTTACCCCTATATTCATGTATATACATCATATATAGAGCATTGCCTCAAGAGAGATCATTATGTGGGTTTCGAGGCTCCCACGCATGTCCGCGAGTCGCCCCTCTCTTCTCTCTCCCTCCATCTCCTCCTTCCTCCTCTTGTTTTGCAAACCAAAGCCCTTCATTGGTATCAGAACATGTTGAAGGCTTGTGTGCAAGAAGCTTCAATGGAAGCTTAGGTCACAAGAGTTGAAAGTGCAGGTCGGCATCTGTCAACAACAGTTCAGTATTTTGGCCATAAATCAAGCTAGAAATCTCATATTGATGTGTTTTAAAGTTTTGTGCGTAGCTGACACAGAGGGATACAATTTCACAGAAGGGCATAGAACTTGGTTCGGAGTTCTAGAGTGCCGAAAATTCGAAAAACACAGATTAATGTAGAAGACAAATCTACAATCATTTGGACAACATGTCAGTGTTTTGGCTATAAGTTGAATTTTACAAATTGGAATGAGATGATTCAACTTGGTATGCATAGCTTGGAATAGGCTCTACAATTTTATAGAGGAAGATAGATACAAGGTCTTAGTGCAAGGTCACCGAAACTACAAAATACAGAGTAGCAGTGTTGCAGGTGAAAGTGAAATTGACAGCAGGTGCTTATTTTGTGCATATCTTGAGCTACACACCTCCACTTGAGGTTTTCTTTATCTCGTTACATAGCTAAGAATGAGATCTTGAAGTTTGTTGAAGAATGAAAAGTTCAGATTCAGAGCTTATCACCTTTGAAATAGCAAAACACAGAGTAGCATATTTTCGCCATAAGAACCCTAATTGCTCTTGGAGGTTGAACTTGCTTTGGAACTTCTTTGAGAGAGAATCTTTTGTGTGCAATCTCTTATTCTTAGAGCTTGAAGGCATTATCCATGTATGATCACTGTGGTAGCTTCTCCATATGAGAGCAGAGCATAATCTTGTCACGTGTTTGGCATGTGTGTGGTATACTCTTTTTGAGGTTTATGTCATCATAAGTTCGATCATGGATGTACAGTGGCATTGTGGTTTATATCTTGCTTATGGCACTTGGTTATGGATTTAGTTACCGGTTGCACACAATTATGTGAGAGTTGATTGTGGATCTTGGTTGGTACTTATATCTTTGTTTTCTTTGGAGGTACATGATCCAGATTGGAGCCTCAGTTACACATCCGTTTGTCATCATTATTAGCATTTGGTCATTGATTGATATGTATTTGCCAGTGTGATTCTTGGCATATGTGGATGGTGATTCCCACATGGTTTATTTGGTTCAGAGTCCATTTTACAAAGGAGATGCTGCAAAATTTCAATAGCTTTTATGCTAGAAGAGAACTCGAGTGGATCTTGAAGCTTTGTGTGATAACGTTGGATCGTTGGTTATCTCCATTCATATGGACTTGGTCATAGGTTGTTCGTGACAGGTTGGACCATCTTGGAGGATTCATTCTTGAGTGGGAGGTGTATCACTATTGTATTGGCGTGTATTGCCATTAGTTTTTTTGGCATATGTATTTGCCATTATCCTTGATTGGATCAGTGACAGGTGGTGATAGGTTATTCATTGTTCTTTTGCTATTGGTTATCTTGTTTGATTGCTCAGTTTACAGGGGATACTCAGCCAAAATTTTTCCAGGATTCTTTCACATCTACTTGGTTAGTTTGGAGACTTGGTGAGTAGGCTTATGCTCATGGTTTAATGTGCATGCTAGATGCATGTTTATGTGACATGTGGTTCACATGGTTTCTTCTCTAGTGTGACATTTGTGATGTGAGTTATGCATATTGATATGTAGGTGTGATCCTATTGAGGATAGAGTATTATTTATAGTCTCTTGTTACATTGCTATTCTCTTGGATTGCTAGCATGATGTCTTCTCGATTTTATGGCACTGACTTTCCAAGATGGAAAGCTCAGATGTGGTATACATTGGTTCGTGCAGGGTTACACATGTATGTGCAGAGAGATGCACAAAGGCCTCATGACATGCCCGACCATGTATGGATGGATATGGATGCATTGGCCAGCTCCACTATCCGATTACAACTTGTGGATTCTATATATGAGTCTGTTATGTATGAGAAGATGAGTAGTGCATTATGACAGAGACTACATGATATGTAGTCCATTGACTCATGTGAGACATAGATCACATCAATAGCTACGATGTTGGTATTGTGGTCATGAGGGCCATATTTGATGATGTTGCTTCAAGCGGATGCGATGACTACGTCAGAGATATGATTATGATGCAGGTCAGGTAGTGGTTTCAGGAGATTCTATGGCATATGATTATGACAATGATGGTGATATCACTTTCTCCTATCTCAGGATTCCTCTTGTTCATTGGATAGCACACATATGGCTTGGTTGCTTGATGCATTAGCCATTTTTCATATTACTCCATATTACGAGTGGTTTTGTCGATTCTCAAGTGAGAGTCGTGGATGTGTGTTCTTGCCTGATGGTGCGTCATTTGACATTGAGGGTGTAGGAGATGTATGCCTTATGCTACCTGGTGGAGCATCACTTATACTTAGACATGTATGCTATGTGCCTTCATTCCCTATGAGCTTGATTTCAGTTAGCCAGTTACATGAGAGTAGATGTTATGCATTCCTTGGTGAGCTTCATTTTCAGTTGCAATTGGGACAGCTTATGCTTGTCAGAGGTGCTAGGATTGGGCATAGGTATCCATTGCAGGTACTTCATGTGAGAGACAGTCTCGTCTCAGTGGGAGTTCAGCCTTATGTGCGATGTGAGACTCATCATGTCTCATTTTTTCTACCTACACATATGCATGTTGATATTCATGATGCACATGTATGGCAAGATTCAGATGCTCAGATGGATGCACATGTAGAGTATGTTTTGGATGTTCATGATGATTATATTGATCATGTGGATGCTTTTATGGAGCACACTTTGGATGATCAGTTGGATGCTTTAGAGCATGATATGGATGCTCATGTAGAGCATTATGATGATACTCAGTTAGAGTGTGATCATCAGTTTGACCTTGATGTTGATGTTGTGTGACTAGCTCATGTGGAGCATGATCATACACTTGGTGTGGTAGAGCATGATTGCTCTCATAGTACATGGTGTGTGATAGAGCAGTTTAGCTCTCGAGATGCACAGCTAGAGACATCCTTGGTTGATAGGATGATTGATTTAGATGTTGATGATTCAATGATCATGCAGCCATTCTTGGATTCACTCATGCCAGATGTTAACACAGATATGTCAAGACATGTTGGTCTTGATGATGGTGCTTTAGATGCCTTGGATACAGGCATGGCTGACATGCTTAGGTTAGCCAGGATAGCACAACTTTCGTCAGCATTTGAGAGTCTGATGTACGAGTTGTTATGCTCGAGACCAGACATTGCAGTTGCTATTGGGGCATTTGCACTTGGAGTTGTCAGTCGTTCGATGATTGACACAGGCATAGAGCGAGTGGGAGCTTTGCGAGAACTTCATCAATTCTTGCATCAGTCATATGTGAGCTCGACTCTTGTCGATATGAGTCTAGAGCAGTTTGAGGTGCATGGATACACCTTGTTTGAGGCAGTTGGTGTAGGTTGATCTGTATGGGTTGATATCTGGACTCTTCCTGTACATTATTGTATAGTCCTACATCATTCTTTGTATATTTTTCCACTTACGATCACGTTGACCCTTAAGTGGGAGATTGTTGGGGATGTAAGGATCATGTGACCTTACCCCTATATTCATATATAGACATCATATATAGAGCATTGCCTCAAGAGAGATCATTATGTGGGTTTTGAGGCTCCCACGCATGTTCGTGCATCGCTTCTCTCTTCTCTCTCCCCCCATCTCCTCCTTCCTCCTCTTGTTCTGCACACCAAAGCCCTTCACCTTGCACATTCATAAGTAGGTATCTTAGTTCATCCATTCTTTCTCTCCACTTTGAATTGATAGATGAGTCCTCATGTTCCTTGTCACCCATATTGTGATGGACCATGTTCCATTGGATTGGTGGCACATCTTTCTAAGAGTTAGTGACCATGTCAATTTGTGTGGTTGTTCCTTGGTGTTGTAGGTGTGTTGAAAAGCTTTTATTCATCTTAGGAATGGCCATCTTAGCAATAGGTTGTAATTACTAGATTTCATTGAGGACAAAGATGGATAATGTGTATTCAAACTCTACTCGACAAGTCTTTAGGATGACTCCTTCTAGTAGTCGTAGGGTTTTATCCATGTGTCCATCTGCTAGATCAGTTTTCAACAAAGTTGGCCTAAGTGTCTTCTTACCCCCATTTAACCCACAATGCCTTGGTGGCTATCATTACACCTTCCCTAGAGTCTATGATGGACGTGGAAGTATAATCATCGAATGGGATGGGAATATAAATATTCCCTTCATCACCCTCACTATATTCTGCAACTTTATCCAAGGGTGTTTGTTTAACATAGGTTTAGAACTTAATGGTATTTGGATCCACACCTACTTTCTGGGAATTATCTTCCCAATAGTGAGGCTTAAGTTTGACTAGTTCTTCAACAATCAAAGTACACTTCACCTTGGCTTCCTTTAACTCATCCAATCCTCTTTGGGATCCATCAAACTTTTTTTTTTTGAATTTCAATAGAGTGGTCTTATTGCATTCAATTCTCATAGTCTCTTGGAAATCTAGGGAGTTTATTAAGATTAGCGTTCTCACAATCAAAGAATTGTTCAGTCACATTGCCAATGCTTTTCACATCAAAGCTTGTAGGGAAGTAGGGTGATCAAACTTCTATTTCTAAAGGTGATTGACAAAGTCCATCTTATTCCACCTATCCCCTTGCACTTTGTTCCCAAATATCCTTTTTCTTGTGCCTTTTGTTCTAAGGAATCAAGGTGCATTTCCATTCTAGGGTTAGATTGAAGTGGGGTAACCTTATGCTTGAGGCATGGGTCATTCCTTACTCCATTGCTTTGATGCCTCTTCCCTTTGTGGAAGGATCTCATTAGAATATTCTTCTTGACATTTTCTTCTAGACTCACTATGAGTTCTTGTGGGGGTGGCTCTTTACTATTGTGAAGGCTCTCTTTGAGTTGTTTACTTTGGATGTCTCCTTCTTGGATAACCAAGGCCACTAGGGGTGTTGGCACCTTAACAAGAGGTATGAAGTCCTCATGGACCATAGTTTCATTATATGGTTCATGTTCTCTTACAATAGGCCTCTCTATCCTTGCTCTTTCTTGATTGAATTTTATTCTCATTTTATGATATGATAGCTATCTTGGAACATTTGGACAATTGAAAGAGCTAGTCATTTCTTGCAACATAGGCCCCAAAAATTGTGTGCTTGGAATAGATGGGAGAACCTTTTCTAACCATTGTTGGGTGACTTCAATCATATATTTACACATGTCCAAACTTTCATTTTCTAGATATACTCTTGGATAAAAGTTTCATGGTTCTCAAGTGCAAGTCTAACTACTATCATAGTCTAATAGGCTTTGAGCATCTTTGCAAGTCCTCAAGAATTGGGTTGCCAATAATAAGCCTACTTCATGTCTCTTTTGATGGAAATTTGCTTTCTCATCTTCACTTGATTTCACTCTTAATTCAAGATCCTTTTCATGTAACTAAGCTTTTGAGTGTGAGAGAGAATTTTTCATTTCTGTTAGCTTCTTCTTCAAAGAATCGACTCACTTCTCACATCTAACTTTCCATGAGTTCTTCTTCTTATCTGAGTCATTGATTGTGTTTCTTGTGGGATTTGAGAGAAATTTCTTTATCTTTGGACTTACTTTTTCTTCCCTTAGGAACCTTCTTTGAGTTTTGGCTAGAGGAATTGAACTCCTAAGATCTTTACTGATAGTTGATTTTGCCTTCTTCTCTAGCTCGGTTCTTGCTTGAGCTCTCATAACAACTTGAATTGGTTTCTTGTTATCACTATTACTACCCAATGGTATGTGTAAAACGACGATATGAGGGGTTACCTTCACTAAGTTAGGATTCTTGGGATAGTCCTTAAGCACATGTTCAATGTTACATCCTTCACAAAATCCAAAGTTGAGGCTACATGAAGTGACCCCCGATAGTGACTCAAAAAGCAACACAATGTCATCACTAGTTGAAACAAAAAGGTGTCATTTAAAATGTCATGCTAGACTGCTACATATGCAATGTTTTCATTGGCACTAAAAACGATGAAATTTCTAGCATTTAAAAGATGTTTATTGAACATCACTTAAGCATTTGAACAATCCATTGCATTTGTTGAGATTATTGCAAACAAGGCTACTCATTGCATATGCCATGATCCTGCATATGTAACATTAGTTCACCAAAAAAACCATAATTTATACGTTGTTATTTGAACACAAAAATATATTCATTTAAATGATAGTTATGCTTAACATTACTATAGGCCATAACAAAGTTACTGACAACAATACCAAGCACAACTTAGGCCATAACTAGTGCTAGGTTTATAACCATCACCCCCGGCAATGTAATATCGCTCAAGTATGCGACAACAGAAGAGAACCTAGATAGGGATTTAGTACCAATTTCCCCATTAATCACAGAGAATGATCCAAATGCAGAAAATTTTGATTCATCTCATGGGGAGAATGTCCCCACCTACTACATAAAATCCCCAGAACATACCAAGTCTTATCCGTATGAGACCCCATTGTAGGAGTATAGTTGGGCACCTGATTATGCTAATGTAATGTACACCAATCCCAACCCTAGGCCCCAAATGAGACAAAGAGGCCATAGGCTCCTAGACGACCATGCTATAGATGCCAAAGAGATCACTTCATATGTGAATGCCGACATCTCCCATGAGGATGTGAGTCACACTATCTCACCATTCAAGGATATTGTTTGGAGAGTGGTAAGGCACAAATTATATGTGAGTGCCCCGAGAATCCCACTAGTATCTCAAAGATTATAGATAGACATAGTGCAGAGTTCAAACAAAACTCCACCCATGTTAGTTCCCATCTAGGCAATCACTAGAGCTCAAGCTTTACAACAAGCCAAGCAAGGAAATCGAGAAAAGGAATGAGAGCCTAGTGAGAGTGGAGACTCCAGTAAAAGAAAAGCCAAATCATGAAAAGATTCTAGAGAGAGAACAAAGACAGTGAGTGGAGGTGAAATAAGATCATATAAAGAGCCAGAGGAGGTGTATTACCATCATGCACTTCAAATAGAAATAACTCGTAGGCCATAAAGACATGTGGATGTCTTTGGGATCAAAGTTAATAAAAAACTCTTTCTTAAGGTACTAAAATTATTGGTGAAGAGGGGCTAAGTAAAGAACCCTTCAATTCTTTTCAAGGTGTGATTTGGGGTCTGATTGGCACTATGTTGAGAGAAGCCTTGAGATTTGATACCCTTCCCATATTTTTTAATGAAGGGTATATTAAGATGCTCCACATAAAGACAACAAGAACTTCATAGGTAAATGTAGATATATCACCATACTTTTCATCGGTTGCAAGATCATTACGAAAGTATTGTCCAATCATATTTCATTTCATCTTGTGAGTTGGAAAATTTAAGGACTATTGAGAAAAAATGCAAACAAAGAGATGTAGACTAAGAGATAAAGAGGTGAAATTCTCAGATTGCCAAGAATAATGCAACTACAAACCAAAGACACTTGTTTAACATGTGCCTCAAGTTTGGACAGAGAGGACACCATTTCAGATTTCTACAGGCGTAGCAAACTAGTAGAATTTAGATGACCAAAGCATGCATGCCAAAGCTTTGCATGTGACAAAGCCTGAGAATCATGTACTACACATGATGAATCATTCATAGATTTTTCATAGTCTATGAGCTTATAGCCCATGACATAAAGTGCTAGAAGCAATAATGACATCACCATTTGACAGATCATGAATTGTACATTTGTCATCAACAAATTTCACAACCAAACCAATCTCGGCTAAAGCTGAAACTAATAATAGATTCTTCTTAATCCCTTGCACAAATAAAGCATTTGACCATGTAAAAGAACTACCATCAATAGTAGTCAGAATGATCTTACCAATTCCCTTGATAGGATAAGAGGAGTTGTTGGCACATGTGATAGTATTCCCTGTAGGGCCAGGCTCAAGTGAAGTGAAGAAATTGTGCTGCGAGGTAATATGTTTGGTTGCCCCGCTATAAAAGTACCAAATATATGAGTCTACTACAGACGTACATTGTTCATGAGAAGATGGGACATAACTACAAACAATGGTAAATGCCCATTCTTCATTTTGCACAAGATTGGCAGACTATGCTTTGGGTGTAGAGGCCTCTGCAACAACCATTCCAACCTCTTTCTTCATTGCCTCTTTAGGAGCCAATTTTGGACAACTTTTTATGACATGATCATTTCCTTTACAATATTTGCAAAATAATTTTTGCTTTTTTGTTTTCTTCTCATCTCTATCATCCTTCTTTGATTGTGCAGAATTAGAAGATTTTTGCTTACTAGTAGAAGAGATCCATTTACCTTTGCCCTTTTGACTAGCCAAGAAAGCTTGATCTGCAACATGCATAATAGACCTATTCTGCCTAGACCAATCTTCTTGCAACAAAACAGAGGCTAACTCCTCAAATGTTAAGGCATTTGGATTGCCTTTGATTCACAGTTTGGCCTTGATATAGGTATTGATCTTGAAGACATTGAAATAAGACCCGAAATTCTCTTTTCATAGAATACTTATATACTTCCATGGTTGGAGTCTTAAAATATCTAAGTTCCTTAATTTTTAAGAAGGGTTCTCAAGACCCATCCATCAGAGGAAGGATCTAGAATGCATTCTTTATATCTATGGAGTAATATACTTTGGTGATTTGTGAATCCAAAATTAGTTTAGTCAAGAACAAGGTCCTTGCACATAAATTTGTTCTTGATATTCAATCCCAAGGTTCTCTGGATGGATACCTATGAATCCACTAGGCCCACCACTAGAGGTAACTGTTGGTTCATCTAGAACTTCATCTCCATACTCGTCCAATCTATTTGGATCCTCATGGAAAACATATAACAAGCCTCTCTTGTCCACATAAGCATTACCTTGTTGCTTCAAAGTAGGATTGTGGCTTAGATTTACTCTCACATTGGTGCCTTTGATCTTGAACAAGGTATGGCCCCATGGATCCTTGAATAAGGAAGCACTATGCCCATTATCATTCACATAGGTGAGGTTAGTGTCATACTCACCCTTAACCTTGGATAAGAAGTTTAGCTCTCTCTGAATCTCATCCATGTTTATGGAATCAGACATGTCTCCAGGTTCACTCTATGAATCACTCATATCATCAAACAAGGGTCTTGGGATTAGATTAGATGAGGTCACACTCCCGTTTGTAGATACCTTGCTGTCAATGTTCCTAATGCTTATTTCACTCATGTGCCCTTCTGCACTAACAATACACTTTCTTCCTATGGTCTTTCTTGATCATAAACTGATATGAATGATGCCTTTTATGTGCACATAGGTGGACGCCTCACAAGCAATGATATCAGACACCCTTATGCTCACAAGCATTGATTAGGCACAAACAATCTTTTTGTTCCAATACAGAGAATTGAACTTAAAAAATTAACAAGTGGTTGAGCTAAGCACCTGATGAGTCTTGTTATCACTTATGGAATGGTGAATTTGGAGTTTATTTTATTGAGTCTTTAATGCATTTTGTGTTTTGATTTAGCAAATGAAGGTTTGTGAGGGCATGATTGGGTGTGGACTTATTCAGATAATTTTGTACATAAATAGAGAGATTATATTTTCCAATTATTTTATAAATAAAAGACCCACGTAAAGGGTTGGTTGTAGAAAGTTCTAAAAATAGTCGTTGAAGATAAGGATCACTATAGATTGTAGCTTTTGTAAATAAAAGTTAAGGCTCACCATAAAAGTGAGAAACTTTTTACTCACATATCCACTTTCAAAGCACCCACCCTCATTGTAACTTCTATCTTTGGACACAATAAAAACTTATAAATACATGCACTCTAGAGCTCGCCTGACAGAGTATGTGTGGGGGGTGATTGTACCCAATATTGTGTATTGTTTTGTCTACCTTGCATCTTTGTTTCGATGTGTTTGAATTTTTTTATTGTCTCTATGTACATGTGATTGTAAGATCTTGCAACATTGGTATCAGAACTTGCAAGAGTTGATGCAAAGGCATTCACTACAAGAAAAAGGGGGGCGCAGCGACGCCCCCGAATTGGAAAAAAAATGAAAATCGTCGCTTATGAGACGAGGTCGTCGCATAAGCGATGGTAGGAATTTTGAATTTTTTTTCCTCGACTTTCATCGCATAAGCAATGCCAGCGTCGCTTATGCGACGCTAATTAAAGAGAGTTGCTAATTTCGTTGCTGCCTAGCGACGGTGTGAGCGACGTTGACAAACTGCAGAGCGTTGCATATGCGATGCTCTGGAATGTAAAAAAGAAATTTTGATTTCTCTCGGCACATTTGTGCCGGAACTTGGACGCGAGCAAGAAGAGACCCAAAGAGAGAGAGAGAGAGAGAGAGAGAGAGAGAGAGAGAGAGAGAGAGAGAGAGAGAGAGAGAGAGAGAGAGAGAGAGAGAGAGAGGGCCGCACAAACTAACAGCAAGCAGGTATGCGCACACACACACACTTACACACACACACATATACACACATAGACACACACACACATACACATAGACACACACACACATACACACAAATACACACAAATACACACACATATACACACATACACAAATAAGGTTGCATACACACATGCACACATAATGCATACACATGCACACACGTATACACATACATATACACACACATACACACATACACAAGCACATACACACACACATACACACACATACACACACATACACACACATACACACACATACACACACATACACACATACACACATACACACATACACACACATATATGCATACACACACACATAGAGAGAGACATGCACACACATACACATACATGCATACATAATGCATATGCATATGTGTACATCCATACATACTTACATGCATACACACACATATGCATACATAATGCATATGCATATGTGTACATACATACATACTTACATGCATACACACACATATGCATGCATAATTCACATGCATACATACACATACATAATGCATACACACACATACACACATATGCATACATACACACATAGACACATACACACATAGACACATACACACACATAGACACATACACACACATAAACACATACACACTCATTGAAACACACACACATACACATAGACGCGCACACACATACACACACATATACACACACATATACACACACATACACACATAGACACATACACACATAATGATGCATTCACACACATACACATGCATACACACATAGACACACATATACACACACATAGACACACATATACACACACATATACACATATACATACACACTCATAGACACACATAATGATGCATTCACACACATACACATGCATACACACATAGACACACATATACACTTACACATCCAAACATACACACTCATAGACACACATTCATACACACACACATCCAAACATACACACTCATAGACACACACACATACACACAGACGCGCACACACATACACACACATATACACACACACATACACACATAGACACATACACACATAATGATGCATTCACACACATACACATGCATACACACATAGACACACATATACACACACACATACACACATACACACATACACACACATATATGCATACACACACACATAGAGAGACATACACACACATACACATACATGCATACATAATGCATATGCATACATACACATACATAATGCATACACACACATATGCATACATAATGCATACACACACACACACAAACCTATGCATACATACATGCATACACATACACACATAGACACATACACACATAGACACATACACACACATAAGCACATACACACTCATAGACGCGTAGCGACACATACACATAGATACACACACATACACACACATATACAAAAACACATACACACATAGACACATACACACATAGACACATACACACATAATGATGCATACACACACATACACATGCATACACATACATATGCATACACATACATATGCATACACATACATATGCATACACATACATATGCATACATACATGCATACACATACACACATAAACACATACACACACATAGACACATAAACACATACACACTCATAGATACACACACATACACATAGACACACACACATACACACACATATACACACACATGCACACATAGACACATAGACACATAGACACATACACATGCATACACACACATACACATGCATACACACATACAAACACATATACACACACATACACACACATATATGCATACACACACATAGAGAGACATACACACATAAACACATACATGCATACATATGCATACATAATGCATATGCATATGCATACAATGTACATACATACTTACATGCATACATAATGCACATGCATAGATACATACACACACACAGACACATACACACATAGACACATACACACACATAAACACATACATACTCATAGATACACACACATACACATAGACACACACACATACACACACATATACACACACATACACACATAATGATGCATACACACATACACATGCATACACACATACAGACACATGTACACACACATTCACACACATATATGCATACACACACATAGAGAGACATACACACACATACACATACATGCATACATATTGCATATGCATATGCATACAGACATACTTACATGCATACATAATGCACATGCTTACATACACATACATAATGCATACACACACATACACACATATGCATACATAATGCATATGCATATGCATATGCATACACACATACTTATATGCATAAATACATAATGCATACACACACATACACACATAGACACATACACACATACACACATAATGATGCATACACACACATACATATGCATACACACACATATCCATACATACATGCATACACATACACACACATAGATACATACATACACATAAACACATACACACTCATAGACACACACACATACACATAGAGACACACACATATACACACACACATACACACATACACACATACACACGTAATGATGCATACACACATACACATGCATACATAGACATACATAATGATGCATACACACACATACATATGCATACACACACATATGCATACATACATGCATACACATACACACACATAGATACATACATACACATAAACACATACACACTCATAGACACACACACATACACATAGACACACACACACATATACACACACATACACACATAGACACATACACACGTAATGATGCATACACACATACACATGCATACATAGACACACATAATGATGCATACACACACATACATATGCATACACACATATGCATACATACATGCATACACATACACACATAGACACATACACACACATAGATACATACATACACATAAACACATACACACTCATAGACACACACACATACACATAGATACACACACATATATACACACACATACACACATACACACATACACACATACACACATACACACATACACACATACACACATACACACATACACACATACACATGCATACATAGACACACATAATGATGCATACACACACATACATATGCATACACACACATATGCATACATACATGCATACACATACACACATAGACACATACACACACATAGATACATACATATACATAAACACATACACCCTCATAGACACACACACATACACATAGACAACACACACATATACATACACACATACACACATAGACACATACACACATAATGATGCATACACACACATACACATGCATACACACACATATGCATACATACATGCATACACATACACACATAGACACATACACACACATAGATACATACATACACATAACACATACACACTCATAGACACACACACATACACATAGACACACACACACACATATACACACACAAACACACATAGAAACTTACATGCATAATGATGCATACACACACATACACATGCATACACACATACAAACACATATACACACACACATACACACATATATGCATACACACACATAGAGAGACATACTCACACATACACATACATGCATATATATACATACATAATGCATATGCATATGCATACATACATATATACATACATGCATACATACACACACACATATACACATACATACATACACACATATACACACACATACACACATAGACACATATACACATAATGATGCATACACACACATACACATGCATACACACATACACACATACACACATATACACGCACATACATACACACACATGCATACATACACATACTTAATGCATACACACTTACATATGTACACGTATATATATTGATTTCTAACCATTTTGTTTTATATGTTAGGTATTATGGATCCCAATAGAGAGAGAAAGGCGAAACTCACTCATAAAAAGTCTTATGAGAGCAAGAGTTCCGTCTGATACTCTAGGGGCCATAATGCGTGATTACACAGAGATGTCTGATGAGGAGCTGGATTATACGATCCAGGTGCTTACCCAGCGATCAGACGAGGGCTCTTCTGCGGCTCCACATGCAGGAAGAGAGCTAGCTGCTCATAGGTATGTTTTGTTTTCATAAACTTTTTTAATGATATTATAACACATATTTTAATTTATTTCTATCTATCTATTTTCAGGACACCTATACCACCTCTAGCACGTGATAGCAGAGCAGAGTTGCCTATGAGTACATGCATAGGCACCTTAGGACTAGAGTGCGACATAGAGCCAGAGGGGAACATTGTGTACATAGGGAATGGATTGGAGTTCAAGAGAAGAATGTGGGCACTATGCGACTCTTACTTGCGCTTTATCCACTTACCATGGAAGTAAGTAAAAGTTTTACATATAAATTGAAATATATATCTTATGTTTTATTTACATTATGTTTTTTATTTTTGTAGTGAGCATGATGAGAGGGATAAAAAATACGTACTTAGTTCACTTGAGAGAGAGTTTGGGACAGGATGGTCGCTTAAGTGGTGTTTAAAAGAGATGCGGACACTTATGGCTCATCGTCACAACAATGCACGGTATGCACTGCTTTTATGTATATATATGTAGATATGAGTATGTGTGTTTATGCATGTATGTATGTATATGAGAGAGAGAGAGAGAGAGAGAGAGAGAGAGACTAGAGGTATAAATACACGCATACACACACATATACATCATACATGCACATTTACACACATATACATATACATGCACATTTATACATACACACACATACATGCACATTTTTACACACACATACACATGCAATGTTACACACATATAATGAATACACATAGACACATGCACATACTCACATACACGTACACATACTCACATACACATACACATGCATAATCATATGTACACACACATAGACTCATATATTCATATTTACATGCATATATACATATACACATGCATATATACACACGAAACACATGCATATGCACATATAGATACACATACATACACAACACATGCATACGCATAAATAAATAAATAAATAAATCCTATTTCAAAACTCCTAAATTGAAAACACTAATTTTGATATTAGGGTTTTGAAATCCCTAATTTAAAAACTCTAATTCAACCTTTTATCCATATGTTTGAAGTATATGTACACCTCCGACGTCCTACTAGAGAGATGTCTCTCCTCCCAACCTTATGCCTCTATATATAGCTACTCGAATCAACGAGGATCATAATATATGTAAAGATATATAAACATCATGTAGATAGGATACATAAATATAAAATGGAGTAGATATATTATGCATCACACATACATGCCTAAATGCACACATAAATATATATATACATACTAACATATTTACATGTACACATCTACACATAGACATATATACATATATACATGTACACATCACATATACATGCCTACATGCACACATAAACATATATATACATGCATACATATTTACATGTACATATTTACACATAGACACATATACATATATACATGTACACAATTATAAACACTTGCGTATATTACATGAATACATGAATATTTTACATAAATGCATATGCATATATACACATATGCATATTTAACACATGTATACATATATCACACACATGCAAACACATACATATACATGAAATACATATATATGCATACTAACATATGTATACATATAATACACATGAATACACACACATATGCATACATACATGATAAAAATTTGCTCCTCGAAGATAAAGCTGTCTATAAAATAATTAGGCATACCCCCGAGCTTCATGTTCTAACTTAGAAGAACATGATTTCATCTCTCTAATAGGATTCATCATTATTCAAGTTAATAAAAAAAACCTATTATCTGATATCCATTCAGAAGCTTCAAGTTATTGATCGATAACTAGAGTAGAATTTACTATCTAATCTGCTCATATGTTTTCATTATTGCCATCATTTTGGTAAGACATCAATATATTCTCATCTTCATTATCCTTTTATTTCATTTTCTATTGTTAAATCTATGTTCTCATAAATCACATCATCTATTGATGGATTAATATCTATTTCTGGTAATTCCTCTTCCTCATCAGTAGAATCAGCATGTAGAGAATTATCCTCTTCATCAAAAAGATTAGTATCATTATCACATATAATGAATCTAATTTCTATTTCAGATGTTGATGTATTAGTATCTGATGCTGAATCATCAAGAGGACTTTCTTCGATCTCTCTAACAATAAACTGTTCAAACAATGACCTACCTCTAGGTTGCACATGAATGAACTGCCACCAAGGATGAGCATCTGGGTTTTTATAAAAAAATGCTTGTTCAATATGCCTAGGAAGAATATATGGTTCTTTAGTAGATCGCATTACCTTGGAAGAATCAATTTCCCAAAACCCAGATAATTCCTTTCTTAATGTAGAATTACTACCTTTATACTCCGCTCGAAACCAGTCAACCTTCAAAATGACCTATCAAAATATATAACAACAAAAACCCATTATTAGGTGCTTAAAAAAATAACTAACTCTAAAAAAAATATATAAACTTTTTTCTACCTGTTTGAATGTACGAAATGAAATTTCGTAGATACCAACAACAGTTCCTACGTAACCAAGTTCGCTATCTATAAGGTTCATGTCTTTTGAGCTAGCACGTGATAGTTGCTTGAAAGAAGCAACAATACTAAAATCCTCTGTTTTACATAAAGAATCAATGGCTTTGATTCTAATATGTTGTCCAAAAGCCCACATATTAGTGAACATTCGAGCCTGCAAAATAAATTCAATTAGTAAATAGAAAGTAACATACATATATGAAAAAAATAAAATATTATTTTAATAAAATTACCTTTCGTTCACAACCTATCATTAACTCTCTTTGCTCGTCTCAGATTTCTTCATTATTTGCGTTGGCGCGTTGCAAACGACTATATAGCCAATCCGTGAAAGAAGGTATATCTGTAATCTCATTATTATCGAGATTACGTCTAGATCTTTTGTTTTTTCGCCTTTTACTTCGGAGGCTTTGAAGTTCCTCGTACTCGCTAAGGAATGCTTGCATGCATTCGCTATTATATGCTACAAAAGTAGAAACATCATTTTTTTCTTGAAATGTAAATAAGAATGGAACCCCCTTACTTGATAATACCTCATCTGTTATTTTTGAAGAACACTCGTTGGTCCATGCACGTGGAGCTTCTTCATGAACTCTTTCAATGTACTCACTAACGTAATACATGCACTCTTCAAGCATCCAACGCTTTGCCATGGATCCTTCTGGTTTTGCTCTTTGTCGCACATAACCTTTTAGTATTCCCATAAATCGCTCGACCCAAAACATCCATCGAGTGTTCACAACACCTGCAATCTCTATCTCATCTACAAGATGGACTAATAAATGAACCTGAATATCAAAAAATGAAGTAGGAAGTTCTTTTTCCATCAAACATAGTAGCTCTTTGCATTCACGTTTTTTTTGTGGGATTGAATTTTTATCGATCTCTTTGGATGTAATCCACCTATACATATCATAAAAACAATTATAAAGAAGTTAATTAAAAAATAAAAGATATATTCATACATATTAAATATAAAAGTATCATAATTACCTTATAAGTGATCCAAGACGATAGATCACATCTCGTACTCCTTTCGTTGTACATCCATCGATAACCAAAGGTAAAATATGTTTCAAAAAGTTATGCCAGTCATGGGTCTTTAACCCAGATAAGCTCTTATCATCCATAGTAAACATGTTTTGAAACGATGCTCCATATCCTGTAGGAGTCTTAATCAATTGAATTCTATTGTTGATAGTCTGTATCTCTTTTGTTGTAAGTACCCAAGGAGCAGATGCATAAGTTGTTTCTTGTCGATGCCTATAAAAAACTGGCCATAAATTTGGTTTGGATTTTTGATCTTTCAAATCATTCCTTGATGCTGTGGTATCTTTTAGTCCAAGAAGATGCTGCCATAGTGAATAACCAATATTCTTGAATATATGCATAGGATCAAGAAGATGACATACTTTTAACTCTTTCCAATACTCCAAAGAATACCATATTGATATGTTCTCTGCGAGTGCCAATTTTCCTTTACCTCTGTTCACATACTCATTATCTGAATCATCACTGAAGATTTCTGCTTCTGGATCTATCAGAGGTCCATCTGTCCATTTTTTATACCAATCCATAGGCGTCATAGGTTTTGGATACTGGCCTGTTTCAAGCTTTCCATTAAAATGTATTGCTTCTCTTTGACATCAGGCAAGAATCATCGATGTCGAAGATAAATATTTTTGTTGAGATTCTTACTATAGATTGATCTCAACCAATCACCACAATATGGACAAACTTTATAACCCTTAGTAGATATTCCTGCATCATGGAAAATGATAAAAATATAATTAGATTAAATCATATTTATTTACATGCATATTGAATAAAAAAATTACATCAATACCTGAACAAATGCCATATCCAGGAAAATCGTGAATAGTCCAAGCCACAATACCACGAACCGTAATATGTCTTTCATTGATGCTTTTTGATACATCAGTGACATTAATACCTCTCCATAACTCTTGAAGATCGTCAATGAGAGGCGCAAGATATACATTCATATCTGTAACTTGTCTTTTGCCTGGGATTAAAAGTGAAAGCATTAAATGTTCCTTTTTAATGCTAAAATATGGCGGAAGATTGTAGTTTATGACTACCACTGGCCATGTTGACCATTTACTGGATTTCATGGAGAATGGATTAACCCCATCTAATGCAACTCCTAACTTTAGATTCTGTGGATTTTGTGCAAATTCAGGCCATGTAGAATCAATATGCTGAAAAGCAACACTATCATGATAATTCGGGGCTTTGAAACATATGTCTAATCCATGGAGCCAATGGAAAATGTCTCAATACCTTTTTTGGGATTTTACCTTCTTCACCCTTATATCGAGAAGATTGACATTTGGGACATGTCAAAGAGTCTGCATATTCACCTCTATATAGAATACAATCGTTAGGACATGCATGTATACATTGATAATCTATACCAAGATTGTTGATTATCTTCTTCATTTCATCATGTGAGGTAGGAAGAATATTCTAACTTGGTAAAAACTTTTCAGATAATAACCTATAAGTTTATAAAAAAAAGATATATTAAAAAAGGTAAATAAATAAATATACATATATACATGTAGGTTTTTATTCTTACTTTAGATAAGGTAAGAACAAGAACTTGAATTGAATGGACACTTTTTGTCCGCGCGTCTTTTAAAACTAGTAATGCATCTTTCAAAATATTTACACAAAAATTGATTGTTTTGGAGGATATGAAGTATGTACCTTCATTGAATGATTTGTTGATTCACACTTTCAAACTGAACATATGTGTGAATCGACAAATCATTCATATCCTCCAAAACAAACAATCGTATCCTGCCATCCAAACAATCGTATCCATTCAATTCAAGTTCTTCTTGTTACCTTATCTAAAGTAAGAATAAAAACCTACATATATATATATATATATATATATATATTTATTTATTTATGCACACATATATATATATATATATATATATATAGATAGAAAATTGAAAATTATACCTTAATAGTGTCGAAACAGATACATTACTCCATCCAAAAAGATTTTGAAGGTTGAGAATAAGTAAGCTCGCACTTAGTCGTGTCAAACGACTTCCTTCATATACATGCTTTAGACATTCCTCTCGAAGATGTTTCTCATTTTTAGAAATATCAATGCTCTCACTGTCATTTTGATACCAATCCTCAATAAAATCTGCCATGCCATCATCTTCATCATTGTCACACAAATCTTGTACTTTATCGTCTTTTGAATATAGATATTTCAACTTTGCATATTGCACATGATTAGTTTTGCGTAGCCTCCTCATGGAAGCTTCCGATAATCGTGGTCTTACTGGTAATTGTGAATGCTGTGGACGAATATCATCAACATCATATGTTGGAATCTACACATATAAATAAAACTCATTAGTATTTCATAAATGAATAAAAATTAAACTTCAAATATAAAATTAAGTATATAACTTATTAAATATGGATAGAAAATTTTTATTCTCTCTAGCTAAAAGGTGCTCTTGGAGGTCTACGCCATCCATAATTCACTAATAGTTCATCACCAGCATGTAATGTAGTAATAGCATTGACAACTATGTATCTTGATACATCTCTACTCATGTATGGTGATTCATGACTATTTTCACGCTCCTCAAATGTGCAATTAGTCCTTGAACTATTATGTAACCCTCGACTACTATTTATTAAACCTGCTATATTTCCATGTGTGTAAGGTCTTCCATCAATATATAATCTTTCATTTTTTGCATGTAAAATCCTTCTACTAGTAAGGGATGCTACGTTCAAGCATATTCCATAAGTACTCATGCTTTGAAAATAACGTGAAAGTCGATGCCAATCTCCCCATCCATATATAGGACCACAAAATGACATAAGAGTGACTTCAGAGTTCGGAGGCACATACAAATCCTCTACAATAAAGAGACCACGACCAACATTAGTAATAGTGGATGGAGCAATCATATAGCGATTACCCCAAAAGTTGAAAACCTCTCCATCTAAAGGAAGTGGTCCTCCATTCCATCCTCCATATCTTCTTCTATCATATGTTTGTACTAAAGAACGATCACGAGCTGTCAATGGATAATCTCCAGCCGTTTCATTCTCTAAACCAGGAGGTAGAGGATTTCTAGAAACCTCTACTTGTAATTGATGAACAGCAAGTCCATGACGTGTACGAGGTATATTAACATTATGAGAAAAATCATCATCATCATCATCATCATCATCGAGCAAGTATTCCTGTATATCAACAATAATTATATATGGTTTTTAAATAAAATAATGACATTAATATATATAGAAAATACATACCCAAGCATTATCACGTTGACTAGGTGATGGTGCACGCTCAAAAGTACCATACTCTGCCTCATGTTCAATACATTCCAATCGTGGTCTTCGATACGTGCCATAACAAGAGTTACACCAACATATAATATGCTCTTCATAGTAAAATTCATCATAATTCCTATCGGAGGACACATGTGAAGTCGTTGCATGGGTAGGAGGTGGTGGAGTACCCTCTGATTGATCAGAATCTGCACATAATAAGAAACATAAAAAATATATATAAGTTATGTATCCATCAAATATATTTAAAATTAAATATTTCATATACTTACAGTATAAAGTCGTTGTACGAAGAGGAGACGGTGGTGGAGTTCCATCTGATTGATCAGAATCTACAAATAATGGTATTTGATATTAATAATTTGATTATCTACATAAACAAAAAATTCACATATACATATTTACACATACACACATATTCACATATACACATTTACACATACACACATATTCACATATACACAACTACATATTATTGTGGGATAAATGCATGTATTTTGTATGAATGAGTGTATATGCATGCATGTGTGTGTACGTATATATGTGGATATGTATATGTGTGTTTATGTTATTGTATGTATATGTGTATATGTATACATATATGCATGCGTATATGTTTGCATGTATATGTGTATGTGGGTATGTGTATGTGTATGTGTGTGTATATATGTGTATGTATTATGACTTTTTTTTCTGTTTGAGATTAAATTAACAGGAGATATTGTATGGTCGAAAAAAATAAGAGGCGAGCTACCATACCACCTGAGTCGTGGCAGTTTTTTCGTAGACAGCTACGTCTTCAGGAGTCATTTCCTTAGCAGAAGGTACACAAATTAATAGTTTATGTTTATAACTTTTATATATTTTAGTAATTTTTTACATTTAATTTATGTTTTCTTTTTCTTGAATAAACAGGCTACTGCAAAGAAGAGAGTGGAATCGGGCCACACATCCCACCTAGGCCAAATGGGCCATAATGGTTTTGTAGCTACGTTTGTAACTATATGTGTTATTGTGAGTATATTTTTTATTTTAGTTAAAATGCAAGCAACTAATGTTTTTTATTTGTTTCATTGCAGCGGAAGGATTATGGCCGATATCCTACGAAACAGGAGATCGAGTATGCTACACATTTTGGATATCGGTGTTTGAGCGAGTATATGCAAGATCATCCTGATGCCTTTGTGAGTATTTTTAAATTTTATATAATTATTTTGTTTTTATGAATGTTTTAATTATCTTATTTATTTATGTTTGTATGTAATACAGGAGTATTATGGAGAGACAAATATGGATGAGGTGGAGAGACAGACACAAGAGGGACGATCTCGATCGTCACAAGGTGATCATGACAATGAGGATGAGGAAGATCAGAATGATCATGATATTGCTTATGATGATGATGATCATGATGATGATGATTAGGATTTTAGCTGATTATGACATTGGATTATATATATATATATATATATATATATATTTATTTATTTATTATTTCAGTTATGTTTTGAATTGTGTGTATGGTATTAAGTAATGAAGAGTTTTGTTCTATTGAATATTGTTATTATTGTTTATATTAGGCATGTGTTTTAATACTTTAATTATGTATGTGTGTGTATATGTATGTATGTGCATGTGCATGTATAAGTGTATATGTGTGTATGAGTATGTGCATATGCATGTGTATGTACGTATGTGTATATGTATATGCATGTATATGTATAACTCTATGTGTATATGTGTGTATGTGCATGTATATGTGTATATGTAGGTATGTGCATGTGTGTGCATGTGTATATGTGTTTTAATACTTTAATTATATAATGCATTCATATGTGTGTACCTAAGTGTATATGTATGTGTGTGTATATGTATGTATGTGCATGCGTATGTGTGTGTATATGTATGTATGTGCATGTGCATGTATAAGTGTATATGTATGTATCAATATGTGCATGTTCTTGTGTATGTGTGTGTATATGTATATGCATGTATATGTATAACTCTATGTGTATGTGTGTGTATGTGCATGTATATGTGTATACGTAGGTATATGCATGTGTGTGTGCATGTGTATATGTGTTTTAATACTTTAATTATATAATTCATTCATATGTGTGTACCTAAGAGTATATGTATGTGTGTGTATATGTATGTATGTGCATGTGTATGTGTGTGTATATGTATGTATGTGCATGTGCATGTATAAGTGTATATGTGTGTATGAGTATGTGCATGTTCTTGTGTATGTGTATGTATATGTATATGCATGTATATGTATGTGTGTGTATATTTATATGCATGTATATGTATATGTGTATATGTATATGCATGTGTATGTGGATGTGCATATACATGTATTTGCATATATGTTAATGTGTGTATGTGTATATATATATATATATATATATATATATATATATATATATATATATATATATATATATATGTAGCTTCTTGAATAACCTGCAATAAAGAGAGAAAGAAAAGAAGGAGAGAGAGAGAGAGAGAGAGAGAGAGAGAGATTGTTGGGGATGTAAGGAACATGTGACCTTACCCCTATATTCATATATATACATCATATATAGAGCATTGCCTCAATAGAGATCATTATGTGGGTTTTGAGGCTCCCATGCATGTCCATGCATCGCTCCTCTCTTCTCTCTCCCCCCATCTCCTCCTTCCTCCTCTTGTTCTGCACACCAAAGCCCTTCACCTTGCACATTCATAAGTAGGTATCTTAGTTCATCCATTCTTTCTCTCCACTTTGAATTGATAGATGAGTCCTCATGTTCCTTGTCACCCATATTGTGATGGACCATGTTCCACTGGATTGGTGGCACATCTTTCTAAGAGTTAGTGACCATGTCAATTTGTGTGGTTGTTCCTTGGTGTTGTAGGTGTGTTGAAAAGCTTTTATTCATCTTAGGAATGGCCATCTTAGCAATAGGTTGTAATTACTAGATTTCATTGAGGACAAAGATGGATAATGTGTATTCAAACTCTACTCGACAAGTCTTTAGGATGACTCCTTCTAGTAGTCGTAGGGGTTTATCCATGTGTCCATCTGCTAGATCAATTTTCAACCAAGTTGGCCTAAGTGTCTTCTTACCCCCATTTAACCCACAATGCCTTGGTGGCTATCACTACACCTTCCCTAGAGTCTATGATGGACGTGGAAGTATAATCATCGAATGGGATGGGAATATAAATATTCCCTTCATCACCCTCACTATATTCTCCAACTTTATCCAAGGGTGTTTGTTTAACATAGGTTTAGAACTTAATGGTATTTGGATCCACACCTACTTTCTTGGAATTATCTTCCCAATAGTGAGGCTTAAGTTTGACTAGTTCTTCCACAATCAAAGTACACTTCACCTTGGCTTCCTTTAACTCATCCAATGCTCTTTGGGATCCATCAAACTTTTTTTTTTTAAATTTCAATAGAGTGGTCTTATTGCATTCAATTCTCATAGTCTCTTGGAAATCTAGGGAGTTTATTAAGATTAGCGTTCTCACAATCAAAGAATTGTTCAGTCACATTGCCAATGCTTTGCACATCAAAGCTTGTAGGGAAGTAGGGTGATCGAACTTCTATTTCTAAATGTGATTGAAAAAGTCCATCTTATTCCACCTATCCCCTTGCACTTTGTTCCCAAATATCCTTTTTCTTGTGCCTTTCGTTCTAAGGAATCAAGGTGCATTTCCATTCTAGGGTTAGCTTGAAGTGGTGTAACCTTATGCTTGAGGTATGGGTCATTCCTTGCTCCATTGCTTTGATGCCTCTTCCCTTTGTGGAAGGATCTCATTAGAATATTCTTCTTGACATTTTCTTCTAGACTTACTATGAGTTCTTGTGGGGGTGGCTCTTTACTATTGTGAAGGCTCTCTTTGAGTTGTTTACTTTGGATGTCTCCTTCTTGGATAACCAAGGCCACTAGGGGTGTTGGCACCTCAACAAGAGGTATGAAGTCCTCATGGACCATAGTTTCACTATATGGTTCATGTTCTCTTACAATAGGCCTCTCTATCCTTGCTCTTTCTTGATTGAATTTTATTCTCATTTTATGATATGATAGCTATCTTGGAACATTCGGACAATTGAAAGAGCTAGTCATTTCTTGCAACATAGGCCCCAAAAATTGTGTGCTTGGAATATATGGGAGAACCTTTTCTAACCATTGTTGGGTGACTTCAATCATATATTTGCACATGTCCAAACTTTCATTTTCTAGATATACTCTTGGATAGAAGTTTCATGCTTCTCAAGTGCAAGTCTAACTACTATCATAGTCTCATAGGCTTTGAGCATCTTTGCAAGTCCTCAAGAATTGGGTTGCCAATAATAAGTCTACTTCATGTCTCTTTTGATGGAAATTTACTTTCTCATCTTCACTTGATTTCACTCTTAATTCAAGCTCCTTTTCATGTAACTAAGCTTTTGATTGTGAGAGAGAATTTTTCATTTCTGTTAGCTTCTTCTTCAAAGAATCGACTCACTTCTCACATCTAACTTTCCATGAGTTCTTCTTCTTATCTGAGTCATTGATTGTGTTTCTTGTGGGATTTGAGAGAAATTTCTTTATCTTTGGACTTACTTTTTCTGCCCTTAGGAACCTTCTTTGAGTTTTGGCTAGAGGAATTGAACTCCTAAGATCTTTACTGATAGTTGATTTTGCCTTCTTCTCTAGCTCGGTTCTTGCTTGAGCTCTCATAATAACTTGAATTGGTTTCTTGTTATCACTATTACTACCCAATGGTATGTGTAAAACGACGATATGAGGGGTTACCTTCACTAAGTTAGGATTCTTGGGATAGTCCTTAAGCACATGTTCAATGTTTCATCCTTCACAAAATCCAAAGTTGAGGCTACATGAAGTGACCCCCGATAGTGACTCAAAAAGCAACACAATGTCATCACTAGTTGAAACAAAAAGGTGTCATTAAAAATGTCATGCGAGACTGCTACATATGCAATGTTTTCATTGGCACTAAAAACGATGAAATTTCTAGCATTTAAAAGATGTTTATTGAACATCACTTAAGCATTTGAACAATCCATTGCATATGTTGAGATTATTGCAAACAAGGCTACTCATTGCATATGCCATGATCCTGCATATGTAACATTAGTTCACCAAAAAAACCATAATTTATACGTTGTTATTTGAACACAAAAATATATTCATTTAAATGATAGTTATGCTTAACATTACTATAGGCCATAACAAAATTACTGACAACAATACCAAGCACAACTTAGGCCACAACTAGTGCTAGGTTTATAACCATCACCCCTGGCAATGTAATATCGCTCAAGTATGCGACAACAGAAGAGAACCTAGATAGGGATTTAGTACCAATTTCCACATTAATCACAGAGAATGATCCAAATGCAAACAATTTTGATTCATCTCATGGGGAGAATGTCCCCACCTACTACATAAAATCCCCAGAACATACCAAGTCTTATCAGTATGAGACCCCATTGTAGGAGTATAGTTGGGCACCTGATTATGCTAATGTAATGTACACCAATCCCAACCCTAGGCCCCAAATGAGACAAAGAGGCCATAGGCTCCTAGATGACCATGCTATAGATGCCAAAGAGATCACTTCATATGTGAATGCCGACATCTCCCATGAGGATGTGAGTCACACTATCTCACCATTCAAGGATATTTTTTGGAGTGTGGTAAGGCACAAATTATATGTGAGTGCCCTGAGAATCCCGCTAGTATCTCAAAGATTATAGATAGACATAGTGCAGAGTTCAAACAAAACTCCACCCATGTTAGTTCCCATCTAGGCAATCACTAGAGCTAAAGCTTTACAACAAGCCAAGCAAGGAAATCGAGAAAAGGAATGAGAGCCTAGTGAGAGTGGAGACTCCAGTAAAAGAAAAGCCAAATCATGAAAAGATTCTAGAGAGAGAACAAAGACAGTGAGTGGAGGTGAAATAAGATCATATAAAGAGCCAGAGGAGGTGTATTACCATCATGCACTTCAAATAGAAATAACTCGTAGGCCATAAAGACATGTGGATGTCTTTGGGATCAAAGTTAATTACAAAAGTCTTTCTAAAGGTACTAAAATTATTGGTGAAGAGGGGCTAAGTAAAAAACCCTTCAATTCTTTTCAAGGTGTGATTTGGGGTCTGATTGGCACTATGTGGAGAGAAGCCTTTAGATTTGATACCCTTCCCATATTTTTTAATGAAGGGTATATTAAGATGCTCCACATAAAGACAACAAGAACTTCATAGGTAAATGTAGATAAATCACCATACTTTTCATCGGTTGCAACGAAAGTATTGTCCAATCATATTTCATTTCATCTTGTGAGTTGGAAAATTTAAGGACTATTGAGAAAAAATGAAAATAAAGAGAGATGTAGACTAAGAGATAAAGAGGTGAAATTCTCAGATTGCCAAGAGTAATGCAACTACAAACGAAAGACACTTGTTTAACATGTGCCTCAAGTTTGGACAGAGAGGACACCATTTCAGATTTCTACAGGCGTAGCAAACTAGTAGAATTTAGATGACCAAAGCATGCATGCCAAAGCTTTGCATGTGACAAAGCCTGAGAATCATGTACTGTTGTTAACGTATTACAAAAATAGTAATGCTGACCAGCCGAAGTCGTTACCGAACAAATGTTAAACGTGAAATAGTGTTTACCGTAAAATGGGTTAAACTTTCAGTATCATTACCAAAAAACGTTACTAGACCAGCGTGTGTTCTTGGGAGTGGTAGGGGTCTGTTAGACAGAGGCCCTGTACTAATTTCCCAAACCTTCTTTACAATCAACAACAACACTACTGCGTGTCTTAACTCAAATCATTAATATTAACTGGGTGAGACTGGCTTTCTATATTCCTGGGTACCGTACTTCTTCAGACTACCCTGCTATTGGAACAGAGCAGTAATCTGGACTACCATCTTAACAATATTAATCAACCGGAGATACTTCTTTAATCGACAGATTCGTTCGTCACAACACTTACGGTGATCTCAAATGAAAGTTTACGTTTACCGAAAGTAATAATTCGTCTTCGTCACCGAATGCAATAAATTCAGTAAAACAAATTGAAGATACTCCATAGTGTATTAAGTTGTCAAATTAAATCACGCGGTAATATAACTACTGAGACTGACTCAAAGTACTTCAACGACTGAAGAGCATACAACAATACTATGCGGAAACAGTATTCAGACACACAATCCGTCACTTAACAGGCATCACAGTGAACTTCAGTGTACGCAGACGATGCAGACAGAACAGAGATCAACATTAACAATACTCAGAACTTCACAATAGTGTAACAATACTCTAACAAATATCAAGGCGGACAATCTGACAATTCCATAAAAAACATCTCTCTCGACCATTCTCTTTTCATTACTTTATATAGAATTACAAGATGCACGTACCAACTTTTCACACGTAATTCAAGGAACTCCGTTACATCCGACATACATTTGTCCTACTCCGGCGGCCATCTAACACTGGCACGCACGGTGGACTCGAACCCGCAAGTGATTTTTATTACAAAACTCATTGTTTATCTACGATTCCTTCTAGATACATATTTCTTGCTAATCTAAATGTGCGGGCTATTTTTTTCTTAAGTGTTTCTAATAATTGTTTAAGGGTATCGGGTTCTAAAATCTGTGCATCTACTCTAACGGAACTAAGTGCAATGGCTTCAGTAAGCAAAATTTCGGCCTGTGTTTGCAAAAAGGCCTCCTCTAAATAAAAATCATTTGATAATGCCGCATCTCTTGCTGTCTTCATGTCCGTTATTTGTTTCTGCATCTCATTGATTCTGTCTTTCTGGTTTCGTACTTGATTATTCTCTGAGTAATTGATGTTTAAGCATATTTTTGACTTCATCGAGGGATTCTTGTGTTCTCTGTAATTGTTCTTCTGCCTGCTTAGCTTCTGTCTGGTACTCTTGGCTCTTTTGTATGGCTTCCCGTAACTGAACTCTTGTTTCTTCAAGTAGGTTTCCTAGCGCTATTCTTGTGTCGTCTGTATCTTTGATTGTTTGATTTAACTTTATTATCTCTGTGTCGGCAGCTGTCAGTAGTTCGTCTTTTTCAGCCAGTGCCTTATCTCTCTGGTTTGAGTGTTCTTCCTGTGCTTGGAGTGTAGCCTGTAGTTGCTTGATCTGCTCATGTAGTGCATGATTTTTCGCTCTTGCTGCTTGTAATTCTTCCTGAAGAGGGGTGATATCCGCCTCCATTATCTCCAATTTCCTTTGGAATTCCTCTCGTGCACTGTCTGTGGCGTGCTTCAGGTGTTGCGGCAGTTGTTGGGATAGATTGATTAAAAGGTGACCCATAGATTCTAGTTCCGAAAAAATTGGAATGGGGTGGGATGGCAGAGGAGGGCGAGGTTGCGTCGAGGTTCCGGTGAGGAGTTGTTGTGAATTTGGAGGTGAATAGTTGAGGGAGGATGTAGAGGCTTCAGAAGTTCCGGTAGGGTGACTGGGCTTGATGGGGCTGCGGGGTGGTTCCGGTTGGGAGATGGGGTTAACAGGCGGGGTTTTGGGGAGGGTAGAGTCAGTAGTTGTTACCTTGTTTGTTTGTTCCGTTTCTGCATTGTGTGCTTCTGTGGATTCCACTGCCTTTAGTAGCTTGTCTAGTGCATCTTGATTAGATTGCTGCTCATTTTCCTATTGCTCTGATTCTTTTTCGGTCGAAATTATTTCCGTCTCTGCTTGATCTTGTTGTTCTTGTTGCTCAATCGATGATTCATTATGCATTGAGGTGGCTGTATCATGGAACGTCTCTTCTTCTTGCTTCTCGTCTTCTTTATCGTCATCTTTATCCTTTCCGGCTGAGCCTTGTGCTTCACTTTCTGAGGAGCTAATCCTGATGCGTTTCCGGCGGAACAATTGGTTGAGCTCTTCTTCATCTTCTTCTTCCTCATCTTCTAGTAGTTGAACTGACTCTTCGTGCCTTAAGACTGGTCCTCGTGGTGGTGGTTGAGCGGCGAGTATGGTTGGGAAGAGGAAAGAAAGGATGTGGGGAAGTCTGGATCGAGGGGTGGTTCCTTTGTTGACTTGTTTCACTATGGCGACGCACTCCTTATGGATTCGGTGAAAGAAAAATGAGGCGAAATTAACAGGTTCTCGTGTGGAAAGGTCGATGGCGGAATAGAATGGGCGGGAGATACCGTATGTGCGTTTTTGGAGGTTAAGGATCGCAACTAAGAACTGCAATGCGGTTTTTTCAGGTTCGGGGCGGCAGAGAATGACGTATTCATTTGATGAAAATCGGGGAAAAAGTTCTACCATTCGAGCTACAAGGATGCTTGGGCCATTTTCGCGGCCTTGTGGGGTGAGACGGAAGGCTTCGGCGAAATCTTGGAAGGTTATTACTGTTCTAGATGGTAGGGAGGGGAAGAGCCATTGTCGTTCGGTGATGGGAGATTGGGCGATGGCTGGGATAATTTGTGCGAAGAAGGGATGGGCTTCCACTGAGTGCCAAGGCAGCTCAGCGAAGTTGGCCAACCCTCGGATACGCAGGTATTCTCCTACCTCGGTAGGGATACCATCACAGAAAGTTGTGTAGTTCGCCAACGCTTCCATTGCGCACGCGAACACGAATACACAGGACACAGCACACGGATACACAGAACATAGAACACACGAGCACAATCACAAGATCACAATAGCGTTTTTTGGCGCAACCGAAGAGCTTAAATACAGACATTACGGTGGGGGGAGTAGGAAGTGATGGTTATCATTGTGCAGTGTTGGAATGATATTGCTTTTAATTTGGCGTGCATGCTTGAGTAATTGGTAAGGAGGGCGGCTTATGACAAAACACGGCTATTTAAAAAAGAAAAGAAAGAATAGAATGAAAAGTAAAAAACAAAAGCTAAAAACTTACGGTCCACCACCGAATGATTTATTGCGGACTAGTAACGCTTTGATACGGCCGCAGCTTCGAGCCGTTGATTGCTTTTGGAAGTGGATTTCCGGTCAATGTAGTCAACCGAAAAGTTGCTGGACCGATTTGCTCTGCGATCTTGTAAGGGCCGAACCACCGTGTAGCTCAGTGATGAGTGGCACCTCCTTTAATGTCAATCCGAGAAGACGTGAGGATGGTATGATGACCTCGAGCAAGTGGAGGCACAAGTGCGTGAGTGAGAAGCACACAAACATGCACACACATACACACACACGCGCACACACAGTAAGACAAAGAGTGAATAGTAATGGAGTTCTTAGATTACTTTCAAGAGCTCTTATAAGTTCGTTTCAATTACAATCTACCCCCAAAAATGAGCTCTCTAGCTCCTTTTATAGTTTTTGACTAGCTTTGGCCCTGTTCAGACCTAGTGTCCGGCCTAGTTAAAAATTAGGTTCCAGGGCCAATTTGAGGGCTTAAACGGAGTCTAAAAAATACGAAAATTGATATGTAGGTACTTCTAAGGCTCCTCAAGCTCAAGGACTCCTTGGCTTGCACAAAATGGAGCTACAAAAATATGAAATGGTATTTACAGGGGTTGTTAGTGATGAGAATCACTTTTAATAGGTGTAAGGGTGTTGAAAAATTAAAGGTTGCCTTAGTGCTAGATCTGCGTGAATGCTCGTACTTGCTTCTTCGTGAAGAAAATTATTGGCCTACTTGCCAGATCGTCGTTGACTCCCTTGTCTGCCTGTGTTGTCCCTTCGCTCTGACTCTCTTCGTCTTGTGGCTCCTTCGGTTCCCTGACTGCTGCCAACACCCCCCCCCACTCTCGCGTCTGTCGCCCCTGACAGACCCTTGTCTAGAGGATTTTTGAACATAATATTGGACTACATCGGAGGCGAGGTGATGTTCTTCGAGTCGTAAGCCGCGTGCTAGATCTGTGAGCAATTCATCCCAATTCACAGGTCCGGGAACATCTGGATGAGGCACCCTCAATTGTTCTGAGTAAATAGTTCTCTCCACAGCAAATAATTGGAGGAGATGTGATGGTCTGGGTATAAAGATTTTGGAGTGATATTCCCAGAATCCTGTGATGAACATCTCCTCAATTGTCTGTTTAAAGCAGGCTGGGAGGTACTTGATTCTGGCGTGCCAAGCATATATTACTTCAATTGATGGGGTGGTACTCATATCGTACACGAGATCCTGATTTCCTGTCACGAAGGTTGCGCCTGAGAAGTGAGGGTCCTTAATGTTCTTAAACGTCCTGAAAGTGATCAGCATTAATTCAAATATTTTCATACACATCTGGGCCATCACGTCAGGATTATTGCGTAGCCGAATACTCCAGTGACGGATTGTAGAGATCATGTAGTTCACCGTGGGGGGTCCTCGTGGAGGTGCCAAATAAACGTAATTTAACCATTTTGCGCAGGCTTTGATGTCTCTGACGGCAATAGTGAATTCAGGCCAGGTGCGTCGTCGAAGAACTGGAATGTAACAAGGATTATATTTAATAAACAACGGCATGTTATTCCAGGTTCGAACCATTTCAGGATATGTTTCCAAAAGCCTGATTCTCCAGGTGGGTTGATGGATGGACCCACGCTTAGCACTTTCTGGTATATCATCTGGACCAAATTGTGTAGCGAATGTGGGAGGCTTGCCGCATCGTCGTTGAATCTCAGCGTTGTAATCGGCCAACAGTATGCAGTATGGCACATATTGGTCATTATTGGTGCCAATCCATCTATGATGAGACATGCTTCTGAAATATTCTGACTTTATGACAGTTTCTTCTAGGTTCGCTAGTGATTGGATCTGAATGGCCACCCGTTCTTCGTGTGTGTTCGCTGTCTTTTCCAGTGTCTAAAGCCACTCGGGTGCTTCCACTCCCAAGGTGTCTAGTTCCTCTGAGGTTTGTTGCCCGCCTGGCATCGGCATAGGAACATACGGTTCTTCGTACGAATCATCTACCTCAATAGGGACCAACTCTTCTGGCGCTGGTTCTACTACCGGAGAGGGTTGCCTCTCGTATGTCAGTAACCTCTTTTGTAATTCTGCTACCTGCTCCGTTAAAGCCTTTACTTCGTCTGAGGTAGAGGTTGACGGGACACTCTTCGGTTGTTCTTCCTGTTCCTTAAGTCTGCTCTGTAGTGTGTCACGTTCTCTTTCCAAGTCATCATGGGCTTCCAGAAGATCTGCATAGCTTTCCAAAATGGTTTTCATCGTCTCCGTGGGAACTGCTTTGAACTGCTCTGGATCTATCTCGTGGGGAGAGCCTTCCATTGCCGCTTCCAGATTCTCTTCATTTTGTTTTTGCAGTCTCTTGTTCTCTTCCAGTGCTGTGGCCATATGTTTCCTGAGTAGCGCCAAGTTACGTCTGACTCGTAGGTTATCGGCCTGGTATACTTCGAGCAAGGCTTCTAATTGTTTGACGCCTGATTCTTTCGATGGTTGGGGTGCCTCTAGTAGTGTTTGGTGAGCCTGCTCAAGCGTTGTATATCGTTGATTTACATCTGCATTTTCTTCTTCAAGAATTTTATATTGCCTTTGTAAGTTCTGGTGATGTGTTGTTAGTTGTTGATACCGGCCGTCCAGAGCTCTGTACTCATTCTGAAGCTGATATACACATTGATTTAATGCTAGAAATATACTATTTACATTAAATGATGCAGGGAGGGGTGAAGATGCAGGGGGAATGGGGGCGGGAAAGGGAATTGTGAATGATGTGGATGCAAGTGGAGATGTGGGTGGAGGGGGTATGGGAGATGGAGGTGGCATGGGGGGAGGGAGCGGTGCAGTGGCAGGAGATGTTTCCATAGTGTCAAAAGTCTGAGTGACCGTGTAGATGGGTATCGTGGGTGGGGTGGTTGTGACATTAGTGAAGAGAGTGGTGAAAGTGGGCATGGAAACTCCCCCGAATTGGATTCCCGGAGAGAGTGGAATTCCCATGACGATTGTGGTGGTAGTGGACGTGGTGGTGATAGTGTCATGTGGTGGAGTGAGTTGTGTGGTGAGGGGTGGGGATGGTGGTGACAGTGGTGCTTCCTGATGTTCGTCTGCTTGCGTTGTATCTTCTGGTGCTGATACATTGATATGAATTTGTTTCCCGGACCTCATGGGACGGGCGGGAACTCTTTTCTCAAATCGGTGAATGTAGGTCATTGCCTCATGAATGGCCTCATCCAATCCTACTGCATCGGCATGTAGGTTTATGGACTCGATGAACATGTCATCCACGCCTTCCTCTGCCAGCAATTGGTTCATGAGTTTCTTGCCTGCTTCCAGTGACATTTTATGTTGTTCTTGAACTAGCTGCATGGTTCGATATAGTCTTTTTAGTTGAGCCGAATATGCGGGGGCACTTGCCAGCTCTGAAAATTCATCATACTCTTGTTCTTCGTAGGCTTCTTCCTCTTGTTCATCTACTTCGACTTCTACCACTTCTGGTCGGGTGGGGGCTGATGTTGTTGTATGGGGTTGTGGTTCCTGAGCTTGCTCTGTTTCCGTCTCGAGATTAGAGTCGTAGATTAGTCTAGCCACTTCTTCATCAGTGAGATCATTGAGGGTAAAGCCCTGTGGAAATTCCAAATCTGATGGGACGGGTGGAAACACCAGGTTGGGTCCCTCTGTACTTGGTCTTGGTAGCCGGATGGTGAATGGCCTAATGCGTCGTGTCTGGGGAGGGGTAATTTCTGGTGTAGTGGTGGCTCCCCTTGGTTGAGCGCAGGGTAATTGGACTCCCCCTCTCATCTTCTTTGATGGGGGACCTGCCGCTGATAGCCTTCTCTGGAATTCCTGGGCCCGGGGCCATATGAGTGCCCGCTGAATAGGCACGTCATAGGCAAGACATCGGTAGATTATCTTGGTTAGAGCACAGCATCCGTGAAGCACATTTTTCTGCTTCTTGTTCCACCTTTGATGGGCTAGGTGAATCTGATCTATGATCCAATGGGGTACGTTGATGGGGAGGCTTTCTATCTCTGCCAGATACAAGCTAAACCATATTTTCTTTGGTTGCATGGTGAATCTTTCCTGGGCGGGGAAAGCAAAATGCTGCATGACGGTCCGTAGGTGAAGAGCGATGGTCGGTGTCATCGCTACCATATCCTTCAGCTTATTGAGGTCTTTATGTTTCATTCTGCTTGGAACCATTGTTTCCTTTTCAGTGGGGATGTGCATGCCATACATGCCCAATGCTTCTCGTACCAGATTGAGGGTCAGCTTGAATCTTTTAAGTTCATGGCCCGGCAACAGTGAGGGTAACACAAAAGTGCTGTCGCCTCCCTTGGCCCTGCTCGGAGTGATGGTACTGATAAGATAAGAACAACGCAAGAAATCCGGCTTTGGTAAGTGGGCCCTGAAATAACTGTCCAAGCCAGCTTTGGTCCATACTGAACGCATGACTTCGGTATTCTGATAGCTCTCAAATTCACGTGTGAAAAAATGGTAGCGTCCCCATTTACCATTAAACTCCAATTCAGCTTCCCAAAAATAGGCTCCATCACCCAATGGTCCAGCAACATCACTGAACCAATGAGCGTGTTTGCCCACCTGAGAGGTGTGTCCCTGAGGAGGATCCTGAATTGGGAGGACATGCACGGCTTGAAGTTCTTGCGGTCTTTCGGTGAGATGTGGTTCGAGTAGGAGTGTTTCTATGTCCACAATCTGTGCACTGGATCCGGCTTGAGAACTGGCACCTCCGGCTTCTGCCATGGCCCTACTTGCTTGTTGGTTCTGTGAGAATATAGAACTAGGTGTTAACATTGTAATGGACAGAATAAACCCGTTGTTGTCCCCGTTACAACATTAACATGAGGTAGATGATGAGTCAGTGGTTAGTAAGTGCACGATGACCGTGTGTGTAGTTAATGCCTGGTTAGTCCTAGGAGCTAGATGGAAAGGTGAGCTGTCTGACTAATGCAGTTAGTAAGTGGAGATGAATTCACAGATTAGGGTCGGGGGGTTTATTACAAGTCTTAGGTTGCCAAACACCATGAATGGCTTTTGGTCTTGGTTTTGTGGAGCTTCGGGAGGGTTGCATGAGTAATTCTACTGGGAGTTGTTGTGTCCTCGGGACCCATTTATGAGTAAGTCTGTGCGTGCTTCTAGGTGGCAGTGTGCTCGAGTGTATCAGACAAGAGTGGGTAGCGACTGCTTGACCGAGTGAACCCTGTCGTGTATGATGTGAGTTGTGTGGGGTTAATTGAGCCCGCAAGCAAGCCTTAGGCACCCAAATTTGTCTTGATTGTGGGTCAGCCTTCATCGACTTCTTGGGTACCCAAATAGATTTTATTTTCTCAACTGAGGTTTTAGGAGTCCTCTTATTAGCATCAAGTCGTTGATTACTAATAGGAAGTTGAGGCCGTTGTTGCAGCTTAGTTACGGCCGGCAGCTCGTCTTTCCGCACCCACATTTGTTTCATCGGTTGAGTTGTTCTGCTTCGCGCATTCTTTTGGTCTTTCGCCTGGAGAGTCTTCAGTGATTGATCTGCCCTTAGGTGCTGCCTCCTTCTGGCCTTTGGAAAAGAAGGGAGTTCCATTGTGGTTCTGACTCCTTTTTTGAGATCTTCATTCTTCTGCATCACATAGCCTTGGACAAGAACAGCATGGTCAACTTCATGTGTACCCCTGGAGGGACCAGGAGTCCGTGTCTTTTCTAGTTCCTTGAGTGCTCCATTATTTAACTCAATTGTAATTCTAGTCTGATTCACCCATACCTGAAGAAGTCCACTTCTTAGGTTTAAGTTGACTGCTTGGTCATAGATCGAGTCTTGACCCAAGACAAGGGGTTCCGTGAGGTCCTCATCTTGACATACTAGTACTTTAACTGTCATTGCCTCTTCATGAATATATAGGGGAAGTTCCACCTCGCCCATGCAAGGGGTTTCCACACCTCCCAATCCTATGAGATATGCTTCCACAGGATTGACAGTTAATTGCAACTCTTGACAGTAAGACACTTTAACTGCACTAGTGGCTGCACCTGAGTCAATCAAGGCTCTTACAGTCCTTGCACTCTTTCCTTGTCCTATATCTAAGGTTATGAAAGGACGTCGGTCTGTTATTCTATGTGAGCTTACACCTGAAACTTCACACATAGCCACGTCATATCCTTGATCTGCATATGCGTTTTGCCTAAGATGCTCTCTACCTTGTCTTCTTAATTTCATTCTTCGTATGCGCTCTAGGGCTTCTACTTGAGATTCTTCTCGAATTCGCTTTTCTTCCTCTTTGCGTTTCTTAGCAGTGTTGAGTCGACTTAGCATTTCCTCTGTGAGAGGTTCCTGATACAACTTAACTTTGCATCCGCTAATATAGTTTGGGAGAACATCGCCTTCTAATGTGGCTAGTTGCACTGCTCCACTTGTTGAGATCCTATTGATGATCATAGGTCCGTAGCCTCTCTTTTCTAGCTTCCTTGCATGTTGTTTCAAGGTGTAGACTAAAACTAGATCTCCTACTTTCAAGCCCTTATCCTTCACATGGGCATCAAAGTATGCCTTCTGCCTCTTCTTAGCTGCATAGATTCCTGCAGCTGCTCTCAGTCTTGTTTCTCCTAATCGTTCAAGGTCAAAGATCCTAGAGGAGAGCTCATGACCTGTCCATTCGTGCTCTTGTGCTATTTTCAATGTAGGTATCAAAAAGTCTAAAGGTAGCATTGCGTTTTGGCCAAATACCATCTGAAAGGGGGTGGCTTGGAGTACCGTTTTATAGGCGACTCGGTATGCCCAAACAGCATGGTGTAGCTGTTTGTCCCAATCAGAGCGTTTAGTGTTCACTAATTTTGTCAGTACATTGCATAAGATCTTGTTGGTGCTTTCGGCTTGTCCATTAGCTTGAGGGTGATAGGGGGCAGACTTCTTATGTATTACCAAGAATTCTTGGAGCAGATTTTCAATAACTTCATTTAAGAAGTGAGTGCCTCTATCACTTACAAGCTCTATAGGTAGCCCATATCTTGTGAACACATTCTCAAACAAGAATTTAGCAGTTGTTTGAGCATCGTTCTTTGTCGTAGCCTTGACCTCTACCCACTTAGTTAGATAGTCTGTCGCAACAATGATGTATTCTGCATGAGAACCCTTAGCTGGGGGATTAATAGGACCTACGAAGTCTATTCCCCACTTAGAGAACGCACGTCCACCCATCATAGGTTTCAATGGCATCTCATCTTTTCGTATAGGATACTGAGTTCTCTGACAGACATCACACCGTTTCACATAGGTATGTGCATCCATGTGAAGGGTAGGCCACCAGAAGCCCGCAAATAGTACTGCCTTGATCACCCGATCTGGTCCAAAGTGTCCTCCTGCTACACCTTGGTGAGCAGTTTCCAAGATCTTAAGATATTCACTCTCATGGACACACAGTCTCAGGTAACCATCTTTACCGCGTTTGTATAGATTATCACCAATGAGTGAGTAATCCAGGGCTTCTTGTTCTAAACTCCTTTTCCTAGCCAGAGTCATGTCTGGAGGGAATGTGTTTGTCCTCAGGAAGGATCCTAGAGGTTCGCTCCAATATGGCACAATGGATACTTGATGTAGAGTAGCGTGTTCCACAGGTGGTTTAGTGCAACAGATTGGGCATTCCTTGCACAACTTTTGGACATCAGCTTCCATAGTTGGCCAATGCACTCCGAGTCTCTTTAGAGTCTGTAAAGTTCGTTGCTTTGAGTAGTGTTGCTCTAATGCACCTACATGTGCTAATTGCAACCATTTAGCGTACTCATCCTCTTCTACGCAACAACCCAAGATCCCTTGATCTGTGTGCTTGTACATACTTCCTGCCATGATGTGGTACTTTTGGGCTTTTACAACCTCTCTATTCCGTGTGTTTACCACTGGATGGTTAGGCCCGTATGTCAATACTGGTACCAATGGCCTAGCCCACTGCGGCACCACTTCCAAATTAAACAAGTAAGCATTAGGAAGATCATCTGATACTCCCTGGGGGGCTTCTCCGGAGGTGAGCCTAGAGAGATGATCTGCTCTCAAATGAGTCCTACCTTTCCTCACCACAACCTCAAAATCGTATTCCATTAGTAAGAGAAACCATCTTACTAATCTTCCTGTATTGCATGGCTTGTTCACAAGATATAACAATGCTTGGTGATCAGTAAAAAATTTAAACTTATTTGCAAGCAAATAGTGTCTAAATTTCTTGACTACATATACCATGCCTAAGCCTTCTCTCTCTGTAGTGGTATAATTTCGTTTAGCTGCGTTCAATTGTCTACTAGCGTAGGCAATGGGAAGATCCATATTACCTTCGCCAGTAGGTTGCGCGAGTACACACCCAATAGCATAATTGGATGCATCCACATGAACGTGGAAAGGCTTATTCCAATCTGGCGTGGTCAAGATTGGTGCTGAACACAATCTTCGTTTAAGCTCCTGGAAGGAATTCTCACATTCATTTGTCCACTCGAAGTTAGTCAAAAGTCCATACAGAGGCTTTGCTATGATGGCATACATGTGTATAAACCGTCGGTAATATCCACAATGCCCCATGAAAGCTTGTACTTCCTTGATATTCTTTGGCCTGGGTAGCTCTGCTATGGCTCTCACTTTCTCTTCGTCAGTAGATATGCCATTCTTTGACACTATGTGCCCTAGAATCTTGCCTTGCCTGACCATGAAAACGCACTTTTCTGGGTTCAGGCAGACTTGATATTCTCTACATTTGTCAAAGATTTGTCTGAGTTCGGGAATGTGGGTTTGTCTGATGTTGGAATGAGCACAAAGGTCATCAACATAGACTTCTAAGTTTTTCCTCAGGAATTCCTTAAATACATGGCACATCAGCCTCTGGAAGGTAGCTGGTGCATTGGTAAGCCCAAAGGGCATTACTCTAAAGGCAAATATGCCCCATTCTGTGGCAAAAGCTGTCTTATGCTGATCTTCTGGAGCTATGGCTACTTGATTGTAGCCCGAAAATCCATCGAGGAAGCTGTACACTTCCTTTCCTGCTACTCGTTCTAGGAGATGTTCTGTGATGGGAAGCGGATAGTTATCTCAAATTGTGGCTGCATTGACCTTCTTTAAGTTAATGCATACACGCAATTTTCCCTTCTTCTTGGGCACCACCACAATGGGGGATACCCATTCAGTGTGCTCAATTTCATAGATAAATCCAGCTTCAACTAGTCTATCTATCTCTTCCTTGATCTTGGCAGCGTAGTTATCGTTATATGTATAAGGCTTTTGCTTAGAGGGTTTAGCATCTGAGGTCATGGGGATAGTGTGTGAACATATGTCAGGGTCAACACCTTTCAAATCCTTGTAACTCCAAGCGAACACATCTCTATATTCTCTTAGCAAGGCTATTAGCGCATGCTCTTCTTCCTCTGTTAGGTCATGGCCTATGTACGTGCATCTCTCCTCTCCTTCTTCTAGGGCCACTACTATTTTCTTGGTGGTTTCTGTGTTATCATAGGCCTCTCCTGCTTGTGCCTCTCGTTTAAGCATTCTTATCATGACTCTCCTGTCGTCTATCTCATACTTCTTAAAATTTTCTGGGACCTCAAACAAAGATTCTTCCTCTTTTGGTGAGACTTCTCTCTTCTTTCGTTTCTTTCCTTCTTCCTTCGGGGTCACATGTGTTGCTAATCTTACATCATTTGTAAGCTCTCATGCCTCTGGGGTTGAAATTCTACTCCATAGAAATATTCTTCATCTGATGCAAATGGTGGGTCCATAATGATTGACTCTAGATCAGAATCGCTTGCATCCTCAATTGCATCAGGGATAGGTTCGCATTCTTCTAGAACTGCCTCTCCCATGATTGGCTCTATGGAGAAGACTGAAATGTCATAGCCATCCTCATCACAGTGAGGTGTCCATTGTTCCTCATTGATGGCTACATCCATTGTTGCTAGGATTTCTGCCTAGCCGTGGGGTTCGAATTCTTCGTCAGGAAAGACTACAGGTGCATAGGCTGGGTCTTGAATGGGTCTATGTGTTTCGTTTGCACCTATCTCTCTGGCCTTCTCTCTCTTCTCTTCTTCTACTGCTACTTTGCACATCCATAAGTGGGTGTCTTCATGCATCCATGAGGATCCTGATCCTATGGAATGCACAGATTCCGTATCATCCTTGGCTCTATGGATGGGATTCCATTGGATAGGGGGAACATCCCTATGAGAGTAATCTTTGAAATTCACTTTGGTCGTAACACCCAAGTGTTGCAGGTACAAAGAATTGGTTCCCCAATCCTGTACTTACTCTTGCTTTGCGTACCCTCCGCTGCTCTCAAAGGACCTGTAAAAGGCCCAAGATTAGCTCAAGACTGAAGTTCAAAAGACAGAACCAATCACTTTCATTCATGTGACACTTCGCCAATCTGCACTATGACTTGTTGGAAAATAATTCTAGGGATCCCTGAATTTTGTTCCCCCTGGGAATGGTCAAATTCCAAACACCCTATCTGAAAATCAATGCATTATTCTTATAAAAAACAGTTGAGGGTGTGTAGTATATGCCACGAGCTTTCTGACAAGCCCTAGAGCTCAAAAAATGGATTTCGTATGAAAAAGTTATGACCGTTCAGGGTTTTGTAGTTAAAACAGGATTCAAAACAGGCTAAAAGGTGAACAAGAATTCTCGAGTTGCTTGTGGCACGGCGTCGTGATGCAATACTATACCCTAATGTTTGCCCCACACTTAGCCAAAATTGAGACCACTATTTTTTTTCCAAAAAATTTGACCTAATTTGCCCTTCTAACGTGTTCGCAAAGTCTGTCGGTCGCGATTGACAGGTCAGTCGCGATTGACGTGTCGATCGCGATTGACAGGTCCGTCGTGGCTGTCAGTCGCGATTGATGTGTCGATCGCGATTGACAGGGGTTCCGAAAAGTCAATCAATCGTGGTCAAAGGGTCGTTGACTCTGTCAGTCGCGATTGATGCGTCGATCGCGATTGACAGGTCGATTGTGAGAGTCTGTCCGTCGTGGTCAAACAGTCGTTGACTGTGTCGATCGCGATTGATGTGTCGATCGCGATTGACAGGTCGGTCGTGAGGTCTATCCGTCGTGGTCAAACAGTCGTTGACTGTGTCGGTCGCGATTGACTGGTCGATCGCGATTGATGGCTCGATCGCGATTGATGGCTCGATCGCGATTGACACGTGTCACGCGTAGGCTCTGTCGGTCGTGGTCAATCGGTCGTTGACCGTGTCGATCGTTGACTGTGTCGGTCGTTGACCCTGTCGGTCGCGATTGATGTGTCGATCGCGATTGACAGGTCTGTCCGTCGTGGTTTGTCGATCGCGATTGACGTGTCGATCGCGATTGACAGAAATCTGTGGAATTTCAAAAAACTAAACACATTTTTGGGAAGCTCTAGGCCTGTAGGTCATGGATATGCACTTTGTTTAGCAATTAGATCAACTTTTCTGTCGGTCGCGATTGACAGAACCCGGCGACACATAGACAGTTACTTCGAATTCCGTACCTGCGCAGCGTACTGGAGATGGTGATACAGCCTGTACCTGCAATACAGCTCAGAAAACATGCAAAAACAGCACACACAATTTCGCTCTCTCGCTCTCTCTCACAAGTGAAATGAGGGAAATGAGGTGGAGATGGTGATATGATCAAAAAACAGAATTTTTCGCGATGATGGAGATGGAGGTGGGAGATGGTGATAATGATGATGGTGATGAAGATGGTGAAGAAAGTAAAAGAAAATCGATGAGAGTGAAGAAAATACCTACAACTCCAACGCGTCAACTCTACGTCTTACCATCACACGCTCGTCCTCAAAGCTCGATCCCCGGCAATGGCGCCAAAATTTGGTGTAGCTCAGTGATGAGTAGCACCTCCTTTAATGTCAATCCGAGAAGACGTGAGGATGGTATGATGACCTCGAGCAAGTGGAGGCACAAGTGCGTGAGTGAGAAGCACACAAACATGCACACACATACACACACGCGCACACACAGTAAGACAAAGAGTGAATAGTAATGGAGTTCTTAGATTACTTTCAAGAGCTCTTATAAGTTCGTTTCAATTACAATCTACCCCCAAAAATGAGCTCTCTAGCTCCTTTTATAGTTTTTGACTAGCTTTGGCCCTGTTCAGACCTAGTGTCCGGCCTAGTTAAAAATTAGGTTCCAGGGCCAATTTGAGGGCTTAAACGGAGTCTAAAAAATACGAAAATTGATATGTAGGTACTTCTAAGGCTCCTCAAGCTCAAGGACTCCTTGGCTTGCACAAAATGGAGCTACAAAAATATGAAATGGTATTTACAGGGGTTGTTAGTGATGAGAATCACTTTTAATAGGTGTAAGGGTGTTGAAAAATTAAAGGTTGCCTTAGTGCTAGATCTGCGTGAATGCTCGTACTTGCTTCTTCGTGAAGAAAATTATTGGCCTACTTGCCAGATCGTCGTTGACTCCCTTGTCTGCCTGTGTTGTCCCTTCGCTCTGACTCTCTTCGTCTTGTGGCTCCTTCGGTTCCCTGACTGCTGCCAACACACCGTTATTTGAATTTACCTTCGGATCTATTTGACTTTGCATTATAGAAAAGTACCAGCTGTCCTACCGAAAACACTGGAATTTTCAGATTTCGATCGTGCGTCCTTGCCTGTCTTAGTTGAACTTCGTGCATAGTTAAGAAACTGAGCCATCGGTGCTCATCTAAATCTCTGAGTGTGTCCAACCGAAATGAGAGTGAGTCTTCCGGTAGCAGTTTCTAGGTAATGGCTACTCGTAAACTTGGTATAACTATCTCCATTGGTGCTATTGCTTCTAAGCCATAAGCTAATTTGAAAGGTGTCAATCCTGTTGTTACCTTGTAGGTAGTCCGGTATGCCCATAACACTGCAGGTAGCAGTTGATCCCATCTTTCCGGTGATTCCATGATCAATTTTTGAAGGATATTCAGCAAAGATTTGTTTGTACTTTCGGCCAATCCATTAGCACGAGGATAATAAGGAGAACTAAATTTATGTGTGAACTGGAACGAATGTGTAAGTGCCTTCATTAAATTGTTTACAAAATGAGTGCCTTGATCTGAGACAATTTCCAATGATGAGCCAAAACATGGAAAGACATCGGTTAGCAGGCACTTTGCTACCGTAACGGCTATAGCAGACCGTAAAGCCCAGGCTTCTGCCCATCTGGTTGCATAGTCTGTGCAGGTCAGTATGTAACGGTTGTTACTGGAGACTGCTGGAGGTGTAATCGGACCGATAAAATCTAGACCCCATTTCTGAAAAGGTTCCAATGGTAAGATGGGTTGCAGAGGAAAAAGATGACGTTGCAAAGGCTGACCAGATCTCTGACATGTATCACATTGTTTGACAAACTATGAGATATCTCTGTTCATTGTTGGCCACCAGAGACCACTCTGCAGAATTTTCCGGTGAGTTAAGTCTGCTGTAAAATGGCCACCGGAAGGAATTGAGTGAGCCAAAGTAATAACTGAATTAACTTCATGTGGTGGAATACAGCGAAGTAAGATTCCGGTATGATCTACATAATATAATTCTCCAGCAATTAACTGAAATCGACGGCTAAAGACTGCAATTTTTCTGCATACCGTCGTAGAAGTCTGAGATGGAAGGCAACCATCAGTGAGAAAGGTCAAGATCTGATCATAATACGAAAATGGGATAGGTGGGTCTGCAGATTCTTCATTAATTGGTTCTGATACATAAATCGCGGGTGTCGTGTCATCTATGCCCACCGGAGCTTCACCGAAATCTAAGCGGGATAAAAAATCTGCTAAGGCGTGTGAACTGCCTGGCCGGTGAATGACTTCGTAATCAAATTCCTGCAAGAGTAAGACCCATCGCGCTAATCGACCACCTAGATGCTGTTGCCGAACTAGATAGACAAGTGCAGCATGATCTACATGAAATGTAAATTTACGGCCTAACAAGTAATGTCTGAATTTCTTGACAGAATATACTAGCCCTAGACATTCTCTTTCTGTTACAGAGTAATTCTTCTCAGCAGGCACTAATCTTCGACTTGCATAATACACTGGTCTGAACCATTTATCAATTTGTTGCATCAACACACTTCCTATTGCTATATCTGAAGCATCAACAAATACATGAAATGGGTGATCCCAGTCCGGCGGTTGTAAGATAGGAACTTGTGTTAATAAATGCTTTAAACGATCAAATGCTATCTGGCATTCCTGGGTCCATTCCAATTGTCGAGGTGTTTTGCTGATTAGCTTGTTTAGTGGTATAGCCAGATGAGCAAGCCACCGTAAGTGCCTTCCATGCCACCGTACTTGACCCATAAAGCGCATAACTTCTTTCGGTGTAGTGGGCACCGGAGCTTCTAATACTGCTGAAATTTTATCTGGATCTACTTGGATACCTTGTGCAGATACAATGTGGCCAAGTAACTTGCCACATGAGACCGCAAACACCGATTTGGTTGGATTCAAACAGATATACTCTCTACATTTCTGAAAGCAACACCGTAAATGGAACAGATGTGCTATCATCTTACCAAAAATTGAAAAATGGTCGAGATATACTTGCATAAATGAAGTGAGATAAGGAGAAAATATCTCCTGCATACATCTTTGAAATGTGGTGCGTTTCTTAATCCAAACCACACTACCGTACAAGCAAAGACACCCCAATCGGTAATAAATGCAGTTTTTGGTATATCTTCTTCGGCCATTCTTACTTGGTTGTAGCCACTGTATCCATCTAGGAATGAATACATCTCGTGACCTGCTACTCTATCAAGCATGGTATCCAGAAAGGGAATTGGAAAGGGATCCGGTACGGTTGCTGCATTTAATTTCCGGTAATCTACACAGATTCTCAATTGCTTGTTTTTCTTTGGCACAATCACAATCGGAGAGATCCATTCAGCATGCTCTACTGGCACGATGAAGCCGACTTTTAATAACCTATCAAGTTCTGCCTTTACCTGAGATGCATAATGGGGATTCATCCGGTAGCTGGTTTGCTTTATCGGCCTTGCTTCTAGCTTCAGCATGACCCTATGTTGGTAGATACGGGGGTCCAATCCTTTCATGTCTTTGTAGTCCCATGCAAAGACATCAGTGAATTCTCGGAGTAGCTGGATTAAGCTTGCTTGAAATGTTTCCGGTAAGTTTTGCTTTATCTTTACAGGACGCGGATGATCTTCATCTCCTAAATTGTAAGTGATCAGCTGATCTTCGGGGACATAGAACTGTTGATGTTTCTCTGTGTTGTCTGTTGGTTTAAAGAGTTGATGTAGTTCATCGTCATGTGTCGAAACAATGTCTTCCTTCTTAGCTTCTTCTGTGATGGGTATTACCGTACAGACTAAAGCGTTCCAATTATCTACAATGGTCTGTAGATCAACAGTTCCTAAGGAAATTAAATCAGCGTTATTCTTCAGAAACTCTCTTCTTCATCGTCTGACAATCCATCTAGCATATGGACTGGTTCAGCAAAATACGGTGTAGCGTGTAGCTCGCAAGGTTGTATAGCATCTAATTTTACCACATATCTACGATTGGCATCTTTGAACGCTAGCTCTTGTGCAGACCAGTCCTGTATTACCTTCGTATGCTTCAGCCAAGGTTGGCCGAAAAGAAGGTTGTAATCCAAAGTGGATTTTGGCAGATCTAGTATGACAAAGGTCATCTTAAAGGTCGTACCTTGCAAAGTGATGGGTATATTTCGCACAAGTCCTACGGGATGGACTCTTGATTGATCTGCCATTCTCACAAAAAATTGAACTGGTTCGATTTCGGTCCATCCTAATCTTTTGCATAAGGCCGCAGTCGCAATGTTAACACCAGAGCCTCCATCAATCAATACTTGCGTAATCTTATGATTCTTATACCATACTGTAATCAAGGGGACTGAATGATCAACCGTAGAATCAGGTTCCGGTTGAACTGTTGCTGTCGTCGGAATACAAGAAGGTACCAGACTGAACTGTTGTTGGAACTGTTGTCGAATTCTAGGTACTAATGCCAGTAGTTGGCCCAGAGGCAGAGTGATAGATGCCTTAGATAAGATTTCCCAGGCCTGTTGAGATTGGTTGATAGGCTCTACTGATGTTGAAGTTGATGCCTCTGCTGATGCGGAGGTGTCTACGGTGGGCAATGTATCTGCTGCTGATGATGTTTCTGCTGCTAACTCCCTTTGTTGTGTTCCTTCCTTTGTTAACGAGGGCTGGGCTATCAGAATAGGCTCTGGAAAGACTGGTGGTTTTGCTGTGGTCCATTGACTAGCCTTGTTATACATTCTGTGTTGTTCACGTATCCTTGGTTCAAATATTTATGCTGCCGGTTGCAGTTGTTTACCGGAATGGGTCTGGATTGCAGCAGCTTGCGTCTCCACCGGTGTGATTTTTACCATGTTGGCCATTGGATTTTGACGTTCCTTCTTCCTTTGATCATACTCAGTTGCATCCTTGCAAAATCTCCTAATGTGTCCAAATTCACCACAAAAATGGCAGCGTGGTGGTGGTAAATTGGGATTTTCCGGTGGTGGTCCATTCTGCCAGCGGTTTGGATTATAGTTGTTATTCCTCTATCCTCGGTAATTTCGATATCCTTGCTACTGGTTGTTTCTCATTTGTGGAGGCACATAGTGGTTGGCTGGCTGCCCTTGTTCCTGGATAATTGCATTGACAGTCGCTGTTCCTTGTACTCTAGCATTGTATGCGCAGTTTTCGGTGGTGTGTCTGGCAATGTTGCAGATAGCGCAGAATGTCTGATTAAGTGCGCAATTGGCACTGGTATGTCTTGAATTTTTGCATATGTTGCAGTATATCTGTCTAGTCATATCTTCTGCAACATTCTTGTTTGCTTTTAACCATTCTAAATCTTCTGTAAATCCACCGACTTTGTGTTCCAGTTGTAGAGTCATTGCAATGACTGCATCGAGGGACATGGCTCCGACACATCTTATGATCATGATCTGCTTAAGTTGTGGAACCAAGCCATTGATGAACCACTGAGTGATAACGTCATCTGGTAAGTTAGCATGGGCCGGTGGTAGCTGCCTTAAGTGTGTTCTAAAGAGAGTAGCATACTCCTGTACGGTTTGGTTTGCCTTCTGTCTATTATTCTGCAGATAATCAAAAATTTCGGCTGGATTCTTTTTTAATCCGAATCGCTGCAGAAAAGCATCTCGTACTGCTTCGTAGGTGCCGAAATGATTAAATCATATTCTGTAAGCCATCTAGCTGCTTCATTAACAAGTGTAGATTGGAAGACAATGGCTTTGTAGGCCGGATCCGGTGGATGATTGAGAACTGCGTAGCTTATCTCGAAAGTGCGTACATGAGCATCCGGATCACCTCCTGGAAATCCACCAAACTTCGTGTATGTCACTCCCGTTGGAGGTGGCCTGGGTGGACATAACTGTTGTTGACCGTTCATCGTGAGCGTGTTATACTTTCCTTCTGAACTACCGGAATCTGTATCGTCGGATGACGCACTTTCCGGTGCGATCATCTTGTCTAATATGCTTCGAATCTCTGTTTCGAACAGCCTTCCTTCCTCCTTGATGTCCAGTGTATGGGAACTCGCTTCCAAGCACGGCAGATGGGCTGAAGATTCAGCAGAAAATGCTAAATCGTCACCGAAAAACTGTGATTCTCTTACCGAAATTTCATCGGAATGAACTGAAATTATGCCCGAATTTGGCGTTTTTTCGCCTTCGCCGATTTCTTTGACTAAAGCGTTTCTAATCATAGATGAATCTGAATCTTTTTCCAAGATTGTTAAACTCGATTCCCACTGTGTCTTGGTAGATTCTGGAATTACTATATCTTCGACAGACTGTGCCGAAATAGTACCGGAATGTACCAGAGGCGTAAGAGGTTCCACCGGAATATGACCGGAATCAGTTTTAACATTCTTAACTTTCTTGACAACTGGGTCAGTCCTAGTTGTACTTCTACCTCCCAAAGTTGGCTTTAGTACTCCAGACTGATGGTTCTTGGGATACGTTTCACCGGATCGAGTAACCGGCATGTATCATCTTCTGTACTAATCGTGTAGTATTACTAACGGAACAGTTTGCAACAATCTGATTCTGTTGCTACTGCCAATCAAATGATAATCTAATTCTGACAGACGACTGGCAATCTTGATGCCACCTTCCCACAGACGGCGCCAAGTGTTAACGTATTACAGAAATAGTAACGTTGACCAGTCGAAGTCATTACCGAACAAATGTTAAACGTGAAACAGTGTTTATCGTAAAATGGGTTAAACTTTCAGTATCATTACCAAAAAACGTTACTGGACCAGCGTGGGTTCTTGGGAGTGGTAGGGGTCTGTTAGACAGAGGCCCTGTACTAATTTCCCAAACCTTCTTTACAATCAACAACAACACTTCTACGTGTCTTAGCTCAAATCATTAATATTAACTGGGTGAGACTGGCTTTCTATATTCCTGGGTACCGTACTTCTTCAGACTACCCTGCTATTGGAACAGAGCAGTAATCTGGACTACCATCTTAACAGTATTAATCAACCGGAGATACTTCTTTAATCGACAGATTCGTTCGTCACAACACTTATAGCGATCTCAAATGAAAGTTTACGTTTACCGAAAGTAATAATTCGTCTTAGTCACCGAATGCAATAAGTTCAGTAAAACAAACAGAACATACTCCACAGTGTATTAAGTTGTCAAATCAAATCACGCCGTAATATAACTACTCAGACTGACTCAAAGTACTTCAACGACCGAAGAGCATACAGCAATACTATGCGGAAACAGTATTCAGACACACAATCCGTCACTTAACAGGCATCACAGTGAACTTCAGTGTATGCAGACGATGCAGACAGAACAGAGATCAACATTAACAATACTCAGAACTTCACAATAGTGTAACAATACTCTAACAAATATCAAGGCGGACAATCTGACAATTCCATAAAAAACGTCTCTCTCGACCATTCTCTTTTCATTACTTTATATAGAATTACAAGATGCGCGTACCAACTTTTCGCGCGTAATTCAAGGAACTCCGTTACATACGGCATACATTTGTCCTACTCCGGCGGCCGTCTAACAACTGCACATGATGAATCATTCATAGATTTTTCATAGTCTATGAGCTTATATAGCCCATGACATAAAGTGCTAGAAGCAATAATGACATCACCATTTGACAGATCATGAATTGTACATTTGTCATCAACAAATTTCACAACCAAACCAATCTCGGCTAAAGCTGAAACTAATAATAGATTCTTCTTAATCCCTTGCACAAATAAAGCATTTGACAATGTAAAAGAACTACCATCAATAGTAGTCAGAATGATCTTACCAATTCCCTTGATAGGATAAGAGGAGTTGTTGGCACATGTGATAGTATTCCCTGTAGGGCCAGGCTCAAGTGAAGTGAAGAAATTTGTGCTGCGAGGTAATACGTTTGGTTGCCCCGCTATAAAAGTACCAAATATATGAGTCTACTACAGACGTACATTGTTCATGAGAAGATGGGACATAACTAAAAACAATGGTAAATGCCCATTCTTCATTTTGCACAAGATTAGCAGACTATGTTTTGGGTGTAGAGGCCTCTGCAACAACCATTCCAACCTCTTTCTTCATTGCCTCTTTAGGAGCATATTTTGGACAACTCTTTATGACATGATCATTTCCTTTACAATATTTGCAAAATAATTTCTGCTTTTTTGTTTTCTTCTCATCTCTGTCATCCTTCTTTGATTGTGCAGAATTAGCAGATTTTTGCTTACTAGTAGAAGAGATCCATTTACCTTTGCCCTTTTGACTAGCCAAGAAAGCTTGATTTGCAACATGCATAATGGACCTATTCTGCCTAGACCAATCTTCTTGCAACAAAACAGATGCTAACTCCTCAAATGTTAAGGCATTTGGATTGCCTTTGATTCACAGTTTGGCCTTGATATAGGTATTGATCTTGAAGATATTGAAATAAGACCCGAAATTCTCTTTTCATAGAATACTTATATACTTCCATGGTTGGAGTCTTAAAATATCTAAGTTCCTTAATTTTTAAGAAGGGTTCTCAAGACCCATCCATCAGAGGAAGGATCTAGAATGCATTCTTTATATCCATGGAGTAACATACTTTGGTGATTTGTGAATCCAAAATTAGTTTAGTCAAGAACAAGGTCCTTGCACATAAATTTGTTCTTGATATTCAATCCCAAGGTTCTCTGGATGGATACCTATGAATCCACTAGGCCCACCACTAGAGGTAACTGTTGGTTCATCTAGAACTTCATCTCCATACTTGTCCAATCTATTTGGATCCTCATGGAAGACATATAACAAGCCTCTCTTGTCCACATAAGCATTACCTTGTTGCTTCAAAGTAGGATTGTGGCTTAGATTTACTCTCACATTGGTGCCTTTGATCTTGAACAAGGTATAGCCCCATGGATCCTTGAATAAGGAAGCACTATGCCCATTATCATTCACATAGGTGAGGTTAGTGTCATACTCACCCTCAACCTTGGATAAGAAGTTTAGCTCTCTCTGAATCTCATCCATGTTTATGGAATTAGACATGTCTCCAGGTTCACTCTCTGAATCACTCATATCATCAAACAAGGGTCTTGGGATTAGATTAGATGAGGTCACACTCCCGTTTGTAGATACCTTGCTGTCAATGTTCCTAATGCTTATTTCAGTCATGTGCCCTTCTGCACTAACAATACACTTTCTTCCTATGGTCTTTCTTGATCATAAACTGATATGAATGATGCCTTTTATGTGCACATAGGTGGATGCCTCACAAGCAATGATATCAGACACCCTTATGCTCACAAGCATTGATTATGCACAAACAATCTTTTTGTTCCAATACAGAGAATTGAACTTAAAAAATTAACAAGTGGCTGAGCTAAGCACCTGATGAGTCTTGTTATCACTTATGGAATGTTGAATTTGGAGTTTATTTTATTGAGTCTTTAATGCATTTTGTGTTTTGATTTAGCAAATGAAGGTTTGTGAGGGCATGATTGGGTGTGGACTTATTCAGATAATTTTGTACATAAATAGAGAGATTATATTTTCCAATTATTTTATAAATAAAAGACCCACGTAAAGGGTTGGTTCTAGAAAGTTCTAAAAATAGTCGTTGAAGATAAGGATCACTATAGAATATAGCTTTTGTAAATAAATGTTAAGGCTCACCATAAAAGTGAGAAACTTTTTACCCACATATCCACTTTCAAAGCACCCACCCTCATTGTAACTTCTATCTTTGGACACAATAAAAATTTATAAATACATGCACTCTAGAGCTCGCATGACAGTGTATGTGTGGGGGGTGATTGAACCCAATATTGTGAATTGTTTTGTCTACCTTGCATCTTTGTTTCGATGTGTTTGAATTTTTGTATTGTCTCTATGTACATGTGATTGTAAGATCTTATGGAGGATTAAGGTGAATCTCTTCTACCTAGGGTAATGATTGAACAATAGCTGGAGCTCTTACGGTAAGAACTCCAAGGAACCCCAAACAAGATCAAAGAATGTGATGTTTTACTTCAAAAGATGCAAATTGAGGGTGAGAACCTTTATTCTCACGGTGAAGGCAAACATCATAGCTCAAGCAGATGGCATGCATTCTAAGATTAGCACAAAAAATTTCCAATTTTCATGATTGACAGGCATAAGGAACATTTTTTTTGTTATGGCTATGCCAATTGACAAATTTTATTCAAATGAATCTCATTTCGAAATTGAGAAAATGAATTTTTCCACTAATTATTTGGTGGGAAAGGCCCAACTTTGGTGGAATGTTTTACTGCATAGTGTAGATCGTCCAACAACATGGAAGGTCTTTCAAGCGAAGATCAAAGAATTATTTCTTCTTCCTTAGTTCCATTTAGATGCTTATCATTCATTGAGTAACTTCACATGGAGGGGGTTTTATAATATTTCAAGTGATTTTGGAAATAGTTATTACTTATTTGCATTCTTGAGATAGTTCCTAAAAATAATTTGTAGAGGAAGTACGAAGATGGTTCAGAGATGGGGTTCCAGGATAAGCTCAACCCATTATGACCTAAAACTCTTTATCAAGCTATTTCTTTTGCTCATGATGCAGACAAAGAGTTTCAATCTATTACCAACTCAATTTTTTTGCAAAAACCATATCAAGGACAACCATTAGTCAAGCCCAATTTCCCCTTAAATTGGAGTTTTACTACCACTTCTTCTCCAAGTCTTCCACGAGCTCCTCATTCCAACTTTTCAATTGCACCCATAACTTCATACCTCCAACTTAACAAATGCCCTACACTTCTAAATTTGGTGGTGAACGTTTAACAAAAGAATCCATGTATTACTTGTTGGAACTGTGGCAAATCTGGACACACTAAAGAAAATTTTGGATTGCAACCTTTCAATATGAAACCTATTGTTGAAGTATGGGGAGTACCCAACCCAAACCGCCTCACATGGAAGTGAGAGGCTCTTCCAAGAGGAGTTGCAAGAAGTGTAAGCAATGCACACACACCCACGTCCACAAACAATGGCACCATGGCCAACGTCAAAAGGAGCAAGGGAGGGCACTGCTCACACACAAGACAACCCCAAGTGCCAAACCCACACACATGGATCCACGCCTAGCACACAAGGAGAAATGTGGAAGCCAAATGAACCTTCTTTCCATTAACATTGAGGCCATGGCCATGGCCAAGGGACCTCCCGTTTAAAAAATGAGTCCCTCTTTATATAAGAGAGGAGGAGGGATCAGTTGAGTACAAGTGGCCAAAGGCTTCATTAACTAAGATATTCTAAGAATGATAGGTAGTTGGGAAAATAAAAAAGGGAATCTTCTTAGAGAGAGAGAGAGCTCTTGCACATATCCAAAAGAGCTCTCATTTCTAAAATAAGGCAAGACTCAAAAAGAAGCCTTTTACAAAAAAGAAGGATAATGTTGAGTTTTTATGGGTATTCTCAAAAAGGAAATAAGAGAGAGTTCCTATGAAGAACTTGTATACAAAAGGAAAACATGGGAAATTTGAGAGACTGCCACATAAGTCTTTGAGCCTCCAAGTATCCTTAGCTTCAAGGGAGGCCTCCAAGTACTCCATAGCCTTCATAGCTTCATGGGTCCTTCATAACTTCAAGGTTCCAACACCCTCCCCCACCTAGTCTTTGTCGTCCTCGACAAAGCTGAAAAAAAAGGACCATACATAGCTGATCAAGATCATGGTGAATCTTCAAGGTCTTCTAGGTCTTCAAGTCTTCAAGTCTTCAAATCTTCAAGTCTTCGGTGTTGAGCGACACAATCCCCTTGGGGGGCAGTCAGCGCTGCATACATCCTGCTGTGCAACCCTATGTAATACTAGAAAAGCCTTCACAGGGAGCTGCCAAACCTGAAATTAACACATACTAAAGCTAGTAGTTTGTAAAAATGCAGTCAATAATCATGTATTCCACGTTCGGTTTCTACTTCCCATGAAGTGACTCGAGTACAAGTCCATACATACATGCCCAAGTGCTATGCGCGCTAAGCAAGCTTAATAAAGGAAACCCTCAAGAGTGCATCATGAACCGACTAATAATCCAAAATGCATGCTGTAGTAGCATCATTTACATGAAGTGTACAAAATTCATGAAATACACACATAGATGCAATCAAAGATCAAGCATTTCAATGACTCCCAATGACAATAGCCACCCAATGTGTATTGGCAGTCACAAAAATCCAAGACACAATTCCTTGCAACCCAAGAGAGCAATGCCATCCTGAAACAGAAAGGATCAGCACATATTTTCAGCATGTTACCAGAATATGATGACTTCATGTGAGCAAGCAATGATGGTTTTGGACACCATCCCACTAGGAGCAGCCACAAAACCATGAAGTCATCCCAGTGCAAAGACCCCAAGGGAGAGTGGTGAGTGCACCCAATTCCATGTAGAGCTTAAACCTAGCACATCCATGGATGATGAAAAGAAAATGCATGAAGGAAAAAAGCATACATACCACTCAAAAACATCAAGAAACTGTACAAAGAAAGTGAACAGAGAGCATTACCTTCCACTGTATGCAAAGAGTGGCCTTACAATACCATCTTGAACATGCTTCTATCCCATTGCCTTACAACACTATGGACATAAAGTGTGACATCCCAAAGTTGATGAGGACCTCCAAGAGAGTAGATACTTGAACCCTCCATGCCAGACGTTGGTCTTCCACAAATTCAAGATTTCTTGGACACCATCCCAGACATATGGGTAGTCACAAAAATCCAAGAATAAATTGTACTTGAAGCGAAGCTGCAAGGGATTCCAACACCTATGCAAACCTTTTGAGCATAATAAATACATTTAACCCTACAATCAGACATCCGATTCTAGCATTGGTAGCCCAAGAAAAAGGCATACAGCTCATAAAAAGTGACTATCATGAAGAGTGACTATATGATTGACTTGCAATTTACTAGCACAAAGTTCAACTACATGGATAGTCACCATAAAAGACAACCTTCCAAAAGCCATGGTTCCAACCTGTTAAGCTTCAAGTAGACCCTAAACCATCAAACCTCTTTATCCTTACATATAATCAATGATCAAACAGAGGCTACCAAGTTTGAGAGCAAATTTTAGACCTTGTGCATGTGTGACAAGTTGTAAGATTAACGATAAGTGTGTGCTATGGTGCCTTGAGTGTGTCATGCAAGTATTACGAAACGTAAATCCCTTCTTCATTACTGTGTGTTCTGACGTATTCTGTTTTATGAAAACAATCACCAATGATGAGATAGGATGCCACACAGATGTAAAAATTAAAAAGACTATCTTCGTCAAGCTCAAACGTTTATTCTTGATAGACATGGTGATTGCCGAAAGTATGCATCTAAAATGGAAGTTTCAACAAGGTACCATGGATCATAATCATAATGAGACACTTCTTGTATAGCACCTAAATAAGACATTGGCTATCAATCAAAGACCTTCCCTCACACACGCTTAGCCATCAGAACTGCATTGCTCAATTATGAGCCTTCCCACCTCGCAAAACCTGCATATAATTCGAAACATAGAGATCCGACTGAATATAAAGCTTATAGACTAGAAGATCCCATGATACATGTGAGGTGGACTTCAAGAGTTAAGTTGTGCACAACCCATCCAGATGTGCAACTCAATCCTGTACTGCATAGCTACAATCAAACAAAAAAGTCATCGAGTATTGCAAATCAGTAGCAACAAATGCATTCGTTCTAAACATTGACTACTCCCATCGGATCCATAGTTTGGTAAGGAGTGTGAACACATTCCCTTTCAAGGCAGTTACACATCGCACCAAATTCTTCTCACCTGAAATACACTTAAAGCTGCCAAGCAGACAATAATATTGCAATTGAGAATGACATCAAGAAAGGCATTTACATGGCTATCGTCATTTCTAACCACGATCAAGGATCATAGGAGGGAACCCTCTCAAAAAACCCTGTGTTCAAGTTTCATTCATATAGACAGATAAGAACAGCTTCAATCCTCATACAGATAAGAGCATCAACCTCTAGAACACTCTTTGTTGTACACTTAATTCATCACAGAGAATATAAAGATATCACATAGGGAATGTTATGGCTTGAATCTTAATTCTTCGCTTTTACAACATGCACGCGTGTGTGTAAAGATAATTCCAACCATTATGTTTCTAAAAGAGAAGTGAGGATATATGTAGCTCCCATGGCCTCCTACTTGTGAATATCACGTAATGAATCAAAGTAGAAAGAGAAGTGAGGATATATGCGGCTCCCATGGCCTCCTACTTGTGAATATCACGTAATAAATCAAAGTAGAATGTTGTGCCCAATATTCTCTAAAATGACATTATGCAAGGAGAAATAAAAACAACACCCCACCCAATACTCAGGGAACAAAACTTCTTACAAGCTAAGCTTGCTCTTGCGCAGACCGTGTGTTGCCTTCCAAATCTAAGCAAGTTGTCTTTGAACACTTCAGATATTTGCCTTTCGATAATGGTGAAAAAGAAAACATGTTGGTCCATATCTTTCAATGAAACCTGTAGATGAAAGCTGAACAAAAACCGTAATATTGACACCAACTTGAAGAGTGAAGGGAAGAAGAATGGCTAGATCAAGCATATTCTACCTAGAAGTGAAATTCATGTTACATCATCATCTGCCATCAACAACTTTTGGTTAGGAAATGCAGAAGAGTGTTGGTGACAAATCGTTGTGAGGTCTTGTGCGAATGGTAACATTGTGGTCATAAGAAAATGAGAAAAACGACACAACCACATAGGATTCAATATTACATCTGCATGCCAGCGAGGTCAGAACATAAGGCAATCATGAGACAAAGATATTGCATAAAAGTAACCTAAGACATACATCATCTGTTTCAGTATCTAATCATCCAACCGTGACTTCAAAGCTATCACAAAAACATATTACCCATTTTTGTCATGCCTTGCGTGAGGTTTTATTATATCTTGGAAGCTTCTGCCATCAGCCCAAATTTGTGGCAAACAAAGAGAGATGCTCGAGCACATGGCAAACATGGGGTAGCAGCCAACTATCCGAATGTGTCGCTAATGAGCCCTCCAATTGCAAAGTCTTTCCTAGTAAGTGAACTTGCCCTTTGAATGGGTACGAAAGGGCTTCTTGTCCTTCTTGTTGCACTCCACTAATGGAGACACTTCAAGGAGCAATCTACAACCGACACAACCTAGAAGGGGATTCTTGTTTGGTTTGATCTCTATCAAGAGGTAGTCGACCAAGGAAGAGGAGCTCATGAAGAGCTTGACCCTCCCACCCAAAGTAAATGGCTAGTAGGAGCTTGAGGTAGGTCGACCTCGCGGGTACCAGAATCAGCCCGCAAGGAAGCAAGGAGAAGCTAGAACCCCAACATGCATGGGCATATCGTCGTTAGGGAAATATCATGCGCATGCCTACGCCTTGGCAGCAGAAAGATGACAAGTAACAATGTTTGCTACTGAGAGTTATTACCAAGGAGGGTGAGCTCGCATAGAGCTCAACCCCCGTAATGCAGCTACCTCTAAGACATAGATGGAGCCTCGACAAATTCAGCATCCACATGGAGAATGGTGCTGGGGGAGCAATAGAGGCACAGAGCGCAATAGAGATTATAGCGATGGGGAAGCAACAGAGGTGCTCGTAGCCATAGAAGTGAAGCATGCAGGGGAAAACCACCTCCGTAGCCAAGAAAGCTCCAGATAGACAACAAGAGAACCGATGGTGTTTCCCACAATGAGAGAGAGGGAGGGAGGGAAAGGAGGATGCTCCTCCCTCCCCGCCTTCCTATGCACGGATATGCCAAACTGCCAGATCTTTCGAGGAGGAAAGAGAAAATGAAGAATCTATATTATAATGCAACCCCAAGTCTCCAGCTCACATGCGCATGCTGCATTGAATATACTTAACTCGAGGCATTTGAGGTTTTCAATGCACCTGCTCAATCACTACCAAAGGCAGCTTGTGCTTTTTCAAAGTGCACTCACATTAAATGGAGGGAATCTTGCGCATGCAAAAAGAAAAATAATCTTTTTCTATTCAAGTTCTTCCCTCGTGATCTCAAAAGAAATGGTTGTTCTTTTTTTTTGTTTACTTGAAAAAGAAATGGAAAGTGGGAGGGAGCCACGAGGACACTCCCCACCCACTCAACATTAAATGAATATGACATACATGGAAAGTGATGCCACCGTCGATGTGTATGTGGAGGTGTGTGTATGTGAGAGAGAATGAGAGTGAGAGAGAGGGATTAGGGGATGTTCTTGTGCAACAAACAAAGAAATTAACTAATCTACTAAAATAAATGAACAAATGAGAGGTACCCTAGGCCAATCAAAGGCCACACGATCCACAACTCAATCCAAGCGTGAGGTGCATCCATCAAGTGTAGGCACGGCAAGCTTGAAAAACCCAACGGTTGAAGGTCGATCATCCCCGGCAATGGCGCCAAATTTTTTTGAAGTATGGGGAGTACCCAACCCAAACCGCCTCACATGGAAGTGAGAGGCTCTTCCAAGAGGAGTTGCAAGAAGTGTAAGCAATGCACACACACCCACGTCCACGAACAATGGCACCATGGCCAACGTCAAAAGGAGCAAGGGAGGGCACTGCTCACACACAAGACAACCCCAAGTGCCAAACCCACACACATGGATCAATGCCTAGCACACAAGGAGAAATGTGGAAGTCAAATGAACCTTCTTTCCATTAACATGGAGGCCAAGGCCATGGCCAAGAGACCTCCCTTTTAAAAAATGAGTCCCTCCTTATATAAGAGAGGAGGAGGGATCTGTTGAGTACAAGTGGCCAAAGGCTTCATTAACTAAGATATTCTAAGAATGATAGGTAGTTGGGAAAATAAAAAAGGGAATCTTCTTAGAGAGAGAGAGAGTTCTTGCACATATCCAAAAGAGCTCTCATTTCTAAAATAAGGCAAGACTAAAAAAGAAGCCTTTTACAAAAAAGAAGGATAATGTTGAGATTTTATGGGTTTTCTCAAAAAGGAAATAAGAGAGAGTTCCTATGAAGAACTTGTATACAAAAGGAAAACATGGGAAATTTGAGAGACTGCTACACAAGGCTTTGAGCCTCCAAGTATCCTTAGCTTCAAGGGAGGCCTCCAAGTACTCCATAGCCTTCATAGCTTCATGGGTCCTTCATAACTTCAAGGTTCCAACACCTATTGTAGCTCAAATTCACAACATGGAGGCGGCCATATCCACATATCATTGGCCCTATTGTATTCCATAAAATGCAGTATTATCTTGTGTGGAATGGTATACTTTTTGGCATTTGAAAGTGGGAATATTGTTCCCAAAATGCTACAACAGTAGTGGAGTGACTTGAGAGGTTGTTGTGTAACATATTTGGCCATATCCACAACCTTATCATTGGCCCTGTTGTATTTCATATAGTGCAATATTGTCTTGTGTGGAATGGCATACCTTTTTGGCCTTTGAAAGTGGAAGTATTGCTCCCACAAGGCTTAAGCAGTTCTCATAGTCTCATCTACCAATAGTACAATTTGTAATTCCTTCCATGTGGTTGTTGATTTGGTATCTTTGGTGCATGGTGTGTAAAAGTATTTGGGTGTTTTGTGACTCGATTGAAAGTGCAATGCTTCTCCAATAAGTTTTGTAGTGACCGAGAATCCTAATAATTCTCCTTCCAAGTCATGAACTCTTGGATACACGTGGTTGTCTCTCCATATGAGGTTATCCATGAACTCTTGGCATATCCATAAATAATCTCTCACTAATGAAAATTTGAGAAACTCTCAACAACCTAGAGAATCCCATATTTTCATAACTACCTCATCATTGTTCTACATGGTATGAAGCTCCTTTGTCATGGAGTACAAATTTCTATTCGTTTCTTCAAAAGTATAGAAGAATATGTACTCCCATTGAGCAAGATTTCAGATTCATGAAACCAATATCTAGCCATCTTTTGCACTAAATTCGGTGGAAAGGGAGGTGGTACAAACACCTATTGAGATAAAGACCTAGCCATATCCATGTCCACAACCTCAAATATCACCAAAAGCATGGGACTTAACCAATAGGCCTTGACATTCACTACACCATTTTATCAATCACAGTGAGAGCTCATTCTTCATAAATGTGATTCCTATTCCACGATCAAGCTTTTTATTTTCCATTGATTTTTACTTATTGTCCATAAAAGATTAGACTTTATTACACAAGGATCCAATAATGTTAGGGTTTTCACTTACTGATGATCAAAATATATAGCTTTATTACACAAATTGACTAAATACCCTTATCTCTATTATCATCTTAGCATCTATCCTTATTACACATAGATGAAGAGATATTTATGAGACTATCCACGTATCCATTTTAGATAGGTGAAGTAGTCATTTCCTTGGCATCGCTCTTAATTCAAAACTAGATAGTACTCCATTTGCAAGTTCATGGATGCAATTTTGGTGGTGCATCGACAATGGGTGTTTTTCTTAAAGCATTAGCATAAGACAACTTGGGTGGAGCTTTCTTCATCCATATTAACTTTTTTTCTTGTAGTGGTGGAACTTGTAGTGAAGCCCCATTCTTTAGTCACTCTAGATTTGAATGGATTTGTTTTAATTTCTTTCCCCTTTAGGTACTTCTACTATTTCTCTTTTGAAAGACGTAGGGGTAACACAAGATTTGGGAACCCAAATATGCCTACAACAATTTTTGTGCTTTTGCTAAAACTTTAGGGATCCAAAGTTTCCTTGTATGGCAAGACTCATGGGATTGCTCCTTCTTTCACAACCAAAACTTGCTTTGCTGGTTGTGGTAATTTTTGCTTGACATGTGAAATTAGTTCTTGAAACACTTGGTGTTGTATTAATCATTGAGCTTCCAAACTAGAATGACCTTTAAATTCCTTATGGATGGTTTTCTTTTTCTTGTGTGTGAGATGCTCTCGTTCATTACTGATTAGTTTCCCTAATTGAATGGTGATCCATTCATTATCATTTTATTCCATCAAAATGTTTTATGACCAAGCTTAATCCTAAAGAGTGATCTAGAAGCCAATTTTTTCCTAAGACCACAATACTGGCAAGAAAAGCATTGTTATATACTAGGAATTTGGCTCTAGTGGCACAACTTGCAATACATGTTGGAATTTTTGCTTCTCCCAAGCATGTTGTACATGTATTGCCTATGCAAAGTAACATAACCTCGATAGATTTTATGACAATGGATAGTTGATAGCCCAAACAAATAACATTGCTTATAGATCTAATGTTTATGGGGATCTTTAGTGGTGCATTAGAACTATTTCCTAAGGCAGCCCATATGTATGGTCATTGGTCACTGACTCTTTGGGAAGAATCTTCAATATCATCTACAAAGTTGAGCTCTCATTAAGTTTTATACAAAAATGGGCACCCTTGTTCATATTGAAATGGTTGGTCTCATTAAAAATGGTCCTACACTATTGGTAGGGATACTCTAACTATCTAACTGACTTATCTATGTTAGTATATACATCTACAATCTTCCCATGCTCTTGAGAATTACAAAATTTAATACATTTGTAAAAATTGAGATTTAGGCTATATATGTTAATTAAACAAAAGATGGTGGTTTCAAAACTTTTTTGGCATGCATTTTTCCTCCTTTTTCTTTTGAGTTCTTCTTTGTCTATAATACTTTGTATCTCATCCTTTTTGGAGCCATGCATGCTCAACACTTCCCTTGTTCCTAGATGTTGTCATCCTCGGCAATGCATATGGGGTTCCGCTCTTCATATGCTTTGCTTAGTGTGTCATAGCATGTTTGCAACTCTTAGATTCTATCTAGAAGATAATCCTTTGTATTGTTATCTTCTTGTATTCATGCATTTGCTTATGTCACTTCTTCATATGTGGGTTATCTAGGAGGTTGCACACCAAGTACTCCTTTGAGACACTATCTCAATGTCTCTTAACCTAGAAGTAAAGCATTACCACAAACATCTTCTTCTTCACTAACATCTTTATTATTGTCCTACATTAGGCTTGTATGGTCTTCTTTAACTGCTGGATGCAACAATTAATCATTGAGTGTTGGATCTTTAGTTGACTTAGTTCCTGTTGTAGCTTTCCATAGTTTCATCCTTCCCTACATCTGCTTATCACAATTTTGGTGTAACATTCATTAGTAAAATTTGCAATGTCTTTAATAGTATTACCTCTATTTGTAAGTCTTTGATTTGCCTTTGGTCCTTTTCTCTATTTATTATGGCATTTAATAGTGTTTCATTCATATGGGCTAGCAAATGAGTGATTTCTTATATGTCATGATGGACACCCATTAACAATAAGTATGGGATCTTTTGTGGTGTATATCTACCTAGGCCTTTGTGAAGAGTGATGGCAGTTTGTAGAGACGAGAGGGCCTTGGCAAAAGCTTTCCCTAGACCAACCTATTTCTCACCTAGAATATCTAGTAGACTTCGTACACTTGAAATCTATGCAATAATGTGACCATAGTACCTTGAAGCGTTGAAGTCAAGGATTTGAGTCAAGGCAAACAACTTTCAAAATATGCATATGTAGAGAAAACCCTCTATTTTATGGAAGAAGGCTCTCAAGAAAGTACGAAGAGCTCACAATCCAAATCCTTTTGCACAACTTCAAATAGGAAGGTGACAGAGCTAAGACATGTTATTTCATGAATCTAGAGTAACTACACATAGAGCTAGATACTGAAGAAGTTGAGGGGTTGATCTCGACTTTTCAAGAAGTAGATGATGCAAACACGGTCATAGAGATATGTTCATATCTCAATACACACATCCCCAATGACTAAACTATTTATTAGGCACACTTATAAGAGTGTTACATCATGATCCATTTGATGAATAAGATAATGAAACTATAACATCACTTCAATAGCTCAAATAAGTTGGCATAATTTGAGAAGTATAGAACAACAATGAACAATGAGTAGAATTTGATGCAGATGTATCACTAAGTAAAGTATGATCCATGGAGGTATTGGAGAATTCTAAGGTCTTCAACTTGAATAAAACGCACACTCAGAAGGAGTGAAAGTACTGATTGATTTTCTATGACTTAGCTACCAGTGTAGAAGTACACTTTCCTCCATGATTGTAGTAGATGAATAATTGATAGATTCCACCTAAAAATCTCCCTAATTTTAGGAGTCCATTTGAATTTGATTCAAATGAAAGTCATGGGATTTTTGTCTCTTTACAATCACAAGATTCCCTCTTCAATTATCATTTTACATTTGGATAAAATGTAATGATATTTTAACCTTAGAAGTTATAAGAAAATATATTTGTGTACATATGATTTTACTCAAAGCTTAATGAAGTCTAAGGCTTATGGCCAAGAACTTAGGTTTGCCATATGCACAAACAACACCCTTTCAAGCCTAAGATGCTTGAGACTTCAATTGTTTGTGATCTCTTGAAGTCCAATCATAGATTTGAACCTATTAAGCTCATGAAAGAAGACATTTTTGTAAAACAAATGAATGCATTGTATGAGACGATAGAGAGACAACATAAGGTTGTTGCAAAGCATGTGCAAAAATATTAAGATTTGCATGATGCAGTTAATGAATTTGAGAAAAAGATATTGGGACATATGTGGTTGTGTCGTATGAACCCATGCTTTGAATAAGAGGAGCATTTTGAAGAAGACAAGCATTTGTAGGAAGTTATGAGCTGGTGGAAGGTGGAGTGATATGGACGTTAGAATGTCGAGTGCAAATAAAAAGAGGATGAAGGATATTGGTGAGAAGTTGATGAGTGTGCCTTCTCTTCAATGGCATGTTGGTCTTGCAACACTAGAGTAGGATGGATCGAGTTTGTAAGATGTAGACATGAGAGGTCTTGTGAGACGAGGATTTTGTGGTTAGGGGTGGATTTGAGGAGAAGTTATGACAAGGTGTGGTTTTTGAAGAAGGGAGAGATGAAGCTTGAAAAGGGGTGGGATCTTATCTAGTGTTCGCAAGCCAATGTCGTGTTGGGAGGAATGAGTATGGGAGTTGATGGAAGCAATGAAGAGAGTAGAAAAGGAAGAGGTGATGGAGCCAGATGAAGAGATGGATAAAAATAAGAAGTGGACAAAAAGGTTAGATTGGATGTTGCAAGGAGTATTAGTGATTTGAGGGAAGTGATGATTGGGAAGTGGATAGGAAGCTTCCAAGTATGGAGGAGAAAAGTGAGGGGAGTTGAAACATAGAAAGATTTAGGGAGAGATGAGGCACATTGAGTGGAGCTTGGTAATTGAAGAATGTATAAGGTGATGATTGAGGAGGTCAATTGAGAGTTGAAGAGGCAAGAGTAAGTGGAACCAAGAAGAAGAGAAAAAAAATCGAGAATGAATACAAGTGTAGGGGAAAGTTAGTGAAGAAGTAAATAGAGAGGAAAAGAAAAGGCTCAGTAAAAAGAAAAGATATAGAAAGGGAAAATAAAAGAGGATTCACTATAATATGTCTGAATGAGACAAAAAAGATTTTTGGCACCAAGTTAAAGGATGGATAAATGATTGACTTTGTCAGGAGCAAGTGCTCCATCGTATGGCTGTTCTTTGAGATGTTTACGACTAGGTGTGCGATGGGCAAGGAATGTCACGAGGAAGGAGATAAGGAAGAGAGCTCACACACACACTCTCACTCTCAAGGAGAAGCACACACACACAGATTGAGGCAAGAAAGAATGATCTTCTTCTTCTTCTTCTTCTTCTTCTTCTTCTATTACATAAAAAGGAATGTACAAGAAATGACCTAAAAACAAGCATTCAACAAGTGCAATATATAAAGATTAGTACATAAGGAAAAAACCTAATGTCCACGAATGAGTGAGCTGGCAAGAAACAAATGTGCCATCACTCTCGGTAGATAAATATAATAAATCTCAATGAAATATCACTGACATATACTGGCATGACCACTATACATGTCGGAGAAACGAAAAACTAGTACGTGTCATCTTGGATCATCACATGTTGAGCTTGATATCTCAACACTCCCCCTGAAGCTCAACGCCATATCCTGTAATCCAAGCATCTCTCGAAACTTCTTCAACTTCTCAACTCCAAGTGCTTTGGTGAAAATATCAGCAACCTACTCATCTGTTCTCACATAAACAAGATCAATATCACCTGCTAATACCTTCTCTCTGATGAAGTGATAATGTACCTCGATATGCTTTGTTCTAGCATGGAAAACAGGATTCCGTGCTAATTGTATGCTGCTAAGATTATCACAATAAATAGTGATAGGCTTTTGCACTTCCACACTTAAATCTGCAAGTAACATCTCCAGCCATGATGCCTCACATGTTGCCATTGCAGCACCTCTATACTCAGCCTCTGTACTCGACAAAGCAATAGTGGGTTGCTTCTTGCTGCTCCATGTAGTAGCTGCACTCCCAAGTGAGAATAGAAAACCACTAGTAGATCTTCTATCTGGAATGCTACGAGCCCAATCTGCATCAGTGTATCCGTAAACCTGCAAATCTACACCAGCCTCATAAAACAATGCATAATCCAAAGTAGCACTCACATAACGTAGAGTGCGCCTCAGAGCATCCAAATGTGGATTCCTAGGAACCTGCATAAACTAACTTTCAAGTCCAATAGTATAACCTAGATCAGGCCTTGTAATTGTGAGATATATAAGACTTCCCACAATTTTCCTGTACATGGTAGCATTTTCCAATGCTTCACCTGATGTAGTATCCAACTTCAAATTCTGATCTAATGGCATAGAAATTGGCTTACAATCAGCCATACCATACTTTCGCAGCATATTCAAGGCATATTGACTTTGTGACATCCATATACCTATTTATGTATGTATAAACTCAATGCCCAAGAAATAGCACAACACACCAAGATCTTTCATGTCAAATTCATGCATAAGAAGTTGCTTTACCTCTTTGATGCTTCCTTCATTATCACCACCTACAATCAGGTCATCAACATAAATAGCCACAATAGTGATGCCATCATCAGCCTTCCTTGCATATAGTGAGTGATCTGCATCACACATAGAAAACCCAATGTTGGTTAAGTAATCAGCAATCCTTGCATGCCATGCACGAGGGGCTTGCTTCAGCCCATACAAAGCCTTTTGCAACGTGCAAACATATTCTGGATGCTTTGAATCTTCATATCCTTGTGGCTGGTCCATATATACTTCTTCCTATAACTCACCATGTAGGAAAGCATTCTTCACATCCATCTGATGCAAGGTCCATCCTTTTGCTGTAGCTAATGCAACAAGTGTTTTGACAGTAGACATTTTAGCTACAGGGTTGAATGTTTCCTCATAATCAATGCCATATGTTTGTGCATATCCTTTAGCTACCAATCGTGCTTTATACCTGCTTATGCTACCATCAGCATTATGCTTTACCTTGTAAACCCATTTGCAGCCTATGGGTTTCTTTCCTTGCGGCAATGGAACCAGCTTCCATGTATCATTTCCATAAAGTGTAGCCATCTCCTCATCCATAGCTTTTTCCCAATCTGCAATTCCAATTGCATCTTCAAAGCAAGAAGGTTCATCATCTTGTATTACCTTTGTCATGCAGGCACAATGACGATCCATGTAACTATGATATGTCCATCGTTGGACTGAATTCCGCATCCTCCCAGATCTTCTTGGTCCTGGGTCACTTCTCCTTGTATCATCTACATGTGCCCTTCTTACTCTTGGAGTCTTCACAAAGGGCAATCCAAGTTCCTCATCAAGACTCTTTTTTGAACCGCTTGAATCTCCATCAATGTCTTCAAAACCTACACATGTTTTATGACCAGCAGAAAGCTTTTCTTTACCTTTCTTGGATGTATTTGATGAATTTGCTGGACTGAAATTTCCACGTAATCTTCCACTCCATGGATTTGAGTTGGAACTATTGCTTGGTGATGGATCCGGTCCACTCAAAACCTGAGATTTTGCACTTGATTTTTCATCATTTCCTTTGTCATTTGGTTCAAGACTCAGTCCTTCTTTGACATCTGCATAGAAGCTTGACATTTCATCAAATACCACATCTCTGCTCACCTTTACCTGTCGTGTGAGTGGGTTATAACATTTATATCCCTTTTGCTCAAGGGAGTATCCAATGAAGACACACTTTTTTGCTTTTGGATCAAGCTTCATCCTCAATTCATCTGGGACATGTACATATGCAATACAACCAAAAACTTTCAAATGTGATAAGTTTGGCTTTTTACCTGTAAACTTCTCTTTAGGTGTAACTTGATGTACAATAGCAGTCGGAGTTCTGTTTATGACGTATACAGTAGTATGCATAGCTTTTGCCCAATAACAATGATGCATATTCTTCTCAGCCATCAAGGCTCTTGCTATATCTGCAATATGTCTATTTTTGCATTCAGCAATGCCATTCTGTTGTGGTATGTACCTGCATGAAAAATGACGCCAAATTCCATGATTTTTTAGAAACCTGCTGAACTCATTTGACATGTATTCACCTCCTCCATCAGATCTTAATGTCTGAATGTACTTCCCTGTCTGCTTTTCCACCATAGATTTAAAATTCTGGAAGTGAGTGAACACCTCGCTCTTCTCTTTCATGAAATATACCCATACTTTGCGTGTATGGTCATCAATGGAAGTAACATAAAACCTGCAACCACCCATAGATGTGGCCTTTGTTGGACCCCAAACATCTGTATGTACTACTTCTAGTACATTCTCACTAACATGCTTGTCATGTGGAAATGATGCTCTTGAATGTTTACCAAATTGACATGCTACACATACCTTTTGCATTTCTGCAACTTTGAAATTTGGTAGTCCATGGACAATCTCCTTTGACTGCATCAATTTCAGCCTTTGCAAGTTTACATGTCCAATCTGTTTGTGCCACATCTCTATATCTGCAATAACTCCTGCACCTTTTGCAAACATGGCTGCATTCATTTTAGGAATCTTCACATTTAAGGTGACCATCCTACCCACTTTGTTTCCTTTGGCAACCAGTCGTCCATCCTGCTTGTACTCTTCTTCATATAATCCATCAGCATTGAACCTGACTTGTAATCCCTGGTCAACCATTTGTCCAATAAAAACCAGATTCTTTGTTATATTTGGAACATGCAACACATTAGCAAGATGTTTTACCTTCCCGTCCTCCATAGACAATGCTATGTTTCCTATATGCTCAATAGGATGCGATGTATCATCACCTGTTTCAACATATCCAGGAACTTGCATTTTTTGCAAACTACTAAACCATTTTGCATGACTGTTCATGTGATTTGAAGCACCTGAATCAACATACCAGACATTATCATTCGATTTTGAAACACCAGCAAACATCGTATTCATCATGTGATGTTGAACCATGAACAGCTTCTCATAATCGACTACACTTGTGGATGCATAGTTATTCTGCTACCTTCTTTTATTTTGATTCTTCAACCTGCAATCACGTTCAAAGTGTCCAGGTTTACCACAATTCCAACATCCTTTACTGTCATTACTTGAATCATTTCTTTGGAAATTTCTGCGGCCTCTTTGGCTCCCCCTGCCTCGAAACTGTCCTCTTCCTCCTGCATGATTTTGTTGTTGACTTTGGTCTTGGTTACTATTTCCTTTTCCACTTCCAAAGCCTCTACCTCTGCCAGAGTAGAATACCTACTCAGAACTGGGCTTTCATTGGGAGTTTGAATCCTCACCAAGATTCTTTTCTTCAATAATCAACATAGATACTAGATCAACAAAATTCGGGATATTTTCCATGCTCTGTATGGAAGTTCTGAACTGCTTATATGCAGCTCTTAAAACACGAAGACACACTTCCACCTTATCTTCATCATCTACATTCACGCCAATAGATGCAAGTGACTCACATATGCTTTTGATTTTTAAGGTGTAGTCACTTACCGACATGCTGTTCTTCTCCAATGTATGCAGCTCGTTCTTGAGTTGCAATTGTCGTGCCTTTGTATTGGTCTCATACAATGTGACCAAACTATTCCAAGCCTCTTTTGGAGTCTTGGCATCCTGTATGTGTCCAATCATGCTATCCTGTATGCTAACAGATAGCCAATACATTACCTTTCGTGCTCCTTGATTCCATTCCTCATATGCTCTTACCTGATCTGCAGTCTGATTCCTTTTTGGCAACTACAGAGCATTTTCATTCTCTCCTCCGATGTACATCCAGTAGCCTTTTCCCATCAAGAAATTCATAGTTCTGAATCTCCAAGCATGGAAGTTGTTCTTGTCCAGCTTATCGCTCATAAGCTGACTCATTCCATCTACGTTTGCCATTTCTGATTTTTCTGCGGTCGAAATGGAGGCTGATTTTTGTAGCAAACGGAGGTTGTTTGTGAATAATGTTTTCTCCACGCCTTGCTGCATACTCTTCACCGTCGCCTTCTCCTCGAGCTCTCTACAGCCACGCTGTCTCTGATACCATGTCACGAGGAAGGAGATAAGGAAGATAGCTCACACACACACTCTTAGTCTCGAGGAGAAGCACACACACACAGATTGAGGCAAGGAAGAATGATCTTCTTCTTCTTCTTCTATTACATAAAAAGGTGTTGGAGCATAACTGTAGCTCAGTGATGAGTAGCACCTCCTTTAATGTCAATCCGGGAAGACGTGAGGATGGTATGAAGACCTCGAGCAAGTGGGGGCACAAGTGCGTGAGTGAGAAGCACACAAGCATGCACACACATACACACACACGCGCACACACGGCAAGACAAAGAGTGAGAAGCAATGGAGTTCTTAGATTACTTTCAAAAAGCTCTTACAAGTTCATTTCATTTACAAGCTAACCTCAAAAATGAGCTCTCTAGCTCTTTTTATAGCTTTTGACTAGGTTTTGGCCGTGTCCAGACCTAGTGTCCGGCCTAGTTAAAAATTAGGTTCCAGGGCCAATTTGAGGGCTTAAACGGAGTCTAAAAAATATGAAAATTGATATGTAGGTACTTCTAAGGCTCCTCAAGCTCAAGGACTCCTTGGCTTGCACAAAATGGAGCTACAAAAATATGAAATGGTATTTACAATGATTGTTAGTGATAAGAATCACTGTTATAAAGATGTTGATTTGGAAAAATTTGAAGGGCCTATCTGCTAGATTTGCGTCGACTGCTTTGTCTACTTACTCCTTCGCCTCGCTCTGACTCTCTCCGCTGGCTTCCTTGTCTAGTTAGTCCTTGGGTGCCCATACTGCTCTCAACACCCCCCCTCTCTCGCGTCTGTCGTCCCTGACAGACCCTTGTTGCTGGGAGTGTTGGATGTAATATTCCACAACCTGAGTGGCAAGCTGATGTTCTTGTAGGCGTAGTCCTCTGGCCAAGTCTGTCATCATACGATCCCAATCAATTGGTCTTGGAATGTCCGGATGTGGCAGACGTAACTGATCTGCATGGATCGCTTGTTCTACTGCGAATAGATGTAGCAAATGTGTGGGTCTCGGAATGAAGATTTCGGAATGATATTCCCAGAATCCCGTAGAGAACATTTCCTCAAATGTCTGCTTGAAGCATGCGGGTAAGTACTTTATTCGTGCATGCCAGGCAAAGACTATAGTGACCGAGGGAGTCTGGCTCATGTCGTAGACTAAATCCCTGTTACCTTGAGAGAATCCAGGGGCAGAGATGTATGGAGCTTGTACATTCTGAAAGGTTTTGAAGACAATGGTCATGAGCTCGAATATCTTCATACACATTTTCGCTGCTATGTCGGGTACATTATTTAGACGTGTAGACCAGTGCCGAATTGTTGATATCATGTAGGCTACGGTTGGGGTCCCTCGAGGTGGAGCAAAATATGGATAGTTAACCCAAGCCGAGCATTCTTTATTGTTGCGTACCTTGATTGCAAATGCTTGCCAGGATCTGCGACGTACCACTGGGCAATAGCATGGATTATACTTGATATATAGTGGCATGGTTGCCCAGGTGCTCATCATCTCTGGGTAATCGGTTAGTAGACGTGCACGCCAATTAGGTTGGAAGATCGAGCCAGCACGTGCATCTGTCGGTAAATCCCCTAGCTCAAATTGAGTGGCGAATGTGGGCTCCTTCCCTGTATGTCTTTTGACTTCTGCATTATAATCGTGTAGTAGGACAAAATAAGGCATGTATTGCGACTCTGATGTTGTGATTAACCGTTGATGGGATAAGTTTTGAAAGTAGGAAGACCGAAGGACAGTTTCTTCCAGATTTGTGAGAGATTGCATTTGCACGGCCACACGATCATCATGTGTCTTACCCACTTTCTCGACCCTTTTGACCCAATCTGGAACTTGAATTTCTAAAGTGTCTTGTCCTTCCTCTGTAGTTCGACCACCAGGTGTCGGCATAGGCTCGTATGGCTCTTCATAGCTGTCATCGACGGGGATTTCCACTATTGTTTCAGGTTCTGGTTCTTCAATGGGTGAGGGTGGCCTTTCATATGGTAAGAGGCGTGCTTGGAGTTCTGCCACCTGTTTCCGGAGGGTCTCTACTTCTTCTGTAGAGTGTTGCAAGATTGCCGGCTCCTGTTGAGCTGTGGGGACATTGGCTATCTGTTTCTTTAGATCTGCACATTCAGTCTCTAACTTTTCATATGACTCCAAGAAATTTGCATGCTCCTCAAGTAAGATGCGAATGTCTTCCGATGGGACTGCTCTATATCTGGTAGGGCTAATGGTTGCTCCTACAGTTCCTTCCATAGCCGCTTCAAAGTTGTCTTGGTTTTGTTGTTGAAGTCTCTTGTTCTCTTCTAGTGTTGCTGCCATATGCTTCCTTAATAGCCCAATGTTGCATCTGAGTGTAGCATTAGATATCATTTGCGCTTGAAGCATTGTTTCTAGTTCCTTGACTGCTTGGTCGTCTACTGTTGATGTCTTTGATTCCATTTCGGAGTGAGCCTGCCGCAAGGTGGTATGCTCGGTTAGGAGCGTTTGGTAGTCAGCTTCAAGAGTGGTGACCCTAGCTTGCAGACGTTGAGATTCTGCTTGGAGGGCTGTAGTGCGTTCTTCCAATTGATGGTATTCTTGTTGTAGTTGATGTGCACACTGAAGTAAGGTGTTGAACGTGCTATTTACATTATGAGATGCAAGGGGAAAAGTTTGAAGTGCAGGGGAGGTGGGATTGGGTAGGGGGGTAGTGAATGCTGTGTGTGCCAATGATGTGAGTGGTGAGGTGGGGGGTAAGGGAGGGGGAGATGGTGGAATCGTGGGGAGAGGTGCTGTGGTTGGTGAAATGTCCATTGGGTCAGACAAAGTGGTGTGTACAGGGGCTACCATGTAGGTGGGTATGGTAGGTGAAGTGAGTGTGGTGTTCGTGTAAATTGATGTCGTTGCGAACATCGGGGAAATGTGCCTCTAAAACATTGGAGAGCGGATGAACTGCTCCACAAAGGACGGGTATTGGGGTGGTGAGGTCAGGTTTAAAGAGGGGTAGGGGCCAGATGGGAAGTGAGGGTCATGGAATGGAGGTGCCCGTAGTGGGGAATAGGCTCGGAAACACAGGGTGCCTTCGGTGGGTGCTGGGTTTCCAACTACACTTGGAATTATGGGATGGCCAGTCATGGGTTCGGAGGATAGAAGGGATGAAGTGTACAAGGGATTGGTGACGAAGGAGAAGAGGGTGTCTTGTGAGGTGGGTTCTCGAAATGAGAATGATTTGAATGAGGATGGGTTATAAGTGAAGGTAGAGGTGATGACTGTCGTTTCTTCCATTGTGGGATGTGGTGGTGGGGGTGAAGAAGGTGGTGATGGAGGATGCTGGGGTGAGATGGGTGATGTCTGAACGAAGGTTTCGGCAGAGAGGTCAGTGGTGGTTGTGGGGGTAGCTATTGTTTCAATGGGTACTTCTTGTTCTGTGACGGGTATCCTGATAGTCTTACCTGCTCGTGGTAATGTGTCAACTCTGCGTTTGTCATACCTTACGGACTGGCGGACTGCAGTGTGGACAGCTTCCGGAACTCCTAAAGATTCTGACACTAATTTGAGGGTGTCAATGAAATGTTGGTCCACCCCTTCATCTGATAGCATTTCTTGCATCAAACCTTGAACGGATACAAGAGAGAGTTGATGCCTTTCTTGTACTGCTTTGATTGTGTTGTATAACCTTCGTAGTTGAGCTGTATATGCTGGTGCACCTACAAGTTCTGGCACTTCTTGTAGCTCATCTTGATGCTCTTGATCATAATCCTCCTCATCTTCCTCCTGTTCTTCATCGCCGTCATCCTCTTCATCCACTTCAACTGGGGTGACATGTGCTTGGGAGGTTGTGGCCTGCGTTTGCACATTTTCCGCTTGTTGTGCCTCTTCTGCCTCCAGCTCTACATCTTGTAATAATTGTTCGAAATCTTCATTAGTGAGTTCTTCCAAAGGTGCACCACTGGGAAATTCAAGATCGGTTGGGATAGGAGGGAATATCAAGGTGGAACCATCGGTGCTGCGTCTTGGAAGTCGGAGTGTGAATGGTCGGACTCTTCGGGGTGGAGGGGTAACATCTGGTGTTAGGGTGGCTCCACGTGGTTGAGCACAGGGGACTTGGACAGTGCCTCTCATCTTCTTAGAAGGGGGTCCAGTGGATGTCCTGCCTCTAAACTGCTCTACCCGATTCCACATTAGGGCCCGTTGAATAGGAATGTCATAAGCCAAACACCGATAAATGATTCTCGTCAGAGCACAGCAACCATATAAAACCTGTTTCCGCGGCCATCGTTTGTGAGCTGGGTGTATCTGATCAATTATCCAGTGGGGTAAGTTGATGGTGAGGCTCTGTGTCTCTGCCAGATACAAACTAAACCAAATCTTTTTGGGCGGCATGGTGAATCTATCTTGTGCCGGGAAAGCAAAGTGTTGCATGCACGTGCGAAGGTGTATTGCAATATTAGGCGTCATGGACACCATGTCCTTGAGTTTGGTGAGACTTCGATTCTTCATGTAATCCGGTACTAGGGTTTCCTTCTCTGTAGGAATATGCATTCCGCGCATATCTAGAGCCTCTCTCACCAAGTTGTTTGATAGCCTGAACCTCTTAAGCTCGTTCCCCTTTGTCAGAGATGGAATCACAAATGAGCTTGCACCTTTTGGGTTCTGGTTTGGAGTCAAGGTGTTGATGAGATAGTAGCATCGCATGAAGTCAGGTTTTGGGAGTCGTGCACTGAAATAGGCACTCAATCCTGCCTTTTCCCATATCGGACGTAGACCTTCTGCATTTTGTAATTTCTCAAATTCTCTTGTAAAAGAAATGGTATCTGCCTTGCTTCCCATTGAAGTCCAACTCTGATTCCCATAGGTACGTTCCTTCACCCAAGGGTCCTGCCACCTCAGTAAACCAATGGGAAGTCTTTCCTACGGGCATGGTGTGGCCACGCGGAGGGTCCGCAATAGGTATGATTTTGATGGCCTGCAATTCTTCTGGTCTTTCATTTGTCTCAGACAAAACGGGTAAACTGTCTAAATCCACCACTTGCGGGCTCGTTTCTGTGTGAGAGCTAGTTCCTGCTGCCTCAGCCATGTTGAAAACTTCGCAGCTGGTTCTGTGAGAATATATGAATAAATGTTAACAGTGCAATGGACACAAAAATGACACGGTGTCCCCTGTTACAACATTAACTTAAAGTTCGGGAGTGGTTAGGGGTTAATAAGTGCTCGGTGCTAGTGTGTGGAGTTAGGAATTGGGTAGACCTACGCGCTAAGCGGAATGATATGAAGTGAGAGTGAAGTGGTTAGTAGGTGGTCATGGATTTACAATTGGGTTCTGGGGGTTTGTTACAAGTCTTAGGTTGCCAAATGCAACGGATAGGTTTTGAGTTTGACTTTGTGGAGGCTCTGGAAAGTGTGATAGGGTATTTACTTGAAAAAGGGGGCTGTTTAAGGACCCATCTACGAGTGAGTATGTGCGTGCTTCTAGGTGGCAGTGTGTTCGAGTATATCAGACAAGGGTGGGTGGCGGCTGCTTGAGCTAGTGAACCCTGTCGTGTATGATGTGAATTGTGTGGGGTTATTTGAGCCCGCAAGCAAGCCTTAGGCACCCAAATTTGTCTTGATTGTGGGTCAGCCTTCCTCGACTTCTTGGGTACCCAAATGTACTTCACTTTCTCAACAGAGGTTTTAGGAGTCCTCTTATTAGCATCAAGTCGTTGATTACTAATAGGAAGTTGAGACCGTTGTTGCGACTTAGTTACGGTCGGCAGCTCGTCTTTTCGCACCCACATTTGTTTCATCGGCTGAGTTGTTCTGCTTCGCGCGTTCTTTTGGTCTCTTGCCTGGAGAGTCTTCAATGATTGATCTGCCCTTAGTTGCTGCCTCCTTCTGGCCTTTGGAAAAGAAGAGAGTTCCGTTGCATCCCTGACTCCTTTTTTGCAACCATTATTCCTCTGCAACACATAGTTTTGGACAAGAACAGCATGGTCATCTTCATGTGTACCCCTGGAGGGACCAGGAGTCCGTGTCTTTTCTAGTTCCTTGAGTGCTCCATTATTTAACTCAATTGTAATTCTAGTCTGATTCACCCATACCTCAAGAAGTCCACTTCTTAGGTTTAAGTTGACTGCTTGGTCATAGATCCAGTCTTGACCCAGGACAAGGGGTTCAGTGAGGTCCTCATCTTGACATACTAGCACTTTAACTGTCATTGCCTCATCATGAATATAGAGGGGAAGTTCCACCTCGCCCATGCAAGGGGTTTCCACGCCTCCCAATCCTATGAGATATGCTTCCACAGGATTGACAGTTAATTGCAACTCTTGACAGTAAGACAATTTAACAGCACTAGTGGCTGCACCTGAGTCAATCAAGGCTCTTACAGTCCTTGCACTCTGTCCTTGCCCTATATCTAAGGTTATGAAAGGACGTGATCAGTTATCCTATGTGAGCTAACACCTGAAACTTCACACATAGCTACGTCATATCCTTGATCTGCATATGCATCTTGCCTAGGGTGCTCTCTACCTTGTCTTCTTAATTTCAATCTCCATATGCACTCTAGGGCTTCTGCTTGAGCTTCTTCTCGAATTCGCTTTTCTTCCTCTTTGCGTTTCTTAGTAGTGTTGAGTCGACTTAGCATTTCCTCCGTGAGGGGTTCCTGATACAACTTGACTCTGCATCCGCTAATATAGCTTGGGAGAACATCACCCTCTAAAGTGGCTAGTTGTACTGCTCCACTCGTGGAGATCCTATTGATGATCATAGGTCCGTAGCCTCTCTTTTCTAGCTTCCTTGCGTGTTGTTTCAATGTGTAGACTAAAACTAGATCTCCTGCTTTCAAGCCCTTATCCTTCACATGGGCATCAAAGTATGCCTTCTGTCTCTTCTTAGCTGCATATATCCCTGCAGCTGCTCTCAGTCTTGTTCCTCCTAATCGTTCAAGGTCAAAAAGTCTAGAGGAGAGTTCATGACCCGTCCATTCGTGCTCTTGTGCTACTTTCAATGTAGGTATTAAGAAGTCCAAAGGTAGCACGGCGTTTTGGCCAAACACCATCTGAAAGGGGGTGGCTTGGAGTACCGTCTTGTAGGCGACTCGGTATGCCCAAACAGCATGGTGTAGCTGTTTGTCCCAATCAGAGCGTTTATTGTTTACTAATTTCGTCAGTACATTGCATAAGATCTTGTTGGTGCTCTCAGCCTGGCCATTTGCTTGAGGGTGATAGGGAGTAGACTTCTTATGTATTACCAAGAATTCTTGGAGCAGATTTTCAATCACTTCATTCAAGAAGTGAGTGCCTCTATCACTAACTAGCTCTATGGGTAGCCCGTATCTAGTGAACACATTCTCAAATAAAAACTTAGCTGTTGTTTGAGCATCGTTCTTCGTTGTGGCTTTTACCTCTACCCACTTAGTTAGATAGTCTGTTGCAACAATGATGTATTCTGCATGAGAACCCTTAGCTGGGGGATTAATAGGACCTACGAAGTCTATTCCCCACTTAGAGAATGCACGTCCACCCATCATAGGTTTCAGTGGCATCTCATCTTTGCGTATAGGATACTGAGTTCTCTGGCAAACGTCACACCGTTTCACATAGGTATGTGCGTCCATGTGAAGGGTCGGCCACCAGAAGCCCGCAAATAGTATTGCCTTGATCACCCGATCTGGTCCAAAGTGTCCTCCTGCTACACCTTGGTGAGCAGTGTCCAAGATCTTGAGATACTCACTCTCATGGACACATAGTCTCAGGTAACCGTCTTTACCACGTTTGTATAGATTATCACCAATAAGTGAGTAATCCTGGGCTTCTTGTTCTAAACTCCTTTTCCTCGCCAGAGTCATGTCTGGAGGGAATGTTTTCGTCCTTAGGAAGGATACTAGTGGTTCACTCCAATCTGGCACTATGGACACTTGATAAAGAGTGGCATGTTCCACAGGTGGTTTAGTGCAGCAGATTGGACATTCCTTGCACAACCTTTGGACATCAGCTTCCATAGTTGGCCAATGTACTCCGAGTCTCCTTAGTGTTTGTAAGGTTCGTTGCTTTGAGTAGTGTTGCTCTAACGCACTGTAGCTCAAGCGTAAGCACCACCTCCTTTACTTGTCAATCCGCGGAGACGTGAGGACCGGTATGAAGACCACGAGCAAGTGATGGCACAAGTGTGTGAGTGAAAGCACACAAACATGCACACACATACACACACACGCGCACAAAGTAAGATCAAAGAGAGGAACAATGGAAAGCTTAGATTGCCAAAGAGTTCTCTTACAAAAGTTCTATTCTCTAACAAGCTAACCCCAAAAATGAGCTCTCTAGCTCTTTTTATAGTTTTTTGACTAGTTTTGGCCCTGTCCAGACCTAGTGTCTGGCCTAGTTAAAAATTAGGTTCCAGGGCTTATTTGAGGGCTCAAACGAAGTCTAAAAATTATGAGAATTGGTACGATGGTACTTCTAATACTCCTCAAGCTCGAGGACTCCTCGGCTTGAACAAATTGGAGTTACTAAAAATAGATAATGGTATTTACAATGGTTTTTAGTGATGGAAATCACTATTTTTGTAGGGGATTCTTCTGAAAATTTGACATACACTTCTTGGAGCTCCCTACTTGCTCTCTTTCCTTGTGTGTCCACCTTTTGATGTGCTTCCATGCTTTTTCCTTGACTTTGAGCTTCAACACTCCCCCCCCTCTCGAGTCTGTCGTCCCTGACAGACCTTTGTTGGAAGGGCTGTTCCATGTAGTGCTTTGAGAGGTGGTGTCCATCCGTTGTATGAGCTGGTTCCTTGGATTCCAGCAAGAATGTGTCGTTGTGAGCTTTCAAAACTGTAAGTTGCTCAAAAGGGGTTGTCGAGAGTGATTTGGAGCAACTACTGGCTTCAATTTGCTTCCGAGATATTGATGTTGTTCCCAAGATGTCCGCTAGCTCTTCCAAAGATGATGTTGAGAGCAGTCATGCCAACTACTCATAACCCATAATGAATGATGGGTAAGTGTGTTCGTGCCTGGGTTGAAAAAAGTATGTGCCTTGTGCACGGCCTTGTAATGTAGCCCTACGCATGCTTACTTGGAAAATGCATTGGAAGAAGTATGGTGCAAAAATTGCGGGTCTTGGGCTAAGTGCTCAAGGGTATGCTGACGAGGAGGTTTCCTAAAATATCATGGTTATGGTGTTTCCAGAGTAAAGATACTTACCATGGAGAAGGTTGATGGATGTTTGTCTCTTCGTGTTGTACACTCGGCCTTTGGGATGGAACCTTGTTGATGAATGTCCATGTTGATTGTCCACTGATGAGATCTTTGGAGTGGTGGATCCCCTCTCCTCTTTTCAAAGCAACCTTTGTCAGTAACAATGTGCATTTCTGAGCTTGGGCTCATGCACGTTCACTTCCCTATATTGACACTCAGAGGAATATTGGACACGTGCCGGTTTCTAAGAGATAACCATGCTGATTGACATAGACCATTCACCAGTGCTACTGTTCCATACTGGTTCAGGAAATACTGAGAATTGAATTGCTTTATATTCCTTGGCAAGCAACATCGGGAAACTACACCAAGCTGAGTTTCACATATTCTCTTTAGCTCACCATATGCAGGAGTCTTCTCCTCTAGAACTACCCTTTGCAGATATCTCCTTGGATGTTCTGGTACATGAAGTAGTTAAGCATCACTCAAGTTGTGGACCTTCAAGCTCTTCATTCTTGGGAACAAGCTCTCTCCCGCTTTTCTTTCTCCTTTTTTTTTTTTTTTTTTTTTTTTTTTTGGAACAGGATATCACAAAACAAGAACACAAAAGTTAGTATCAATAGAAATATTTGACATATGTCACTGTGCTCTTGTGCGTGGGATTCTCAAGTGTGTCTATGCACGGCCGTGTAATGTGGCCCTATAATAATGCATACTTTGGAAATGCATGACCTGAATGGTGCAAAAGACGGGGTTGTGCAAGGAGCACATGGTTGTTGCTCGGTCGAGGCTTTCGGTGTTATTTGTGGAGGTTGATGCCGACCTTGGTGGAGGTATCCATTGAGTCGCGAACTGATGTAATCCTCCTTATTGGAGTCCATTTTAGAACATCATTTGGCACTGTAGAGGTCACTTCAGGCGTCTTTCTCTTTGGATGCTTGCTGAACTGTGGTATCCAGTGTGGTTGACGCTTTGGTTCAGTGGAGGCTACTTGCACTTTTGGCTTCCAAACCCATATCCTTTTTGCATGTCTTCCTACTAATGTTGAAGAGCTGATTTGATCTTCCTTTGGTCTCTGTACGTGGTGCTTACCCTTTTCTCTTTGTGGCTTCTTTGTTGAAACCTTTTGCATGTGGGAGAACAAAGGTTGTTGTGGATGGAGGAGCTTCTTAGGTACCCACATCTGTAATTGCCCTTGTTGAGCTGCAGCTAACTTCTTAGGCACCCATACTTGTTGGATACCTTGTGATTGAGCTTGTCTGAGCTGCTTCCTTCGTCTTCTGGGCTGGTTGGTTTGCATGGATGGAATTTGTGGGGGCAAGGTTGGTGGTTGCTCTCCTCTGCGTACCCATATCTGCTTCATGCTCGGAACTGTTTTTTTATCGAATGGTGTCTTTCTATTTGATGTAGCAGTTGTCGTGAACGGATGTGTTTGCTTGTGTGGTGGACGCACTATTGTGGCTACTTGATTCTTTAGGGAAGAAGAAAGATCCAACCGCCTTCGAACCTGGTCTTCCATGATTGACTCCTTCTGCATCATAGAGCTTTTGACACATACAACATCTTCTTTCATATGATTAGTCTTGGAAGAACTAAGAGAGTGTGTGGTGCCATGATTTAGGAGCATGCAGTTCTCTAATTCTAATGTAATGCATTGTTCATGTACCCAAACTTGAAGAATTTGTCTTCTTAGGTTTAAGTTAACTGCATGGTCATAGATCCAATCTTGACCCAAGACAAGTGGTTCTGTAAGGTTCGCATCTTGACATACTAGCGCTTTGACTTTCATTGGAACATCTTGAAGGTAGATGGGAAGTTCCACCTCGCCCAAACAAGGGGTTTCCACACCTCCCAATCCTATGAGATAAGCTTCTATGGGATTGATGTTCAACCCCAAGTCTTGGCAGTAGGAAAGTCTAACTGCACTACTTGCTGCACCTGAGTCAATCAATGCTTTCACCATCCTTGCACCCTTCCCTTGTCCTAACTCTATGGTCACAAAGGGTCTTCGGTCAATGACCTGAGAAGTCGCTATGCCTGACTTTTGACACATATCCATGTGATATTTTGGGGCTTTTGAGTTGACTTCTAGGCCTAATCGCCTTAACTTATTTCGCCTAATACGCTCTCTGGCCTCTACCTGTGCTTCTTCTCTCACTCTTAACTCTTCATCTTTTCGCTTCTTAGCAGTGTTGAGTCTCATTAGCATATCCTCAGTGAGAGGTTCTTGATATAGCTTGACTCTACAGCCACTAATGTAGTTTGGCAAGATATCTCCTTCTAGAGTGGCCAATTGAACTGCACCACTAGTGGAAATTCTATTAATGATCATAGGTCCGTATCCTCTTTTTTCCAACTTACGGGCATGTTGTTTTAGTGTGTATACCAACACTAGATCTCCCTCTTTCAATCCCTTATCCTTGATGTGTGCATCAAAGTATGCCTTTTGCCTTTTCTTTGCAGCGTAGATGCCTGCTGCCGCTCGTAGTCTCGTCTCACCCAAGCGTTCGAGATCAAAGATCCTAGAGGACAATTCATGCCCATTCCACTCATACTCTTGTGCTACTTTTAAGGCAGGGATTAAGAAATCTAATGGGAGCACAGCGTTCTGTCCGAAGACCATCTGAAATGGGGTGGCATTGAGTACCGTTTTGTAGGCAACTCGATAAGCCCAAACAGCATGATGAAGTTGTTTGTCCCAGTCAGAGCGTTTATTATTTACCAGTTTTGTCAATACGTTACAGAGGATCTTATTGGTACTCTCGGCTTGTCCGTTGGCTTGTGGGTGATAGGGGGAAGATTTCTTATGTATCACCAAGAATTCTTGGAGAAGATTTTCAATGACTTCATTCAAGAAGTGTGTGCCTCTATCGCTCACCAACTCTATTGGTAGTCCATATCTCGTGAACACATTCTCGAATAAGAACTTAGCCGTAGTCTGAGCATCATTCTTTGTTGTGGCTTTGACTTCTACCCACTTTGTAAGGTAATCTGTGGCTACAATGATGTACTCTGCATGGGAGTTTCTAGCTGGGGGGTTAATAGGACCTATGAAGTCTATGCCCCACTTTGAAAATGCACGTCCTCCCATCATTGGCCTCAAGGGCATCTCGTCTTTTCTCAATGGATATTGTGCACGTTGGCATGTGTCACATTTCTTCACATAGGTATGTGCGTCCATATGAAGAGTGGGCCACCAAAGTCCTGAGAATAGAATGGTCTTGATCACTCGGTCAGGACCAAAATGTCCACCTGCAACACCGTTGTGTGCAGTCTCTAAGACCTTTAAATAGTCTGATTCATGAACGCATAGTCTTAAGTAACCATCTTTGCCTCTTCGGTATAGGTTGTCCCCTACTAAGGCGTAGCCTTGAGCCTCTTGCTCCATGCTTCGTCTTCTTGCTAGACTAGCCTCTTTGGGTAATCTTCTCGATCTCATAAACTCTACCAATGGAGCACTCCAATCTGGAATTAATGACACTTGATAAAGGGTCGCATGCTCCACTGGGGGTCTCTCTCTGCACCTTGGACAATTTTTAATCCACTCATGTATTTCTTTGTCCATGCTAGGCCAATACACTCCTAAACGCTTTAGATTCTGCAATGTTCGTTGTTTAGAATAGTGATTTCCTAGCATTCCTTCATGGGCTTGTTGCAGCCAACTACTATGTTCATCATCCTCCACACAACAAGCTAATACACCCTCAATATCTTGTTTGTACATGCTTCCTGCTAATATGTGATATTTTTGTGATTTTACAATTTCTTCTTGTGATGTTTTCACATTCTTATTTGCAGGGCCAAAGGTTAGGACTGGTACCAACTTATTTGCCCATTTAGGAACAACTTCTAAATTGAACAGATAAGCATCGGGTAACTCATCAGACACTCCTTGCGGTGACTCTCCTGAAGTGATGCGAGAAAGGTGATCTGCCCGAAGGTGGGTTCTACCTTTCCTGACAACAACTTCAAAGTCATATTCCATTAGTAAGAGGAACCATCTTACTAAGCGTCCAGTATTGCAAGGTTTATTGACCAAATATAACAAAGCTTGATGATCAGTGAAAAACTTGAACTTGTTGGCCAATAAATAGTGTCTAAACTTCTTCACAGCATATACCATGCCTAAGCCCTCTCGCTCAGTTGTGGTATAGTTCCGTTCAGCTGCAGTGAGCTGTCTACTAGCATATGCTATGGGCAAATCTAAGTTTCCTTCACTTGTGGGTTGTGCTAGCACACATCCTATGGCATGATTGGATGCATCCACATGGACATGGAAGGGTTTATTCCAATCAGGAGTGGTGAGTATTGGTGCCGTGCACAAACGTTTCTTCAGTTCGTTGAAAGAATTCTCGCATTCGTCGTTCCACTCGAAATTAGACAACAAGGCATAAAGGGGTCTAGCTATGATCGCGTACATGTGGATAAACCTACGGTAGTATCCACAATGGCCCATAAAGGCTTGTACCTCTTTAATATTCCTTGGCCTTGGTGGCTCCGCTATGGCTCGTACCTTATCTTCATCTGTTGAGATTCCATTCTTAGAAACAATATGACCTAAGATTTTACCTTGACGCACCATAAACACACACTTTTCTGGGTTCAGACACACTCGATATTCTCTACACTTGTTGAAGATTTGTCTGAGCTCAGGGATGTGAAACCTTCTTTCTTGGGAATGAGCACATAAATCATCCACATACACTTCTAAGCTCTTTCGCAAGAACTCTTTGAAGACATGACACATGAGCCTTTGGAATGTTGCAGGTGCATTGGTGAGCCCAAATGGCATCACACGAAATGCAAAGATTCCCCACTCTGTAGCAAAAGCTGTTTTGTGTTGATCTTCTGGGGCAACGGCTACTTGATTGTAACCGGAAAATCCATCAAGGAAGCTATAAACTTCCTTGCCTGCAACACGCTCCAATAGGTGTTCTGTGATTGGAAGTGGATAACTATCTCTAATCGTAGCGGCATTAACTTTTTTAAGGTTAATACACACTCGCAACTTCCCGTTCTTCTTGGGTACCACAACAATGGGGGACACCCATTCGGTATGCTCAATCTCATAGATGAATCTAGCTTCAATCAACCTATCAATTTCTTCTTTTATTTTGGCTGCATAGGTATCATTATATGTGTAGGGCTTCTGTTTGGTGGGCTTAGCATCAGCAGTCATGGGGATAGTATGAGAGCAAATTCTTGGATCTACCCCTTTCAAGTCTCTATAGTGCCACGCAAACACATCCCTATATTCCCTTAATAGAGCGACAAGCTCCATTTCTTCTCTTGCACTTAGGTCATCTCCTATATATGTGCATCTCTCTTCATTCTCTTCGATGGTCACTACAATCTTCTTGGTCTTTTCTTTATTATCATATGATTCTCCTATGATGGCCTCTCTCTTAGGCATTCGTACCAAAATTTTGCGGTCGTCAACTTCATATTTCTTGAAGTTTTCTGGTACTTCAAACAATGATTCCTCCTCTTCTTGTTTCACTGCTTTTCTTTTCTTTTTCTTTTGACTACTCTCACTTCCATCCTTTGAGTTTACTGTTTTAATACTTGTGAGAGATTCTTCTTCTTTCTGGGTGAACACTCCTATATCTTCTAGATAGTGCTGCTCTGAGTTAAAGCAACTATCCATCACAATAGATTCCAGATCATCGTCATTCTCTTCTTCTTCTATGACATCACTAGGGTCACATTCTTCTAGCAAGGGTTGACACATGAACACTGAGATATCATAACCCTCCTCATCACAATGAGGTGTCCACTGTTCCTCATTGACAGCAATGTCCATGGTGGCTAAGATTTCTGGCCAGCCATGAGGCTCAAACTCCTGATCTGGAAAGATCATCGGTGTGTAGGCTGGGTCTCTAACTGGTCTATCTCCTAGCGAAATTCCTTCTTCTCTTGCCTTTAAACGTTTTTCCTCTTCCTTTGCGACCTTGCACATCCACAAATGAGTATCTTCATGCAGCCATGATGGATCAGGTGAACTTTCAGAATGCACAGAGATGGAATCTTCTTTCGCTTTGTGGATAGAATTCCACTGTAGGGGTGGTACATCTCTGAAGGTGTAATCCTTCAAATTGACCTTGGTGGTGACCCCTAAGCGCTGTAAGTATAAGGAGTTAGTTCCCCAATCCTGTACTATTTGCAATTGTCGTAGGAAGGGTCTTCCTAGGATCATCTCATAGACATTATTTTTCTCAAAGTCACATATAGCAAATGTATGCTCAAACTCTACACCACAAGTGGTTAGAGTGATCCCTTCTAGCAATCCTAGAGGTCTTTCAAAATGACCATCAGCCATTTGAAGCTTCATTCTAGTTGGTCTTAATGTGGACTTGCCCCATTGCTTCCACAAGGAGGTGGTCGCAATAGCAACACCAGCACCTGAATCTATGATTGCTTTGGTTGTGTAACCTTGGTAGGTGATTGGAAGATAAGTATTACCTTCTTCACCCTCACACATGTCCCCTATTTTGTCTAGAGGTATCTCTGGTACCCTTTGCATGGAGCCTGCTTTTGGCATGTTGGAATCAAGTTCTGGAACCTGATCCTTCACATGATTCCAAAGCTCAGGTTTTGCTTTGAGCAGCTCTTCTACAGTGAGATGACACTGAACCTTAGTGTTCTTCACGACATCTGTGTTCCTTGGAACCACTGAGTCTTCATTTCTTACTAGTATTGTGGGAGCTCTAATCTGGAGAGATTCAGATTCCCATGGGCCTGGAAATTGAGGCAGTTCTTCTAAGGTATTAGATTCAAAATCTAACCTTTCTTCTTCTTGTTGTTCTGCTTCATCTCCGTAAATAGATGGAATGTCTTGGGGAAATTGATCATGAAGATCATCAATCTCAGGAATAGGAGGGGAATTACCCTTCTCCTTGCCCCATTTCTCTTCTTGTATTTCCCGCAAGAATTCTTGAGAGTACTGTTGAATTGAAGGAGGTATTCCTGGATCTGTGGAATTAGGAACATAAGCTCCCATTGGTGGTGAGCTTCCTCTTTCAATAACTGGTTGAGCCTGTGGAGGTAAAGAAACTTGTGGTTTGTTTACCAACTGCTCTAATTGTTCTAGTAAGCCCTGGAAGTGCAATTCCCCTTTGACAGAGTTTGTCTGATTGAACTTTTGACTAGTCTCAAGTATAGCTTGAGCTTGTTCTACCATTTTCATGCACATTTTCATCCGTTCAATCTCTAAGTCCGCTCTAGGGTAACTCTTGTCTAGGTTTGCAGCTGTAGGCCCTTCTTGAAGTCGAGCCTTCTGGGGTTGGATCTGCAAGAACAGACCCTGGTTGTGGTCTATTTACAATGGGTGGTGGGGTGGGATGAGGTGGAGTGGATGGAGTTTCAGCATGCGAGGAGCTTTGAGATGCAATGTCTTCTATTTTTGTTTTTGCTTCTTTTAAGCTTTCTTCTAGTTCCAATAACTTTTTATTCCACTTGCGATTGGCCTTCTCTCTGGTATCCTTCCATGTTCTTGTTTTCCTCTTACTAGGCTCTCCCGATTCACTCGACTCTGATTGTTCTACTGGTTTATTCTGTTTTAAGGCTTGTGCTCTAGTGACAGCTTGTATAGGAGCCACATTACTGCTACTTGAACTTGAATCCGCCACTAAGCCTACCACATTAATGGGTGTAATCTTGGGTGCGCTGGAGGGGTTTCTTGGACAATCTCTAGGGAGATGGTCTTTGCCACAATCAGGGCAAAAAGCCTGTATTGTGATAGCCTGTCCTTGACTCGGAGATGATGGGTGGGGACAGTCACGAATGAAATGATCACCTTGACATCTAAAACAAGATCCTCTAGGGGCTTGTGGTCTCATTTGTCTCAATTGGGGCCTAGGGTTAGGATTTGTGTACATGACATTGGAGTATTCTGGCTCCCAATTTTGCTCCATAGGTGGTACCTCATATTGATACGAGTAAATCTCACTATGTTCAGGTGACTCTGTGTAATAAGCATGTGGACTACCTTCATGGGAGTAGTCTGAACAATGAGCATGAGAGTCATTATCTGGTATCAATGGGGTTAGTGGTACCAATGCTCTATTTGGATTTTCTTCTCCCCCAGCATATTTGACTGAAATCACGTTGGCTGGAGCTGGTGGTTGGTTTCCGAAGACAGGTTGTGGCCTATATGGTACCTGATATTGCTGTTGTGGTCTATAATATGGCTGTTGGTATTGGTTTTGATACCTACCTTGTGGGTAAGGTTGCTGATAATTCTGTCTAACAGCCTGCCTATTGTAGGGACAATCTTGAGCCGTGTGGTTTGTGTATTTTCTCTCAATAGTGCAATATGGAGCATTCCTTTCTCTAATGTTTTGGTTTTGCATTGGGCATACATTAGCCATGTGGTCGCCCCCACAAGTATAACACCGATTCACTGGAGTGACTCTCTGTGTTTTTTTATTTTGGACTCCCAGCTTCTTGGCAACTTGCTCAGCTATCTCTTCTATTTCTGTGGAGATCTTTGAAGTATGACTAGTAGAACTATCCGAATCTTTGTAGAGTTTGGACAATCCTAACTCCTCACCCAAGTTATCTTCTATGTCAATGCATGTCCGCACGCACTCTTCTATGGATCTAGGCTCTTTCAAATATACATATGATCTTAACTTTGTGCTCAGTAAGCCATCTAAGAACAAAGCCACTTGTTTGGCTGGTGTGGGTAACTCGGGAGCAGGGCATCTTTCTAGGTACTGTCTGAACCTTCTACCTGCTAGTCGCACTGTTTCTTGGGGGGTCTGCTTGAAACTGTGGATCAAGGATGATGTGTTATGCCTGATACCACTCTTGGAAAATTCTACAATGAATTCGTCTAGCAGTTGACCTATATCGCGATAGTTGCGACTACTCAATGGTTGAAACCAAGCCAAGGCAGTGCCCTTAAGAGTCAAACCAAATGCCTCGTATTGGGTGAATAAATCCTCAACCTGTTCAGCTCTTAACACTTGTTTGAACTCGGCCACATGATCATAAGGATCTCCTGACCCGTCAAAATAATTCTTCATTGCCTTGATCACTTGAGTGGGTCTAAGGGTTCTTGGGTGCTCTCGGGGTCTAGGCAATGGAAAATCATGTTCATCTCTTTTTTGCCTATGTGCTTGATATCTCTCTCTTTCAGATCTTTCATTTTCAAATCCTGATCTATTCCTGCCCACGGTGTGTGCAAAACTTACCTCAGGTCTCTCTCTAGTTCTTTCTCTCTGGGCTTCATGAGCGTGGGAAGATCCTACTCCTTGGAGGCCATGGGAAACATTGGATCTTGGTGGGGGGAAGATCAATTCATTCTTCCAAGTGTATGCATGTCTATCATATTCTGTTACCAAGAAAATTTTCTCTGATGTGTTATCCAGGTAAACAACTTTGCCTGGTATCTCAGGATCTTTGAATTCATAGATGATAACTATGCCCAATTGGCTAGGTTGTTCTGGCTTGAATCTCCAAAAGGCTTCCTCTGTTTCTCTATTCAAAAATAGTTCTATGCTTTTGTTGTCTTGAGGGATCCAGTCCGGAGTGATCACTCGGGTCAAAACTGACTTACCTCTAGGAGTCTAGGGTCCTTGTCCTACATTTCCTTGTTCTAGGTCTCCTATTTCATTCTCAGGAATGACATTTCCAAACTCATCAGTCCTATCTGGTAGGTTGGTGACCACATACATGGTTCCTTCCTTATCAATGTATGAACCCTCTTCGAACTTGACCACCGGGTGTTCAAGTCCAAAGGATTGATCTGGATTTTTGAGTTGTACCAGTGATCGCCTCAGACCATCCTCATAGATGCGAGCACCTAATTGGTTGGTCCGAATATATTCCAACTGTGTCTTATAGGGACCTTCTGGTGTTTGTAGATGGGCAGTCCCTGAGCCACCTGTAGGTTTTCCCATACTAAAAGACATTTCTGAATCACTTGTGTCTGAACTTAGTAAAAGATGACCACTTATTTGTTGTGCCCAAGACTTGGATGTATGGTTGACACTAGCCTCAGAAGATCTAATGCTTTGTTTATCCTTGCCTAAGTGTCTACCAGATCTCAGGTTCATAAGCTTTAGTCAAGAGTCCAAATTTTCCCCTTGGTATGGTTCAAAATTCTTTGGATTCCCCTTGGTTCCCTAGTCCTACTTGAGGGTCAACTTCAAATTATCCTATCTCAAAATCAACGCGTTATTCTTGAAAAACATAGTTGAATGTAGGATTTGAAACGAGCTTTCCAACGAGCTATAGAGCTCAAAAAATGGACTTTGGATGAAAAAGTTATGCCAATTCAGGCTCCTGGGGGTCAAAACAGGCAAACAGGACCTTTGGAGAAAATCGCGATTTTGTGAACTTCCAGAAAATCGCGATGTTGAGAACTCAGAAAATCACGATGTTGAGACTCAGAAAATCGCGATGTTGAGACTCAGAAAATCGCGATGTTGTGACTCAAAAAATCGCGATGTTGTGACTCAGAAAATCGCGATGTTGAGACTCAGAAAGTCGCGATGTTGAGGCTCAGAAAATCGCGATGTTGAGAACTCAGAAAATCGCGATGTTGAAAACTCAGAAAATCGCGATGTTGAGCACAAAATCGTGTTTTTTGAAAATCGCGATTTTGACTCAGAATCGTGTTTTCTCAGAATCGTGTTTTTTGGCATGAAAATCGCGATGTTGAGCACAAAATCGTGTTTTTGAAAATCGCGATTTTGACTCAGAATCGTGTTTTCTCAGAATCGTGTTTTTTGGCATGAAAATCGCGATGTTGAGCACAAAATCGTGTTTATGAAAATCGCGATGTTGAGCACAAAATCGTGTTTCTGAAAATCGCGATGTTGAGCAAAAATTCGTGTTTTCACAGAATCGTCTTTTTTCACAAAATCGTGTTTTTGGCTGAAAATCGTGATTTGTGAGAATCGCGATTTTGAGCCCACTGAAAATCGTATTTTCTCAGAATCGTGTTTTTGGCATGAAAATCGCGATGTTGAGCACAAAATCGTGTTTTTAGAAAATCGCGATTTTGAGCAAAAATTCGTGATTACACAGAATCACCTTTTTTTCACAAAATCGTGTTTTTTACTGAAAATCGTGATTTTTTGAGAATCGCGATTTTGAGTAGGGAATCGTGTTTTCTCAGAATCGTGTTTTTGGCGTGAAAATCGCGATGTTGAGCACAAAATCGTGTTTTTAGAAAATCGCGATTTTGAGCAAAAAATCGTGATTACACAGAATCGCCTTTTTTTCACAAAATCGTGTTTTTGGCTGAAAATCGTGATTTGTGAGGATCGCGATTTTGAGCCCACTGAAAATCGTATTTTCTCAGAATCGTGTTTTTGGCATGAAAATCGCGATGTTGAGCACAAAATCGTGTTTTTAGAAAATCGCGATGTTGAGCAAAAAATCGTGATTACACAGAATCGCCTTTTTTCACAAAATCGTGTTTTTTTTACTGAAAATCGCGATTTTGTGAACTTCCAAAAAATCGCGATGTTGAGAACTCAGAAAATCGCAATGTTGAGCACAAAATCGTGTTTTTTGAAAATCGCGATTTTGACTCAGAATCGTGTTTTCTCAGAATCGTGTTTTTGGCTGAAAATCGTGATTTGTGAGAATCGCGATTTTGAGCACAATCACAGAATCGTGATTTTTTCAGCCAACTTTTAGGCGGGAAAACAGAAAATCGTGATTTTTCAAAAAATTTTGAATTTTCATAGAATCGCGATTTTCATCACAGAATCGTGTTTTTTTGGCGGGAAATTCAAATTTCTGAGCGCCGGCTATGGCGAGCTTCGTATGAGCAGAAAATCATGAAAAAAACACAGCGCTTGCTCTCCCTTGCTTCTCCTAACTCCTTCCCACACAATAATGCATGAAAAATGGTATGAAGATGGTGAAAATGCACTAAAGACAAGAATTTTCTATGAAGAAGAAGATGGAAGAAGGTGGAGATGATGATGATGATGAAGATGAAGAGGAAAAAACAGAAAATGAACTGAAATGACAGTTTTTTTACCTTCCAACGTCGCAAATCTACGATCTTACCATCACAACGCTCGTCCTCGAAGCTCTCTCCCCGGCAACGGCGCCAAAATTTGGTGTAGCTCAAGCGTAAGCACCACCTCCTTTACTTGTCAATCCGCGGAGACGTGAGGACCGGTATGAAGACCACGAGCAAGTGATGGCACAAGTGTGTGAGTGAAAGCACACAAACATGCACACACATACACACACACGCGCACAAAGTAAGATCAAAGAGAGGAACAATGGAAAGCTTAGATTGCCAAAGAGTTCTCTTACAAAAGTTCTATTCTCTAACAAGCTAACCCCAAAAATGAGCTCTCTAGCTCTTTTTATAGTTTTTTGATTAGTTTTGGCCCTGTCCAGACCTAGTGTCCGGCCTAGTTAAAAATTAGGTTCCAGGGCTTATTTGAGGGCTCAAACGAAGTCTAAAAATTATGAGAATTGGTACGATGGTACTTCTAATACTCCTCAAGCTCGAGGACTCCTCGGCTTCAACAAATTGGAGTTACTAAAAATAGATAATGGTATTTACAATGGTTTTTAGTGATGGAAATCACTATTTTTGTAGGGGATTCTTCTGAAAATTTGACATACACTTCTTGGAGCTCCCTACTTGCTCTCTTTCCTTGTGTGTCCACCTTTTGATGTGCTTCCATGCTTTTTCCTTGACTTTGAGCTTCAACACGCACCTACATGTGCTAAATGCAACCATTTATTGTACTCGTCCTCTTCCACACAACAAGCCAAGATTCCTTGATCTGTGTGCTTGTACATGCTTCCTGCCATGATGTGGTACTTTTGGGCTTTTACAACCTCTCTATTTTGTGTGGCTATTACTGGATGGTTAGGTCCATATGTTAACACTGGTACCAATGGCTTAGCCCACTGCGGCACCACTTCCAAGTTAAACAAGTAAGCATCAGGAAGGTCATCTGATACTCCTTGTGGGGCTTCTCCCGATGTGAGCCTAGAAAGGTGATCTGCTCTCAAATGAGTCCTACCTTTCCTTACCACAACCTCAAAATCGTATTCCATTAGCAAGAGAAACCATCTTACTAATCTTCCTGTATTGCATGGCTTGTTTACGAGATATAACAATGCTTGATGGTCAGTAAAAAATTTAAACTTGTTTGCAAGCAAATAGTGTCTAAATTTCTTAACTGCATATACCATGCCTAAGCCTTCTCTCTCCGTAGTGGTGTAATTTCGTTCAGCTGCATTCAATTGTCTACTAGCGTAGGCAATTGGAAGATCCATATTACCTTCACGAGTAGGTTGCGCGAGTACACACCCAATAGCATAATTGGATGCATCCACATGAACATGGAATGGCTTATTCCAATCTGGTGTGGTCAAGATTGGTGCTGAACATAATCTTCGTTTAAGCTCCTGGAAGGAATTCTCACATTCATCAGTCCACTCAAAGTTAGTCAGAAGTCCATACATGGGCTTTGCAATGACAGCATACATGTGAATGAACCGGCGGTAGTAACCACAATGTCCCATGAAAGCTTGTACTTCCTTGACATTCCTTGGCCTAGGTAGCTCTGCTATGGCTCTCACTTTCTCTTCATCAGTGGATATGCCATTCTTTGACACTATGTGTCCTAGAATCTTGCCTTGCCTGACCATAAAGACACACTTTTCTGGGTTTAGGCACACTTGATATTCTCTACATTTGTCAAAGATTTGTCTGAGTTCAGGAATATGGGTTTGTCTAATGTTGGAATGAGCACAAAGATCATCAACATAGACTTCTAAATTCTTCCTCAGGAACTCTTTAAATACATGGCACATCAGTCTCTGAAAAGTAGCTGGTGCATTGGTAAGCCCAAATGGCATTACACGAAAGGCAAATATACCCCACTCTGTGGCAAAAGCTGTTTTATGCTGATCTTCTGGAGCTATGGCTACTTGATTGTAGCCCGAAAATCCATCGAGGAAGCTGTACACTTCCTTGCCTGCTACTCTTTCTAAGAGATGTTCTGTGATGGGAAGCGGATAGTTATCTCGAATTGTGGCTGCATTGACCTTCTTCAAGTTAATGCATACACGCAGCTTGCCATTCTTCTTGGGCACCACTACGATGGGGGATACCCACTCAGTGTGCTCAATTTCATAGATAAATCCAGCTTCAACCAGTCTATCTATCTCCTCTTTAATCTTGGCAGCGTAATTATCGTTATATGTATAGGGCTTTTGCTTAGAGGGTTTAGCATCTGAGGTCATGGGGATAGTGTGTGAGCATATGTCAGGGTCAACACCTTTCAAATCCTTGTAACTCCAAGCGAATACATCTCTGTATTCTCTTAGCAAGGCAATTAACGCATGCTCTTCTTCCTCTGTTAGGTCATGGCCTATGTACGTGCATCTCTCCTCTCCTTCTTCTAGGGCCACTACTATTTTCTTGGTGGTTTCTTTGTTATCATAGGCCTCTCCTACTTGTGCCTCTCGTTTAGGCATTCTGATCATGACTCTCCTGTCATCTATCTCATACTTCTTAAAATTTCCTAGGACCTCAAACAAAGATTCTTCCTCTTCTGGTGAGACTTCTCTCTTCTTTCGTTTCTTCCCTTCTTCCTTCGGGGTCACATGTGTTGCTAATCTTACATCATTTGTAAGCTCTCCATGCCTCTGGGGTTGAAATTCTACTTCATGGAAGTATTCTTCATCTGATGCAAATGGTGGGTCCATAATGATTGACTCTAGATCGGAGTCACTTGCATCCTCAAATGCATCAGGGCTAGGTTCGCATTCTTCTAGAACTGCCTCTCCCATGATTGGCTCTATGGAGAAGACTGAAATGTCATAGCCATCCTCATCACAGTGAGGTGTCCATTGTTCCTCATTGATGGCTACATCCATGGTTGCTAAAATTTCTGCCCAGCCGTGAGGTTCAAATTCTTCGTCTGGAAAAACTACAGGTGCATAGGCTGGGTCTTGAATTGATCTATGTGTTTCTTTTGCACCTACCTCTCTGGCTTTTTCTCTCTTCTCTTCGTCTACTGCTACTTTGCACATCCATAAGTGAGTGTCTTCATGCATCCAAGAGGATCCTGACCCAATGGAATGCACCGATTCTGTATCATCTTTGGATCTATGGATGGGATTCCATTGGATAGGAGGTATATCTCTATGAGAGTAATCTTTGAGATTTACTTTGGTTGTAACACCTAAGTGTTGCAAATACAAGGAGTTGGTTCCCCAGTCCTGTACCACTTGCAACTGTCGCATAAATGGTCTTCCCAAAATCATCTCATAGGCATGATTTTTGCTAAAGTCACATATGGCAAATGTATGCTCAAACTCGACACCACAGGTGGTGAGAGTTATTCCTTCTAGCAATCCTAAGGGTCTCTCAATATGACCATCGGCCATCTGCAGTTTCATTCTCGTTGGCCTGAGTGCTGGCTTGCCCCAACGCTTCCATAGGGAAGTGGTGGCAATTGCAACTCCTGCACCTGAGTCCAAAATTGCCTTGGTGGTGTACTCTTGGTAGGTAATGGGAAGATAGGTGTTCCCTTCTTCACCTTCACACATATCTCCTATCTTATCCAAGGGTATTTCTGGCACTGTCCTATGTGATCCTACCTGGGAACGAGGTTTTGCTATCTCTGGTACTTGTTTGGCTACATGTTTCCATAATTCAGGTCTAACCTTGAGTAGCTCTTCTAACTTGAGATTGCACAGCACTTTAGTGTTTTTCACTACTTCTGTGTTCCTAGGTAAGACTGAGTCCTCATTTCGTACCATGACCGTGGGTGCTCTCATACAAGTAGACTTAGCTTCCCATCGGCCTGTGAAGTGGGGTAATTCTTGTAAAGAGTTAGATTCAAAGTCTAGTCTGTCTTGAGAATGGGTGCTCTCCTGCTCCTCATAAATGGATGGGATGTCTTGTGGGAATTGGTCGCGTGCATCATCCACAAGTTCAATAGGAGGAGGGACTTCACTCTCTTTAGCCCATTTGTCTTCTTGAATCTCGTGTAGGAATTCTGGTGTGAACCGATTCATAGAAGATGATGTGTCTGGCTCCGTAGAGTTAGGCACATAGGCTTCAGGCACATAGGCTTCCTGAGCAGGAATGCTTAATCTTTCACTTGCCTTGTCCTTGTGTTGAGAGGCGGGTTCCTTCTCTGATTGTGCAATCAACTTCTCTATTCTTTCTAGCAGTCCATCAAAGTGCAACTGCGTCTTTGCTGAGCTAGAGATGTTAAAGAGGCGACTGGCCTCAAACATGGTTTGAGCCAACTCCACCATCTTAGCACAAATTTTGGTTCGTTCAAGCTCTAGTTCTGCTCTTGGGTAACATTTTTCATGATCAGTTACGTTTGGCCCTTCTTGGATTCTGGCCTGATATGCTTTAAGCATCATATTAAGGTCTTCGGGAGTGGGATCAGCTAATACTGATCCTGCTTGGGGTGGTGGGTGGGTTACATGGGGTGTATTAGCGGGTGGAGGGATGGAGGGTGATGGGGATGGTAGCGGTGGGAATGTGTGAGAGTGCGGTTGGGATGTGATCTCTATGATTTTGGCCTTGGTCTCTCGTAGGCTTTCCTCAAGTTCACTCATCTTCTTTGCCCATTGCCTTTTCATACGTTCACGGCTATCTCTCCAAGCTCTTGTCCTCTTCTTTTTCATGCTCTCTGTTTCACTAACATCTGGGCTCTTCTCCTGGTCTACACCTTGGTTTTGCTGCAATGCTCGAGCTCTAGTGATCACTTGCATGGGTGTAGTGGAAGTGACACTTCCTGTGGAATCTACCACTAACCCAATAACGTTAATAGGAGTAATTTTTGGCATATTACTAGGATTCCTAGGGCAGTCTCGTAAGAGATGTTCCTTTCCACAGTCTTGGCAAAAAACCTGGATCGTTACTGACTGGGGTTGTGTCGGTGGAGGCAAGGGACATTCACAAATGAGGTGATCTCCTTGACATCTGTAGCATGGTCCTCTAGGAAATGGAGGTCTTACCTGCCTAGATTGAGGCCTAGGATTGGGGTTTGTATACATGAGGTTTGTGTGATCTGACTCCCAACTAGGTTCACTCGGTTCTTCACTATAGTAGGACTCACCATGTTCAGGAGATTGCATGTAGTAAGCCTGGGGACTATCAACATGTGTAGAATCAAAGCTATGGTCACTGGGATCACTTTCTGAGAGCACTGGTGTTACAAGGACTATAGCTCTATTCAGGTTTTCTTCTGCAACTGCATATTTTACTGGGATCATATTAGCTGGAGCTGGGGGTTGTTGTGCTAGCACAGGCCGAGGCCTTTGTTGGTTTTGATAGGGTTGGTAGGTTTGTTGAGGCCTAGCATACTGCTGAGGTGGGTACTGGTTCTGGTACCTTCCTTGTTGAGGGTATGGTTGTGGGTACGTCTGCCTAACGGTTTGCTTATTGTAGGGGCAATCTTGCGCGGTGTGATTGGTGTACCTTCGTTCTATAGTGCAGTACTGGCTACTAGGATTAACTTGGGGTTGGGCCATAATGGGACATACATTCGCCATGTGGTCGCCACCACAAGTATAGCACCTTTTCACAGGGGCAAACCTTGGGATTTGTTTGCTAGTTACACCTAATTTCTGAGCTACTTTCTCTGCAAGTTCCTCGATTGAGGTGGATTGCGTGGAAGAGAGGTTAGAGGCACTATCCGAATCTTTGTATATCTTGGAAAGCTCTAACTCCTCCCCTAGGTTATCCTCGATGTCAATGCACATGCGTACACAATCTTCAATGGTCCTAGGGTCCTTCAGGTACACATAACATCTCAATTTGGTACTTAGCAATCCATCAAAAAATAAAGCCACTTGCTTAGCTGGTGTGGGTAGCTCCGAAACAGGGCATCTTTCTAAGTATTGCCTAAATCTTCTTCTTGCAAGTCTCACGGTTTCTTGAGGGGTTTGCTTGAAGCTGTGAATCAGCGAGGAGGTATTATGCCTTATGCCACTCTTAGAGAATTCGATAATGAAAGCCTCTAAGAGTTGGTCTATGCTCCTAAACTGCCTCTCATTTAGTGGTTGAAACCATGTCAGGGCAGTGTTCCTAAGGGTCAGACCAAAGGCATTGTACTGAGTGAATAGATCCTCTACTTGTTCAGCTCTCAGGACTTGCCTAAACTCAGCCACATGATCGTATGGATCTCCAGTGCCATCGAAGTAGTTCTTCATGGACTTAACTAACTGAGTCGGTCTCAGAGTCCTTGTGTGCTCTCTAGGTCGTGGTAGAGGGAACTCATCCGCATTTCTTTGATTTTTGTGAGCTCTAAGTATCTCAGGTTCTACTCTATTTGTTTCCGTCCTCGTTCTTTCTCTGCCCACTGGGTTGGCAAAGCTTACTTCTGGTCTATCTCTGCTTCTGTCTCTTTGCATTCCATGAGCTTGGGATGTTCCAGCTCCAGGGTGACCATAGGATACATTCGATCTTGGTTGGGGAAAAATGAATTCACCCTTCCAAGTGTAAGCATGCCTATCATTTTCTGTCACCACAAAGATCCTCTCCGAAGCGTGATCTAAGTAGGTCACTCTACCTGGGCTATCAGGATCCTTAAACTCATAGATCATGATTGTTCCTATATCAATTGGCCGATCAGGTTTGTACCTCCAAAAGGCTTCGTCCGTCTCTCGATTGAGGAGCAAATCTATGCTCTTATTATCCTGGGGAATCCACTCTGGTGTGATAATCCTAGTGAGAACCGATTTACCTCAAGGGGTTCTAGGTTCTGCACCCATGTTTCCTTGCTCCAGGTCACCTAAGTCTGCTTCAGGGATCACATTTCCAAATTCGTCCGTCCTATCTGGGTGACTGGTGACTACATATATGGTTCCTTCTTTGTCCAAGTATGCTCCGTTTTCGAACTTGACAGCTGGGTGCTCTAGTCCAATGGATTGATCAAGATTCTTAATCTGTACTACAGATCTTCCTAGGCCGTCCTCATAGATGCTGGCACCTAATCGGTTGGTCCTAAGGTATTCCAACTGCGTTTTGTAGGGGCCTTCTACCCTGTGCAAGTATGGCACTCCTGAACTGCCTGTAGGTCTCTCCATACCTTGAGACATCTCGGATTCACTAGTCTCAGAACTTGGGTAGTATGAGTGGTGGCTCAACTGCTGGGCCCACGACCTAGCAGTGTGGTTGACACTAGCCTCTGAAGACCTAAGGCTTTGTCTATCCCTTACTAGATGTCGTCCTGATCTAAGGTTCATATGCCTATTTAAGTAGCCCAATTTTTGCCCAGAGTACAACCTCGTTGCAGAGTCCTTTTGTACCAATTACTTAATCCCCTTTTTATGTTGATTATCATGTTTATACTCTTGTCTGATATCACGTCGTTTAGGAATACTTTGAGTTTAATTTTGCACTTTAGTTTGGTCGTTTCACGTTAGGTTCTTTTCCTTTAAGGTTGTCATTCACACACACAGGTTCTCTCTTGTCTTGAACTTGATTTCTTAGATAGTCTTTGATTTATCTCGTGCCTATCGTTGCCTGGAATTACTTCTAACACTACCCGCACTTAGCCTAAACTAAGAATTGACAGAGAGTGTTGCGGGTTTTCCAACCTTGAGTTCCTTTCCTTGTGTTGTTGCCCTGGTGTGCCCAGGATGCGCGTTCCCAAGCCTGCACTTACTCTTGCTTTGCGTACCCTTCGATGCTCTCAAAGGACCTGTAAAAGGCCCACTGTTAGCTCAAGACTTAAATTCAAAAGACAGAACCAATCACTTTCATTCATGTAACACTTCACCAATTTGCACTATGACTTTTTGGACACAACCCTAGAGATCCCTGAATTTTGTTCCCCCTGGGTATGGTCAACTTAAAAATACCCTATCTAATATTTCTGATCTTAATACTCCCCGCGAGCTTTCCAACAAAACAAAAATCACGGCAAACGGATTTCGTATGAGAAAGTTATGACCATTCAGGGTTCTAGGGTTAAGACAGGGTTCAAACAGGATCACTGTGCAACAGGTTTTCCCCAAGTTGTTTTCCTAAGGCCTCCTTATGTGCTCTAAAGTAAAATGTTTATGCCCAAAATTAGCCCAACTCTTCAATTAACAAGCCCTAAAAAATTTGGCTAAAATTGGCTGTCAATCGCGATCGACAAAACTGCCTGTATCAATCGCGATGGACAGAGTATCAATCGCGATGGACAGACAGGCTGTCAGTCGCGATGGACAGGGGTTCAGTCAATCGCGATGGACAGGGGTTCAGTCAATCGCGATGGACAGAGCATCAATCGCGATGGACAGGCAGGCTGTCAGTCGCGATGGACAGGGGTTCAGTCAATCGCGATGGACAGAGCATCAATCGCGATGGACAGGCAGGCTGTCAGTCGCGATGGACAGGCAATCAATCGCGATGGACAGGGGTTCAGTCAATCACGATGGACAGAGCTGTCAATCGCGATGGACAGAGCTGTCAATCGCGATGGACTGAAATTTTGCAAAATTTTCAAAAATTTTTGTGGAAATGTGATGTGCAGGGTCTCTAGTCCACTGTGGTGCACTCAGATTTACCAAAAGGTGAAAATTTCTGTCAATCGCGATCGACAGGAGTCGGCGACTGCGAGACATTTCTGCACATTTCCGTACCTGCGCGACGTGCTGGAGGGGATGATGCTGCTGAAACCTGCAAGAAACTCCAAAAGCATGCAGAAAATAGCACACAACAGTTCGCTCTCTCGCTCTCTCTCACAAGTGAAATGAGGTGGAGAAGGTGATATAATAAAAAAACTGAAATTTTCACGATGATGGAAGTGGAGGTGGAAGATGGTGATGATGATGATGGTGATGATGGTGGTAAGGTAAGAAAGAGAAAAATAGGAAAAGTAGAGAAATTACCTACAACGCCAACGGCTCCAATCTACATCTTACCATCACACGCTCGTCCTCAAAGCTCGATCCCCGACAACGGCGCCAAAATTTGGTGTAGCTCAGTGATGAGTAGCACCTCCTTTAATGTCAATCCGGGAAGACGTGAGGATGGTATGAAGACCTCGAGCAAGTGGAGGCACAAGTGCGTGAGTGAGAAGCACACAAGCATGCACACACATACACACACACGCGCACACACGACAAGACAAAGAGTGAGAAGCAATGGAGTTCTTAGATTACTTTCAAAAAGCTCTTACAAGTTCATTTCATTTACAAGCTAACCTCAAAAATGAGCTCTCTAGCTCTTTTTATAGTTTTTGACTAGGTTTTGGCCCTGTCCAGACCTAGTGTCCGGCCTAGTTAAAAATTAGGTTCCAGGGCCAATTTGAGGGCTTAAACGGAGTCTAAAAAATACGAAAATTGATATGTAGGTACTTCTAAGGCTCCTCAAGCTCAAGGACTCCTTGGCTTGCACAAAATGGAGCTACAAAAATATGAAATGGTATTTACAATGATTGTTAGTGATAAGAATCAGTGTTATAAAGATGTTGATTTGGAAAAATTTGAAGGGCCTATCTGCTAGATTTGCGTCGAATGCTTTGTCTACTTACTCCTTCGCCTCGCTCTGACTCTCTCCGCTGGCTTCCTTGTCTAGTCAGTCCTTGGGTGCCCATACTGCTCTCAACAATAACAATCAACAATTAGTGATTACATAAAGGTTAGAAGTAAAGAGATGAAGAAAAGATTGAAGATCAACTTCATGGAATGAAGAAAAGATTCAGATAGCAAAGTTCTTTAAATCATATGTACATTAGTTCTGTATATACTTCAATATACTTGAAGTAATGACGAATTAGGACTTGTATGTGTATATAAGTACATGCTTATAGTCGTATTGTAAGCATAAGAGAGCATGAGATGAAATATAGATGAGTAGATGATGAACATTGTATGTATCATCCATCAGATGTATGAAGAGTTAAGATAAGAGAAAGTTTTTCAAAGAATGGCGCATCGATCTTTTCTCTAATTCTCCTTCTGTGCTTAATCTTATGAGAAATCCTTTTGTACACATCTAAGTCCATAGTTAATCCATCTATGGCTAAAGTTTGAGAGTCCAATTGCAAACAGGCTGAGAGAATTTTAAATAGGAACATTCATATGTAAGAAAGTTCTGAGTGTCTTCTGAAACAGGCGCAGATTCGATGGTCAAAGAAATGGACAGTGCTCAGTGCATAGTGTAAAGTTTTACACAAATGAGGACTCAAAATTTAAGTTGAGAGGTAAGCCATCTATGGCTAAAAGCATTTGATTAAAAGGGCTATAGTTTGGGAGAACCATAGCTTAGAAGTTACAGATGTCAAAGTCGTCATTACAGAGATGCAGTTTCAGACATAGGTAAAGTTTTTGAGTCATTTCTCACAATCTACTCAAACATTTGAAGTGATTTAACTTGGAGAAGGTGCGCAACCTCTAGGCAACACATTCTACAAAGTTTTATAAAAGAATTTACATGAATGATTAGTCAATGAGTGATTAATCTGCAACAGACTTTTTTTGAGAAGTAATTTTTCATAGTTGATCAATTTCTTGATAGTTTGATAATTGTTTTCCAAAATCAAGTGGAGTCTGAAGTTATTCTTGATATAGAGGTGGTCTAACATCAAGGATAGCTTATTCTTTTGGAGATTTACTTTCTCCATCAATGGTATCAGAGCAGGAAGTTTTTTTTCAAATTTGAGGAAAGGAAGACTCCGACTGCTGCAGACATACAAACTTTACATCTCGAAGGTTCAAAAGAATAAAGTGTGAAGAAAGATTGTAGGAAGACACATAAAGGTTATCAAAAGGATCAAAAGGAGCAACATTCGAAGCTAAGGTACATTCATTCTTTATAAGGACTAAAGATTTGGGACTACAGGTGAAGCAAGGATGGGAGATAGTCTCCAAATTGAAAAGTTGGATAGAGAGAACTATCCAGCTTGGTCTATGAGAATGGAAGCTCATCTTATGAGCAAAGATCTGATGGGATACATAACAGGAGAGGAAGAAAAGCCAGAATTTAAAGATCCTAGTGTTTCAACTAGGGAGGGGCTTGCAGATATAAAGATTTGGATGAAGAAGGATGCTCAAGCAAGGAGCATAATTTACATGGCAGTTAATGATTATTTGCTTCCTCATATCAGAGGACTTGAAAGTGCAAGTGACATTTGGAATGCTTTGGAAGAGCATTTCCAGAACACAACCAAATCAAGGAAAGCTTCATTATGGGCAGAGTTTACTACTTTCAAGAAAAAGGCTTCACAATCAATATCTGATTATGTGACAAAGATGAAGGACATTGCAGATTCTTTAGGTGCAGTGGATGAAGATATTGAATAAGACAAATTGGTAAGACAAATTCTCACAGGGCTAAGAGGAGATGAGAAGTGGAAGCCTTTTATTTTGTCTACAGAACTTTCATTAGATCATTTCACTCCTGATTTGAATCAATTGTTAGGACATATGCTAACTTTTGAGAATGATATCAAAGGAGATGTTGATAAGAGTGCAGGTCATGAAATGTATTCTAAAGACAAGAAGAAAGCTATCAAAGGAAAACAACAATCAGTTGAAGATGAAGGTACTCCAAGTCAAGCAAACTTCCTAAGAGGAAGAGGAAGTGGCAGAAGTAGAGGAAGAGGTAGAAATAACAAAGATAATGCCAGAGCTTGTTGGATATGTGGTAAGACCAATCATCTATCTCATGATTGTTGGCATAATAATCAAAGCAATGGTAATTTTAATCAAAACTTTAATCAAAGAGGAAGAGGTGGTAGATATCAGAGAGGAAACTTCAGAGGTAGAGGTGGTAGGAATTCTTTTGGAAGAGGTGGAGGAAGAAGCTTCCAAAATCAATCCTATAATAACACCTACTACAATTATGCATCAGATCAGAAAGAAGATTCGACTCTCATTATGAATGCAACATGTGAAGCCCCACATGAAGACATGAGAGTATTTTATATTGACTCAGGATGTAGCAATCATTTGAGTGGAAACATTGCTTTGATGACTGATCTAGATCATAATGCAATTAATCATACAGTTCAAACAGGTGATAATACAAAGCACAAAGTAAAGTCAATTGGTTCAGTCAAAGCCAAAGATGGAAGCACTCTTTTGAGTAAGGTTCTGTATGTTCCTACAATTCCAAAGAATTTGATCAGTGTAGGACAAATTGTGGAAAAAGGATATGAGGTAAGGTTCACTAATGATGGAGTTTATGTTGAAGACCCTAGTCAAGGGTATAAACAGATTGTTACAGGGAAGAAGGAAGGAAGGCTCTTCACATTAAAGGTACAAGGAAATGTTGGACATGCTATGTTTGCATATGGAGAGCAAAAGGTGTCAGAATTGGATCTTTGGCACAAAAGACTTGGACATTTTAATGAGAGAGGTATCAAAGAAATGATAAGCAATGGTTCAGTACTTGGATTGCCTAACATTGCAGGTCAACACATGACATACAGATGTGAAGCATGTCAGTTAGGTAAGGCTCATAAGCAATCATACAATAAGCATGGTTTTATGTATACAGACAGACTTGAATTGGTACATACAGATGTGTGGGGTCCTTCAAAGGATTTTAGTATAAATGGTTCAAGATATTATGTCATATATGTTGATGATGCTACCAGATGGATTACAATCTATGTGATCAAAGACAAGTCAGAAGTGTTTAATACATATGCATATGCAAAAAGAATTACAGGTCAAAAATTAAAGAGGTTAAGGTAAGATGGAGGGGGAGAGTATTTCTGAAATGAGTTTAGTGATTACTTGTGGAATGCAGGTATAAAGAGAGAGGTTACTTGCACGTACTCTCCTCAACAAAATGGGGTAGCAGAGAGAAGAAATAGAACTCTTGTTGAGTTTGCAAGATCCATGATGAAGGAGAAAAATTGTCCTAATTATTTGTGGGCTGAGGCTGTAAACACAGCCACATATTTGGTCAATAGGTTACCTTGTAAAGCTTTGCAGGGTATGACACCATATGAAGTGGGGTAAGAGACCTACCTTGGATCATTGTAAAATATTTGGTTGTTTGGCATATGCATATGTGCCATCTCAATTGAGGCATAAATTGGAACCTAAAGCAGAGAAGTATGTATTCATTGGTTATGATGACAAGCAGATGGGTTATAGGTTGTGGAGTCCATCCACAAAGCAATTCCTTGTGTCCAAGGATGTTACATTTGATGAGCAAGGCACTTGGTATGCAGGTAAACTTAATGTGCATGCAGATGTTGAAGAAGTGGTGGATCAAAAGAAAGGTAAATCAAAGATTCAAATATTTGATGAAGATGAGAATAATGAAGTACAGGTTGAAGTTGAAGAAAGGCCAAGGTTTGATCCAGAATGTGATGAACCAGAAACTTCAAGAAGTGGAGAAATCAGAAGGTCATCTAGGCATAAATGGCAACCTACAAGGTATAGCTATGATACTTCATTTTTGACTACCAAGGATTATGCTTACATGGTAAAAGCAGATGAAGATCCATCTACATATGATGAAGCCAAAGGGAAGAAGAATTGGGAAGAAGCTATGCAAGAGGAGTATGATGCATTGATGGAAAATCAGACATGGGATCTAGTTCCTAAACCTAATAGCCAGAAAATCATTGGATGTAAGTGGGTTTACAAAACAAAAAGGTTTGCAGATGGAAGTGTGTCTAGGTACAAAGCTAGACTTGTTGTGAAGGGATATGCACACACATATGGAGTGGACTATGATGAGACTTATAGTCCTGTGGCAAAGATGACAACCATCAGGACACTCATAGCAATTGCTGCTTGCAAAGGTTGGAAATTATCTCAATTAGATGTTAAAAATGCTTTTTTGAATGGTTACATTTCAGATGAAGTCTACGTGGAACAACCAGATGGTTTCAAAGATCAAGTGTATCCAAATTATGTGTGTAAGCTCAAGAGAGCTTTGTATGGGTTGAAGCAGGCCCCAAGGGCATGTAATTATAGGCTTGTAAAGTTCTCAAAGGAACTTGGATTTCAAGCATCAAAGGCAGATAGTAGCTTGCTAGTCAAAGCAAGAGAGGATGGCTTTATTTATGTTTGTATTTATGTTGATGACATAATACTTACAGGAACAGATGATAAAGGTATACACATGATTAAGAAACAGATGGAAAGAGAATTCAAAATCAGTGATTTGGGAAATTTGTCATTCTTTTTGGGAATGGAGATTTCATATACTCAACATGGAGTATATGTGACTCAAGAAAGGTATCTGAAAAATTTGCTAATCAAATTTAAAATGGAAGATTGCAGGATAGCACCAACTCCAATGGAGGTGAATCATAGATTGACTAGATATGGAGGAGAGGAATTCAAAGATATGAAGCTCTATCAGAGTTTGGTGGGTAGCTTGATTTATGCTACATTAACAAGGCCTGATTTATCATATGCAGTTGGAGTCCTATCTCAATTCATGCATTGTCCTAGAAAGGAACATTGGATTGCAGGACAAAGAGTACTTAGGTACATCAAGGGCACACTTAAAGAAGGAGTGTATTATGATTTTACTTCAGATACAAGGGTCAAGATATACAGTGATGCAGATTGGGTAGGTAATTTTGATGATAGAAGATCAACACATGGATATTTGTGTTATGTGGGAGATAAGCTAATCTCATGGTGTTCTAAGAAGCAACATACAATTGCTTTATCATCTACAGAAGCAGAATACAAAGGCATGGTGGAAGCTGCAAAGGAAGTAATATGGCTAAAGACACTTATGAAGAGTTCTGATGTTGTTCAGAGTACTCCTATTATTTGTGGAGACAATATGAGCTCTTTATACTTGGCAACAAATCTTGTGTTTCATGCTAGAACTAAACATATTGAAATTTAGTATCATTTTTTGAGAGAGAAGGTTATTGATAAAGAAATTGAAGTCATGCATACTCCTACAAAAGATCAACTTGTAGATATGATGACAAAAATTTTGGATGGACCAAAGTTGCAGAGGTTTAAAGATATGGCAAGAATAAAGAAGATGCAGGTAATCACAATTGATGATTGAGGGGGAGCTGTTGGAGCAGAACAATCAACAATTAGTGATTACATAAAGGCTAGAAGTAAAGAGATGAAGAAAAGATTGAAGATAAACTTCATGGAATGAAGAAAAGATTCAGATAGCAAATTTCTTTAAATCATATGTACATTGGTTCTGTATATACTTCAATATACTTGAAGTAATGACGAATTAGGACTTGTATGTGTATATAAGTACATGCTTATAGTCGTATTGTAAGCATAAGAGAGCATGAGATGAAATATAGATGAGTAGATGATGAACATTGTATGTATCATCCATCAGATGTATGAAGAGTTAAGATAAGAGAAATTTTTTCAGAGAATGGTGCATCGATCTTTTCTCTAATTCTCCTTCTGTGCTTAATCTTATGAGAAATCCTTTTGTACACATCTAAGTCCATAGTTAATCCATCTATGGCTAAAGTTTGAGAGTCCAATTGCAAACAAGCTGAGAGAATTTTAAATAGGAACATTCATATGTAAGAAAGTTCTGAGTGTCTTTTGAAACAGGCACAGATTCGATGGTCAAAGAAATGGACAGTGCTCAGTGCATAGTGTAAAGTTTTACACAAATGAGGACTCAAAATTTAAGTTGAGAGGTAAGCCATCTATGGCTAAAAGCATTTGATTAAACGGGCTATACTTTGGGAGAACCATAGCTTAGAAGTTATAGATGTCAAAGTTGTCATTACAGAGATGCAGTTTTAGACATAGGTAAAGTGTTTGAGTCATTTCTCACAATCTACTCAAGCATTTGAAGTGATTTAACTTGGAGAAGGTGCGCAACCTCTAGGTGACACATTCTACAAAGTTTTATAAAAAACTTTACATGAACGATTAGTCAATGAGTGATTAATCTACAGCAGACTTTTTCTGAGAAGTAATTTTTCACAGTTGATCAATTTCTTGATAGTTTGATAATTGTTTTCGAAAATCAAGTGGAGTCTGAAGTTATTCTTGATATAGAGGTGGTCTAACATCAAGGATAGCTTATTCTTTTGGAGATTTACTTTCTCCATCAAAAGGAATGTACAAGAAATGACCTAAAAACAAGAATACAACAAGTGCAATATATAAAGATCAGTACATAAGGAAAAAACCTAATGTTTGCGAATGAGTGAGCTGGCAAGAAACAAATGTGCCATCACTCTCGGTAGATAAATCTAATAAATCTCAATGAAGTATCCCTCACATATACTGGTGTGACCACTATATATGTCAGAGAAATGAAAAACTGGTACATGTCATCCTAGATCATCACATGTTGAGCTTGATATCTCAACAAGGAAAGCGTAGGTCTGACTAGGGTTCGCTTCATTAAGACTACAAGTTTGAGATGTGAGGATAGATAGATCGAGTTGTGTTGCAAACGTAGGAGATGAAGTGACACTTTTTGAGGCTGCAAATCGATGAGATGGTTAGTATGTGCAGATCTTAAGAGAAAGAGTTGACTAAAGAGTGTAGTGGTTGAATTTTAGCTTGAGTGGTAGCAGAGAGATGATATGTTTCATTGGGATGTCCACATGGGGGGTTATATGTATGTATGTGATGTGTTGGGATGGTTGGGAAACAAAGGCCTTTCTTTTGTCTCCTAATTCTTGAGACTTTGGAATTGAAAAAAAAAAATTGTATATGTGTGTGTTGTCAGTGCGCTATAGTGGGCTAGTAGGTGGGTGGAACAACCTTAATCGGGTGATCGAGGCCACGAGCTGATGCTAGTTTCAATGTAGGCCCGACCTGTATGTGACTACACGCCTATGTGGGGACCAGGCATAGATGCATTTGAGCCATGGTTTGGCAGAGGTGAGTATGTGCATGCATGGGTGCAGGTGATGATGCAAATGGTAGAATACTATGCAAGAGGATCAAGTATGAATAAGGAGTTTGGAATATATGTGTTTGTGCAATTTGTCATGATGGCATGATTTGGAATAATTGGATCATAATACTTTAGATGAGCTAACCGTTCGGATGAGGTGGCAGGTACAAAGCAACGGGCACTTATGGTGGAAATGCTCGTCGAGGACGACGTTGCAAGCAAGGAGAGGGGAGTATGTTTCACAGAAGGGTTGCATTGATTTTAAGTCTATTGATGTGGTGTTTATGAAACATATAGTTCTTGGAAATGTGATTTTGTTCAAATAGCCCAAAACAAATTATTTGTGTGTCTGCATCTATGGATTAGTGTGCAATGTCAATATGGATAAGGTTGTGAGTGCATCAGTGCAACATAAAAATATGCATGAATATGGGTGTGCATGTGAGTATATGAAAGAATATGTGTGTTGACTATGATATGTGTGGATATGTTAGCATGGACCTCAGCTTCATTTTTTGTATGGGCTATTACCTAGGCTGATGACTGTGCCCAGATCTCAAGGAGTGCTTCTTCACCTAGCTGCGAATCAGCATGTGTTCACTCCATTAGGGTTAGGTTGCTTCTTTATTGCACTTTATGTGTCTGAAGGCCATCAACGAGAAATAGTGACAAAGCTGAAGAAGGACTGCTTACCTTTGGTTGTTCCTAGTTGGAAAGTTTGGGCACCATTTCAACTGATCAACTTCGCTTTTGTTCCACCTCAACTACGAGTGACTACCACAAGCTTAATGGGCATGGCTGGGAGCATTTTCATATCTTCCATTGGCCATAGTTTTACCAGCAAAAGTTTTTGATGGCCATAGTTAGTTGCCCTAACATATGTCAGAAGGGTGGGGGATGGGACTCCGGTTTTTCTATCCCTTCTTGCTCTCTCTCTCTCTCTGGGAGAGGAGAGTATCGTTTTTTTTTTGGGGGGGGCATAAACATAATAAAAAGAAAAAAAGGGAAAAATAAAAGTAAGAAAAAAAACTTAAAACAAAAAATAACGAAAAAAATAACGCACGAAAAAGCTAAAGAAAAAACTAAAAATTAAATGGAAAAAAAGGGAATAAAACTAATTTAAAAAAAAAGGAAAAGAAGACAAACAAAACGAAAAAAGAAAAGGAAAGTGTACGTGTGTGTGAGTGGGGGGAATGGGGTGTCAGGGTGTTAGATGTCAGGGGAGTGGGTCAGTAAAAGAAAAAAAGAGGTAAAAGTTTTTCTTTGGGCTTTCTCTCTCTCTCTCTCTCTCTCGCCCGATCATTCTCTCGTTTTTGGTTCTTAGTGATATATGTACATGTAAACGTGGGTAGAAGAGGATGCAGAGGGCGTTCAGGCATCTGTACGAGGCAGGTCCCATTCATCTGCATTTTTGGTGGCTAGGCAGAAGGTGACTAAGAGCAGAAAAAGTAAGGGAAAAAGCTTACTTCCGATTGAAGAGGCTCAAGACAGAGAGCATCAGGCGCGCATGTGCTCGAGGGGGAGAAGGTCTGAGATACACATTTCTGAACAAGGGAGATTTGAAGGAGCTTTGCTAAGGGGAATGGAAGCAATGTGTGCATCAAAAGAGAGAGGAGAGATCATGTTGCCTCGACCAGTGTGATGCTTTGATCACATTACTCCTCTGTGTGCACGTACAAAATTGAGAGAAAGAGAGAGAAAGGGTAGAGAGTTGCTGTCGTTCGATGGTTCCATTTTGGAACCCTGATTCCCTATTCATTGTTACTGTATTGGTGACTCTTTTAAGGAAACTACCCTGAACTGCTTCAACTCCCCCTTCATGAAAACGTGCAAGGCTAAAAGATTGCAGTGAGCTAAACCTTGATATGGGTCGAACATGAGATATGGCAGACACAAAAAAGTGACTTCTTCTGGGACAGTGGCAGTGAGAATTCAGATCAGGATATTGAGAATGAGGACATGCTGGAGGGACTTCAAGCATCCAATGTAGCTACACTTGTCAACAATGAGACTGGTGAGCCAAGTCGGCACCTGGAGATACTGCTGTTCATTGGGTTTCTTAAAAAATGACTACACTGTTCTAATGACCTCATGCATGTGAAGAGCAAAAGCTACAAATTGTGGTTGCTGCCCAATGTGCCATCTCATCGGGGTCATGGGCAGTCAAATTCGTGGAGGACTCGATGAGGAGAGGTGACACACATGGAAGCTCTAGCGTGGGCAGCAAATTGACAGCTGACGAATAGAAGAAAAGGTTCACTGCTGTTCTACAGGTGGAACTTCCTGTGTTCTTTGGGTATCTGGGTAAGAGGGTCCATCAGATGCTAATAGGATAAAAGCACTATCTAGGAAAGAAGGGATCCATGTGGAACGGAGGCAGCTACAGCCGATGACTTTGTAGGAGTTAAAGAATGGCTGGAAGCTCAAGATATTGAAGAGTGGACTAAATGCTATTGCACTCATTCTCTCAAGTTTTCTAGGAGCAAAAGAGTGGACTGGGATGTTGTGCACGAAAGGAGTGAGTACTTTAATAATGTCCAGATATACTTTGCATCACATATATGGAGACGGAAACAAGGGCATGAGACAATTGAGCAGACAATGGTGGATGTGGAAATAACGAGCGCAAGTGGGTGAAGAAGAAGTAGAGAATAACAAAGCAGTGCATTAAGAGGAGGGGAGATCAATGGCCACCAAAAAGGAGAACTTGATGAGAAAAATGGGAAACTAATTGCTAGAGGGAAGAGGCTCAGATGCTTTGTAGAGCTGAAGGAAAAATCCATTCGAAGAGAAAGATAGGCTCTGCACATCAATGAAAGGGGCATCAAGGAGATGGCCACACAGAAGGGAGATTCGCTATTTTGAGGCTTTTAAACTCTATCAAGTAGGAGAAAACTACAGGGCTAAAGCTTTTGGAGGACAAGAGAGAAAATTCATCAACTTTAGATGGGCTAGAATGCGAAGGGCTGTTATGAATATTTTGTCAATTTTTTGATGAGGATGGGAAGGTGCCACACAAGAAAGATTGATTTCAGATGCGCTATAGATCTTCATGGTTTGGATATCTCTTGATCTAGTGTACTTTCGCCTTAAGAATTGCTAAGGTAGATGATATGAATGGAGGAAGGACGGAAGCCCATCCTCAGGAAGGTTTAGAAGGCATGAGAAGAGGAAGAAAAACAACGAGTGGGGTTGCCTGAGAAGGACTCAAAGGGCTGCTATGCTGGATAGAGAAGGGGCTTGGATTTCTTGGAAGCTTCATCTTCTTAGATTTTAATTGGGATCTCTGGGGACTGACTGCCAAGTTTCCAACTTGGAGGAGAGCAACTCCTAGAGAAGTAGTGGGGAAGGGCGCATCCAAAAGAAGAGAAATAACAGCAAATGTGAGCAGTATAAAAAGAAAAGGGGAGTACAATTGTTGGGAGAAGACAAGAGAGGAGAATACTGCAATGCAATGAATTGTATTGCAACCATTGAAGGGCTTCTTCATCATAAGGGAACAGGTGGCAATAGGTTATCTAGGGGCAAAGAGGACTTTCAAGGAAAAGCTTCAAAGAGTGGACTTCTGCAGGACTGCGAAGGATGCTCATACCAATGGAAGCAGTAACCTGGTAACAACCATGGTGGAAGATGGTTCATATCCCAGATGAAGGTGGCATTGTTGTGTTCTAGCATTGCATGCACGAATGCTCTTAACTTTGTCAGGTTGTATACATGATTCTAAGATACATGGCAGCCAAGACATTATGTGTTGCTTTATCCAGGACAAAACACTATTTTATTGCCATCAAGTTTCAAAGTTCCAATTGATAGCAGCCTGTATCATGAGCAACATACATACTACATAAGAGGGAGTATGCAGATGGGGCAATAAAACAAAGTATAAATTCTTCTTTACAGTCATATTGAGTTGGATACTTGGGGTAGGAAGAGCAGGCAACACACAAAAAAAGGGAAGGGAGAAGAACACCATATCCATCAGGTCTAGCCCTACTTGGCTGAAGAGAAGAAACCTAGAAATAGAGCATCATTATCTACAAGGTTTGCAGATACATCCATGATGAAGGAACACACAATGATGACCGTGGTTGGATAGCATAGCACATATTGGAAAACTCCCAAACTGAAAGGAATCATTCATTCAAGAAAGGTTGAAACCTCGAAAAAGATAGGTGGTTGGTAAGGAACTGGGCTATTGCTGGCAAATATAGAAGCAACATTTGTGTCCAAATTTTTTGTGTGTCTTCATTTACTATTGATGAACATGATGAGAAACCAGTTGGAGATCTACAAGACTAATCCACTGTGAGTATGTGTGATTAGTTTGTGTTATTATGTGCTAGTTTGCTTTCTTCATCCTATATGTGAAGTTTCCAATTTGAACAATGCGTATATGAAATATGTTCTCTGCACTTAATTTGTATTTGTTGCTCTGATGCATATATTTGTTTTTCTAGTGGTCAACATCAAACATGCGCTTTTTGGCATCTAAAGTGAAGACATTTTTTCTTCAGTCTAATCATGAAATCTCCCACTTTATTCGAACTGTCTCTCTCTTTATATGTTAGAAAAAAATGAGACGAGTGTGAGGATATAGATAAAAGAAGTTTTTCAGTGAAAAAGAGTGTTTTCGAATGTGTGTGCATTGGACTATTGTGTTAGAAAAGAGTGTGGGAGTGTGTGGACTCTTGTGTACAAGAGAAAGTGTGATTGTGTGGTTTCAGGTTGTGCAAATTTGGGTGAAGCTGCTGGTAGACATGTGACTATGTGTGTGTGAGTACATGTGTGAGAGCGTGTGTACGTGTGTATGTGCATGTAAGAGAGTGTGAGTCTGTGTGGGTGGATCTGGAAGTAAGTGAGAAAGAGAGGAAAAAGCCAAAGTAGATCAGAAAGTGAGAGATAACAAGTGAGAAGCACGCGGGAGAGTAGATTAGAAAAAGGGAAGGGGATAAGAGCATTGAGTGACATGTTTGGGAAGGGGGGCAAGTGTAAGTGGATGCATAGGAGTGTGTGTGTGAGAGTGTGTGTGTAGTTTTGTGGTTGAATGGGTGTGAGCATGTGAATGAATTTGTGTGTTTGACTTGGTGACTTAAATCAGTTGCTTGGACTAATGCTAACATTTGAGCAAGATTTGAAGACAAATGGAGATAAATGACATAGTTCTGCTATGTACACAAGGAGTAAGAAGAAAGGTGAAAAAGGAAAAGGAAAAGATGAAGAAGAGATGACTATTCAAGCAAATTATGCAAGATGAAGAGGTAATGTCAGAAGTAAAAATAGAGGTAATACAAAAGAAAGAGGAAATCAGAATAACAACAAGAAGTCTTGTTGGACCTGTGGATTAAGCAATTGTTTGGCTCATGATTGCTAGCATAATTCTCAAGGATCAAGTCAGAATCAAAACAACAATAGCAGAGGCAGAAGCGGAAGATATCAAAGAGGTAGACAAAGCTAAAGAGGTGGATATGGTAGAGGTGGAGCAAGAAGTTGGGGACAAAATCAGTCTCACAAGACTACCTACTACAACTATGCAAATGATACACAAAATGACAATCATATGACAGTGATGATGAATTCGATAAGTGTGTCAGAGAATGAAGATCGCAAGGTATTTGTAGCTCAAGCGTAAGCACCACCTCCTTTACTTGTCAATCCGCGGAGATGTGAGGACCGGTATGAAGACCACGAGCAAGTGGAGGCACAAGTGCGTGAGTGAAAGCACACAAACATGCACACACATACACACACACACGCACACAAGGTAAGATCAAAGAGAGGAACAATGGAAAGCTTCGATTGCAAATGAGTTCTCTTACAAAAGCTCTATTCTCTAACAAGCTAACCTCAAAAATGAGCTCTCTAGCTCTTTTTATAGTTTTTTGACTAGTTTTGGCCCTGTCCAGACCTAGTGTCCGGCCTAGTTAAAAAATAGGTTCCAGTGCTTATTTGAGGGCTCAAACGAAGTCTAAAAATTATGAAAATTGGTACGATGGTACTTCTAATACTCCTCAAGCTTGAGGACTCCTCGGCTTGAACAAAATGGAGTTATAAAAATAGATAATGGTATTTACAATGGTTTTTAGTGATGAAAATCACTATTTTTGTAGGGGATTCTTCTGAAAATTTGACATACACTTCTTGGAGCTCCCTACTTGCTCCCTTTCCTTGTGTGTCCACCTTTTGATGTGCTTCCATGCTTTGTCCTTGACTTTGAGCTTCAACACTCCCCCCCCTCTCGAGTCTGTCGTCCCTGACAGACCCTTGTTGTAGTGGTTGTTCCAAGTAGTGCCTTGAGAGGGAGTGTCCCTTTTGTATGAACAAAAGTCGTCTGACTTCCAGATGTGTCTGGTTCTTCATCTATCACTCCGAGTCTTTGCAAGTCGTAGTCTCTTGGTATGTGCTTCTTCCTTGGATTCCAGCATGACTGTGTTGTTGTGAGTCTCCGTTGATGTTTTCTAGATCTTCCACAGTTGATGTTCATAGTAGTCATGCCAAGTACTCATAACCCATATTGAGTGATGGGTAAGTGTGTTCGTGCATGGGTTGAGGAAAATATATGCCTTGTGCACGGCCTTGTAATGTAGCCCTATGAATGCTTACTTGGGAAATGCATTGGAAGAAGTATGGTGCAAAAATTGGGGGTCTTGAGCTAAGTGCTCAAGGGTATGCCGACGAAGAGGTTTCCTAAGCTATCATGGTTATGATGTTTCCAAGGTAAAGATACTTACCATGGAGAAGGTCAATGGATGTTCATCTCTTCGTGTTGTACACTCGGCCTTTGGGATGGAACATTGTTGATGACTGTCCGTGTTGATGGTCCACTGATGAGATCTTTTGAGTGGCAGATCCTGTCTCCTCCTTTCAACGCATCATTTGCCAAATACTGAGAATTGAATTTCTTTATATTCCTTGACAAACAACGTTCAATAACTAGACCAAGCTTAGTTTCACATATTCTCTTTAGCTCACCATAAGCAGGAGTCTTCTCATCTAGTATACATACAAAGATTTGCAGGTTACCAGAACTACCCCTTGCAGATATCTCCCTGGATGCTCTCTTACATGCAATAGTTAAGCATCACTTCAAGTTGCAGACCTTCAAGCTCTTCACTCCTACCATAGTAAGAGGAAACCATAGTTGTGGGTGCCATGCTCATGCCAAGTTCTTGACATCTATGAGATAAGGCAGCAATTATATCATCTGCTAGTCGAGACACACTTCTATCCAAACTGATAAATGCCCAATAATCAACAGTTCCACCTTTAACCAAGCATGACTCATTCATGTTTCATGAGCCAAACCTGGGAACAAGTGCTTCCTCTCTCTTTTTTTTTTTTTGAGGAACAATGTCACCAAACAAGAAGGTAGATGTTAGTATTAGAAAAAATAGTTGACATATGTCAATGTGCTCTTGTGCATGGGACTCTCCAATGTGTCTATGCACGACCCTGTAATGTGGCCCTATATTAATGCATACTTTGGAAATGCATAACTTGAATGGTGCAAAAGGCTGGGTTGTGTAAGGAGCACATGGTTTTCGCTCGTCGAGGCTTTTCGATGTTATTTGCGGATGTTGATGCCATTTATCGTGGAGGTATCCATTGGAACTTGAGATGACAATTGATCCTTCCTCCTTATAGGGATCCATTTTAGAACAGCATTTGGCACTGTAGAGATTACTTCAGGCGTCTTCCTCTTTGGATGCTTTCTGAACTGTGGTATCCAATGTGGTTGGAGCTTTGGTTTGGTGGAGGCTACTTGTACTTTTGGCTTCCAAACCCATAGACTTTTTGCACGTCTTCCTACTATTGTTGAAGAGCTGATTTGATCTTCTTTCGGTCTCTGTACGTGGTTCTTACCCTTTTCTCTTTTTGGCTTCTTTGTTGAGACCTTTCGCATGTGGGAGAACATAGGTTGTTGTGGATGTAGAGCTTCTTAGGTACCCACATCTGTAATCGCCCTTGTTGAGCTGCAGCTAATTTCTTAGGCACCCAAACTTGTTGGATACCTTGTGATTGAGCTTGTCAGAGATGCTCCCTTTGTCTTCTGGCCTGGTTGGCTTGCTTGGATGGGCTTTGTGGGGGCAAGGCTGATGGTTGCTCTCCTTTGCGTACCCAGATCTGTTTCATACTCGGAACTGCTTTCTTGTCGAATGGTGTCTTTCTATTTGATGTAGCAGTTGTCGTGAACGGTTGTGTTTGCCTATGTGGTGGACTCACTACTGTGGCTACTTGATTCTTTGGAGAAGAAGAAAGATCCACCCGCCTTCGAACCTGTTCTTCCACGATTGACTCCTTCTGCATCATAGAGCTTTTGACACATACAACATCTTCTTCCATATGATTAGTCTTAGAAGAACTACAAGATGTGACATCTGGATTTATGAGCATGCCATTTTCTAGTTCTAATGTAAAGCATTGTCCCTGGACCCAAACTTGAAGAAGTTGACTTCTTAGGTTTAAGTTGACTGCATTGTCATAAATCCAATCTTGTCCTAAGACAAGTGGTTCTGTAAGGTTCTCATCTTGACACACTAGCACTTTGACTTTCATTGGAACATCTTGCAGGTAGATGGGAAGTTCCACCTCGCCCAAACAAGGGGTTTCCACACCTCCCAATCCTATGAGATAAGCTTCTATGGGATTGATGTTCAACTGCAAGTTTTGGCAGTAGGATAGTCTAACTGCACTACTTGCTGCACCTGAGTCAATCAATGCTTTCACAGTCCTTGCATCCTTTCCTTGTCCTATCTCTATGGTCACAAAGGGTCTTCGGTCAATGACTTGATAAGTCGCTATGCCTGACTTTTGGCACATATCCATGTGATATTTTGGGGCTTTTGAGTTGACATCTAGGCCTAGTCGCCTTAACTTATTTCGCCTTATGCGCTCTCTAGCCTCTGCTTGTGCTTCTTCTCTCACCCTTAACTCCTCTTCTTTTCGCTTCTTAGCAGTGTTGAGTCTTGTAAGCATATCCTCTGTAAGAGGTTCTTGGTATAACTTGACTCTACATCCACTAATATAGTTGGACAAGATATCACCTTCTAAAGTAGCCAATTGAACTGCACCGCTAGTGGAAATTCTGTTAATGATCATGGGTCCATATCCTCGTTTTTCCAACTTACGGGCATGTTGTTTTAGTGTGTAAACCAACACTAGATCTCCCTCTTTCAATCCTTTATCTTTGATGTGTGCATCAAAGTATGCCTTTTGCCTTTTCTTTGCAGCATAGATGCCTGCCGCCGCTCGTAGCCTCGTCTCACCTAAGCGTTCTAGATCAAAGATCCTAGAGGACAACTCATGTCCATTCCACTCATGCTCTTGTGCTACCTTTAAAGCTGGGATTAGGAAATCCAATGGTAGCACAACATTCTGTCCAAAGACCATCTGAAATGGGGTGGCATTGAGTACCGTTTTGTAGGCAACTCGATAAGCCCAAACAACATGATGAAGTTGCTTGTCCCAATTAGAGCGTTTATTATTTACCAGTTTTGTCAATACGTTACAGAGGATCTTATTGGTGCTCTCGACTTGTCCGTTAGCTTGTGGGTGATGGGGGACACACTTCTTATGTATCACCAAGAATTCTTGGAGAAGACTTTCAATGACTTCATTCAAGAAGTGTGTGCCTCTATCGCTCACTAACTCTATTGGTAGTCCATATCTCGTGAACACATTCTCGAATAAGAACTTAGCCGTAGTCTGAGCATGATTCTTTGTTGTGGCTTTCACTTCTACCCACTTGGTAAGGTAATCTGTGGCTACAATAATATACTCTGCATGGGAGTTTCTAGCTGGGGGGTTAATAGGACCTACAAAGTCTATACCCCATTTTGAGAATGCACGTCCTCCCATCATTGGCCTCAAAGGCATCTCATCTTTTCTAAGTGGATATTGTGCACGTTGGCATGTGACACATTTCTTCACATAGGTATGTGCATCCATATGGAGAGTTGGCCACCAAAGTCCTGAGAATAGAATGGTCTTGATCACTCGGTCAGGACCAAAATGTCCACCTGCAACACCACTGTGTGCAGTCTCTAAGACCTTTAAATAGTCTGATTCATGAACGCACAGTCTTAAGTAACCATCTTTGCCTCTTCGGTATAGGTTGTCCCCTACTAAGGCATAGCCTTGAGCCTCTTGCTCCATGCTTCGTCTTCTTGCTAGACTCGCCTCTTTGGGTAATCTTCCCAACCTCATAAACTCTACCAATGGAGCACTCCAATCTAGAATTAATGACACTTGATAAAGGGTTGCATGCTCCACCGGCGGTTTTTCCTGGCACATAGGACAATTCTTAATCCACTCATGAATTTCTTTGTCCATGCTAGGCCAATACACTCCTAAACATTTTAGATTCTGCAATGTTCGTTGTTTAGAATAATGATTTCCTAGCAATCCTTCATGAGCTTGTTGCAACCAACTACTATGTTCATCGTCCTCAACACAACTAGCTAATACACCCTCAGTGTCTTGTTTGTACATGCTTCCTGCCAATATGTGGTATTTTTGTGATTTTACAATTTCTTCTTGTGATGTTTTCACATTCTTGTTTGCAGGGCCGAAGGTTAGGACTGGTACCAACTTATTTGCCCCTTTAGGAACAACTTCTAAATTGAACAGATAAGCATTGGGTAATTCATCAGACACTCCTTGTGGTGACTCTTCTGAAGTGATGCGAGAAAGGTGGTCTGCCCGAAGGTGGGTTTTACCTTTCCTGACAACAACTTCGAAGTCATACTCCATTAGTAAGAGGAACCATCTTACTAAGCGTCCAGTATTGCAAGGTTTATTGACCAAATATAACAAAGCTTGATGATCAGTGAAAAACTTGAACTTGTTGGCCAATAAATAGTGTCTAAACTTCTTCACAACATATACCATGCCTAACCCTTCTCGCTCGGTTGTGGTATAATTTCTTTCGGCTGGGTTTAGTTGTCTACTAGCATATGCTATGGGCAAATCTAAATTCCCTTCACCTGTGGGTTGTGCTAGCACACATCCTATCCAATGCATCCACATGGACATGGAATGGCTTATTCCAATCAGGAGTGGTCAGTATTGGTGCTGTGCACAAACCTTTCTTCAGTTCATTGAAAGAATTCTCGCATTCATCGTTCCACTCAAAATTAGACAACAAGGCATAAAGGGGTCTAGCTATGATCGCGTACATGTGGATAAACCTACGGTAATATCCACAATGGCCCATAAGAGCTTGAACCTCTTTAACATTCCTCGGCCTTGGCAGCTCCGCTATGGCTCGTACCTTATCTTCATCTGTTGAGATTCCATTCTTAGAAACAATATGACCTAAGATTTTACCTTGACGCACCATGAACACACACTTTTCTGAGTTCAGACACACTCGATATTCTCTACACTTGTTGAAGATCTGTCTGAGCTCAGGAATGTGGTATCTTCTTTCTTGGGAATGAGCACATAAATCGTCCACATACACTTCTAAGCTCTTTCGCAAGAACTCTTTGAAGACATGAAACATGAGTCTTTGGAATGTTGCAGGTGCATTGGTGAGCCCAAATGGCATCACACAAAATGCAAAGATTCCCCACTCTGTGGCAAAAGCTGTTTTGTGTTGATCTTCTGGGGCAATGGCTACTTGATTGTAACCTGAAAATCCATCAAGGAAGCTATAAACTTCCTTGCCTGCAACACGCTCCAATAGGTGTTCCGTGATTGGAAGCGGATAACTATATCTGATTGTAGCGGCATTAACTTTTTTAAGGTTAATACACACTCGCAACTTCCCGTTCTTCTTGGGCACCACTACAATGGGGGACACCCATTCAGTATGCTCAATCTCATAGATAAATCCAGCTTCAATCAACCTATCAATTTCTTCTTTTATTTTGGCTACATATGCATCATTATATGTGTAGGGCTTCTGTTTGGTGGGCCTGGCATCAGCAATCATGGGGATAGTATGAGAGCAAATTCTTGGATCTACCCCTTTCAAGTCTCTATAGTGCCACACAAACACATCCCTATATTCCCTTAAGAGAGCTACAAGCTCCATTTCTTCTCTTGCACTTAGGTCATCTCCTATATATGTGCATCTCTCTTCGTTCTCTTCAATGGTCACTACAATCTTCTTGGTCTTTTCTTTATTATCATATGATTCTCCTATGATGGCCTCTCTCTTAGGCATTCGTACCAAAATTTTCCGGTCGTCAACTTCATATTTCTTGAAGTTTTCTGGTACTTCAAACAATGATTCCTCCTCTTCTTGTTTCACTGCTTTCCTTTTCTTTTTCTTTTGACTGCTCTCACTTCCATCCTTTGAATTTACCGTTTTAATACTTGTGAGAGGTTCTTCTTCTTTCTGGGTGAACACTCCTATATCTTCTAGATAGTGCTGCTCTGAGTTAAAGCAACTATCCATCACAATGGACTATATCATCATCATTCTCTTCTTCTGCTTCTATGACATCACTAGGGTCACATTCTTCTAGCAAGGGCTGACACATGAACACTGAAATATCATAACCCTCCTCATCACAATGAGGTGTCCATTGTTCTTCATTGACAGCAATGTCCATGGTGGCGAAGAGTTCTGGCCAGCCATGAGGCTCAAATTCCTCATCTGGAAAGATCATCGGTGTATAGGCTGGGTCTTTAATTGGTCTATCTCCTGTCAAAGTTCCTTCTTCTCTTGCCTTTAAACGTTTTTCCTCTTCCTCTGCGACCTTACACATCCACAAATGAGTATCTTCATGCAGCCATGATGGATCAGGTGAACTTTCAGAATGCACAGAGATGGAATCTTCTTTCGCTTTGTGGATAGGATTCCACTATAGGGGTGGTACATCTCTGAAGGAGTAATCCTTCAAATTGACCTTGGTGGTGACCCCTAAGTGTTGTAAGTACAAGGAGTTGGTTCCCCAATCCTGTACTATTTGCGATTGTCGTAGGAAGGGTCTTCCTAGGATCATCTCGTAGACGTTATTTTTCTCAAAGTCACATATAGCAAAGGTGTGTTCAAACTCTACACCACAAGTGGTTAGAGTTATCCCTTCGAGCAATCCTAGAGGTCTTTCAAAATGACCATCGGCCATTTGAAGCTTCATTCTAGTTGGTCTTAATGTGGGTTTGCCCCATTGCTTCCAAAAGGAGGTGGTCGCAATGGCAACACCAGCACCTGAATCTATGATTGCTTTGGTTGTGTAACCTTGGTAGGTGATTGGAAGATAAGTATTACCTTCTTCACCCTCACACATGTCTCCTATTTTATCAAGAGGTATCTCTAGAACTTTTTGCTTAGAGCTTGTTTATGGCATATTAGAAACAAGTTCTGGGACCTGATCCTTCACATGATTCCATAGCTCGGGTTTTGCTTTGAGCAGCTCTTCTACAGTGAGATGACATTGAACCTTAATGTTCTTCACGAAATCAGTGTTCCTTGGGACCACTGAGTCTTCATGTCTGACCAGTATTGTGGGAGCTTTGATCTGAAGAGATTCAGATTCCCATGAGCCTGGAAATTGAGGCAGTTCTTCTAAGGTATTAGATTCAAAATCTAATCTTTCATCTTCTTGTTGTTCTGCTTCATCTCCGTAAATAGATGGAATGTCTTGGGGAAATTGATCATGAAGGTCATCAATCTCAAAAATAGGAGGGGAATTACTGTTCTCCTTGGCCCATTTCTCCTCTTGTATTTCCCGCAAGAACTCTTGAGAGTGCTCCTGAATTGAAGGAGGTATTCCAACATCCGTGGAATTAGGAACATAAGCTCCCATTGGTGGTGAGCTTCCCCTTTCAATAACTGGTTGAGCCTGTGGAGGTAAAGAAACTTGTGGTTTGTTTACCAACTGCTCTAATCTTTCTAGTAAGCCATGGAAATGCAAATCCGGTTTGACAGAGTTTGTCTGATTGAACTTTTGACTAGTCTCGAGTATAGCTTGAGCTTGTTCTACCATTTTCATGCACATTTTAATTCGTTCAATCTCTAAGTCTGCTCTAGGGTAACTCTTGTCTAGGTTTGCAACTGTTGGCCCTTCTTGAAGTCGAGCCTGGTAGGCCTTGAACATCATGTCCAAGCCTTCTGGGGTTGGATCTGCAAGAACAGACCCTGGTTGCGGCCTATTTACAATGGGTGGTGGGATGGGATGAGATGGAGTGGATGGAGTTTCGACATGTGAGGGGTTTTGAGATGCGATGTCTTCTATTTTTGTTTTTGCATCTTTCAAGCTTTCTTCTAGTTCCGATAAATTTTTATTCCACTTGCGATTAGCCTTCTCTCTGGTATCTTTCCATGTTCTTGTTTTGCTCTTACTAGGTTCTCCCGATTCACTCGACTCCGATTGCTCTGCTGGTTTATCCTATTTTAAGGCTTGTGCTCTAGTGACAGCTTGTATAGGAGCCACATTACTGCAACTTGAACTTGAATCCGCCACTAAGCCTACCACATTAATGGGTGTAATCTTGGGCACACTAGAGGGATTTCTTGGACAATCTCTGGGGAGATGGTCTTTGCCACAATCAGAACAAAAAGCCTGTATTGTGATAGCCTGTCCTTGACTCGGAGATGGTGGGTGGGGACAATCACGAATGAAATGGTCACCTTGACATCTGAAACAAGATCCTCTAGGGGCTTGTGGTCTCATTTGTCTCAATTGGGGCCTAGGGTTAGGATTTGTGTACATGACATTGGAGTATTTTGGCTCCCAATTTTGTTCCATAGGTGGTGCCTCATATTGATACGGGTAAATCTCACTATGTTCAGGTGACTCTGTGTAATAAGCATGTGGACTACCTTCATGGGAGTAGTCAGAGCTATGAGCATGAGAATCATTATCTGGTATCAATGGGGTTAGTGGCACCAATGCTCTATTTGGATTTTCCTCTCCCACAACATACTTGATTGGAATCACATTGGCAGGAGCTGGTGGTTGGTTTCCCAAGACTGGTTGTGGCCTATATTGTGCCTGATATTGCTGTTGTGGTCGATAATATGGTTGTTGGTATTGGTTCTGATACCTACCTAGTTGGTAAGGTTGTTGATAGTTCTGTCTAACAGCCTGCCTATTATAGGGACAATCTTGAGCCGTGTGGTTTGTATATTTTCTCTCAATAGTGCAATATGGAGCATTCCTTTCTCTCATGTTTTGGTTGTGTAATGGGCATACATTAGCCATGTGGTCGCCTCCGCAAGTATAACACCGATTCAATGGAGTGACTCTCTGTGTTTGTCTATTTTGGACTCCCAGCTTCTTGGCAACTTGCTCAGCTATCTTCTCTATTTTCGTGGAGATTTTTGAAGTGTGACTAGTAGAACTGTCGGAGTCCTTATAGAGTTTGGATAGTCCTAGCTCCTCACCTAAGTTGTCTTCTATGTCAATGCACGTCCGCACACACTCTTTTATGTCTAGGCTCTTTCAAGTACACATATGATCTTAACTTTATGTTGAGTAAGCCATCTAAGAACAAAGCCACTTGTTTGGCAGGTGTGGGCAACTCTAGAACAGGGCATCTTTCTAAGTACTGTCTGAACCTTCTTCCTGCTAGTCACACTGTTTCTTGGGGTGTCTGCTTGAAACTGTGGATCAAGGATGATGTGTTATGCCTGATACCACTCTTGGAAAATTCTACAATGAATTCGTCTAGCAGCTGACCTATATCGCGATAGTTTCGACTACTCAGTGGTTGAAACCAAGCCAAGGCAGTGCCCTTAAGAGTCAAACCAAATGCCTCGTACTGGGTGAACAAATCCTCAACTTGTTCAGCTCTTAACACTTGTTTGAACTCGGCCACATGATCATAAGGATCTCCTGTCCTGTCAAAATAATTTTTCATTGCCTTGATCACTTGAGTGGGTCTAAGGGTTCTTGTGTGCTCTCGGGGTCTAGGCAATGGAAAATCATGTTCATCTCTTTGTTGTCTATGTGCTTGATGTCTCTCTCTTTCAGGTCTTTCATTTTCAAATCCTGGTCTATTTCTGCCCACAGGGTGTGCAAAACTTACCTCAGGTCGCTCTCTAGTTCTTTCTCTCTGGGCTTCATGAGCTTGGGATGATCCTACTCCTTGGAGGCCATGGGAAACATTGGATCTTGGTGGAGGGAAAATCAATTCACTCTTCCAAGTATATGCATGTCTATCATGTTCTGTTACCAAGAATATCTTCTCTGATGTGTTATCCAGGTAGACAACTTTGCCTGGTATCTTAGGATCTTTGAATTCATAGATGGTGACTATGCCCAATTGGCTAGGTTGATCTGGCTTGAATCTCCAAAAGGCTTCCTCTGTTTCTCTATTCAAGAATAGTTCTATGCTTTTGTTGTCTTGAGGGATCCAGTCTGGAGTGATCACTCTGGTCAGAACTGACTTACCTCTAGGAGTCTGGGGTCCTTGTCCTAGATTTCCTTGTTCTAGGTCTCCTATATCATTCTCATGAATGACATTTCCAAACTCATCGGTCCTATCTGGTAGGTTGGTGACCACATACATGGTTCCTTCCTTATCAATGTATGAACCCTCTTCGAACTTGACCATCGGGTGTTCAAGTCCAAAGGGTTGATCTGGATTTTTGAGTTGAACCACTGATCGCCTCAGGCCATCCTCATAGATGCGAGCACCTAATCGGTTGGTCCGAATATATTCCAATTGTGTCTTATAGGGACCTTTTGGTGTTTGTAGATGGTCTGTTCCTGAATTACCTGCAGGTTTTCCCATGCTAAAAGACATTTCTGAGTCACTTGTGTCTGAGTTTAGTACGTAAGGACAACCACTTAGTTGTTGTGCCCAAGACTTAGCTGTATGGTTGACACTAGACTGAGAAGATCTAATGCTTTGTCTATCCTTGCCTAGGTGTCTACCATATCTCAGGTTCATAAGCTTTGGCTAAGAGTCCAAAATTTCCCCTTGGTATGGTTCAAAAATCCTTTGGAGTCCCCTTGGTTTCCTAGTCCCACTTGAAGCCCAACTTCAAATTATCCTATATAAAAATCAACACGTTATTCTTATAAAAAACAGTTGAGGCCGCATAGGATTCAAAACGAGCTTTCCAATGAGCTATAGAGCTCAAAAAATGGACCTTGGATGAAAAAGTTATGTCAAATCAGGCTCCTAGAGGTCAAAACAGGCAAACAGGACCTTTTGGAAAAAATCACGATTTTGTGAAATCAAGAGAATCGCGATTTTGTGAACTTCTAGAGAATCGCGATTTTGTGAACTTCCAGAGAATCGCGATTTTGTGAACTTCCAGAGAATCGCGATTTTGTGAACTTCCAGAGAATCGCGATTTTGTGAACTTCTAGAGAATCGCGATTTTGTGAACTTCCAGAGAATCGCGATTTTGTGAACTTCCAGAGAATCGCGATTTTGTGAACTTCTAGAGAATCGCGATTTTGTACCTTGAGAATCGTGTTTTCACAAAATCGTGTTTTTGGCTGAAAATCGTGATTTGTGAGAATCACGATTTTGAGCAGAGAATCGTGTTTTCATAGAATCGTGGTTCACAGAATCGTGTTTTCACGAAATCGTGATTTCACAAAATCGTGTTTTCACAAAATCGTGTTTTCACAAAATCGTGTTTTCACAAAATCGTGTTTTTACAAAATCGTGTTTTTGGCTGAAAATCGTGATTTGTGAGAATCGCGATTTTGAGCAGAGAATCGTGTTTTCACAGAATCGTGGTTCATAGAATCGTGGTTCACAGAATCGTGTTTTCACAAAATCGTGTTTTTGAGAATTGTGTCTTAGAGAATCGTGTCTTAGAGAATCGTGTTCTAGAGAATCGCGATTTTGTCTCAGAGAATCGTGGTTTCCAAAAATTTAGAGAATCCCGATCTTGAGCACATCCACAGAATCGTGTTTTCTCAGAATCGTGTTTTTTTTTTGCTGAAAATCGTGATTTGTGAGAATCGCGATTTTGAGCACAACCACAGAATCGCGATTCTGAGAATGACCACAGAATCGTGTTCTTTTCAAAAGGTTTTTTGGGCGGGAAACAGAGAATCGTGATTTTCAAAAAAAAATTGAAATTTCACAAAATCGCGATTTTCATCACAGAATCATGTTTTTTGGCGGGAACTTCGAATTTCTGAGCGCCGAGCAATGGCGAGCTCCGTATGTGCAGAAAATCATGAAAAAACACAGTGCTTGCACTCTCTTGCACTTCCTAACTCCTCCTCGCACAATAATGCATGAAAGATGGTATGAAAATGATGAAAATGCACTAAAAAACAAGAAATTTCTATGAAGAAGAAGATGGAAGAAGATGGAGATGGTGATGATGATGAAGATGAAGAAGAAAAATCAGAAAATGAACAAAAATGACAGTTTTTTTACCTTCCAACGTCGCAATTCTATGATCTTACCATCACAATGCTCGTCCTCGAAGCTCTCTACCCGGCAACGGCGCCAAAATTTAAGGTAGCTCAAGCGTAAGCACCACCTCCTTTACTTGTCAATCCGCGGAGATGTGAGGACCGGTATGAAGACCACGAGCAAGTGAAGGCACAAGTGCGTGAGTGAAAGCACACAAACATGCACACACATACACACACACGCACACAAGGTAAGATCAAAGAGAGGAACAATGGAAAGCTTCGATTGCAAATGAGTTCTCTTACAAAAGCTCTATTCTCTAACAAGCTAACCTCAAAAATGAGCTCTCTAGCTCTTTTTATAGTTTTTTGACTAGTTTTGGCCCTGTCCAGACCTAGTGTCCGGTCTAGTTAAAAATTAGGTTCCAGTGCTTATTTGAGGGCTCAAACGAAGTCTAAAAATTATGAAAATTGGTACGATGGTACTTCTAATACTCCTCAAGCTTGAGGACTCCTCGGCTTGAACAAAATGGAGTTATAAAAATAGATAATGGTATTTACAATGGTTTTTAGTGATGAAAATCACTATTTTTGTAGGGGATTCTTCTGAAAATTTGACATACACTTCTTGGAGCTCCCTACTTGCTCCCTTTCCTTGTGTGTCCACCTTTTGATGTGCTTCCATGCTTTGTCCTTGACTTTGAGCTTCAACAGTATTCTATATTGACTCTGGTTGTTCAAATCATTTGTCAGGAAATATAGAATTGTTATCAGAATTGGAAGGAGGTATTTCAAATTATACAATACAAATAGGTGATAACACAAAACATAATGTAAGGTCAATTGGAAAAGTAAAGTGTAAGAATGAAGTTGACCTACTAACAAATGTTTTGTATGTTCCAACAATCCCAAAGAACCTGATCAGCGTGGGACAGATAGTAGAAAAAGGTTTTCAAGTCAGGTTTACAAATGAAGGAGTATTTCTCGAAGATCCAGAGAATGGATACAATCAAATTGTCTATGGTAAAAAGGAAGGTAGATTTTTTACTCTTAAAGTACAAGGGAATGTTGGTCAAGCTTTGATCACACATGGTGATAAAGCATTTACAGAATTAGACCTCTGGCATACGAGGTTAGGACACTTTAATGAAAAAGGAATAAAAAACATGGTGGAAAAACAATCTGTACGAGGATTACCAATTATAAAAAATCAACATATGATTCACAAATGTGAAGCCTGTCAGATGAGAAAAGCACACAGGTTACCATTTTAGAAGAATGGTTACAAACACGATGGTCTGCTAGAACTCATACATACATATGTATGGGGACCAACAAAAGAAGGATCTATCAGTGGCTCAAGGTATTACGTTCTTTTTATTGATGATGCAACAAGATGGATAACTCTTTATGTTTTGAAAGAGAAGTCAGAAGTGTTTGGAGCTTTCAAGCATTTTCATGCATATGCTGAAAGACTTACAGGACAAAAACTCAAAAGACTAAGGTCTGATGGAGGAGGAGAATATTTTTCTCGAGAATTCAATGATTATCTGTGGAATGCAGGTATCAAAAGAGAAATAACTTGCAGGTATACACCGCAACAAAATGGAGTAGCAAAAAGAAGAAACCGAACTCTAGTTGAGTTTTCCAGAGCAATGTTAAAGGAGAAGAATTGTCCAAACTATCTTTGGGCTGAGGCTGTAAATACAACCACATATCTTGTAAACAGATTACCATGTGCATCTTTGAATGGAATGACCCCTTATGAAGCTTGGTGGGGTAAGAAACCAACACTTGATCATTGCAAAGTGTTTGGATCAGTTGCTTATGCTTATGTACCATCACAACTTAGACATAAGCTTGAACCAAAAGCTGAAAAATACGTGTTCATCGGATATGATGAAAAACAGATGGGTTATAGGTTATGGAGTCCTTTAACCAAACAATTTATTGTTTCCAGAGATGTGACATTTGATGAAGAGAAGAGTTGGTATGCAGATAAAGAGCATAATGATGAAACCTTTGAAGAAGAGATAAGAAGAAATGAAAAAGGTAAATCACATATGCAGGTGAGTGGAGATGAAGATTATATGTAGGCAAGTACATCCAGATATGGATCAGTCATGAGAAACGAAGATGCACCAAGATTTGATGAAGAAGTGTATTCAGATACACATTGAAGAGTATGAACCAAGAAGGTCAAACAGAGTAAGGAAACAACCAACAAGGTATTCCTATGATACTTCTTATTTGACTCAGAAAAACTATGCTTACTTAGTAAAGGAGGATGAAGAACCTCAGAATTACAGTGAAGCAAAAGGTAAAGAAAAATGGGAAGAAGCAATGAAGGAGGAGTTCAATGCACTTGAAGAGAACAAGACTTGGGAACTTGTTCCAAAACCAAATGGTAAGAAAGTGATTGGAAATAAATGGGTTTACAAAGTTAAGAAGCTTGCAGATGGAAGAATAGCCAGATACAAAGCTAGACTGGTAGTTAAAGGTTATGCCCAGACGCATGGCATAGATTATGATGAGACATTTAGTCCGGTGGCAAAGATGTCAACCATAAGGATAGTGATTGCTATAGCAACATCAAAAGGATGGAAGTTAAGTCAGTCGGATATAAAGAATGCATTTCTAAATGGATATATATCAAAAGAAGTCTACATGGAACAACCTGAAGGGTTTGTAAGTTCCAGTTACCCAAATCATGTTTGTAGATTAAGAAGAGCACTCTATGGATTGAAGCAAGCTCCAAGAGCTTGGAATTACAGACTTGTGAAGTATCTCAATGACCTTGGATACCAAAGTTCAAAGGCAGATGCAAGTCTACTCATTAAGAGAACAGATGAAGGTATGATCTACATTTGTATTTATGTAGATGAAATTATAATCACAGGAACCTCAGATGAAGGAATCAAGGAGGTAAAAAGATTGCTTGAAAAAGAGTTCAAGTTCAGTGATCTACGAAAGTTATCATACTTTCTTGGAATGGAAGTCACATATACAGATCATGGTGTATATGTTTCGCAAGAAAGGTATCTCCTAAACTTACTGAAGAAGTTTAACATGGAGAATTGCAGAGAAGCCTCAACACCACTTGAGGTCAATCGTAAACTCATCAAATATGATGGTGCAGAGTTTAAAGATATGAGAAAGTATCAATCTTTAGTGGGAAGCTTGATTTATGCTACACTAACAAGACGTGATCTCAGTTATGCAGTGGGAGTTCTATCACAGTTTATGCATTGTCCAAAGGATCAACATTGGGTTGCAGGACAAAGAGTTCTTAGATATATCAAAAGAACTATAAAGGAAGGATTATATTATCCTCTTACGTCAAATATAAAGCTGAGAGCATACAGTGACTCAGACTGGGCAAGAAGTCAAGATGACAGAAGGTCAACACATGGGTATATGATATACCTAGGAGATAAGCTTGTAAGCTGGTGTTCAAAGAAGCAGCATACAGTATATCGTCAACTGAAGCAGAATATGAAGGACTTGTGGCAGCAGCAAAAGAAGTGATATGGATGCAGACCTTGTTCAAAAGCTTGGGTATTGATCAAGGTATACCTATCATGCATGGAGATAATATGAGTTCATTGTATCTTGCAACAAATCCAGTATTTCATGCAAGAACAAAGCACATAGAGATTCAATATCATTTTCTAAGGGAAAAAGTAATGGAAAAGGAGATAGAAATAGTATACACTCCTACAAAAGATCAGATTGCAGATATTCTGACAAAGAGCTTGGATGAAGTAAAGACAAGCACATTCAAAGAAATGGCAGGAATAAAAGAAAAGAAGAATATATGAAAGATCAGAAAATGCAAATTAGTGATTGAGGGGGATCTGTTGGAGATTCACTCACTAATTAGACATAAAGACATGAAGACATACAAAGGATAAAGAAAGACGAAGAGAAGCAGAAATAAAGTATTCAGAAAATCAAGCCTTTAGTGAAGGGAAAAATTCACAACTGTAATATAGTTCATAGAAACTTCCAGAATCACGAGTTTTGAATCTCGGAACAAACATGTATATAAATGAGTTAGAAGATCATAATAATATAAGAATGTGAACTGCCATAAGAAGAGGCTATAGTAGAGCCGGAAAGAATAGATATAGGAGGAGCTCAAGAGGAGCTAGATATAGCTGATGAGAGAGGCTAGAAAGTGCGCGTATGTAGAGATTAATAATAGAACCTGAATAGTCGGGTCTTCATCTGTAAGAGAGATGGTAAGGAAGAACTACTCAGCATAGGAGATTTTTCCATGACTATGAGCAAAGGAAGGCCAAGTCATTTTGTACACATCTTCTCTAATAGAAAACACATGTTCATGTGGAAGAATTTTAGTGCATTCTTTGCATGTGAAGAAATCTAAGTGAGAGATAGCTTATCTTGAAGCTAGTAGTGTCAACTACAAACTGATAAAAAAGTTTTGTAAAACGGGACATGTACACACAATACTAAGTCTGACCGAAAAGGCATCCAAAACTGGTGAAGGTTTTTTCTTCAAACTTCAAATAAAGTTCATTCATTGAAGAAAGCTCAGGTATTACTTCCTTACTTCATCTACAATTATTTGGAGCAACTACAATCAGAATTGCAGTTTATTCGGGTAACATTCCGATGCAATTACAGTGACAGTCCGGTGAAGTTCCGGTGATATTCCAATGAGTTTCAGAACACAGTTTTGGCATTTCTAAGTGACGGAAGAATATCTAACATTTTCAGAAGGTTGCTAAGCTATTGATGATTATAGATGTAACATAATCCTGGTAAGGAGATGGTTGAACCACACCCTAAGAGAGAGGATTAGGAAGTAATCCTCAACCATGGCTTTTGGGGCAAGTGGTTAGCCCATCACATTCCTAACCAAGAGGTTGTGAGTTCAATCCCTTACATTGGTATCAGAGCCTAGGAAGTAGGCTTGGGTAAAGTGGAATGACCCAATGGCCTCTAAAAAAGGCGCTTGGGCATCCTCCATGTGAAAGGGTAGGAATTGTGGAAGGCGCGCGTCGATTTCAATGATGGACCTTACAATGATTGGGGTGTATCTCCCAATCCGTAGGTCGGATTGAGGCGTGTAATATACCGTTGGAAAGCTCTCGGAATGAACTTTCCAATGAGCTAGCTTGCAATGTGTGAATTCCTTGGGAATCCTTGGATGGAACTTGATTGAGTACATCCTGCCAGTCCCATAGCTGGTCAGGGTACATCCTGCCAGGGTACATCCAGGGTACATCCTACCAGTCCCATAGCTGGTCAGGGTACATTCCCGAGGGAGTTCAAGGGGGGAAGAATGTAACATAATCCTGGTAAGGAGATGGTTGAACCACACCCTAAGAGAGAGGATTAGGAAGTAATCCTCAACCATGGCTTTTGGGGCAAGTGGTTAGCCCATCACATTCCTAACCAAGAGGTTGTGAGTTCAATCCCTTACAATAGAGGTGTTCTAACATCACTTTAGTTTAGTTCTTGTGACGTGGCGAATTCCGCAGCTATGTTTCAGCTTTCGTCGCATCAACAAGGGCAAGGTATCGAAGTAGTCTCTGAGTAGCATCCCAATGAGTCTGACGAGGTTGATGTGCAAACTGACTGAGTATATGTTAAAGCTCAAGGTCAAGGACAAAGCATGGAAGTGCATCAAGGAAGTGGACACACAAGAAGAAGGAGCAAGTAGGGAGCTCCAAGAAGCACCTGTCAAATTTTCAGAAGAAATCCCTATAAAAATAATGATTTTCATCACTAAAAACCATTGTAAATACCATTTTCCATTTTTGTAACTCCATTTTGTTCAAGCTGAGGAGTCCTCGAGCTTGAGGAGTATTAGAACTACCATCCTACCATTTTTCATAATTTTTAGACTCCGTTTGACCACCCAAATAAGCCCTGGAACCTATTTTTTAACTAGGCCGGACAGTAGGTCTGGACAGGGCCAAAACCACTCAAAAAACTATAAAAAGGGTTGGAGAGCTCATTTTTGAGGCTAGCTTGTTGTAGATTTCAGCTTTATAAGAGAGCTCTTTTGCAATCGAAGATCTTCCATTGTTCCACTCTTTGCTCTTACCTTGTGCACGTGTGTGTGTATGTGTGTGCATGCTTATGTGCTTTCACTCACGCACTTGTGCCATCACTTGCTCATAGTCTTCATACTAGTCCTCATGTCTCCACGGATTGACATTTATGAGGTGTATCTCCTCACGTTGGTACTCACCATTGTGCTAGAGTGACACCAAATTTGGCGCCATTGTCCGGGAGAGAGCTTGGAGGACGAGTGTGTGACGGTAAGATGTAGAGTAGCAATGTTGGAAGGTAAAAAAATCACCATTTTCAGTTCAGTTTTTGAGTTTTTCTTCTCCTTCATCCTCATCATCATCACCATCTCCACCCACCTTCATATTCTCAATTTTTTTCCATTTTTTAGAGTCCATTCACCTCGCTTTTTACTTGTGGTTGTGAACAAGAAGCTTAGAGGGGGTGCAGAACTGAATCGCTGAAGAAAAGCTCTTGAAACACTCTCAAAACACCAAGAATCCGAGCGGCCATTTCTGTGAAGTGACACCACCTGCGCCAAGTATTGTGAGTGCAATATCGCGGGTTTGAAGGGAGATTTTGCATCTACAGACACATAGGAGTGACAAGGAGGAGACAAGGTACTCATATTTGCAAAACTTTTTGAATTTGGACTCCTAAAACCCAAGTATCGTGTTCTCCTGCGATTGAGGTATCGGGATACCTGGGTATCGTGAACTCCTGTGGTCGAGTATCGCGACACTTGCAAGTCGTCGAATATCGTGTATCGCTGAGAAACACTCGCGATACCTGACCAATATTGTGTATCGTTGAGGTTCTCACGATACTTGACAAATATCGTATATCGTGAATTTTTCTTCCACGATACCTGGGATATATTGTGTATCGCTGAGTATTTCTCGAAATACTTGGGGCATATCGTGTATCGTGGAGCTCTGAAAGTGATATTTGGCGAGTATCAAATATCGTGGATTTTTTCTTGGTTGAATATCAAGTATCGTCAAAGTTCTCTATGACATTTGTTGAATATCGTGTATCGTGTATTTCTTTTCTCGATACTTGTTCCATATCGTGTATCGTTGAAACTTTTCACGATACCTACCAGGTATCGTGTATCGTTGATTTGGCTCTGGTGATACTTGTGCAATATCGTGTATCGTGCGATTCTTCTCGTGACATCTATCGGATATCGAGTATCGTGGACCTACTCCTGTGTCAAGTGTCGTGTATCGTTTAGTTGAGATATAGTGTATCGTGGCAAGGCAAGTATCGTGTATCGTTTGCTTCCAAGTATCGCGATACTTGATAAGTATTGTGTATCACCTGTTCTGCACTAATCCCAGAGAGATCCTGTTTCCCTGTTTTAACCCCCAGAACCCTGAATTGGCATAACTTTCCCAAGAGTTCCAAAGGATTTTGAGCAATACAAGGGGAAATTCTGGACTTGTAGACAAAGCTTATGAACCTAAGATTTGGAAGACACTTAGGCAAGGATAGGCAAAGCATTAGATCATTTGAGGCTAGTGTCAATCATACAGCTAAGTCTTGGGCACAACAACTAAGTGGTTATCCCTACACACTAAGTTTTGACACAAGTGATTCAGAAATGTCTTTTAGCATGGAAAGACCCACACGTACCTCAGGAACTGCTTATTTACAGACACCAGAAGGTCCCTATAAGACCCAATTGGAGTATATCAGGACCAACCAATTAGGTGCTCGCATCTATGAGGATGGTCTGAGACGATCAGGGGTCCAACTAAAAAATCATGACCAACCCTTTGGACTGGAACACCCAGTGGTCAAGTTTGAAGAGGGTTCATACATTGATAAGGAAGGAACCATGTATGTGGTAACCAACTTACCAGATAGGACGGATGAGTTGGGAAATGTTATTCTTGAGAATGAGATAGGAGACTTAGAGCAAGGGAACCTAGGGGGAGAACCCAAGACTCCTAGAGGTAAGTCAGTCTTAACAAGAGTGCTCACTCCAGAATGGATTCCTCAAGACAACAAAAGCATAGAATTGTTCTTGAATAGAGAAATAGAGGAACCCTTTTGGAGATTCATACGAGATCGACCCAACCCAGTAGTCACCATCTATCTAGCTCACATTAAAATACTGAAAAAGGTTGCGTAGAACTCGAGATATGACCTTCTGAAGTTACTGCTCTGAGTGAGTATAGTAGAGAACAAAACAGAGAAGTAGATGATGATAAATGTATAGATTCACATATGATTACAACCACATTGGCAATGAATCTTTGCACAATGGGAGTAGAATGATAGAGCTATGGAGTAAGCTCTTCAATCTCTACAAAATGACATGAAGTGGTCATGTACAAGGCTTGCTAATCGCCTCTTCCTTCTTGCTCTTTTTATAGCTATTCTTGGAGGGAGTTTTGAATTCGAATTCGAATGGCTGCACCTAAAAGTGATCCCCAAAGTTAGGAGATATTCCCTCATCTCAAAAATTCCTGGTTTTAGGTAGTTAGAGCCACGAATTTGCTTTTACATCATGGATGAGGTAAGCCATCCTTTTCCTTTTTCTTTTTCAAATTACAAGAGATAAAAAAGAACTCTTTTACAAGAGGTGTTCACATGACTACTCATGTGACTTACAAATGATCATAATATCAAGCATATCAAGCATGTAGGCTTGGGTAAAATGCACCAACAACTCCCCCTCAAGCCTAACATGCTTGGCCTCCAAATAAGTCTTCAATTGTCCTTGATTTCTTGCAAGCCAATCATCAACTTGAATCTACTTAGCTTTGCACCATCGAGAGCTTTAGTCAACATGTCTGCATATTGCATATCTGTAGAGACATAGGATAGTTGAATATCCTTGCTCATTAGCTTCTCCCTTACGTAATGGTAGTGGACTTCAATATGCTTGGTTCTAGCATGGTATACCGGATTAGCTGCTAGATGTAGTGAGCTTGTGTTGTCACAAAAAATGTGAGGTGTTGAAGAATGAAGTCCAAGATCTGTGTACAAAGACATTAACCACATGATTTCTTGAGTTGCATTAGCCAAACCTCTATATTCAGCTTCGGTAGAAGATAATGCCACGGTTGGTTGCTTCTTCGATGACCAAGAAATGATTTTTGAACCTGCAAATGATATATACCCGAATGTGCTTCTTCTATCATCTCTAGCTCCGGCCCAATTTGCATCTGAGTAGACCTTTAGCTCAATATCTAAAGTATATGAATAGAACAAACCTTCATTCATGGTCCCCTTTAGGTACTTGAGGACTCTCTTGGCCGCTTCCATATGTGGTCTTCTGGGCTTATGCATGAACTGACTCAATATGCATAGTTCAAACTTCCAACCAAGCTTTGATAGCTTGTGATGTCTTCAATTGGCTCTCCTTCATAAGCACTAAGCTTATGATTTTGCTCCATAGGTGTACCTGCACACTTGGTATTTTCCATCTTGAACTTGACGAGCATGTCATGGACATACTTCCTTTGTGTGATGTATATACCTGAATCTGTGTAGATCAACTCCAATCCAAGAAAATAAGTGAGTGGTCCGAGGTCACTTATTTTGAACTCCTCCTTCATTTGACTCTTTACCTGTTTGATTCCTTCAAGATCATTGCCTGTGATAATAATATCATCAACATACACACATAAATAGATCACTTCAGATCCATTCCTCTTTATGAACAAAGAGGTATCCACCTTGCTAGCTTTGAATCCTTGGTCCTGCAAATAAGTTACCAATCTGAAATTCCAAGCGCTTGGAGCTTGCTTCAATCCATACAAAGCTTTCTTTAGTTTGCATACATAGTTAGGATGATGTGCATCCTCATATCCACGAGGTTGTGCCATTTACACTTCCTCAGAAATCCATCCATTCAAGAAAGCATTCTTTACATCAAGTTGATAAAGATTCCAATTTCTAGATGCAACAAGACTTATGAGAACCCTAATTGTAGGCATTTTTGCATCAGGAGAGAAAGTCTCCTCATAATCAATATCATGGGTTTGAGCAAACCCTTTAGCAACTAACCTTGCTTTGTGTCTATTTATACTTCCATCTGGATTCCTCTTGATTTTGTATATCCATCGAGATCCTATTGCCTTGATAGATGGCTTGTTAGGTACAAGCTCCCAAGTGTCATTCTCCTTCAAGGCTTCCATTTCTTCATCCATTGCATCTCTCCAAGCTTTCTTGCTTTGTGCTTCTTCGAATGTGGTAGGTTCTTCATTGGTTGAATCCTTTGCAATGTAGATTGAGTGCTTGGTGACCAAAGAAGTATCATAACCAAACCTCTCTGGTTTCTTCTTCTCCCTTGAAGACCTTCTAAGTGGTTGATGTGAGCTCTCGGGTCCATATGTAGCATCCTGCATCTTTGCTTTACCTTTGTTCTTCCATATCTTTAGTCTTTCCAAGTCTTCTAGGTCAATCTCCGAATCACTTTCTTCAATTTGCTTTGGCTCCTTTGGTTGAAGTGATGGAAAATCTTCATCCAAGTCATATGGAAGCTTCACTTTCCTGTCATCATCAAACCATGATTTGTTTTCATAAAAAATTACATCTCTACTCACAGAAAATCCTTTATTGGTTGGATTGTACAATCTAAATCCTTTTTGGTTTTGATCATAACCAATGAATACACACTTCTCTGCCTTGGGATCCAATTTCCCTCTTACTTGAGAAGGAATGTGAGCATAGGCTAAGCATCCAAAAAATTTACAATGCTCTAGACTAGGTCTTCTTCCATTCCACACTTCATATGGAGTGGTTCCATCTAGTGACTTAGATGGAAGTCTATTTATGAGATATCTGGCTGTAGACATAGCCTCTGCCCATTGGTAGTTTGGCAATCCCTTTTCGTTGAGCATGGACCTTGTAGCTTTGACAATAGCTCTGTTCCTCCTCTCTGTTACACCATTGATTTCGGGTGTATACCTTGTAGTGACTTCCCTTTTAATGCCTCTTTCATGCAAGAAGGCATCAAATTCAGAAGAGAAGTATTCTCCTCCACCATCTGATCTGAGTCGTTTCAAAGTCCTACCTGTTTGGTTTTCAACAAGAGCAATATACTTCTTAAAGCAATTAAACACTTCATCCTTGTGCTTCATGAAAAACAGAATGGTCCACCTGCTACAATCATCTATGAAAGACACATAATATCTTGAGCCTGATATAGATGGATCCTTACTTGGACCCCACACATCCGTGTGCACTAGATCCAAAGGATTTTGATACATATATCCTTTCTTATTGAAAGGTTGTCTATGAGCCTTGCCGAGTTGACAAGCTTCACACTTATAAATCATGTGTTGCCTTGTGATATTAGGCAAACCAAGTACACTTTGGTCCCTGCAAATTTGTTTGAGTGTCCTCTCACCAATGTGAGCAAGCCTTTTGTGCCATATCTCCAACTCTGTTAGAGTTTGAGATCCATAGCTAAACAAAGCTATGTTCTTTGTATCTTCCAGTTCAAAAGTGAAAAGCCTTCCTGTCTTTTCTCCTTTGGCAATCCTTTGAAAGCCTTGCCTTGGGTCTTCAACATATGCTCCAAATCGGTTGAATCTAACCTGCAATCCTTTTTCAACAATCTGTCCAACACTTATTAAATTTTTGGTAATTGTAGGGACATACAAGACTTTGCTTAAGAGGTTCATATTCCCATCTGATGTCTTTACATTACCTATCTTCTCCACTGAGTGCCTTGTGTCATCTCCTGTCTGCACTTCATGCTTGTTATGAGGATCTTCCAAATCAGAAAGTAAAGCCACATTTCCTGCTACATGGTTTGAGCATCCCGAATCAATGTAAAATATGTGATCATCATCCTTACCCTTCTTCGCTGATAGATTCATAATCAATAATGAATCTTCTTGACTTTGGTCCTCTGCATAGTTATTGTAGTCTCTTCTTCCTCTATGGCCACTTTGATAGTTGTTGTTGTTGTAATTGTTGTTGTAGTAGTTGTTGTTGTAGCCTCCATTGTACCTACCTCTATTTGATCCATATCCACCTCTATTGAATCCTCTTCCTCTTGAGTTCCTCAGGTTCCTGAAACATTCTTCAGTAGTATGATTAGATAAGCCACATATGTTGCAAGGTTGAGATGATTGGAATCTCCCCCTTCCTTGCTTTCCACCTCTGCCTCTTCCTCTAGCTCTTCCTCTACCTGCAAAGTTTGTTTGGAAAGAGCTACCTTCATCTTCATTCTTCCTATTCTTTGACTTGTTCTTGACCTTAGCTTTATCGGAATATAAGGCAAAAGTTTGATTACCTCTTGAGGACTCACCACCTTTGCTAATCTTTGCTTCATGAGTGAAGAGTTGGCCCATGAGTGTGTTGAGGTCGGGTACATGCATATCCATGTATAAATCCATGGCTGTTGTGAATGACTCCCACTTGTCGTCTGCTTTGATTCCATTTATGATTTGTCTAATGATTTGCTCCTCTTCAATTACCTCTCCAATGCTTCCAAGTTGGTCGGAAATCTCCTTCATCTTTGTGACATAATCAATCACATTTTGCTTCGGGCTTTTCTTCATTGTTGTGAACTCCATCCAAAATTGGTTCTTCCTTGCTCGAGTGTTGGAAGAGAAGAAAGAAGCAAGTGCATTCCAGGTCTCTCTTGATGTCTTGCATCCCTTGACATGAGGTAAAAGAAAATCATAGATTGAGTTTAGAATATAGGACCTTGCAAGTGCATCCTTCGAACACCAATTTGAAAGTCCTTCCACTTCTTCATGTGATGGTTGCCCTTTGTTCCTCATGGTTGGCATTGCTTCATCTCCGGATATGAATCCATATAGATTCCTCCCTTGAAGGTAAGCCTCCATCCTTAGAGACCATGCCGGGTAGTTGTTTCGATCCAATTTGTCAATTGTTGATGGAAATCCATCTCCCATGTTGCTTGACTATGCTCTGATACCACTGTGAAGAGAGATGGTGGATGCAATCCAAAGATGAGTTGGTGCTGCTACAACCAGCTTCACACCAGCCAACTGAGACTTCAGAGTTGATTAGTAGACCCTTTGAGCTTCCTAAATCCACCAAAATATCAGCCAAGTACTTTGGAACATGTATCCCAAAAGTTTAAGTCAAGACATACTAGTTGCGAAATGACTAGCTCCCAAAAACTTGCTATTTTTGGACATACACTTGCTAGAAACAATGAACAGTGCTCTCAACCTGGTAGGAATTAGAAAAAATCCTTTTGGGCATAGCAAATAGACTTAGTAAGCTTCCCAATCCAAGTTAAAACACTTCAAATGATGGACTGAGCACTGAGAACAAGTTTCATCAATTTCTGGAACATGCCCACCATTCTCGGGGCTCTGCAGAGATAGACTAGTGAGCAGTAAAATGCAGATATTTCACAAATTGTAACTTTAATGACCTTGAAAATGTATGTTCAAAAATTAGACAGTAAGAGCTATCCAACGCATGTTAAAACACTGAAAAAGGTTGCGTAGAACTCGAGATATGACCTTCTAAAGTTATTGCTCTGAGTGAGTATAGCAGAGAACAAAACAGAGAAGTAGATGATGATAAATGTATAGATTCACATATGATTACAACCACATTGGCAATGAATCTTTGTACAATGGGAGTAGAATGATAAATCTATGGAGTAAGCTCTTCAATCTCTACAAAATGACATGAAGTGGTCATGTATAAGGCTTGCTAATCGCCTCTTCCTTCTTGCTCTTTTTATAGCTATTCTTGGAGGGAGTTTTGAATTCGAATTCAAATGGCTCCACCTAAAAGTGATCCCCAAAGTTAAGAGATATTCCCTTAGCTCAAAAATTCGTGGTTTTAGGTAGTTAAAGCCACAAATTTGCTTTTACATCATGGATGAGGTAAGCCATCCTTTTCCTTTTTCTTTTTCAAATTACAAGAGATAGAAAAGAACTCTTTTACAAGAGGTGTTCACATGACTACTCATGTGACTTACAAATGATCATAATATCAAGCATATCAAGCATGTAGGCTTGGGTAAAATGCACCAACAGCAGGCTCATCCAAGGCTTATGAAAGCTAGAGGGAAAGAACTAGAGAGAGACCTGAGGTAAGCCTCACAAACACTATAGGCAGAGAAAGATTAGGACATGAAGGTGAAAGACCTGAAAGGGAGAGACATAGAATACATAGGCATCAAAGAGATGAACATGAATTTCCATTGCCTAGACCACGAGAGCACTCAAGAAACCTTAGACCCTCTCAAGTGGTTAAGACAATGAAGAATTATTTTGATGGGATGGGAGATCCTTATGATTATGTGGCCGAGTTCAAACAAGTGCTAAGAGCTGAACAGGTCGAGGACTTGTTCACCCAGTTTGAGGCATTTGGTTTGACTCTTAAGGGTACTACCTTAGCTTGGTTTCAGCCCCTGAATAGTCACAACTATCAAGAGATAGGTCAACTACTAGAAGCATTCATTGTAGAGTTTTCCAAGAGTGGTATCATGCATAACACATCATCTTTGATCCACAGCTTCAAGCAGACACCCCAAGAAACAATACGACTTGTAGGAAGAGGGTTTAGACAATACTTGGAAAGATGCCCTGCACCAGAATTGCCCACACCATCCAAACAAGTGGCCTTGTTCTTAGATGGCTTACTGAGCACCAAGTTAAGGTCATATGTGTACTTGAAAGAGCCTAGATCCATAGAAGAGTGTGTGCGGATATGCATTGACATAGAGGACAACTTGGGTGAGGAGTTAGGACTGTCCAAACTCTATAAGGACTCTGACAGTTCTACTAGTCATACCTCTAGAACCTCCACTAAGATAGATGAAATAGCTGAGCAGGTGGCTAAAAAGCTAGGAGTTCAAAATAGACAAATGCCAAGGGTCAACCCATTGAAGTGATGTTATACATGCGGAGGAGATCACATGGCTAATGTCTGCCCAATGATGGCTCAACCCCAAGGAAACCCTAATGCTCTATATTGCACCATTGAGAGGAAATACACAAATCATATGGCTCAAGATTGTCCCTATAATAGCCAGGCAGTTAGACAAAACTATCAGAAACCTTACCAGCAGGGTAGGTATCAGAACCAGTACCAACAACCATATTATAGGCCACAACAACAATATCAACCTCAATACCAACAGCAATATTCGACACCAAACAGGCCACAACCAGTCCTAGGAAATCAACCACCAGCTCCTGCCAATGTGATCCCAGTTAAGTATACGATGGTGGAGGAGAACCCTAATAGAGCATTGGTCCCACTAACCCCATTGATACCAGAAAATGATTCTCATGCTCATAGTTTAGACTACTTCCATGAAGATAGTTCACAAGCTTACTACATAGAGTCACCTGAGCAAAGTGAGACTTCTCCATATCAATATGAGGCATCAACCATGGAACAAAATTGGGAGCCAGAATACTCCAATGTCATGTATACGAATCCAAATCCTAGGCCCCAATTAAGACAAGTAAGACCACAAGCCCCTAGAGGACCATGCTTTAGATGTCAGGGCAACCATTTCATTCGTGAATGTCCCCACCAACCAACTCTCGGACAAGGACAAAACATCACCATACAAGGCTTTTGTCTTGAATGTGGCAAGGAACATCTCCCGAGAGAGTGTCCCAAAAACCCCTCTAGTGCACCCAAGGTTACACCCATCAATGTGGTAGGCTTAGTGGCAGATTCAAGTTCAAGTAGCAGTAATGTGGCTCCTATACAGGCAATTGCTAGGGCACAGGCTGCTCAACAAGCAAAGCCATCTGAACAATCGGAGTCAAGTGAATCAAGAGAGCCTAGTAAGAGGAAAACAAGAACTTGGAAGGATACCAGAGAGAAGGCTAATCGCAAGTGGAACAAAAAGATATCCGAACTAGAAGAAAGCCTAAGGGATACCAAAACAAAAATAGAAGACATTGCATCTCAAAGCCCCTCTCATGCCGAACCTCCATCCACACCACCTCATTCCACCCCACCACCCATTGTAAATAGACCGCAATGAGGGTATATTCTTGCAGATCCAACCCCAGAAGGCTTGGACATGATGTTCAAGGCCTATCAGGTTCGCCTTCAAGAAGGGCCAACAGCTGCAAACCTAGACAAGAGTTACCCTAGAGCATACTTAGAGATTGAACGAACAAAAATGTGCATGAAAATGGTAGAAGTAGCTCAAGCTATGCTTGAGACTAGTCAAAAGTTCAATCAGACAGACTCTGTCAAATCGGATTTGCATTTCCAGGGTATACTAGAAAGATTAGAGCAATTGGTAAACAAACCCCAGGTTTCTTTACCTCCACAGGCTCAACCAATTATTGAAAGAGAAAGCTCACCACCAAAGAAATCTTATGTTCCTGATTCTATAGATGAGGGAGCACCTCAACACAACAGTACTCTCAAGAGTTCTTGCGGGAAATGCAAGAGGAGAAATGGGCCAAGGAGAAGGGTAATCCCCCTCCTATTCCTGAGATTGATGATCTTCATGATCAATTTCCCCAAGACATTCCATCTATCTATGGAGATCAAACAGAGCAACAAGAGGATGAGAGATTAGATTTTGAATCTAATTCTTTACAAGAGTTGCCACAATTCACAGGCCCATGGGAATCTGAATCTCTCCAGATCAGAGCTCCCACAATATTGGTAAGAAATGAGGACTCAGTGGTTCCAAGAAACATTGATGTCGTGAAGAACACTAAGGTTCGATGTCATCTCACTGTGGAAGAGCTACTCAAAGCAAAACCTGAGCTATGGAATCATGTGAAGGATCAAGTTCTTCCAGAGATACCTCTAGACAAGATAGGAGACATAAGTGAAGGCGAAGAAGGTAATACTTATCTTCCAATCATCTATCAAGGTTACACCACCAAAGCAATCGTAGATTCAGGTGCTGGTGTTGCTATTGCGACCACCTCCTTGTGGAAGCGATGGGGCAAACCCACATTAAGACCAACTAGAATGAAGCTTCAAATGGCAGATGGTCATTTTGAAAGACCTCTAGGATTGCTCGAAGGGATAACTCTAACCACTTGTGGTGTAGAGTTTGAACATACATTTGCTATATGTGACTTTGAGAAAAATAATGTCTATGAGATGATCTTAGGAAGACCCTTCCTACGACAACTGCAAATAGTACAGGATTGGGGAACCAACTCCTTGTACTTACAGCACTTAGGGGTCACTACCAAGGTCAATTTGAAGGATTACACCTTCACCCCTACAATGGAATCCTATCCACAAAGCGAAAGAAGATTCTATCTCCATGCTTTCTGGAAGTTCACTTGATCCATCCTCGCTGCATGAAGATACTCATTTGTGGATGTGCAAGGTCGCAGAGGAAGAGGAAAAGCACCTAAAATTATGGATGTGCAAGGTCGCAGAGGAAGAGGAAAAGCGCCTAAAAGAAAGGGAAGAAGGAACTCCCCCAAGAGATAGAACAATCAAAGACCCAGCCTATACTCCGATGATATTTCCAGATGAGGACTTTTGAGCCTTATGGTTGGGCAGAAATCTTAGCTACCATGGACATTGCAGTCAATGAAGAACAATGGACACCTCATTGTGATGAGGAGGGTTATGATATCTCAGTGTTCATATGTGAGCCCTTGTTGGAAGAGTGTGATCCTAGTGAGGTCATAGAAGAAGAAGAGAATGACGATGATCTAGAATCCATTGTGATGGATACTTACTTTGACTCAGAGGAACACTATTTAAAAGACATAGGAGTGTTAACCCAAAAAGAAGAAGAGCCTCTTACAAGTATTAAAACTGTAAATTCAAAGGAAGGAAGTGAAGGAGGTCAAAAGAAAAAGAAAAGAAAAGCAATGAAACAAGAAGAGGAGGAATCATTGTTCGAGGCACCAGAAAATTTCAAGAAATATGACGTTGACAATCGGAAAATTTTGGTACGAATGCCTAAGAGAGAGGCCATCATAGGAGAATCATATGATAATAAAGAAAAGACAAAAAAAATTGTTGTAACCATTGAAGAGAATGAAGAACGATGTACATACATAGGAGATGACCTAAGTGCAAAAGAAGAAGCAGAGCTTATAGCTCTATTAAGGGAATATAGGGACGTGTTTGCATGGCACTATAAAGATTTGAAGGGAGTAGATCCACGAATTTGATCTCATACGATCCCCATGACTGCAGATGCCAAACCCACCAAACAAAAGCCCTACACATATAATGACACTTATGCAGCTAAAATAAAAGAAGAAATTGACAGGCTGATTGAAGCTGGATTCATCTATGAGATTGAGCATACTGAATGGGTGTCCCCCATTGTAGTGGTGCCCAAGAAGAATGGAAAATTGCGAGTGTGTATTAACCTTAAAAAATTTAATGGTGCTACGATTCGAGATAGTTATCCACTTCCAATCACCAAACATTTATTGGAGTGTGTTGCAGGCAAGGAAGCTTATAGCTTCCTTGATGGATTTTCAAGTTACAACCAAGTAGCCATTGCCCTAGAAGATCAACATAAAATAGCTTTTGCCACCGAATGGGGAATCTTTGCATTCCGCGTGAAGCCATTTGGGCTCACTAATGCACCTGCTACATTCCAGAGACTCATGTGTCATGTCTTCAAGGAGTTCTTGCGAAAGAGCTTAGAAGTATATGTGGATGATTTATGCGCTCATTCCCAACAAAGAGGATACCACATCCCTGAGCTCAGACAGATCTTCAACAAATGTAGGGAATATCGAGTGTGTCTGAACCCAGAGAAGTGTGTGTTCATGGTACGACAGGGTAAAATCTTAGGTAACATTGTTTCTAAGAATGGAATTTCAACAGATGAGGACAAAGTAAGAGCAATAGCAGAGGTGCCAGGCCAAGGAATGTTAAAGAGGTACAAGCCTTTATGTGCCATTGTGGATATTACCGTAGGTTTATCCACATGTATGCCATCATAGTTAAACCTCTTTATGGGTTGTTGACAAATTTTGAATGGAATGATGAATGCGAGAATTCCTTCAATGAGCTGAAGAGACGTTTGTGTTCAGCACCAATACTGACCACTCCTGATTGGAATAAACCATTCCATGTCCATGTGGATGCATCCAATCATGCTATAGGATGTGTGCTAGCACAACCCACAGGTGAAGGAAACCTAGACTTGCCAATACCATATGCTAGTAGGCAATTCAATGCAGCTGAACGAAATTATACCACAACGGAAAGAGAAGGTCTAGGCATGGTATATGCTGTGAAGAAGTTTAAACACTATCTATTGTCCAACAAGTTCAAGTTTTTCACTGATCATCAAGCTCTATTATATTTGGTCAATAAACCTTGCAATACTGGACGCTTAGTAAGATTGTTCCTCTTACTAATGGAATATGATTTTGAAGTGGTTGTTAGGAAAGGTAGGACCCACCTTAGGGCATACCATCTTTCTCGCATCACTTCAGGAGAGTGTTAGACGGCCGCCGAAAAAGGACAAATGTACTATGACAGATGTCTTAAATGTAAAAGAACCTTTTTGAAATGCGCGTGAAACTAAAGATTCGCACACTCTTGTAACAAATCTTCTATATAAGGCAATGAGAAAAGAGTGGTAGAGAGCCCGTTTTGGGGAATTGTGAGCATACTATTTGAATCTGCGTGTGATGTGTCGATGAGAAGATTGAGCTCTGTTCTGTTCTGTTCGGATCTGTCTATTCGACTATTCTCCCTGTAGTGCAGAGTTACGACTCGGTAGTATTGTGTTGTGAATCTGTTTGGTGATAGTTATATGCGGTTCTGGATTTTATCACGGAATAAGTGTTGTTTATCAGTTTTCTATTGAACAAGGGACTATGTAAGGCCGAAGCAAACTATTTGCGTGTTAGCATTTTTTGTTAAGTAACCAGGTTCGATACAATAGTCTGCGTTCACTGTTGATTCCGATCACAGGAAGGACTCGTATCGGTAATGGTCTGAACGCGAGTGGAAACAATGATAAGTTTGTGACGAGTCGACTATTGGTAGGAACTTGTTGCTTGAGTTTGGCATACGGTAAGTTTGCATACCTTCGAGTATAGCTGTCTGTTGTGTTATTGTTCGGTATACCTATCTGTCACGAAGAAGTGCATATTGAGTGGCATTCGGTTAATGAAGTTGAGTATTCCATTAGTTATAAGTCAGAACTGGACTACTGCTCTGTTGCTATAGCAGGTCTAGTCCGGAAGTTCTAAGTCCCAATACGCCGAACATTTATCAGTGTTCAGAGTCAAGTACTGAGCTAAGACGCGATAGAGCATTTATGATTGTGTGAGAAGTTGGGAAAATAGTACAGGGCCTCTGTCTAACAGACCCCTACCACTCCCAAGAACCCACGTGGCTAAGAGGTAGCTTAATATTAGTTATCTCGGTATTGAAGAGTAAAGATTGAAGGGTTCGGGAACGTCTGACTTTTGAAAGTGTTTTGAGTCTGAAGTCAGAAGTTTAATGACTAACATTTGGCGCCGTCTGTGGGAAAGTGGCATCAGATTGCCAGTTATTTGTGGGAAAGTGGCATCAGATTGCCAGTTATCTGTGGGAAAGTGGCATCAGATTGCCAGTTATCTGTGGGAAAGTGGCATCAGATTGCCAGTTATTTGTGGGAAAAGTGGCATCAGATTGCCAGTTATTTGTGGGAAGGTGGCATTAGAGTGCCAGCTGTTTGTCAGAATCAAACATCACGTTTATCGTTCGATTTACTGACAGAAGCAACAGAGCCAGATTGTTGCAAACTGCTCAGATAGTGTTACTGTGCAATGATACATGCCGGTTACTCGGTCTGGCGAAACGTATCCTAAGAACCATAAGGCTGGAGCATGTAAAGTGCTAAAGACAACCCTAGGAGAAGAAGGTATAATGCGGTCTGACCCAGTGGTCAAGCAAGTTAAGGACGTTAGAATTAATTCCGGTCATATTCCGGTGGAACGATCAACGCCTTTGGTACATTCTGGTGCTATGTCTACCCAACCTATCAAAGATATAGTAATTCCAGAATCTACCAAGATGCCGTTGGAAACCAGTTTAACAATCTTGGATAAAGATTCAGAGTTATCTACGATCAGAAACACTCTAGGAAAAGAAATCGATAAAAGCGGAAAAACACTGCATTCTGGCACAATTTCGATTCATTCCGGTGATATTCCGGTGATAGAATCACCAACTGTCGGCGAAGGCTTAGCATTTTTTGCGGAATCCTCAGTCCAACCATCGTGCTTGGAAGAAAGATTTCGGATATTGGACATCCAGAAGGAAGGAAAGCTGTTCAAAGCAGAGATCCGAAGCATCCTAAGTAAAAACAGCACACCGGAAGGCACACCATCCGGTGATACAAGTTCCGATAGTTCAACCAATCAACCTCGAGATACAGAAGGAAGGCCTAATACACTCACAATGAACGGGCAACAACAGCAACAACAATTATGTCAACCAAGGCCGCCTCCAACAGGAGTAACATACACGAAATTCGGTGGATTCCCAGGAGATGATCCGGATGCTCACGTACGCACTTTCGAGATAAGTTATGCAGTTCTTAACCATCCACCGGATCAGGAGTATAAGGCCATTGTTTTTCAATCTACACTGGTCAATGAAGCAGCTAGATGGCTTACGGAATACGATATTAATCATTTCGGTACCTATGACGCAGTACGAGACGCTTTTCTGCAACGATTGAGGCTAAAGAAGAATCCCACCCAAATCTTTGATTATTTACAAAACAACCGTCAGAAGGCAAATCAGACTGTCCAGGAGTATGCTACACTTTTTAGAACACACTTACGACAGATACCACAGGCCCACGCTAACTTACCTGATGATGTCATCACTCAGTAGTTCATCAATGGCTTAACCCCACAACTGAAGCAGATCATGATCATAAGATGTGTCGGAGCTATGATGCTGGATGCAGTCATTGCAATGGCTCTGCAACTGGAATCCAAAGTTGGTGGATTTTCAGAAGACCTGGAGTGGTTAAAAACAAACAAAAATATGGCTGAAGATATAACCAGACAAGTATACTGCATCACATGCAAAAATTCAGGTCATACTAGTGCCAATTGTGCACTAAATCAAACGTTCTGCGCTATCTACAACACTGCCGGACACACCACCGGAAACTGTGTCTACAACGCCAGAGTACAGGGAACAGCAACAATCAATGCAATTATTCAAGAACGTGGACAACCAGCGAATCACTATGTACCTCCGCAACTGAGAAACAATCAACCGCAAGGATATCGGAACTACCGAGGACAGAGGAACAACAATTATAATGCAAACCGTTGGCAGAACGGACCACCACCGGAAAATCCCAATTTACCACCACCACGCTGTCATTTTTGTGGTGAATTTGGACACATTAGAAGATTTTGCAAAGATGCAGCTGAGTATGATCAAAGGAAGAAGGAACGACAAAACCCAATGGCCAACATGGTACAAATCACACCAGTAGAAACACAGATTGCTACAGTCCAGACCCGATCCGGTAAACAACTGCAGTCGGCAGCAGAAATATTCGAACCGGGGATACGAGAACAATATAGGATGTATAACAAGGCTAGTCACTGGACCGCAACAGAACCACCAGTGTTCCCAGAACCTATTCCGGTGACCCAGGCTTCGTCGACAAAGGAAGGAACACAACAAAAGGAAGCAGCAGCGGAGCCATCATCAGCAGTAGACATGCCAGCAGATACTTCTGCATCGGCAGAGACCTCAAGTTCAAAGGAGCAGGACAACCAATCTCAACAGGCTTGGGAAATTTTATCCAAGGCATCTATCACCCTGCCTCTAGGCCAACTTCTGGCATTAGTACCTGGGATTCGACAACAGTTCCAGCAACAGTTCAGTCCGGTGCCGTCTTGTATTTCGACGACAGCAGCAGTTCAACCAGAACCTGATTCTACGGTTGATCATTCAATTCCGTTGATTACAGTATGGTATAAGAATCATAAGATTACGCAGGTATTAATTGATGGAGGCTCTGGTGTAAACATTGTGATTGCGGCATTATGCAAAAGGTTAGGATGGACCGAAATCGAACCAGTTCAATTTTTTGTCAGAATGGCAGATCAATCTAGAGTCCATCCCGTAGGACTTGTGCGGAATGTACCCATTACTTTACAAGGTACGACCTTCAAAATGACCTTTGTTATACTAGATCTGCCGGAATCCACTTTGGATTACAACCTTCTTTTCGGCCGACCTTGGCTGAAGCATGCGAAGGTAATACAGGACTGGTCTGCACAAGAGCTTACGTTCAAAGATGCCAATCGTAGATATGTGGTAAAATTAGATGCTATACAACCTTGTGAACTTCACGCCAGACCATATTTTGCTGAACCAGTCCACATGTTAGATGGACTATAAGATGATGAAGAAGAGGAATTTCTGAAGAATAACGCTGATTTAATGTCCTTAGGGACTGTTGATCTACAGTCCATTATAGATAACTGGAACACTTCAGTTTGTACAATTGTACCTATCACCGAAAAAGCTAAGCAGGAAGATACTGTCTCAACACATGACGATGAATTACAACCACTGTTCAAGTCAACAGACGATACAGAGAAACCTCAACAGTTTTATGTCCCCGAAGACCAGTTGACCACGTACAATCTAGGAGACGAAGAGCATCCGCGACCTGTAAAGATAAGGCAAAACTTACCGGAAACATTTAAAGCTGATTTGATTCGACTACTTCGCGAATTCTCAGACGTCTTTGCATGGGATTACAAAGATATGAAAGGATTAGATCCACGCATCTATCAGCATAGAGTCATGTTGAAGCCTGAAGCTAAACCGAACAAACAGCCCAGCTACCGGATGAATCCCAATTATGCATCACAGGTAAAAGCCGAACTTGATAGATTATTAAAAGTCGGATTCATCGTACCAGTAGAACATGCTGAATGGATTTCACCAATTGTGATCGTGCCAAAGAAAAATAAGCAACTGCAAATCTGTGTAGACTACCGGAAATTAAACGCAGCAACAGTACCGGATCCTTTCCCGATCCCCTTTCTGGATACCATGCTTGATAGGGTAGCAGGTCACGAAATGTATTCATTCTTAGACGGATACAGCGGTTACAATCAGGTTAGAATGGCCGAAGAGGATATACCAAAAATTGCATTCATTACCAACTGGGGTGTCTTTGCTTGCATCGTAATGTGGTTCAGATTGAGAAATGCACCAAGCACATTTCAGCGATGTATGCAGGAGATTTTCTCTCCTTATCTCACTTCATTTATGGAAGTATATCTCGATGACTTCTCGATTTTTGGTAAGATGATGGCACATTTGCTTCATCTACGATGCTGTTTTCAAAAGTGCCGAGAGTACAGACTCTGTCTTAACCCAAACAAATCTGTGTTTGCAGTTTCGTGTGGCAAACTACTTGGTCATATTGTATCTGCACAAGGTATCCGAGTAGATCCAGATAAGATTTCAACAATTTTAGAAGCCCCGGTACCCGCCACTCCAAAAGAAGTAATGCGTTTTATGGGTCAAGTACGGTGGCACGGCAGACACTTACGGTGGCTTGCTCATCTGGCTGTACCACTGAACAGGCTAATCACAAAAACTCCCCGACAGTTCGAATGGACTCAAGAATGCCAAACTACATTTGATCGACTCAAGTATTTATTGACGCAGGCCCCAATCTTACAACCACTGGACTGGGACAATCCGTTCCATGTTTTTGTCGATGCTTCAGATATTGCGATTGGAAGTATTCTGATGCAGCAAACACATAAGTGGTTTCGCCCCATTTATTATGCCAGCAGAAGGCTTGCACCTGCAGAGAAGAACTATTCTACCACCGAAAGAGAATGTCTAGGATTAATTTACTCCATCAAAAAGTTCAGACATTATCTACTAGGCCGGAAATTCACCTTCCATGTGGATCATGCTGCCCTCGTCTATCTAGTAAGACAGCAACATTTAGGTGGACGATTAGCACGATGGGTGCTACTCTTGCAGGAATTCGACTATGAAGTCATCCACCGACCCGGAAATGCACATGCCTTAGCAGATTTCTTATCTCGCCTAGATTCCGGTGAAGCTCCGATAGGCATAGATGACATGACTCCAGCGATCTATAGTTCTGAGCCACTGCCTAATGAGACTGCCGAATCACAAGCACCTTCTACATATTATGATCAGATTCTAACTTTTCTCACCGAAGGATGCTTTCCATCCCAGACAGCCAAGGCAGTCCGAAGGAAAATTGCAGTCTTTAGCCGCCGATTCCGGTTAGTTGCTGGAGAACTATATTATGTAGATCACATCGGAATCCTACTTCGCTGTGTTCCTCCACATGAAATTAACTCAGTCATCACGATGGCTATCACTCGACCCCTACTGGTGGTCACTTTGCCACAGATTTGACTCACCGGAAAATTCTGCAAGGAAGTTTTTGGTGGCCAACGATATACAGAGATGTGGCCCAATTTGTCAAACACTGCGATAACTGTCAAAGGTCTGGACAACCGTTGCAACGACACTTCTTTCCCTTGCAGCCAGTCATGCCATTAGAACCATTTCAGAAATGGGGATTAGATTTTATCGGTCTGATCACACCCCCAGTAGACTTCAGTAACAACAGATACATACTAACCTGTACAGACTACGCAACGAGATGGGTAAAAGCTTGGTCTTTACGGTCTGCTACAGCGGTTGCAGTAGCAAAATGTCTACTGAATGATGTCTTTCCACATTTTGGCTTACCACTGGAAATTGTCTCAGATCAAGGCACTCATTTTGTAAACAATTTAATGAAGGCACTTACACATTCGTTCCAGGTCATACATAAATTTAGTTCTCCTTATTATCCTCGTGCCAATGGTTTGGCCGAAAGTACAAACAAATCTCTATTGAATATCCTCCGGAAACTGATCATGGAAGCACCGGAAAGATGGGATCAACTACTACCTGCAGTATTATGGGCATACCGAACTACCTATAAGGTAACAACAGGATTGACACCTTTCAAACTAGCTTATGGCTTAGAAGCAATAGCACCCATGGAAGTAGTCATCCCAAGTCTGCGTGTAGCAATCACTCAGAAGATGCTACCGGAAGATTTGCTGACAGCACGAATGGACGCACTCAGAGAACTTGATGAGCACCGATGGCTCAACTTTTTAACCATGAGCGAAGTACAACTAAGGCAAGCCAAGACACATGATCGATATTTGAAGACTCCAATCTTTTCGGTAGGTCAGCTTGTACTCTTCTATAACGCAAAGTCGGATAGAGCAACAGGAAAGTTCAAACTACGATGGTTCGGCCCTTTCAAGATCTCAGAACAAATCGGTCTGGCAACTTTTCGGTTGATTACATTGACCGGAAATCCACTTCCAAAAGTAATCAATGGGTCGAAGTTGCGGCCGTATCATCACGCTACTAGTCCGCATTAAATTATTCGGCGGTGGGCCGCGTTTTGTGTAATCTTTTTCTTTTTTCTTTCTCCCTTTTTATAAATAGCCGTGTTTTGTAAAATCTTTATGTTACCAGTCGCCCCCTTACCAGTCACTCAAGCACGCATGCCGGCATGCAAACCGTATCATTCCCACACCGCACAATGATACCCACCCCCTTTCCCTCCCCACCATGTTGTTCCTACTTAACCCTTTCGGCAACGCCAAAAATCACTACTGTGTTGTGTGTTAGTGTTCTGTGCGACCTCTTGCGTTCTGTATTCGTGTTCATCGTCTGTATCAGCAAACGCCATGGAAGCGATAGCCAATTATGCTGCCTTCCGTGATGGTATCCCTACCGAGGTAGGTGAATACTTGCGTTGCAGAGGGTTGTCCAACTTCGCTGAGTTGCCTTAGCACTCAGTGGAAGCCCATCCCTTCTTCGCGCAAATCATCCCTGCCATTGCCCAGTCCCCCGCCACCGAACGCCAATGGGTCTTCCCCTCGCTACCTTCGCGAACCGTCATCACCTTCCAAGCATTCTCTGAAGCCTTCCGCCTCTCCCCGCAAGGCCGAGAAAATGGCCCTAGTATCCCCCTCGCCCGCATGACCGAACTGTTCCCCCGATCTTCGTCCAACGAATACGCCATTCTCTGCCGCCCCGAACCCGAAAGATCTGCTCTGCAATTTCTAGTCGCCATCCTCAACCTTCACAAACGAACCTACGGTATCTCCCGCCCCTTCTATTCCGCCTTAGATTTAGCTACCCGAGAACCCGTGAACTTCGCCTCGTACTTTTTCCATAGAATTCATAAAGAGTGTGTAGCTATAGTGAAGCAAGTCAAAAAGGGAACCACCCCGCGCTCTCGCCTTCCCCATATCATATCATTCCTCTTCCCAGCCATCCTTGCCGCACAACCACCACCCCAAGGACCGGTTCTAAGGCATGAAGAATCAGTACAACCACTCGAAGACGATGAAGAAGAAGACGAAGAAATAAACCAGTTATTCCGCCGCAAAAGAATCAGAATCAGCTCATCAGAAAGTGAGGCACAAGGTTCTGTCGGAAAAGACAAAGATGCTGAAGACACGGAGCAAGAGACCTTCCATGATACAGCCACCTCAATGCACAATGAATCATCGGCAGACCAACAAGACCAACAGAATCGAATTGAAACAGAAACGGTTTCAACCGAAGAAGACTCAGAGCAACAGAAAGACGAGCAGCAATCCGCTAGGGATGCACTAAACACACTTCTGAAGGCCGTCGAATCCACAACCGACAACAATGCAGATGAACAACAACCAAGCAATCAGGTAACAAACACTGACTCTGCCATTCCCAGACCTCCACCAGTCAACCCCATTCCCACACCGGATTCAGAATCCTCTTCATCCTCCCTCAATTATTCACCCCCGACATCCCCCCAAATCCACACCCAAACCTCTGCGCAACCACAACACCCACTTCTCCTTCCCTCCGTTCCGGTCTTCTCCGAGCTTGCTGCCATGGGACAAATGCTTATTTCCCTTTCTCAGCAACTTCCAGTGCAGCTTAGCGATGTCACAAATACGATTCGTCAAGACCTGCAGCACAAGCTCGACCTACTGGAAGCCGACATCATCCCTCTCCAAGAAGAAATCGATGCCATAAAAGCAGAGAATCATCAATTACAGACGCAATTAGCAGATCTCCAAGGCCAAGTTTCGGCACAACAGGCACTGATACAGCAACGGAATGACGCATTGGAGCAACTTGCCGCCAAAGACCAACTATTGAACGCAGCCCAAGAAGAAATCAGGGAAGTGAAGATCGTGCTACAGGAAAAGGAAGATATTAGCACATCACTCGAAGAATTGGTAGAAGAAACGAAAGCACAATTGCAAGAGATAATCCAGAAGAATCAGGAACAGCAGCGAGAAGCAAAACAAGTTGAAGACGAGCTACAAAGAGCCCAGGAATGCTTGGATGAGGCGAACAATATGCTGAGACACCAATTAACCAGGGAAGCCAAATACCAAAAGGATCTAGCAAATGCTCGCAGAGAACGAGATGCATACTACAAAACTATCGAATTTCAGAACCAGCAACTCGAGCGACTAGATAACCAGTTGCGAAATCAGAAGGATCGAGTCATTGATATGCAGAAGAAAGTCACCGAAATAAAGACATCCCGCGACGCTGCATTATCCAATGAGTTTTATTTACAAGAGGCCTTCTTACAAACCCAAGCCGAAATTCTGTTAACCCAAGCCATAGCTCTTAGCTCCGTTAGAACGGACGCTCAGTTATTAGAACTGACTACTCTAGTTCAGATGATAGAAACCATTAAAAAGAAAATTACCCGAACGTTTAGGCTCGCCCGAAGCATGTATTTAGAAGGTCTCGTAGCAGAACCATAGGAACCTGCGGGTTCGAGTCCACCATGCGTGCCAGTGTTAGACGGCCGCCGAAAAAGGACAAATGTACTATGATAGACGTCTTAAATGTAAAAGAACCTTTTTGAAATGCACGTGAAACTAAAGATTCGCGCACTCTTGTAACAAATCTTCTATATAAGGCAATGAGAAAAGAGTGGTAGAGAGCCCGTTTTGGGGAATTGTGAGCATACTGTTTGAATCTGTGTGTGATGTGTTGATGAGAAGATTGAGCTCTGTTCTATTCTGTTCAGATCTGTCTATTCGACTATTCTCCCTGTAGTGCAGAGTTATGACTCGGTAGTATTGTGTTGTGAATCTGTTTGGTGATAGTTATATGCGGTTCTGGGTTTTATCACGGAATAAGTGTTGTTTATCAGTTTTCTATTGAACAAGGGACTGGGTAAGGCCGAAGTGAACTATTTGCGTATTAGCATTTTTTGTTAAGTAACCAGGTTCGATACAATAGTCTGTGTTCACTGTTGATTCCGATCACAGGAAGGACTCGTATCGGTAATGGTCTGAACGTGAGTGGAAAGAATGATAAGTTTGTGACGAGTCGACTGTTGGTAGGAACTTGTTGCTTGAGTTTGGCATACGGTAAGTTTGCATACCTTCGAGTATAGCTGTCTGTTGTGTTATTGTTCGGTATACCTATCTGTCACGAAGAAGTGCATATTGAGTGGCATTCGGTTAATGAAGTTGAGTATTCTATTAGTTATAAGTCAGAACCGTACTACTGCTCTGTTGCTATAGCAGGTCCAGTCCGGAAGTTCTAAGTCCCAGTACGCCGAACAGTTATCAGTGTTCAGAGTCAAGTACTGAACTAAGACGCGATAAAGCATTTATGATTGTGTGAGAAGTTGGGAAAATAGTACAGGGCCTCTGTCTAACAGACCCCTACCACTCCCAAGAACCCGCGTGGCTAAGAGGTAGCTTAATATTAGTTATCTCGGTATTGAAGAGTAAAGATTGAAGGGTTCGGGAACGTCCGACTTTTGAAAGTGTTTTGAGTTTGAAGTCAGAAGTTTAACGACTAACAAGAGCCACCGCAAGGAGTGTCAGATGAACTACCTGATGCTTATTTGTTCAATTTAGAAGTTGTTCCTAAATGGGCAAATAAGTTAGTACCTGTCCTAACCTTCAGACCTACAAATAAGAACGTAAAAACAAACAAAGAAGAAATTCTACGATCACAACAATATCAAATATTGGCAGGAAGTATGTACAAGCAAGATATCGAGGGTGTACTAGCTTGTTGTGTCGAGGATGATGAACATACTAGTTGGTTTCAACAAGCCCATGAAGGATTGCTAGGAAATCACTACTCTAAACAACGAACATTGTAGAACCTAAAATGTTTAGGAGTGTATTGGCCTAGCATGGACAAAGAAATACATGAGTGGATTAAGAATTGTCCAGTGTGCCCGAAGAGACCCCCAGTGGAGCATGCCACTCTTTATCACGTGTCATTAATTCCAGATTGGAGCGCTCCATTGGTAGAATTTATGAGATCAAGAACACTAATGAACGAGGCTAGTCTAGCAAGAAGAAGAAGCATGGAGCAAGAGGCTCAAGACTATGCATTAGTAGGAGACAACCTATACCGAAGAGGAAAAGATGGTTATCTAAGATTGTGCGTTCATGAATCAGACTACTTGAAAGTCTTAGAAACTGCACATAGTGGTGTTGCAGGTGGACACTTTGGGCCTGACCGAGTAATTAAGACCATTCTATTCTCAGGACTTTGGTGGCCCACTCTTCATATGGATGCACATACTTATGTGAAGAAATGTGACACATGCCAGCATGCCCAATATCCGATAAGAAAAGATGAGATGCCTTTGAGGCCAATGATGGGAGGGCGCACATTCTCGAAGTGGGGTATAGACTTTGTTGGTCCTATTAACCCCCCAGCTAGAAACTCCCATGCAGAATACATTATTGTAGCCACTGATGACCTTACCAAGTGGGTAGAAGTAAAAGCCACAACAAAGAATGATGCTCAAACAACGGCTAAGTTCTTATTCGAAAACATGTTCACGAGATACGGGTTACCAATAGAGTTGGTTAGTGATAGAGGTACACACTTCTTGAATGAGGTCATTGAAAATATCCTTCAAGAATTCATGGTGATACACAAGAAGTCTGCCCCTTATCATCCACAAGCCAATGGACAAGCCGAGAGCACGAATAAGATCCTATGTAACGTATTGACAAAACTCGTAAATAATAAACGCTCTGATTGGGACAAACAACTTCATCATGCTGTTTGGGCATACCGAGTTGCCTACAAAACGGTACTCAATGCCACACCATTTCATATGATCTTTGGACAAAATGATGTGCTACCATTGGACTTCCTAATCCCAGCCTTGAAAGTAGCACAAGACCACGAGTGGAATGGACACGAGTTGTCCTCCAGGATCTTTGATCTAGAACGCTTAGGTGAGACGAGGCTACGAGCAGCAGCAGGCATACCTCCACCAACAGATCTCGGACAAATCTGGGTGCCTAAGAAATTAGCTACAGCTCAACAAGGGTGATTACAGATGTGGGTACCCAAGAAGCTCTTACATACACAACGGCCTATGCTCACCACCATGCAAAAGGTCTCAACAAAGAAGCCAAGGAGAGAAAAGGGTAAGAATAGAGCACAAAGACCAAAAGAAGATAAACTCAACCCTTCGACAGAAGTAAGAAGACAATCATCAAGGATATGGGTTTGGAAGCCTAAGGCACCAATATCATCCACAACAACAAAGAACAAACCACTCTGGATACAAAATATAAGCAATCAACCAAAGATGAAGAAGTCAACAAGGACTTGTATGCAGCCCAACACTATTCTGAAATGGGTCCCTAAAATTAGTTGTCCTTTTGAGATCCACTGACACCCTCCAACAAAGGCTGCATCAACGTCCACCAATAGCATTGAAAACCTCGACATGCGGCAACCATGTGCCTTTGGCATAACCTTGTCTTTTGCACCATTCAGGACATGCATTTCCAAAGTGTGCATCAATATAGGGCCACAATTACATGGCCATGCATAGACACAATTGAGAAATCCCAGGCACATGAGACACAATTATCACATGTAAAATTTTTTATTGATACTAACCTCTTTCTTCCTGTTTGACGCCATCGTGTGCACCAACCCCCCCCAAAAAAAAAGGAGAAAGAAAAGAAAAGAAGAGGACTATGTGTTTGAAAATGCTCATCAGCAAACTATCAGCAAGGACATCCATCAACAAAAAAGACAAGCCGATGGTCAAACACCATGATGGAACTACAACACGAAGAGATGAAGATCAACGGACCTTTCACCATGGTAAGACGTGTATGCTTCAACAACACTATAACCATGATAGATTAGGAAACCTCTTCGTCAGCATACCCTTGAGCACTTAGCTCAAGACCCAATCTCTTGCACCATACTTCTTGGCACACATTTTCCAAGTACGCATACGTAGGGCCACATTACAAGGCCATGCACAAGGCACATATTTTGTTCAACCCATGCACTAATGCACTTACCCATCATACATTATGGGTTACAAGTACTTGGCATGAAAAATATGAAAGCCATCTTTGGAAGAATCAGAGGTCCATCTGATCTGATGGTTTTAACTTTAGCCGAAGCTTCATTCTCAACTTCCTTGATCCAAGTTTGAAACTTAGAGAATGTGTCTACCTTTGACTTCAAAAAGTACACCCAAATATAGCGAGAGTGTTCATCTACTAGAAGATAAAAGTAGAGGGATCCACTCAGGAATGGGGTGTTCATTGGTCCACATAAGTCCATGTGGATAAGGGCTAGAGGGTTCCTTGCTCGTGTTGAAGCTTCCTTGGGAACTAGGGCCCTATGTTGCTTGCCTTGGGTGGAAGCTTGGCAGACATCACTAAGTTGCCCTATCTTTGGAAAGCCCTTCACAAGTTGGGATGAAGAGATTTTTGATAAGTAAGAAGTGTGACCAAATCTTTGGTACCACAAACTTGAGGTTGATTCTTTGGATACAAAGCAAGATAGTTTGTAGAGGCCCTTTTCTTCAATACCTTGAGCAATGGCATCCCTTGTATGGGGATCAACTACCTTAACTGAGGTGTTATCAAACCGTACTTGTTTGTCTTGATCTGTAATGGCCTTGACGGAAAGTAGATTCATACATAAATTTGGAACAAAAAGAACATTGGATAAAGACTTGCATTCCCCCTGATTGTTGGTGATTTGAACTTTCCCTTTTCCTTCAATGGGTAAACTTTTGTTGTTGCCAAGATAGACTTCTCCCGTGTGCTCTTCGAGTTCTTGAAAGGAGTCCTTGTCTTTGCACATATGGGAGGTAGCTCCGCTATCAAAGATCCACTCATGCGGGGAGCTAGAAGTAACTAGGGCATTGGCTTCTGTGGAGATGAAGAGTTCCTCGCTAGAGTAGTGGGATCTATGTTGGGATCCTTTGGATGCTTGCCTAGACGTAGAAGCCTTTGATGATTGTGTCTTTTTATAGCAAAACTTTTCTAAGTGTCCTGATTTTCCACAAAAATTACAGGTGAACTTCTTCGATGAATTATGCGATCCTTGCTTAGATCCATTGCTAGCATGATGACTTGTGTTTTTTCCCTTATTGAATGGGCCTTTGGCCTTCATGGCAGACTCTTGGGAGGAAGTCAATTTGGCTCGCGAGTCGTGAAGGAGCAATAGTCGACGAACCTCTTTCCAAGTTAAGACTTTGTCGCGATTATACAAAGTTATGACGAATGTGTCGTACGACTTAGGTAACTTGTTAAGAAGCCTAATGGCCATGTCTTCACTAGAAATCTGCCTACCACATAGTGCTAATTTATGCTGGTAGTCCTCAAATTGGGCTATGACCTTGGTAATTGTGTCGTGTGGCCAAATGATCAAATTATGAAACTCGACCTCTAATGCATATATTTTCGAAGGGGTTTTGTCTTCATACAAAGCGGCTAATGTATCTCAAGCGTCCTTAGACGTCTTATAGGCTGTGGTATGTCCTTTCGTCAGTTCGTCACAGGCAAGTAACAATTGACCTAAAGCTCATTTGTCCTTGACATTCCACACATGCCAATTGTCTAAGTTGGTATCCCTATTGGGTTCGGGGTCTGACCCGTCTACTACCTCATGAAAGAGATTCGTGTAGAGATATGCACGCATGACATCTTTCCATAGATTGTAATTTTTTCCATTGAGGCATTCATCCTTAGGCATACAAATAGGGGTGAAAGAGGGTAAGAAGTTAGCCATAGATAATGAGCTACCTTCACTTTTGGTCATTACAAAGCTTTGAGGGTAAAGTGTTTTGAAACACTATCAAAGATACTTGCCAAAAATGCCGCTTGCAAAGCTTGAAATGAACAACTGGACACCACACTTAAAATTCTTGGGGGGGGGGGGACTTAGAGTAGCCCGGCACTTGTACAACACCAAGATGAGTCGATGCGAGAGGGCTTAGATTAGCCTGTTGTACACCAATGGAGCCTTAGAAGAGGCTTAGACACTTGGAGAGAGTTTGGTGGGTGGGCTTAGACTAGCCTCCAACCCACACCTGCGCATACAAAATATTCTTCTTCTTATATTCTTGATGTACAATGATGGGGCACTTAGTGCCAAAGTGGATAGAACGATGGTTGAGAACTTCTTAAGAAATACAAATGGACCCCTTACAATTTATAGAGTCAAATGAGATGCCCAAACCAAGGATTGGTACCCTTGGAATATCAAAATATGATTTGAAGTGCGGGTTACAAAGTTGGGCAATAGGTACCACCAAGACTCATCAAAATAGCTTTGGAGAATTAGGCCTCGATATTATATGCCTGGAGTGTTCAAAATATTGCAGCAATGAATACAAAGGTTGAGACCTTAGGACAACTTATATGCTTGGGTGATGGATTTTTGAGTGCACACATACCGCTAAAGGGAGGGCTTTAAACCGATTAAGGCTTTTGATTGTAAAATGAGCGCAACATTATTTGAAGATGTGTGCACACTGCATTCCTTTCGTATAGTGACTCTGATCAAGCTACCGAATTATAATTTATCAGTCGTGATTGTATCACGTGGATGTCGCCCACTTTTAAAAAGGTGTAGTTTTCCATTGCATCATATCTGATGTAAACAGCGCTTGTAGTCGCTACCTATCTCAAGTTGAGGCATCTGCATACTCATTTTACAATAAATGTCCGCTCAATCATTAGAACACCTCAAGCATTTGTCCGTCCTATATGTGTCATAATTGGCGCTATCTCTCTCTCTCTCTCTCTCTCTCTCTCTCTCTCTCTCTGTCTCTCTCTTTCTCTCTTAGTCTGAGAGTTTGCGCCCTCTTGTGTCTCGGCCGCTACTCCTCTTCCAACTTCAATTTACAGCCACTGCTGCTATCCGAGGCAGAGAGTTTGCGTGCTATGTGCAGAGGGAATGCTATGTGCGTGCTATGTGCTATCCGAGGCAGAGAGTTTGCGTGACATTCCCTTATCTGCGTAGCAAATCAAATGCAAAAAGACATTCCGTGATCTGTGCTCTTGTAGACCATCGCCAAAATATCTGTAGATCTATTGCGAACCTTCATCTTGACAAACTAAACACAGGCTGCCGAACCTCACGACCTATTAGCATGAGAGGAGAACTGTGCCAAGAGAGATGAAACAGTTTGCATGGACAACACCCCTATTCCGTGGAGTATAGTGCAAGCAATGTTCGTGTTCAGGAAAGATCTGCAGGGAGAAAGAGGGAGGGACTACAGTGAGAGAGAATCGTCATGCCTATGGGGAGGGTCTATGCTTGTCGCTACCACAGCCAAGCCGAAAGCTTCAAACTGGGCTCAAAATCTTTTCGGTCCGTCAGAGAGAGAACACTCGGATTCTGCACAAAATCAAGCAGATGCCCGATTCGTGGAGCAACTCCTTTGTGTTAGTGGCTGCACAGAGTGACGAAGCATCTGAAGACCAAGTAGCCGGTCAAAGAAGCAGGAGGTACAAAATGAAACTCGTGTCCAGGAGGTAAGACAGAGAAAATAGCAAATATTTGATGTATGGATTGATATTGACAAACGGTTGCCCAACACCAGGCACAAACAGAATGTCCTTGCGAGGTGTAGCAGAGATCGTTGGTTTGACAATATGATTTAATGTACCTTGTGCATGTCAACAAAACACATCGACTACAATGGTGGTGAAGAATGCTATGAAAATGACATCACTATTATAAGTAAGACATGGACAAAAAGTGTTTATAAACACTTCAAAACAGATGAGGTGCAATGCTCAATGCTTTTGAATTGGTTATGAAACAGATGGTAGATCATCGTGAGCACCAAAGAACGCCAATAATAAGGGTGAGAGGGAGGGAAAATTGGAGTAAAATGTGGGAAAATGGGCAAATGAGACCAACAGAGTGTAAAATGATAAAGAAGAGGGATGGGAGGGTGGGCAAATGGGAAAAGTGAGTCCCAAAAAATTGATGGCAAAAGGCTTCTCTCTGTGAGGAGAAATCACACCACCAAAGTGAAGCACCACCACCACCAAAATCACCGTCAAATGCACCACCAAGACCTCCACCTAGCACTCTGATATCATGTAGAGAGTACACACGCGGAAGCAAAATGAAAAGTAAAGTACTCTCACAAAACAAAGAATGTGTGAGACACAAAATGAGTAGACCATGAAATGGGTAAACTCATGTGGATTAGAAATGAGCTTGCCAAGAGCATGGAGTAGGCTCCTCAAGCTTCTAACCAAGTACAAATGAGGGGAGAGGCCCTCCTTATATAGATTTGGGAGGGGCTCTCAAAAGTACATCATATGTGGAATAAGTCTCTTGAAAGGAGAATGAATACAACTGGTAGAAGCACATGGCAAGGTACCCAAATACAAAAGAAATACAATATAAAATGGAAATAGACTAGAAATGGAGTGCCTCCTAGATACAAAATGGAGATGCACTCATGCGGATACAAATGTAGATGAAGTAGGAGAAATCATGTCGTCAACACTACAATGCCATAAAAAACATATGATCTCATGAACACAGATTGGTTGGTGTGGGGTTTCTAGAGTCGGTGTTAAGTTGCATTCCTACATGGCAAAACTAAATGATGTGTGACAATTTGTTTAGATAATTCTTCAGGGAACCGTTCGATTCAAAGTGACAAGAAACAAAGAACTGGTTGGGATTTTGAATAGATATAGCACTCTGCATTCCATTGGTCAATGTGGCACATGATCCTTCTCCCCACTCCTGATTCCTTGCAGATTATAGTGCGTTGAATCAAGCCAGAGGCGATACTGACACATCATCAAAGTGCCTTATTCTAGAATGACCGCTTTAGTAGCTTATCTCAGAGTTGGCATCAGATCCACGTGAAGGAGAGTTGATGGATGTAGCTCCAAGAACGCCAGATGCAACATATATTCTCAACTGCGTTGCTCTCTATCTACCATAGATTTACCATAGATTGCACAATGCAACACAGTCGGTAGTGAAGTCAAGAGCTCAAGCTTACTCTACCAAAGACAAAGTGGTTCGATTTGCTTCTCTCTCTCTCTCTCTCTCTCTCTCTTTCTCTCTCTCTCTCTCTCTCTCTGAGAGATTGGTGACAGATACAATTTGACAGTTGCTCTGTAAAGAGGTGCACAGGAACAGATGTTTTTCCACAAATGGTGTGCACGTAGAGGAACAAATGGTCTTGCATGCAGCATACAGGACTGAATGCGGCGTCGTCAGAGTTGAGGAGTCACAAGTTTCACCCTTGAAGCAGAAAATGGAGTAGAGGCTGCCTATGAATGTCCTGGATGCACACAACGAGTCTTCTACATGCTCCTTTGATCTGCAAGTTGATTATACACGCTCCTCTGGTCTACAAGATTCTTAGAGAAGCCCTCTAGGCATTCCAGATATGGACCAAGGTTGAGAGATTAATCCATCTCTCTATCACTCTTACATATATGCTATAAGCAAGCAATGTCTATAGTCATTGTTCTCGAGAGCTCACGGGGACTACTAAAGTGGTGCCTGAATCTCTTCCTCTTAGGTCCTCTGTAGCATTGTGAGCTTCATATCTTATGCATCATCAATGTTTGTAGCCTTGTGAAGCCATCAACTGAAGGTCTGCTTCTCAGAGATGGGCGTTCCATGAATCTTTCATCCTTACTCGAGCGGCTGCGACTCTATGCACAACAATGTTGCATGTTGGTGACTCACTATTTTCTGTGCTCGTACTCAACAAGGGATGGCTCAGACAATCAGTACATGGAATATACAATGGAGCAAATGAATATAATAAACCACTATAGTTCTTTGATGAGCATGTGCAGCATTCTATTATGGATCTCTCAATATATCCATAGCAGAGTGAATGCAAATCACATTCCAACAGAATGAACACATAATAGGTGGTAAAATGAAAATAAATAGTGGTGATAACCACTAGAGATTGTAAGAATTCACCATTAAGGATGCAAAAGTGTTTATGAACACTTCATAAGCTTGAGATGCATTGAAAATTCTTGAACTGTGCCAGCAAGATGAATGCAAAAGAGTGCTTATAAGCACTATAAAATGTTGAAATGGAGCAAAAGAGTGTAAATTGATGGCAAAAAGCTTCTCCAAATGGGTGGAGAGAAACAACACCAAGGTCAAGCACCATCACCACCAAAATGACCTCCAAATGCACCACCAAGACCTCCACGTAACGCTCTAATACCATGTAGAGAGTATACACACGGAAGCAAAATGAAAAGAAGAGTGTACTCACAAAAGAAAGAGTGTGTGAGACTCAAAATGAGTAGACCATGAAATGGGTAAACTCATGTGGATTAGAAATGAGCCTGCCAAGAGCACAGAGTAGGCTCCTCAAGCTTCTAACCGTACAAATGGGGGGAGAGGCCCTCCTTATATAGATTTGGGAGGGGCTCTCCAAAGTACATCTCATGTGGGATAATTCCCTTGAAAGGAGAATGAATACAATGGTAGAAGCAAATGGAAAGGTACCAAATACAAAGGAAATACAATATAAAATGGAAATAAACTCGAAATGGAGTGCCTCCTAGATACAAAATGGAGATGCACTCATGCAGATACAAATGTAGATGATGTAGGAGCAATCATGCCATCAACAATGTATACAAATCCTAACCCTAGGCCCCAGTTGAGACAAATGAGACCAAAAGTCCCTAGAGGACCATGTTTAAGATGTCAAGGTGACCATTTCATTCATGAATGTCCCCACCCACCAACTCTGGGACAAGGAAAAAAAATCACAGTACATGGCTTTTGTCCTGAATGTGGCAAGCAACATCTCCCGAGATATTGTCCTAGGAACCCCTCTAGTGCATCGAAGGTTACACCCATTGATGTGGTAGGCCTAATGGTGGATTCAAGTTCAAATAGTAGTAATGTGGCTCCTATACATGTAGTTACTAGGGCACAAACCTTACAACAAGCTAAACCACCTGAGCAATCAGAGCCAAGTGATTTAGGATAGCCTAGTAAGAGAAAAACAAGGACATGGAAGGATACTAGGAGAAGGCCAATGGTAAGTGGACTTAAAAGTTATCTGAACTAGAAGAAAGCCTTAAAGATGCAAAAACAAAAAGAGAAGATATTTCCTCTCAAAATCCCTTGCATGCTGAAACTCCATCCACTCCATCTCATCCCAACCTACCACTCACTATAAATAGACCACAACTAAGGCCTGTTCTTGCAGATACAACCCCAAAAGGCTTGGACATGATGTTCAAGGCCTACCAAGCTCGACTTCAAGAAGGGCCAATAGTTGCAGACCTAGACAAGAGTTAGCCTAGAGTAGATTTAGAGATTGAATGGGCAAAAATGTGCATTAAAATGGTAGAACTAGCTCAAGCTATGCTAGAGACCAATCAATTGTTCAATCACACAAATTCTATCAAACCGGGTTTGCATTTCCAAGGCTTATTAGAAAGATTAGAGCAATTGGTAAACAAGCCACAAGTTTCTTTACCACCATAGGCTCAACCATGTGTTGAAAGAGAAAGCTCACCACCGATGAAAGTTTTATGTTCCCAATTCCATGGATGGGGGAACAACTCTTTCAATTTAGGAGTACTCTCAAGAGTTCTTGCAGGAAATACAAGAGAAATGGGCCAAGAAGAAGGGTAATCCCCCTCCTATTCCTGAAATTGATGATCTTCACGATCGATTTCCCCAAGATATTCCATCTATTTACGGAGACCAAGCAGAGCAACAAGAGGATGAAAAAATGGTTTTTGAATCTAATTATTTGTAAGATTTGCCACAATTCACAGGCCCATGGGAATCTAAATCTCTTTAGATCAGAGCTCCCACTATACTAGTAATAAATGAAGACTCAATGGTTCTAAGAAACACTAAAGTCATGAAGAACACTAAGGTGCAATGTCATCTCACCTTAGAAGAGATTCTCAAAGTAAAACCTAAGTTGTGGAAACATGTAGCAAATCAAGTTCTAGAACATGGCTCTAATATTTCAAAATCAAGCTCTAAGCAAAAAGATACCTTTAGACAAAATAGGAGACATGAGTGAAGGTGAAGAAGGTAATACTTATCTTCCAATCACCTACCAAGGTTACAAAACCAAACCTATCTTAGATTTAGGTGCTATGTTGCAATTGCGACCACCTCCTTGTGAAAGCAATGGGGAAAACCGACATTAAGACCAACTAGAATCAAGCTTCAAATGGCTGATGGCCATGTTGAAAGACCTCTAGGATTGCTAAATGGGATAACTCTAACCACTTGTGGTATAGAGTTTGAACACACTTTTGCTATATGTGACTTTGGCAAAAATAACGTCTATGAGATGATCCTAGGAAGACCCTTCCTACAACAATTGCACATAGTACAAGATCAGGGAACCAACTCTTTGTACTTGCAACACTTAGGGGTCACAACCAAGGTCAATCTAAAAGACTATACCTTCAAAGATGTACCACCCCTATAGTGGAATCCTATCCACAAGGCTCCAAAAGATTCAATCTCTATGCATTCTAAAAGTTCATTTGATCCATTTGGGATGCATGAAGATACTCATTTGGGGATGTGCAAGGCGGCAGAGGAAGATGAAAGACACCTAAAAGCGAGGGGATAAGGGACTTCTCAAGAAATCATACCAATTAGAGACCTAGCCTACACACCAATGATCTTTCGAGATGAGGAGTTTGAGCCTCATGGTTGGGAAAAAAATCTTATCCACCATGGACATTGCTATCAATGAAGTACAATGGACACCTCATTGTGATGAGGAGGGTTATGACATCTTTGTGTTCACATGTGAGCCCTTGCCAGAAGAATGTGACCCTAGTAATTTCATAGTAGAAGAAGAGGACGAGGATGATCTAGAGTCCATTGTGATGGATAGTTGCTTTGATTCAGCGGAGAACTATCTAGAAAATGTAGGAGTATTTACCCAAAAGGAAGAAGAACCTCTCACAAACATTAAAACTATAAATTCAAAGGATGGAAGTGAAGGCCTATTGGCATACAAGCAAAAATAAGAGCATACCAGCACAAAGGAGTAGTCATGCACAATCCGGTAACAAGGCCTAATCATTTTTTTCCATGAACTATCCAACTCAAGTGATTTTCATCACTACACAAACATTATAAATCCCGTTTTTGGCAGAATAGACTCCATTTTATTCAACCAAGGAGTCCTCAAGCTTGAGGAGAATTAGAATTAGCTACGTACCAATTTTCATAATTTTTAGACTCCGTTTGAGCCCTCAAATAGGCTCTAGAACCTAATTTTTAACTAGGCCGGACACTGGGTCTGGACAAGGCCGAAGCTAGTCAAAAAACTATAAAAAGAGCTAGACAGCTCATTTTTGGGGTTAGATTGTTAGTGATTTGAGCTTATGTAAGATACTTTTTGACTAATGCAAAGAAATCCATTGTTCCTCTCCTTATTCGTGCCTTCTATGCGCATGTGCATGTATGCGTGTGCATGTTTGTGTGCTTCTCACTCACGCACTTGTGCCATCACTTGCTCATAGTCTTCATACTAGTCCTCACCTCTCCACGGATTGACAATTATGAGGTGGATCTCCTCACGTTGGTTCTTGCCATTGTGCTAGAGTGACACCAAATTTGGCACCGTTGCCGGGGAGAGAGCTTCGAGGACGAGCGTGTGATGGTAAGACATAGAATTGAGACATTGGAGTCATAGGTAATATCCTTTCTTTTTCCTCATTTTTCTTCATTTTTTCTAGTTTTTTGCATCACTATCATCACCATCATCATCCTCACCATCTCCCACCTCCATCTCCATCTTCACAAAAATTTTAGTTTTTTGATCATATTCGATTCCCCTCCTCATTCCCCTCATTTCATTTGTGTGAGAGAGCGAGAGAGAGCTTGCATGCTATCTATTTTTATGTGTTTTTTGAGCTTTTGCTGTAGGATCTAGCTGTACCACCATCTCCAGCAGCTTGCGCAGGTACGATAGAACTCTGCACAGGTCCCGGGACGACGACCTTTGTCTATCGCAACAAACAGGAAAACTCAGTATTTTTCGAATACATGCTTGGCACGATAAACTACACCAATAGAGCACTCCAAATCACTAAAAGTTTCAAAAAAGAAAATTGCATTTTTTCAGTCTATCGCGACAGATAGCGTCTATCATGACAGACATCGTCTATCGCGACAGACAGCACCCCACGATAGAGGCCGTCTATCGCGACAAACACTATCTATCGTGATAGACAGAGCCCACGACAGACGACAAACACGATCTATTGTGACAGACACCCATCTATCACGATAGACAGAGACCCACGATAGACACCATCTATTGTGATAGACCAAACCACAACGGACGATAGACCCTATCTATCACAACAGAAAGATACCCATGATAGACACCATCTATCGTGATCGACACCGTCTATCTCGATAGTGCAAACCACGACGGATGATAGACCCCGTCTATCGTGACAGACCAAACCACGACGGACGATAGACCCCGTCTATCGCAATAGACCAAACCACAACAGACAATAGACCCCATCTATCGTGATAGACAGAGAACCATGATAGACATCATCTATCGCGACAGACACTATCTATCATGACAGACCAAACCACAACTGATGATAGACCCCGTCTATCGTGACAGACACTGTCTATCGCGATAGACAGGCCCACGACAGACGATAGACTCGGTCTATTGTGACAGACACCCGTCTATCACGACAGATAGAGACCCACGATAGACACCGTCTATCGCGATAAACATCGTCTATCGTGACACACAGCCCCATGCGACAGCCAGTGTCTATCGTGACAGACACCGTCTATCGCGATAGACATGCATTTTCAGCAAAAAATAAAGGGGTAATTTTTTTGAAAATTTAGGCTAAATTTTGGGCATATTTGCATACTCAATTACTCATATGCTTACAAAGGCCTTAGAAAATGCACTAAACTCCTGAAGGGTCCTGATTGTCCGTTTTAACCCCTTGAACCCTGAACTGTCATAACTTTTTCATATGAAATCCATTTTTTGAGCTCTAGGGCTCTAATGCATTGATTTCCAGATAGGATATTTTGAAGTTGACCCTCTCAGGGGTAGGTAGACCAAGGGAGCTCTAGAGAAAATTTTTTTGGCAATACAAAAGGGGGAACAAGGGTCATCAAAAGTGTCTAAAATAAATTGTCTGTCAATTGAAGGTAAAAACTTGAGCTAAACTTGGAATTTTTATAGGATCATCGAGAGCTTTTGAAGAAATCAAAGCAAGTGCCATTGTGTGCAGGCTCGGGAACATGCATCCTAGGCAGCCAAGCATATCAAGGAGAAACGACTTGAGGTTGGAATATCTCTAACCCCCTCAGTTCATTCTTAGCTTAGGCTAACTACAAGTAGTTGTCTTGATTGACTAGGGGTACGATAGGAATACTCAAGTTCTAAGAGCCTCTAAATTCTCAAGTCTAAGAATAGGTTAAACTGCAATCAAGGGACAACTTAAGGGAAAAGAACTTAAACTAAGTGGACAAAAAACATCAAATACGACACACTTAAGTGCTCCTGATGATGCTTAATTAAAGACAAGAAAACACATACAAAGGAACTCAAAAGGAACAAGTGATTGGTATCAAAGAATCAGCAATGTGGTTGTACAAGGATCATTGGGTTAATTGGAAGGGCATATGAACCTTAGACCAGGAAGACACCTAGGGAGAGACCGTCAGAGTATTAGATCATTCGAGGCTAGTGTCAACCATACAGCCAGATCTTGGGCCCAACAGTTGAGTGATTACCCCTATGTGTTAGACTCAAAAACTAGTGACTCTGAGATGTCTTACAGCATGGAGAGACCCATAGGTAGCTCAGGAGCGGCATACCTAGAAAAACCCGAGGGTCCCTACAAGACTAAATTGGAATATATCAGGACCAACTGCTTAGGTGCACACATCTATGAGAATGGTCTGAGAAGATCTGTTGTCCTAATAAAAAACCCGGATCAGCCCATTGGACTAGAACACCCTGTAGTCAAGTTCGAAAATGGTTCTTACATAGATAAAGAAGGAACAATGTATGTGGTCACAAGCCAACGTGAAAGGACGGATGAATTTGGCAACATAATCTCTGAACCTGAAATAGGTGACATAGAGCAAGGGAACTTAGGAAAAGAGCCAAAAACCCCTCGAGGCAAGTCGGTTCTGACGAGAATAATCACTCCAGAGTGTGTTCCCCAAGACAATAGGAGCATAGATTTGCTTGTGAATCGAGAGACGGATGAGTCTTTTTGGATGTATAAGCCTGAGAAGCCTAACAAAGTGGAAGCACTTACCATCTATGAATTCAAAGATCCTGATAGCCCAGGCAAAGTGACTTACTTAGATGATGCTTCGGAGAGGATCTTTGTGGTCTTAGAGCATGGAAGACACACATACACTTGGAAGGGTGAATTTGTTTTTCCCCAACCTTGATCCACTGTGTCTTATGGTCACCAAGGAGCTGGAACATCTCAGGCTCATAGAACTCAAAGAGAGAGGAGTAGAGATAGACCCGAGGTGAGCTTTGCTAACCCATTGGGAAGAGAAAGAACTAGGACAGAGACGGATAGGATGGATAGGGAGAGACAGAGGGACCCAAGGAATCTAAGAAATGCAGACGAATTCCCTCTACCAAGGCCTAGAGAACACGCTAGAACCTTAAGGCCTACACAATTGGCTAAGTTGATGAAAAATTGCTTCGATGGCATAGGAGACCCGTATGACCATGTAGCAGAGTTTAGGCAAGATTTGAGAGTGGAGCAAGTTGAAAACTTGTTCACTCAATACAATGCTTTTGGTCTAACTCTCAAGAACACTGCATTGGTTTCAACCGCTTCACCAAGGCGAGTTCAGAAATATAGACCAACTTCTTGAAGCATTCATCACTGAGTTTTCCAAAAGTGGTATTAGGCATAACACGTCCTCCCTGATATACAGCTTCAAGCAAACACCCTGTCACTCTAGCACAATGGTGAGTACCAACGTGAGAAGATTCACCTCATAATTGTCAATCCGTGGAGACGTGAGGACTAGTATGAAGACTATGAGCAAGTGAAGGCACAAGTGTGTGAGTGAGAAGCACACAAGCATGCACACACATACACACACACGCGCACACAAGGCAAGAACAAGGAGAGGAACAATGGAGTTCTTTGCATTAGTCAAAAAGTCTCTTACATAAGCTCAATTCACAAACAATCTAACCCCCAAAAATGAGCTCTCTAGCTCTTTTTATAGTTTTCTAGCTAGCTTTGGTCTTGTCCAGACCTAGTGTCCGGCCTAGTTAAAAATTAGGTTCTAGAGCCTATTTGAGGGCTCAAACAGAGTCTAAAAATTATGAAAATTGATATGTAGCTAGTTCTAATACTCCTCAAGATCGAGGACTCCTCGGCTTGCACAAAATGGAGTCTATTCTACCAAAAACGGAATTTACAATGTTTGTGTAGTGATTAAAATCACTTGAGTTGTGAATGGTTCATGGGAAAAAATGATTGGGCCTTGTTGCCGTATTGTGCATGACTCCTCCGTTGCGCTAATATGCTCTTCCTCTGACTTGTGTGCCAACACTCCCCCCTTCCTAGCGTCTGTCGCCCCTGACAGACCTTTGTTCTCTCGGATGGTCGATATAGTATTGGATGACATTGGTGGCCAGTTCATGTTCTCCTATCCTTAAGCCTCTTGCTAGATCAGCTTCCAATGCCTCCCAATTTATTGCACCAGGGACCTCTAGTTGCGGGGTGGTGTAGTACTCAGAGTACATTGCTTGTTCACAAGCAAAAAGTTGGAGCAGATGTGTTGGCTTCGGTGCGAAAATCTCCGAGTGATACTCCCAGAAACCTGATCTGAACATTTCTTCAAAGGTCTGTTTGTAACAGGCAGGGAGGTATTTGATGCGCGCATGCCAGGCGTAAGCCACACGAATACTGGGGGTGGTGCTCATGTCATACACCAAGTCATAATTTCCATTGCTGAACCCCGGGAGACGTACCTGTGGTGCGGCTGCATTTCTAAAAGTTTTCAGGACTACCTGCATCATATCTAAGATTTTAAGCATCATTTGTGCTGCTACATCTTGCATGGGCTTCAAGCGCGGCATCCAGTGGCGAATGGTTCCCATCATATATGCTACCGACGGTGGTCCCTGTGGTGGCGCAATGTACGGGTAGTTCAGCCATTCCTTGCATTGCGCATTGTTCTGTACCTTGATATTGAATGCCTTCCAAGACCTGCGGCGTGGGATTGGACCGTAGCATGGATTATATAGGAGGTGTAAAGGTGCGTTGTTCCATGTGCGTAGCATTTCTGGATATGTCTCTAGAAGTTTCTGCCGCCAGGTGGGTTGACGAATTTTGCCTTTTTGCACCTCTGGAGGAAGGTCTTCGGGTTGAAATTGGGTCGCAAAGGTAGGAATCTGACCCGTGACTCTTTGTATTTCTGCATTATAATCAGCCAAGATAATATAATACGGCTTGTATTGGAGTTCAGATGAGAGGATCAGGCGTCTCGATGACAGGTTCTTGAAGTAAGCCGATTGTAGCACAGTTTCCTCTATGACCCTCATGGCCTGATTTTGCACTACTGTGCGCTCTTCGTGCGAACTCCCGATTTCCTCCACTTGACGTAGCCATGGGGGCCGTGGTGCCTCGAATGTGTCCTGAGCTTCTTCTGTTTGTTGACCTCCTGGGAATGGTTGTGGATCGTATTCTTCGTCAAACGTTTGTTCCACAGGAATTTGCACAACTTCTTCGTCCGTGGGAGCCTCTGGAGGGGAAGGTGGTCTCTCATATTGTAGTAGACGTGTTTGCAATTCAGTGACCTGTTTCTGGAGATCTTTTATGGCCTCTGCGTCTGTGAGAAGTGAAGCCGCGGAGGGGGTGGTTGGGGAGGCTGCTGTTTGTCCTTTTTGGTGTTCCTGCTTCAATTGTCCCAGTTCCTCCGATAGCTTATCATGTGCTTCAAGCAGCATGGCATAGTCTTCCAATATGATCTTGATATTATCGGGGGTCACTGCTTGAAACTTGGATGGGCTGATGGGTGCCCCCTGTGTGCTCTCAATAGCTGCCTCCAGGTTCTCTTGATTTTGTACTTGCAGTCGTCGATTCTCTTCCTGAGCGGCCGCGAGATGGCGTTCGAGTAGAGCCATATTTCGCTGGAGCTTTGAGTTGCGTTCCAGCTGTGTCCGTAGGTGACCTTCTACCACCTGTATCGCTTCCTGATCTGTGTTCTGTAACTGTACCTCCAATATGCCATGAGCTTCTTGGAGAGTTTGGAACTGTGTGTGGAGGCGAGCATTTTCCTCTTCTAGTTCCGCGAGGCGGTGCTGTAGTGTTTCTGAGTGCTCGTGCAGGCGTTCATTCTGTTGCTGGAGCTGAATGTAATCTGTCCTTAAGTTTGATATACAAGCAAGCATGGTGTCCAATGCACTTCCTATAGATGAGTGGGTGGTGTTTACAGTGGGAGATGCATGGGAAGGGAATTGGGGATGGGGAAGAGTGAATGATGTGCCTATTGAAGTCGTGTGTGTGAGTGAAATTGGTGGAGGGGGAATGGGAGGAGGTGGAATCGTGGGGGGAGGTGCCGTAGGTGGTGAAATGTCCATGCCTTCAGGAGTGGGTGCGAGTGTGGGATCTGCCATATACATTGGGATGGTAGGTGGTGTGTGTATGGAAGTGGTGAATAGATGCGAAGTGGGGTGGGGAGCTGAAAAGAAAGGAAATGGTTGAGACCCTGGTTGAAAAGTACTAGCAAGGAGGTCATGGAGGGATAGTAGAAATGGAGAGAGAGAGGTCGGGGGTTGAGGTTGTAAATTGGAGGGGGGCGCGAAGGGTTGCGTGGTAGCAGGGAAACCCATGAATGTGGATCTAGGGTCAGGATGACCTATGGCTGAGGGCATGGGGGATGGTTGTCCTAGGGCAGGCTCTGGGAGCGGTTCGGTGGAGTGTGTAGTGATGGGGGTTGCTTCAAAGATTGGGTTATCAGTGGTAGAGAATAGGGTGGAACTAGGGATGGGAGTACGGAAGATGAAGGTTGGTTCGGTGGGTTGAGTGGTCGAGGTGATTTCCACTGTTTCTGCTCTAGGGGGCGATGGTGGGGGTGTGGGTGGTTGTGGCTCTGTGGACTCCTCATGGGTGACTGGGTGCTCTTGGCTAGTCGTTTCGGTTGCTTGGGAGGTTGTCCTGATAGGTTCAGATGTAATAGTTGGCTCTTCTGCAGTTGTAATGGGAATCTGGATATTCTTACCTGAACGTGGTCGTGTCTGGAACCTTCGTGGATCATATTGAACTGGGGACCTCCGAATGGCAGTGCGCACTGCTTCCACTACCCCATATGTTTCTGCCATCAATAAGAGACCTTCCCTATACTCTGAGTCAACTCCTGCTTCTTCCAACAACTGAGTCATGAGTACTCTGCTACTCTGTTCGGTGAGTAGTTGTTGCGATCGCACTCTTTCCATAATCTGATACAGCCTTCGGAGTTCTGCTGTATAGGCTGGTGCTTCAGTGGTCTCCTCTTCATAAGCTCCTTCTTCCTCTAGGTGTCCTTGTTGTTGACCTGGCTGATCGTCGCTCCAATGTACATGTCGGCCGTCTGTAGATTTTCTTCTTCTTCGTGAAGATGTGCCTTGTTCCTCTGTATCTGAATAAAACTCCACATCAGAGAATTGTGTACTTTGTAAGAATGCTTCGAAGTCCTGGGGGTCCATTCCTTCAGCATCTCCAGTTGCAGCAAATTCAAATTCAGTTGGAGCAGGAGGAGCTGAAGGGGTAGCTTGTGTTGTAGTTGCAGATTCCGACCTGGGTATCCTGATGGTAAAGGGAGGTACTGTGGTCTCCCTTCGTGGCGATACCTCCGGAGTAGTCAGAACTTCCCTTGTCTGGACACAAGGGATCGCGCCCCTCATGCGCTTGGATTGATGTGTGGACGTCTTGAGCTTCTTAAACATTTGTAATTGTGCCCAAGTTAAGGCACGTTCAATGGGAACATCATATGCTAGGCACCGATAAATAATGCGTGTGATTGCACAGCAACCGTTCACTACTAATTTCCTAGAAGACCGTTTGTTTGCTTCATACAATTGATCTATAATCCATACTGGTAGCTTAATGGGTAACGCACCTGCTTCCGCTAAGTAGAGAGCGAACCAGATTCTCTTGTGTGGTTGTGTGAAGCGGTCTTGGCCGGGAAAGGCGAAATGTTGCATGCACATGCGGAGAGGGATGGACACGTTTGGTGTGAGTGCTGCCATGTCTTTAAGCTTCAATAGTTTCCTATCCTTCATGTTAGTGGGAACAAGAGCATCCTTTTCAGAAGGTACATGCGTGCCGTGCATATTCAAAGCGTCGCTTACCAACTCCACAGTAAGTTCAAACCTCTTCAACTCGTTGTTGCCCAGCAAGGAGGGAAGAACAAATGATCCGGGTTTGTCCTTTTCGTCATTAGCTTGTAATGTGGAGACCAAATAGTAACATCGGAGGAGATCTGGTTTAGGTAGTGGGGCTTCAAAGTATTCGGCCAGCCCTGCTCGTTGCCATATGGTCTGGAGATCCTCGGTGTTCTGTAAAGTCTCGAACTCCTTGGAGAAAAATTGGAATCGAACCCATGATCTGTCATACTCGCACTTAGACTCCCATATATACTTGGCCTCTCCTAATGGATCTGGCATGCCATTGAACCAATGAGAATTGGCATGGACTCTTTCTGTGATCCCTGTGGGTGGATCCGGCACCGGGATTTGCTGAAGGTGCCTCAGCTCCCCTGGTCGTTCAGTTGGTGGAACATCCACAGGTAGACTATCCACATCAATTCCTGCAGTGAGTATCCCTACTTGTGAGCCCGAACCTGTCGCTTCTGCCATTTTACTTCTTGCCTTCTGATTCTGTGAGAATATAGAATCATGCGTTAACATCGTAATGGACAGAATAAATCCGTAGTTGTCCCCGTCACAACATTAACATGAGGTAGATGGTGAGTTAGTGGTTAGTAAGTGCACGAAGACAGTGTGTGTAGTTAATGCTTGGGTATTCCTAAGAGACTAACGCAGTTAGTAAGTGGGGGTGAATTTACAAATTGGGGTCGGGGGGTTTATTACAGGTCTTAAGCTGCCAAATGCAGTGGATGGGTTTTTCTCTTGGTTTCGTAGAGACGCTAGAGAACATTATAGGTGTATCAGCTTGAACATGAGGCCTTTTATGGATCGATTTACAAATGATTCTGTTTGTGCTCATGGGCCTTGGTGTGTTCGTGAGTGTTGAAAACGAGTGGATGCCAGTTGTGCGAGTGAATGGGTTACGCTGTATAGGTTGTGGCTTCGGCGTAGCTATTTGCGCCCGCAAGCAAGTCTTAGGCACCCAAATTTGTCTTGATTGTGGCCTAGCCTTCATCGACTTCTTTGGCACCCAAATAGATTTCACGTTAGCAGAAGAATTTCCGAAAGACTTCTTATTAGTATCGTGTTGTTGGTTACTAATAAGAGGCTTTGCCCGTGTGGTTGGCTGGAGTGCAACCGGGTGTTCGCCTTTCCGCACCCACACTTGTTTCACTTGCTGGGACATTTTGCTGCGCAAGTACTCTGGATCCCGGACATAGGTAGTACTCTGCTTCTTCTGCCTTGGATCCACCTTTGGTTGTTGCCTCCTTCTGGCCTTTGGAAAAGAAGGGAGTTCCTTTGCATCCCTGACTCCTTTTTTGCGAGTATCATTCCTCTGCATCACATAGTTTTGGACAAGAATAACATGGTCATCTTCATGTGTATTCCTGGAAGGACCAGGAGTCTGTGCCTTTCCTAATTCCTTGAGTGCTCCATTATCTAACTCTACTGTAATTCGACTATGATTGACCCAAACCTGAAGAAGTCCACTTCTTAAGTTTAAGTTAACTCCTTGGTCATAGATCCAATCTTGACCCAAGACAAGAGGTTCAGTGAGATCCTCGTCTTGACACACTAGTACTTTAAGTGTTATAGCCTCATCATGAATATAGAGGGGAAGTTCCACCTCGCCCATGCAAGGGGTTTCCACGCCTCCCAATCCTATGAGATACGCTTCCACAGGATTGACAGTTAACTGCAACTCTTGACAGTAAGACAATTTAACAGCACTAGTGGCTGCACCTGAGTCAATCAAGGCTCTTACGGTCCTTGCACTCTTTCCTTGTCCTATATCTAGGGTTATGAAAGGACGTCGGTCAATTATTCTATGCAAGCTTGTTCCTGCGACTTCACACATGGCCATAGGATATCCTTGATCTGCATAGTCATTCGTTCTAGGCTGATCTCTACCTTGCTTTCGTAACTTCATCCTTCTGATGCGTTCTAAAGCTTCTGCTTGAGCTTCTTCTCGAACTCGCTTTTCTTCCTCTTTGCGTTTCTTAGCAGTGTTGAGTCGGCTGAGCATTTCCTCCGTGAGGGGTTCCTGATACAACTTGACTCTGCAACCGCTAATATAGTTTGGGAGAATATCACCTTCTAGCGTGGCTAATTGCACTGCTCCACTCGTGGAGATCCTATTGATAATCATAGGTCCGTAGCCTCTCTTTTCTAGTTTCCTTGCGTGTTGTTTCAGTGTATAGACTAAAACTAGATCTCCTGCTTTCAAGCCCTTATCCTTCACATGGGCATCGAAATATGCCTTCTGTCTCTTCTTGGCTGCATATATTCCGGCAGCGGCTCTCAGTCTTGTTTCCCCTAATCGTTCAAGGTCAAAGATCCTAGAGGAGAGTTCATGACCTGTCCATTCGTACTCTTGTGCTACTTTCAACGTAGGGATCAAAAAGTCTAGCGGTAGCACAGCATTTTGACCAAACACCATTTGAAAGGGCGTGGCTTGGAGTACCGTTTTGTAGGCAACTCGGTATGCCCAAACAGCATGGTGTAGCTGTTTGTCCCAATCAGAGCGTTTATTATTCACTAATTTCGTCAAAACATTGCATAAGATCTTGTTGGTGCTCTCAGCTTGGCCATTTGCTTGAGGGTGATAGGGGGCAGACTTCTTATGTATTACCAAGAATTCTTGGAGCAGATTTTCAATAACTTCGTTCAAGAAGTGAGTGCCCCTATCGCTTACAAGCTCTATGGGTAGTCCGTATCTAGTGAACACATTCTCAAATAAAAACTTAGCAGTTGTTTGAGCATCGTTCTTCGTTGTGGCTTTTACCTCCACCCACTTAGTTAGATAGTCTGTTGCAACAATGATATATTCTGCATGGGAACCCTTAGCTGGGGGATTAATAGGACCTACGAAGTCTATTCCCCACTTAGAGAATGCACGTCCACCCATCATAGGTTTTAGTGGCATCTCATCTTTACATATAGGATACTGAGTTCTCTGACAGACATCACATCGTTTCACATAGGCATGTGCGTCCATGTGAAGGGTAGGCCACCAGAAGCCCGCAAATAGTATTGCCTTGATCACCCGATCTGGTCCAAAGTGTCCTCCTGCTACACCTTGGTGAGCAGTGTCCAAGATCTTGAGATACTCACTCTCATGGACACATAGTCTCAGGTAACCGTCTTTACCATGCTTGTATAGATTATCACCAATGAGTGAATAATCCTGGGCTTCTTGTTCTAAACGTTTTTGCCTAGCCAGAGTCATGTCTGGAGGGAATGTGTTTGTCCTCAGGAAGGATACTAGAGGTTCACTCCAATCTGGCACAATGGATACTTGATAAAGAGTGGCGTGTTCCACAGGTGGTTTAGTGCAACAGATTGGGCATTCCTTGCACAACTTTTGGACATCTGCTTCCATAGTTGGCCAATGTACTCCGAGTCTCTTTAGGGTCTGTAAAGTTCGTTGCTTTGAGTAATGTTGCTCTAATGCACCTACATGTGCTAATTGCAACCATTTAGCGTACTCATCCTCTTCTACGCAACAAGCCAAGATCCCTTGATCTGTGTGCTTGTACATACTTCCTGCCATGATGTGGTACTTTTGGGCTCTCACAACCTCCCTATTCCGTGTGTTCACCACTGGATGATTAGGCCCGTACGTCAATACTGGTACTAATGGCTTAGCCCACTGCGGTACAACTTCCAAATTAAACAAGTAAGCATCAGGAAGATCATCTGATACTCCTTGTGGGGCTTCTCCAGATGTGAGTCTAGAGAGATGATCTGCTCTTAAATGAGTCCTACCTTTTCTTACCACAACCTCAAAGTCATATTCCATGAGCAAGAGAAACCACCTCACTAATCTTCCTGTATTGCATGGTTTGTTTACGAGGTATAGCAAAGCCTGATGATCAGTAAAAAATTTAAACTTATTTGCAAGCAAATAGTGTCTAAATTTCTTAACTGCATATACCATGCCTAAACCTTCTCTCTCCGTAGTGGTGTAATTTCGTTCAGCTGCATTCAACTGTCTACTAGCATAGGCAATTGGAAGATCCATATTACCTTCACCAGTAGGTTGTGCAAGCACACATCCAATGGCATAATTGGATGCATCCACGTGAACATGGAATGGCTTGTTCCAATCTGGTGTGGTCAAGATTGGTGCTGAACATAATCGCCGTTTAAGCTCCTGGAAGGAGTTCTCGCATTCGTCAGTCCACTCAAAGTTGGTCAAAAGTCCATACAGAGGCTTTGCTATGATGGCATACATGTGTATAAACCGACGGTAGTAACCACAATGTCCCATGAAAGCTTGTACTTCCTTGACATTCCTTGGCCTAGGTAGCTCTGCTATAGCTCTCACTTTCTCTTCATCAGTAGATATGCCATTCTTTGACACTATGTGTCCTAAAATCTTGCCTTGCCTGACCATAAAAACGCACTTTTCTGGGTTCAGGCAGACCTGATATTCTCTACATTTGTCAAAGATTTGTCTGAGTTCAGAAATATGGGTTTGTCTAATGTTGGAATGAGCACAAAGATCATCAACATAGACTTCTAAATTCTTCCTCAGGAACTCCTTAAACACATGGCACATCAGCCTCTGGAAGGTTGCTGGTGCATTGGTAAGCCCAAATGGCATTACTCTAAAGGCAAATATGCCCCACTCTGTGGCAAAGGCTGTCTTATGCTGATCCTCTGGAGCTATGGCTACTTGATTGTAGCCCAAAAATCCATCAAGGAAACTGTACACTTCCTTGCCTGCCACTCTTTCTAAGAGATGTTCTGTGATGGGAAGCGGATAGTTATCTCGAATCGTGGCTGCATTAACCTTTTTCAAGTTAATGCACACACGCAGTTTGCCATTCTTCTTGGGCACCACTACGATGGGGGATACCCATTCAGTGTGCTCAATTTCATAGATAAATCCAGCTTCAACCAGTCTATCTATCTCTTCTTTGATCTTAGCAGCGTAATTATCGTTATATGTGTAGGGCTTTTGCTTAGAGGGTTTAGCATCTGAGGTCATGGGGATGGTGTGTGAGCATATGTCAGGGTCAACACCTTTCAAATCCTTGTAACTCCAAGCGAACACATCTCTGTATTCTCTTAGCAAGGCAATTAACGCATGCTCTTCTTCCTCTGTTAGGTCATGGCCTATGTACGTGCATCTCTCCTCTCCTTCTTCTAGGGCCACTACTATTTTCTTGGTGGTTTCTTTGTTATCATAGGCCTCTCCTGCTTGAGCCTCTCGTTTAGGCATTCTTATCATGACTCTCCTGTCATCTATCTCATATTTCTTAAAATTTTCAGGGACCTCAAACAAAGATTCTTCCTCTTCTGGTGAGACTTCTCTCTTCTTCCGTTTCTTTCCTTCTTCCTCTGGGGTCACATGTGTGGATAATCTTACATCACTTGTAAGCTCTCCGTACCTCTGGGGTTGAAATTCTACTTCATGGAAGTATTCTTCATCTGATGCAAATGGTGGGTCCATGATGATTGACTCTAGGTCGGAGTCACTTGCATCCTCAAAGGCATCAGGGTTAGGTTCGCATTCTTCTAGAACTGCCTCTCCCATGATTGGCTCTATGGAGAAGACTGAAATATCATAGCCATCCTCATCACAGTGAGGTGTCCATTGTTCTTCATTGATGGCTACATCCATTGTTGCTAGGATTTCTGCCCAGCCATGGGGTTCAAATTCCTCATCAGGAAAAACTACAGGTGCATAGGCTGGGTCTTGAATTGATCTATGTGTTTCTTTTGCACCTACCTCTCTGGCTTTCTCTCTCTTCTCTTCTTCTACTGCGACCTTGCACATCCATAAATGAGTGTCTTCATGCATCCATGAGGATCCTGATCCTATGGAATGCACAGATTCCGTATCATCCTTGGCTCTATGGATGGGATTCCATTGGATAGGAGGGACATCTCTATGAGAGTAATCCTTGAGATTGACTTTGGTCGTAACACCTAAGTGTTGCAGGTACAAAGAATTAGTTCCCCAATCCTGTACCACTTGCAACTGTCGCATGAATGGTCGTCCCAAAATCATCTCATAGGCATGATTTTTGCTAAAGTCACATATAGCAAAGGTATGTTCAAACTCGACACCACAAGTGGTGAGAGTTATTCCTTCTAGCAATCCTAGGGGTCTCTCTATGTGACCATCGGCCATCTGCAATTTCATTCTCGTTGGCCTGAGTGCCGGCTTGCCCCAACGCTTCCATAGGGAAGTGGTGGCAATTGCAACTCCTGCACCTGAGTCCAAAATTGCCTTGGTGGTGTACTCCTGATAAGTAATGGGAAGATAGGTGTTCCCTTCTTCACCTTCACACATATCTCCTATCTTATCCAAGGGTATTTCTGGCACTGTCCTATGTGATCCTACTTGGGAACGAGGTTTTGCTATCTCTGGTACTTGTTTGGCTACATGTTTCCACACTTCTGGTCTAACCTTGAGTAGCTCTTCTAACTTGAGATTGCACTGCACTTTAGTATTTTTCACTACCTCTGTGTTCCTAGGTATGACTGAATCTTCGTTTCTGACCAAGACTGTGGGTGCTCTCATACACGTGGACTTGGCTTCCCAGGGGCCTGTGAAATGGGGTAGCTCTTGTATGGAATTGGATTCAAAGTCCAATCTCTCGTGAGACTGAGTACTCTCATGCTCCCCGTAAATAGATGGGATGTCTTGTGGGAATTGGTCGTGTGCATCATCCACAAGTTCAAAGGGAGGGGCGACTTCACTTTCATTATCCCATTTATCTTCTTGAATTTCTCGTAGGAAGTCTGGTGCAAACCGATTCATAGAAGAAGAAGTGTCTGGCTCCGTAGAATTAGGCACATAAGCAACTTGGGAAGGAGGGCTTATTCTATCCTTGGCTCTTTCCTCGCTCTCACAGATGTTTGGAGCACAAGCTTCCTGGGGAGGATTACTTATTCTATGACTTTTCCGAACAGGCTCATATGCTCCCTGAGAAGGAATGTAGGCAACCTGTGGAGGTACGTGAGCTTTCGAGGGAGGCTTATCTGCCTTTTGGGGGGAAAGATAAGCTTCTTGAGGAGGCACATGGGCTTCCTGAAGAGGCTGGCTTATCCGTTCTCTTCCCCTTTCCTTTCTTTGAGGGGCAGGTTCCTTTTCTGAGTGTGCCATTAGATTCTCCATTCTTTCCAGAAAAGGGGGGTTGTCTGGTTCAGTGGAATTGCGCACATAAGCTTCCGGTGGGGGATGGGTCATGTTTTTGCTTGCTTTATCTCTTTCTTGATTTTTTTCTTCCTTGGCAGATCTGGCAATTATGCCCTCTAACTTCTCTAGAAGTCCATCCAAGTGTAATTGTGTCTTGGCTGAGCCCGAATAATTGAAAAGGCGACTGGCTTCAAACATAGTCTGAGCCAATGCGACCATTTTCGCGCAAAGCTTGGTTCTTTCTATCTCTAGGTCAGCTCTAGGGTAGCACTTGTCATGATCCGTTACATTTGGCCCTTCTTGGATTCTGGCCTGATATGCTTTAAGCATCATGTCTATGTCTTTGGGAGTGGGATCAGCTAATACTGATCCTGCTAGGGGCGGTGGGTGGGTTACGTGGGGTGTGTTAGAGGGTGGAGGGATGGAGGGTGATGGGGATGGTAGCGGTGGGAATGTGTGAGAGTGCGGTTGAGATGTGATCTCTATGATTTTGGCCTTGGTTTCTCGTAGACTTTCCTCTAGTTCACTCATCTTCTTTGCCCATTGCCTTTTCATTCTTTCACGACTATCTCTCCAAGCTCTAGTTCTTTTCTTTGTCATGCTCTCAGTTTCACTAACTTCTGGGCTCTTTTCCTGGCCTACAGTTTGGTTTTGCTGCAAAGCTTGAGCTCTTGTGACCACTTGCACTGGTGCAGTGGAAGTCACACTCCCTGTGGAGTCTACAACCAACCCAATAACATTTATAGGAGTGATTTTTGGCATATTATTAGGATTTTTAGGGCAATCTCGTAAGAGATGCTCTTTCCCACACTCTTGGCAATAACCTTGGATCGTTACTGACTGGGGTTGTGTAGGTGGAGGCAAGGGACAGTCACGAATGAGGTGATCTCCTTGACATCTGTAGCACGGTCCTCTTGGGAATGGAGATCTTACCTGCCTAGGTTGAGGCCTAGGGTTGGGATTTGCGTACATGACATTTGCGTAATCCGATTCCCAACTAGATTCATTTGGCTCTTCACTATAGTAAGACTCACCATGTTCAGGAGACTGCATGAAGTAAGCCTGAGGACTCTCAACATGCGTAGAATCGAAGCTATGGTCACTGGGATCATTTTCTGAAAGCAATGGTGTTATGGGGACTATAGCTCGGTTTAGGTTTTCTTCTGTAGCTGCATACTTCACAGGGATCAAGTTGGATGGAGCTGGAGGTTGTTGGGCTAACACAGGCTGAGGCCTTTGCTGGGCTTGGTATTGTGGTTGGTAGGTCTGTTGAGGCCTAGCATACTGTTGTGGTTGGTATTGGTTCTGGTATCTGCCTTGTTGAGGGGATGGCTGAGGGTAGGCTTGCCTAACCGCTTGCTTGTTGTATGGGCAGTCTTGTGCTGTGCGATTTGTGTATCTTCGTTCTATGGTGCAGTACTGGCTACTAGGGTTCACTTGGGGTTGAGCCATAATGGGACATACATTCACCATGTGGTCGCCACCACATGTGTAGCATCTCTTCACAGGGGCAAATCTCGGAATTTGTTTGCTAGAGACACCTAATTTCTGAGCCACTTTCTCTGCAAGTTCCTCAATTGATGTGGATTGCGTGGAAGATAGGCTAGAGGCACCATCAGAATCTTTGTAGATTTTGGAAAGCTCTAACTCCTCCCCTAGGTTATCCTCAATGTCAATGCACATGCGTACACACTCTTCTATGGTCCTAGGGTCTTTCAAGTACACATATGATCTTAATTTGGTACTTAGCAATCCATCTAAGAATAAAGCCACTTGCTTAGCTGGTGTGGGGAGCTCCGTAATAGGGCATCTTTCAAGATATTGCCTAAATCTTCGTCCTGCAAGTCTCACAGTCTCTTGAGGGGTTTGCTTGAAGCTGTGAATCAATGAGGAGGTATTATGTCTTATGCCACTCTTAGAGAATTCAATAACGAAAGCCTCCAGGAGTTGGTCTATGCTCCTAAATTGTCTCTCATTCAATGGTTGGAACCACGTAAGGGCTGTGTTCCTAAGGGTTAGACCAAAGGCATTATATTGTGTGAATAGATCCTCCACTTGTTCTGCTCTCAAGACTTGCCTAAACTCTGCCACATGATCGTATGGGTCTCCTGTGCCATCAAAGTAATTTTTCATGGACTTAACTAGCTGAGTTGGTCTCAAAGTCCTGGTGTGTTCTCTAGGTCGTGGTAGAGGGAACTCATCCGCATTTCTTTGATTCCTGTGAGCTCTATGTATCTCCGGTTCTACTCTATTCGTTTCCGTCCTCGTTCTTTCTCTGCCCCCTGAGTTGGCAAAACTTACTTCTGGCCTATCTCTATTTCTGTCTCTTTGAGTTCCATGAGCTTGGGATGTTCCCGCTCCAGGGTGACCGTAGGACACATGGGATCTTGGTTGGGGGAAAATGATTTCACCTTTCCAAGTGTAAGCATGCCTATCATTTTCTGTCACCACGAAGATCCTTTCTGAGGCGTGATCTAAGTAGGTCACTCTGCCTGGGCTATCAGGATCCTTAAGCTCATAGATCATGATTGTTCCTACATCAAATGGCCGACCAGATTTATATCTCCAAAAGGCTTCTTCAGTTTCTCGGTTCAGAAGGAGATCTATGCTCTTATTATCTTGGGGAATCCACTCTGGTGTGATTATTCTCGCAAGAACAGATTTTCCTCGGGGTGTTCTAGGTTCTACTCCCATGTTTCCTTGTTCCAAGTCACCTAAGTCCGCTTCTGAGATTACATTTCCAAATTCATCTGTCCTATCTGGGTGACTGGTGACTACGTATATGGTTCCTTCTTTGTCCAGGTATGCACCGTTTTCAAACTTGACAGCTGGATGCTCTAGTCCTATGGATTGGTCAGGGTTTTTAATCTGGACCACGGATCTTCCTAGGCCATCCTCATAGATGCTAGCACCTAATCGGTTGTTCCTAAGGTATTCCAACTGTGTTTTGTAAGGGCCTTCTACCCTGTACAAGTATGGCACACCTGAACTCCCCGCAGGTCTGTCCATGCCTTGAGACATCTCTGACTCACTGGTCTCGGAGCTAGGGTAGTACGAGTGGTGGCTCAACTGCTGGGCCCAAGACCTAGCAGTGTGGTTAACACTAGCCTCTGAAGATCTAAGGCTTTGTCTCTCCCTTACTAGATGTCGTCCTGATCTAAGGTTCATATGTCTATCTAAGTAGCCCAATTCTTTGCCCAGAGTACAACCTCGTTGTTGGTTACTTTAGATTAGTCGCTTGGTTCTTTTTAGTTATTTTATCGTGTTTAAGGTCTTGTCTGATATCACGTCGTCAGGAATATTTGAACGTTGTTTCACACTTACAGTTGATCGTTCCACGTTAAGTTCTTTTCCTTTAAAATTCTCGACAGTACAAGGATTATGCCCTTAGCTTGAGCTTGAAAGTTTAGGTATGCTTCAACTTGATAGTTGCCTATCGTCGCCCTAACTTACTCCTACTTCTGATCGTTCTTAGCCTAAGCTAGGAATTGACGAAGAGGAGATGAGAGTATTCCGACCTTTCTTGCTGAACCTTGCTCTTTAGTGCTCGAGAAGTTGATTCTCAAGCTTGCGCAAAACCCTTGCTTGGACGCTCTCAATTGCTTCTCAATAGACCTGCATCAATCCCAAGATTAGCTCCAAGTTGACCTTTCACTTGATAGACAATTTATTTCAGACACTTTTTTTAATGACCCTTGTTCCCCCTTTTGTATTGCTAGAAATTTCCTCTAGAGCTCCCTTGGTGTTTCTACCCCTCTGTGTGTCAACTTCCAAATATCCTATCTGAAAATCAACGCGTTATTCTTATAAAAAACAGTTGAGGGCGTGTAGTATATGCCAAGAGCTTTCCGACAAGCCCTAGAGCTCCAAAATTGGATTTCGTATGGAAAAGTTATGACCGTTCAGGGTTTAGGGGGTTAACTAGACAAACAGAACCTTTCAAGGGTTTTAATGCATTTTTCTAAGGCCTTTGTAAGTGTAGGAGTATTTGAGAGTGCAAATATGCCCAAAATTTAGCCTAAATTTCCAAAAATTTTACCCCTTAATTTTTGCCGAAAATGTCTGTCTGTCGCGATAGACGGTATCTGTCGCGATAGACGGTGTCTGTCGCGATAGACAGTGTCTATCGTGGAATTTTGGTCTGTCGCGATAGACGGTGTCTGTCGTGGAATTTTGGTCTGTCGCGATAGACGGTGTCTGTCGCGATAGACGCTGTCTGTCGTCTGTCGTGATTTGGTCTGTCGCGATAGACGGTGTCTGTCGCGATAGACGGGTCTATCGTGGGTTTCTGTCTGTCGCGATAGATGGTGTCTGTCGCGATAGATAGTGTCTATCGTGGAATTTTGGTCTGTCGCGATAGACGGTGTCTGTCGCGATAGACGCTGTCTGTCGTCTGTCGTGATTTGGTCTGTCGCGATAGACGGTGTCTGTCGCGATAGACAGTGTCTGTCGCGGAATTTTGGTCTGTCGCGATAGACGGTGTCTATCGCGATAGACGCTGTCTGTCGTCTGTCGTGATTTGGTCTGTCGCGATAGACGGTGTCTGTCGCGATAGACGGTGTCTGTCGCGATAGACGGTGTCTATCGTGGAATTTTGGTCTGTCGCGATAGACGGTGTCTGTCGCGATAGACGCTGTCTGTCGTCTGTCGTGATTTGGTCTGTCGCGATAGACGGTGTCTGTCGCGATAGACTGAAAAAACGCAAATTTTTGAGAAAATTCTAGTGATTTAGAGTGCCTTAATGGTGTAGGTTACCGTGCCAAACATGCATTCACAAAATTTTAAGTTTTTCTGTCTGTCGCGACAGACAGAGGTCGTCGTCCCGGGAACTGTGCAGAGTCTGTCGTACCTGCGCACACTGCTGGAGGAGGTGGTACCGCAAGTTCCTGCAACAAAAGCTCAAAAACACACCAAAAACAGCTAGCATGCAAGCTCTCTCTCGCTCTCTCTCACAATGAAATGAGGGAAATGAGGTGGGGAGTGTAATATGACCCAAAAACTGAAATTTTGGTGGAGATGGAGATGGAGGTGAGAGATGGTGGGGATGATGATGGTGATGATGGTGATGCGAAAGTAAGGAAAAAATGAAGAAAAATAAAGAGAAGGAAGGATTTTACCTATAACTCCAATGTCTCAACTCGACGTCTTACCATCACACGCTCGTCCTCGAAGCTCTCTCCCCGGCAACGGCGCCAAATTTGGTGTCACTCTAGCACAATGGTGAGTACCAACGTGAGAAGATTCACCTCATAATTGTCAATCCGTGGAGACGTGAGGACTAGTATGAAGACTATGAGCAAGTGAAGGCACAAGTGTGTGAGTGAGAAGCACACAAGCATGCACACACATACACACACACGCGCACACAAGGCAAGAACAAGGAGAGGAACAATGGAGTTCTTTGCATTAGTCAAAAAGTCTCTTACATAAGCTCAATTCACAAACAATCTAACCCCCAAAAATGAGCTCTCTAGCTCTTTTTATAGTTTTCTAGCTAGCTTTGGTCTTGTCCAGACCTAGTGTCCGGCCTAGTTAAAAATTAGGTTCTAGAGCCTATTTGAGGGCTCAAACAGAGTCTAAAAATTATGAAAATTGATATGTAGCTAGTTCTAATACTCCTCAAGATCGAGGACTCCTCGGCTTGCACAAAATGGAGTCTATTCTACCAAAAACGGAATTTACAATGTTTGTGTAGTGATTAAAATCACTTGAGTTGTGAATGGTTCATGGGAAAAAATGATTGGGCCTTGTTGCCGTATTGTGCATGACTCCTCCGTTGCGCTAATATGCTCTTCCTCTGACTTGTGTGCCAACACACCCCAAGAGACAGTGAGGCTCGTAGGGAGAAGGTTTAGGCAATACCTAGAGAGATGCCCTGCTCCAAAGTTACCCACTCCAGCCAAACAAGTGGCCTTATTTCTATACGGATTATTAAGTACCAAACTGAGATCATATGTGTACTTGAAGGACCCTAGATCCATAGAAGAATGTGTACACATGTGCATAGACATTGAGGATAATCTAGGGGAGGAATTAGAGCTCTCAAAGATCTACAAACATTCAGATAGTTCTACAAGGATCTAGCAGAAAAGGTAGCTCAGAAATTAGGTGTTTCTAGCAAGCAGATTCCTAAATTTGCCCCAAGGAAACGATGCTACACCTGTGGAGGAGACCATATGGCGAATGTGTGCCCTATCATGGCTCAACCCCAAGTGAACCCTAATAGCCAATACTGCACCATAGAAAGGAGATACATTGTTGCTCTAGCACAATGGTGAGAACCACGTTAAGAAGCTCCACCTCCTTAATGTCAATCCGCGGAAGAGATAGGAGTGATATGAAGATCGTGAATGTGAGATGAAGTGAGAGTGAAGGTGAGAAGCACCAAGATGCACACACACATACACACACACAACGAAGAGACAAGCAAGACACAATGGAAGGTGGGAAATTAACTCTATTATTCAAGAACACTATTACAAGCTCAAAATAGCTCTAAGCTCACACTAGCCAACACTAACCACCTCAAAAATGAGCTCTCTAGCTCTTTTTATAGTTTCTAGACTAGTTTTGACCGGTTTCACATCTAGTGACCGGCATAGTTAAAAAATAGGTCGGTGTCTAAAAATAACAAAAATTGATACGCTTGTTCTACCTAAGCTCCTCAAGCTCGAGGACTCCTCGGCTTGCACAAAATGGAGCTATGGATAACAAAATGGGGTTTTCTATGTTACATATGTTACAATAGTGATAAAAATCACTGTTGGAGGTTTTTGAAAAGTATTTTTAGAACATGATTCTTTGAAAAAAGATTTGACTGGCTTCCTGCTCCGTCGTTACATGCTTCTGCGTCGTCTGTGCCTCTGGCTGCTTCCAACACCCCCCTCCCTCTCGCTTCTGTCGTCCCTGACAGAACCTTGTTGTGAGGTCTGCCGGATGTAGTTTTGTAGGAGGTCTTGAGCGAGGGTGTGCTCGGAGATACGAATGCCTCGGGCCAGATCTGCCTCGAGTTTCTCCCAGTCGATTGGTTGCGGTTCTTCCGGTGGCGGGAGCTGATAGTGTGTGGAGTAGACCATTCGTTCACAGGCAAATAAGTGTAATAAATGTGTAGGCCTGCTTATGAATACCTCTGAATGGTATTCCCAGAAGCCGGTTGTGAACATCTCTTCGAATGTCTGCTTGTAGCACGCCGGGAGGTACTTTATTCTGTAGTGCCAGGCATAACACACCCGTAGCGATGGCGTTGTACTCATATCATATACCAGGTCAAAATTGCCATGCTCAAAGCCCGGGGTGTTGACATGGGGTGCCTTGACGCGTCGGAAGACTTTAAAAATCATTTGCATCATGTCAAAGATTTTGACAGTCATATGCGCCGCTATATCATCCATATGCTTTAATCTAGGGAGCCAGTGGCGAATTGTAGCCATCATGTAGCCAACAGTTGGTAACTCAATGGGTGGCTTAAAATAGGGGTAATTCAACCAGTCTTGGCACTGCTTATTGTTTTGTACCTTAATAGCAAAGGCAGTCTAGGAGCGGCGTCGTGGCACTGGTCCCCAACATGGGTTGTACTTCAAATGCAAAGGTGCCTTTACCCATGTACTCATCATTTCTGGATACTGCTGTAGTAAATCTTTTCGCCACTCTGGTTGATAGATCTTTCCTTGCTGCGCATCCAGTGGTAGATCGGCCTCCTCGAATTGAGTTGCATGCGATGGTTTCTTACCTGTCTCTTTCTCAATGGCTAACTGGTATTCAGCCATTAACATAAAATACGGTTTATACTGTAGCTCGTGCCCAGATATGTATCATCGCGGGGCCAAATGAGCAAAGACTGGAGACTGTAATATTCTTTCTTCTATCATCACCATGGCATGTAATTGTGCCTCTACTCTCGCTGAGTGCGTTGTTCCAAGTTCCTCAATAGTCTTCATCCACGCGGGGGTCGAAAGTTCGTACGTCATCTGACCTTCGGCCGTGACGCGTCCGCCTGGATGGGTTGTGGCTCGTACGCTTCTTCAAACGTTTCCTCCACCGGAATGGTGACCGTTTCTTCCTCAGCTGGAAGCTCAGGTGGGGAATCTGGCCTTGGTGGTGCTTCATGTACTGCAATCCTTGATTCAAGGTTCGATACCTGGGCCCGTAATGCGTTGAGTTCCTCTAAGATGTCAGGAGAGGGGTCCACAGGTGCTGGTATGTCTTGGTGTGCCGGTTCTCGTAACTGGAGTAATTTGTGATCTTCTTTGAGTTTCTGTAACTCCTCGTTCATGCGGTCGTATTCATCTAGCAATCGTACATGATCCTCTAGCAGCATCCGCATCGAGTCTGAAGGAATGGCTTTGAACCTGCTAGGACTGAGTGGTTGGTCTGGGTGGTCAAGCGCTGCTTCTAAGTTTTCTCGGTTCTGATCTTGTAAGCGCTGGTTTTTTTCCTTGGCGGCTGCTAGGTGTCTTCGTAGTAAGCCCATGTTTCGTGTTAGCATTGCATTGCGGACTGTCTGGGCTCTTAGTAAGTTATCCAGGTCAGCAGTGGCTTCCTTGGTCTTTTCTTCGCTTTCTAGTTCCAATTTGTGATAAGCCTCACATAATTCCTGGTAGCGGGTGTTCAGAGAGGCATTCTCAATAGACAATAAATTAAGCTGCGACTGTAAGTCATTGGTTGTCCTCTGCAGCTGCTGATAATTATCACCAAGAGATGTGAACTCATCTCTTACTTGCGTCATACACATGAACATCTGTCGGAATGCATTATCTACAGTGGGTGATAGTATTAATGGGGTGCTAAATGAAGATGCAGTTGGTGTAGATGCAACGGGAATGGGGAATGGGGGTGGGAAGGTGGATGATGTAGTGATTGTTGAAAATTGTGATGTGCCTAAAAATGTTTGTGCCGTGAGTGAAGTGAGTGATGGTGCAGTGGGTGGTGAGGTGTCCATGTCAGTGGACGTATCTAGTGCGGTGACCGTGAATATGGGTGTGATCGTGGGTACTCGTGCTGGTGTAAATACGGGATTTACAAAGGTTGAGGGGTAATTTACAGGGGGGCTGGCTGGAGCAGCTTGGTAGAAAGGGGAAAGAGGGGTTACAGTGGGTCGGGGGGGTGAGACGGGGGAGAAGGTTAATGGCGGTGGGAATGGGAAAAGGGGTCTTGGAGTTGTGGGGAAAGATGGAAAAGATTGATGAAGGAATGGGTTGGATAGAAAGGTGGGTGTGGGAGGGGGTAGACTAGGGCTAATGGGTGCGGGAATTGTGGGGTTAGTGGTCGTAAAGACAATTTCTGCAACGCCACCGGCGAATGAAGATGTTGGTCTGGGGGAAGGAGGGTGAAGAGGGGAGGCTGGATGGACGGGCGGTGAGAGAGGAGCGGTTGGGGTGGTCGGTACTTCAGTGACTACTGAGATTTGTACAGCTGTAGCGCGGGGTGGGGAATCTACAAAGATGGTTTCTACAGCAAACGAACTCTCGGGGACGAGGCGTGCCTCTCTGGCTTGTTCTGAAGACTGTGCTCCTGTTGGTACACGAATGTATTCGCCGGGCTTTGAAAGTAGTCGTACTCTACGGGGGTCAAACTGTGGTAGTGGCTTTCGTTGCAAGTACCTGAGTGCTTCGTTGGAGCCTACTGATTTGACTAACTCTCTGAATCCTTTGATGTATGCGTCTTCGAATCGGCCTGTGACAAGTTCTTGTTCTATTATTGTTTGACTCTCTTCCTCTGTCAGCTTTTTGCGTGCCCAAACTTTTTCCATAGTTCTATACAGCTTCTTGATAGCTAGTGTGTAAGCTGCTGCTTCGTAAGTTTCATCTTCATGGGTACTTGTATCACCATGTGTGTCTGTTTGTTGGCCTTGGCCATCTGTCTGTTCATGCTCTTGGGATTCCTGAGTTCCCTGGCTAGCTTCGTCGTCTCCTTCGTCGTCATCGGTTGTTGTTCTTTCGTCATCAGAGCTGGACACGATCTGTCCTTGTGGCTGATCCCTGGGTGTGGTAGGGTAGCTAGGCCTTTCAAATTCTTGAGAAAACAATTGTCCTTCTGAAAACTGGAACTCATTGGAGAATGCATCGGGCATCTCAAAATCAAAAGTTTGGTCCAGTGGCTCTGCTTGTCTTGCTTCTAAATGGGGTATTAGAAAAGAGAAAGCTTCCGCACCAATAGTGGTGGGAAGTTCAGCTGCTGTGGTGATAGGTTCTGTGGTTGTGGCTGTTTGAGGTGCAACAGTACTGGTGGTGCCCTCCGGCGTAACTGGTCTTGATAACCGTATACGAATTGGTGGTACCGTGGGAGTGGCTGCTATTGGTGGCTGCTCTGGAGATGGTTGTGGCGAGGGTGATTCTGGGACTTGTAGGCACGGGATAGTGCCTCTCATCCGCTTTCCCGCTCTGCCTTTGCTAGACTTTCTAGCCTTCCTAGTGGTGCCTTTAAATGCTTTCAGTTCCTCACTGGTCATGGCACGCTCAATTGGTAAGTCATACGCCAAGCACATATATATGATCCTGGTGAGGGCGCAGCATCCATTGATTACCTTCTTTCGCTCCCACCTATGTTGTGCCAAATAGAGCTGATCAATTATCCAGCTGGCTAGATCAACCGTTTGAGGTCCAGTACATGCTAAGTATAAACCAAACCAGATTCTCTTGTGGGGCATGGTAAAACGATCCTGAGCTGGGAAAGCAAAGTGCTGCATGCATATCCGTAATGGCTTAGAGAGCTCAGGTGTTATAGCAGAAATATCCTCCCACTTAGTAACATCACCACGTTTCATTTGCTCTGGGACTAGCCGTTCTCTCTCTGTCGGAGTGTGCGTTCCATGTATTTTCAGAGCTGCGCGAATTAAATCTTTAGAAAAATAAAACCTTCTGAATGGAGGATCATTTACCAAGGATGGTAACATGAATGTTCCGGGTAGATCCTTGTTCTCTGAAGCCGTTAAGGTGGTTACCAAGTAAAAACATCTGTAAAAATCGGGTTTAGGCAGAGGGTCACTAAAATATTCTGTAAATCCTGCTCGTGCCCAAACGTGCGTTAGATCTTGTGTATTCTGTAGTCCTTCAAATTCTCTTGAAAAGAACTGGTACTTGGCCCATGTGCGAAGATCAAATGCCAAATTGGCCTCAAATATGAAATCAGCGTCTGTTAATGGTCCTGCTAGGCCTTGAAACCAATGAGAATTACGATGAATCTTCTCAGTATATCCTCTAGGAGGATCATCGATGGGCATGGGTCCTGGAAAACCTTGAAACTCTGGTGGTTGCATCGTAGGATAAGATTCCATTAGTAATTCTCCAATAGTGGCCATCGGTGCACTAGGGCCAGCTTCTAATGGTCCTGCTTCGGTTTGCATGATGACTGACGAGCTAATGGAAAAGATCTGCTACAAAAGATTAACACATTAGCATGGAAATTAATTATGATCCCATTAAGGTGAGACCGCAATCCCTTTCCATAACCGATGTGTAACCCGTGTAGCCAAGTGTCATGAAGTGATTGATGCAATGATTATTTGCAAAACTAATGCAGGTCTCTAGACGCCTACATGGTCAGATTATGCATACATTTCTTGATGAGCTTTTAGTATGCGGGATGTGAGGTTTTGGTGTATGAATTTATACAAGGTTTGGTTGAGGGTGAATTATCACAAGGGTGGAGTTTAAACGGGGTGGGAGAATTGTTAGATAAGGGGGTACAAGAAGACGTCTGGATACGTTTCGATATCCATTTCCTAAGAGTCTTTGAGGGGGTGGTGTGTTTCTGCTGAGGGACAAAAAGTGGTATCGGTTTTGGTGGTATTGAGGGATGGAAAGATTTCTGAGGGGTATACATTACATGGCTTGAGGGTTGGGCTATAATACATTGCTTGGGTACCCAAATCTGCATGGGTGTGGGTCGATTGATAAGATACTTCTTGGCGATCCAAATCTGCCGAGTATTTGTACTTGGGCAAGAAGATCGAGGGGACTTTGGATGCTGACTCTGCTTCTGTTGCAACTTCGTCCTGTTCTCGTCTGCAGTGTTGCCACTAGCCTGTGGTTGCTGTCCTTTTGGCACCCATATTTGTTTCGTGCCACTTGTTCTGTGATGTTGATACTGCTGCTTTCTTTGCCTCGTCTGGTGGTGTCGTCGATCTGGGTTCCTCTGTTGTGGTTGACTCCTTCGTGGTTGGGTTTGAGAGGTCCAATGGACGCTCTGCTTTGGAAAAGAAGGGAGATCCAACACTTGCGTGACCTGCCCATTAGGAAGTGATTCGTTATTTATCTTTAATCTAGGCCAGTCCGCAGCAAGTTTGGAAGGATGAGCACCGCAGGGTGTTGTGCTCATTTGGCCGCTGATGCAACCCACCTGACCGCTGATTGTGTTCATCTGCCCTAGCAGTTGGGTAGCTGCCCCTTCTAGTTTGTAGGAAGCCCCAGGGAAGATCTCCTATCGTCCTTCTGATTGACAATTGTCCCTAGCCAAGCCCGAGTGGGTTGGTGTAGACGTAACGTGACTGGTCTGACCCAAGATCTTCCGGTCTTCCGTCGCATGCGTTTCATAGGGTCTAGGGTTACAAACCTCAATCGGAATGCAATTAGGGAAGTCAAGCGGTATCACTCGCTTCTGTTCTAAGGTTCCAATCTGTAAGGAGGCTTGTCTAAGATTTAGGTCCATTGAGTGATCGTATAGCCAATCTTGGCCAAGGATTAGGGGTTCTATCAGGTCGTCATCATGGCACACTAGTAGCTTCGCTGTCATGGTCACATCCTTAATGAGGATAGGAAGGTCCACCTCACCCATGCAAGGGGTTTCCATGCCTCCTAGGCCTATGAGGTATGCCTCAATTGGCCGCATTTCTATTCCTGAATCCTTATAGTGGGACCATCTAATCGCACTAGTCGCAGCACCTGAGTCAATTAAAGCCCTGAGCTCTTGGCAAGGGTTGTCGTGCTCTAGCCTGACTGTAATGAATGGTCTCCTGTCCATTATACTAGGATGAGTGGTTGACTTTACTTGACACATGGCCATGGGATGTCTGGGTGTAGTTTCCAGATGGTTATAATGTTCTCTCCCTAGTCCTTGTCTTCTTAACTTCATGCGTTTAATGCGTTCTATTGCTTCTACCTGAGCTTCCGCTCGTATTCTATTTTCTTCCTCCTTACGCTTCTTTGCCAACGTGAGTCGTCTCAGCATATCCTCAGTAAGAGGTTCCTGATATAATTTGACTCTAGTGCCACTAATGTAATTAGGCATTATATCTCCTTCTAAAGTGGCTAACTGTACTGCTCCACTTGTTGAGAGTCTGTTAATGATCATAGGTCCATAACCTCGCTTTTCTAACTTACGTGCGTGTTGTTTCAGTGTATATACTAGAACTAAATCTCCTTCTTTTAAGCCTTTATCTTTCACATGTGCATCAAAATATGCTTTCTGTCGCTTCTTCGCTGCATATATTCCTTCTGCTGCCTTTAGCCTAGTTTCTCCTAATCGTTCCAAGTCCATTATTCTTGCTGATAATTCATGGCCGGTCCACTGATGTTCTTGTGCAACCTTAAGGGTTGGTATCAAGAAGTCCAAAGGAAGCACTGCATTCTGACCAAAAACCATCTGAAAGGGAGTTGCATTGAGTACGGTCTTGTAGGCCACTCGATATGCCCAAATAGCGTGGTGTAACTGTTTGTCCCAATCTGAACGTTTGTTGTTCACGAGTTTTGTCAGTACGTTACAAAGGATCTTATTAGTGCTTTCAGCCTGACCATTGGCCTGAGGATGATATGGTGCGGATTTCTTGTGAATCACCATAAAATCCTGTAACAAATATTCAATGACTTGGTTTAGAAAGTGAGTGCCTCGATCGCTCACTAACTCTATAGGCAATCCATATCTTGTAAAGACATTTTCAAATAAGAATTTTGCAGTTGTGTGTGCATCATTCTTTTTCGTGGCTTTTGCCTCTACCCATTTCGTAAGATAATCTGTGGCAACAATAATGTATTCAGCATGTGTACCTTTTGCAGGGGGGTTAATGGGTCCTACAAAGTCTATACCCCACTTTGAAAATGCACATCCGCCCATCATGGGTTTGAATGGCATTTCGTCTCTGCGAGTAGGAAACTGAGTTCTTTGGCACACATCACATCTCTTTACATAGGTATGAGCATCCATGTGAAGAGTGGGCCACCATAATCCTGCAAAGAGGATGGCTTTGATTATCCTATCGGGTCCAAAATGACCTCCTGCAACACCTTGGTGTGCAGTCTCTAGTATGCTCAGATAATCGCTCTCATGAACACATTGTCTTAGATATCCATCTCGTCCTCTTTTGTATAGGTTATCGCCAATAAGTGAATAATCGTGAGCTTCCTGCTCTAGACTACGTTGTCGAGCTAAGGTCATGCCTTGAGGGAATGTCTTCGTCCTCAAGTATGTCACTAATTGTTCACTCCAGTCTGGTGTGAGAGACACATGATACAATGTAGCATGCTCTACTGGTGGTCTTTCACAACAAACGTTGCATTCCTTACACAACCTGTAGACATCTGCTTCCATCGAAGGCCAATATACTCCTAATCTATGCAGAGTCTGTAATGTTCGATGTTTTGAATGATGTTGCTTTAATGCACCTATGTGTGCTAATTGCAACCAATTCGCATGTTCTGATTCATCTACACAACAAGCAAGAATCTTTTGATTATCCTGTTTATATATGCTTCCTGCCATTATTTGGTATCTCTGAGACTTGGTAATCTCTCCTTCTTTGATCTTTATCCTAGGATTCTTGGGTCCATATGTGAGAACGGGGACGATAGGCTTAGCCCATTCTGGTGCTATCTCAAGATTAAACAAGTATGCATCTGGTAGATCATCCGCTACTCCTTGAGGAGCTTCTCCTGAGGTTAATCTTGAAAGGTGGTCAGCTCTAAGATGTGTCTTTCCTTTCCTGACTACGACTTCAAAATCATACTCCATGAGTAATAGAAACCAACGTATCAATCGTCCGGTGTTACATGGTTTGTTGACTAAATACAATAGGGCTTGATGATCTGTAAAGAACTTGAACTTATTGGCCAACAAGTAGTGCCTAAACTTCTTTACTGCGTAGATCATCCCTAATCCTTCTCGTTCCGTCGTGGTGTAATTTCTTTCTGCTGCGTTCAATTGTCTACTAGCATAAGCTATGGGGAGATCTATGTTACCTTCATTCGTGGGTTGTGCTAACACACATCCTATGGCGTAATTGGATGCATCCACATGTACATGGAATGGCTTACTCCAATCTGGTGTAGTCAATATAGGTGCTGAGCACAAGCGTCGTTTGAGTTCATTGAATGAATTTTCACATTCATCTGTCCATTCAAAGTTGGTTAAAAGAGAGTACAGAGGCTTGGCTATGATTGCATACATGTGTATGAATCTCCTATAATATCCGCAATGGCCCATAAATGCTTGTACCTCTTTCACATTAGTTGGTCTAGGTAATTCTGCAATTACCTTCACTTTTTCCTCATCCGTAGAGATTCCATTTTTTGACACAATGTGTCCTAGAATTTTGCCTTGTCTGACCATGAAAACGCATTTTTCTGGGTTCAAACAAACCTGATATTCTCGACATTTGTCAAATATTTGTCTTAACTTTGGGATATGCGTCTGTCTTACATTTGAATGAGCACATAAGTCATCGACATAAACTTCCAAACTCTTGCGTAAGAATTCCTTGAAAACATGACACATGAGTCGCTGGAAAGTGGCGGGTGCATTTGTTAAGCCGAATGGCATCACACGAAATGCAAATATGCCCCATTCAGTGGCAAATGCCGTCTTGTGTTGGTCTTCTGGAGCAATGGCTACTTGATTATAGCCTGAAAATCTATCAAGAAAGCTGTAAACTTCCTTGCCCGCAACTCTTTCCAATAGATGTTTCGTGATAGGAAGAGGATAACTATCTCTAATCGTGGCGGCATTAACTTTTTTAAGGTTAATACACACACGCAATTTTCCATTCTTCTTGGGCACAACCACAATGGGGGATACCCATTCGGTATGCTCAATTTCGAAAATGAATCCTGCTTCTATCAAGCGATCTATCTCCTCTTTAATCTTCGCAGCGTAGTTATCATTGTACGTGTAAGGTTTTTGTTTTGTCGGTTTTGCATCTGGAGTCATAGGGATTCTATGAGAACATATATCTGGATCTACTCCTTTCAAATCTTTGTAACTCCAAGCAAAAACATCTCTATATTCGCGCAATAGGGCAACTAGCTCTTCTTCTTCTTCAGTTGTCAAATCATGCCCTATGTATGTACATTTTTCTTCTTCTCCTTCGATAGCAACTATTATTTTCTTGGTTTTCTCTCGGTTATCATATACTTGTCCGTCATTCGCTTTTCTATTAGGCATTCGTACCATGATTCTTCTATCTTCGATTTCATATTTCTTGAAGTTCTCTGGTACTTCAAATAAAGATTCTTCTTTTTCTGACATGGTTTCTTTCTTCTTTCTTTTCTTGCCTTCACTCTTGTTAGTCACTTTCGTGGCTAACCTCACCTCATTCGTAATTTCCTCGTGTCTCTGAGTGTGAGTCTCTACCTCGAAAAAATATTCTCCTCTGATGCAAAGGGTGGGTCCATGATAATTGATTCTAAATCAAAATCGCTTGCATCCTCAAATGCATCAGTGTTAGGTTCACACTCTTCTAAAATTGATTCGCACATGATTGGCTCTATCGTGAAAACTGATATGTCATAGCCATCCTCGTCACAGTGGGGTGTCCATTGTTCTTCATTTATGGCTACATCCATGGTTGCTAGGATTTCTGCCCAACCATGGGGTTCAAACTCTTCGTCTGGGAATACTACAGGTGCATAAGCTGGGTCTTGAAGGGTTCTTGGATGTTGTTCTGCACCTAAGGTCCTGGCTTCTAACCTTTCTTCCTCTTGTTTGGCTACTTTACACATCCATAAATGAGTATCCTCATGCAACCAAGAAGGATCTGATTCTAATGAGTGCACGGATTCCGTCTCTACTGGTGTCTTATGGATGGTATTCCATTGTATTGGGGGTACGTCTCGATGTGAATAGTCTTTAAGATTGACTTTGGTAGTCACTCCTAAATGTTGCAAGTACAAAGAATTAGTTCCTCAATCTTGTACAATTTGCAACTGACGCATGAATGGTCGTCCCAATATCATCTCATAAGCATGTATCAACCGACATGGCGGCAAAAGCTTCTAGAGACATACCCTCAAATGCTGCGCACATGGAACCATGCACCTTTACATCTACTTTACAATCCATGCTATGGGTTAGTTCCATGACGTAGATCCTGGAAATCATTCAACATAAAGGTTCAGAATAATGCTCAATGTAAGGAGTGGCTCAACTATCCATACATAGCGCCATCACAAGGACCCCCATTGACAGCGTACATGATGGCAGCAATTCGACATTGGATGCCTCGACTGAAGCCCATGCCAGATGTGGTAGCCTAAATGATGCTCAAAATTTTGGATATGATGCAAGTCGTGCTCAAAACATTTAGAAATGCAGAAGCACCACAAGTACGTCTATCGGGGTTTACCAATGGAAATTACGATTTGGTGTATGACATGAGCACCACCCCTAGCATTCGTGTGGCTTACGCTGTGCATGCATGCATCAAATAGCTCCCTGCATGCTATAAATAGACATTCGAAGACATTTTTAGATCAGGTTTCTGGGAGTATCACTCGAAGGTCTTCGCACCAAAGCCCACACACCTGCTTCATCTCTTTGCCTCTGAACAAGCTATGTACTCTGAGTACTACACGACACCGCAACCAGATGTCCCAGGTGCAATAAATTGGGATGCATTGCAAGTAGATCTAGGAAGAGGATTACAGATAGGAGAACACGAGCTGGCTACCAAGGTTCTCCAATACTACGTTGAACACCCTATGGAACACAGGTCTCTCAGGGGCGACATATGCTAGGAAGGGGGGGTGTTGGCATACAAGGAGAAAGAAGAGCATACCAACACAAAGGAGCAGTCATGTACAATCCGATAACAAGGTGTTGGAAGCAGCCAGAGGCATAGAAGACGCGGAAGCATGTAACGACGGAGCAGGGAGCCAGTCAAATCTTTTTTCAAAGAATTATGTTTTCAAATACTTTCCAAAAACCTCCAACAGTGATTTTTATCACTATTGTAACATATGTAACAGAGAAAACCCCATTTTGTAATCCATAGCTCCATTTTGTGCAAGCCGAGGAGTCCTCGAGCTTGAGGAGCTTAGGTAGAACAAGCGTATCAATTTTCGTTATTTTTAGACACCGTTTACCCTTTCAAATAGCATCTAGGACCTATTTTTTAACTATGCCGGTCACTAGATGAGAAACCGGTCAAAACTAGTCTAGAAACTATAAAAAGAGCTAGAGAGCTCATTTTTGAGGTTAGCTTGTTTGAGGTTAGAGTTATTTTGAGCTTGTAATAGTGTTCTTGAGTAATAGAGTTGATTTCTCACCTTCCATTGTGTCTTGCTTGTCTCTTCGTAGTGTGTGTGTATGTGTGTGTGCATTTCTATGCTTCTCACCTTCACTCTCACTTCATCTCACATTCACGATCTTCATATCACTCCTATCTCTTCCGCGCATTGACATTAAGGAGGTGGAGCTTCTTAACGTGGTTCTCACCATTGTGCTAGAGCAACACCAAATTTGGCGCCGTTGCCGGGGATCGAGTCTAGGACGAATGTGTGATGGTAAGAGTATAGCAAGAAGTAGCATTGGAAGGTAAAAATTTCAGTTTTTGTTGTTGTTTTTACTTAGTTTTTAGTGTTTTTCACCTCCCCCGCACTCCATCTTCATCACCGCATCATCATCTTGATCTCCAAAAAAATCAGAAAATTCACCATATCCACACATTCTCCTCATTTCCCCTCATTTGTGCATGCGAGAGAGTGAGAGAGAGCTTTTGTGCTTGTGTGTACTTTTGTTTTCTTGAGTTTTCTTGCAGGTACAGAGCTCCAGTGCATCAGGAAAGCTTGGAAAAGGTAAAATTCTCAGTTTCTGTCAGAAATTTCCGACAATGTCAGACCATCGCGATGGTCTGCAAAGTTCGGAATTTGAAGAAGGCGACCACACCAACGTGTAGAGCACACTTGCACCTCTAGGAATCCATACTTGCATTGCAAAAAATCATACTTTGGTGGACCATCGCGACGGTCTCAGACCATCGCGATTGTGTCACACCATCGCGATTGGCTCACGCCATCGCGACGGCTCGGCCGGACCATCGCGACGGTCTCACGCCATCGCGATGGTTCATTTGGACCATCGCGACGGTTCGCGGACCATCGCGTCTGTTCGGTTGACCCCACACCATCGTGATTGGCTCACGCCATCGCGCCGACGGTGCCACGTGGCAAGTTGGACCATCGCGACAACTCGAATTTTGGACCATCGTGATTGGCTCACACCATCGCGCCCAGACCATCGCGATTGGCTCAAGCCATCGCATCTGTGACCATCGCGACGGTTCACTTTGGACCATCGCGATTGTGCACGTTGACCGTTGACTGATGCCATCGCGATTGTCCGCCTGATCGAGCCATCGCGACGTTTCACCTTCACGCCATTGCGATTGTCCGCCTGATCGAGCCATCGCGATTGCTCACTTTTGGACCATCGCGACCATGCACTTCAGACCATCACGACGGTTCGTGCATCACGCCATCATGATTGTTCACCTTCACGCCATCGCGACGGTCCGAGACCATCGCGATTGTCTCACGCCATCGCGATTGTGCACCCCCATCGCAAATTTTAGGGTTTCATTTTTTGGCCAATTTTGGGGCTATTTTTGGGAAATTTTTGGGTGATTATACTCATAGGAGACCCCTTAGCTCATATTTGGAGAAAAACCTGTTTGTCAGTTTTTACCCCCCAGGGCCTGAACGGTCATAACTTTTTCATCCGAAGTCCGTTTTTTGAGCTTAATAGCTCATTAGATAAGCTATTTTGAGGTTGACCTAGTTTGGGACTAGAAAGCCAGGGGGCAAACATTGGAAAGTTGGGCAAAAGGGAAGGGACTTAAAAGGTGTATATACTCAAGTGCTTGATCATCCAACTGTGAATTGGTCTAATATTGAATTTTTCCAGGTCTAGCAAGGGCAATCAAAGGCAACCAAAGCAAGGAAGAAGGGGCATAAAGCTTGGGAAGCGTGGCTTCTTAGGCAGTAGAGCAACCAGAAAAGCTGGCTCGAGGTTGGAAGATTACTCAACCCCCTCAGTCAATTCTTAGCTTAGGATAAACGTTAGCATTGTGGATTTACGAAGATAGGAACGCCTCAAGTTCAAGAGAATTAGATTTATCAAGTCCAAGACTAAAGATAAAGGTGTGTGACACGAAAACCTAAAGGAAAGAACATAAGTCTGACGGAACGAGAACTCAAAGTACCACAGAAAGTCGAATTCCTGACGCATACATTAAGACAAGAATCTAAAGAAATCTAAAAAGAATCAAGAAAGTAATAACAACAAATCATTGATGATCTAAGCGTGTACTAAGTGTGCAAGGAAGAAAATTAATGAACCTTAGATCGGGCAAACATATAGGTAAGTCAAACCGACGAAGCCTTAGATCATCAGAGGCAAGTGTAAGAACTACTGCTCGATCGTGGGCTCAGCAATTGAATAGTAATTACCCCTACGAGAGCTCAGACACTAGTGATTCAGAAATGGCATTTAGCACAGAAAGACCAGAAGGAGGGTCAAATGTAGCATACTTAGAAAAACCAGAAGGACCCTATAGAACGCAACTAGAGTTTCTCCGAACCAACCGATTAGGTGCTCGTATCTATGAGGATGGTTTGCGAAGGCAAGTGGTGCAAATGCACAACCCCGATCAACCCATTGGATTGGAACATCCAGTGGTGAAATCCGAGAGACGCATACATAGACAAGGAAGGAACAATGTACATCTTAAGTACGCAACCAAACAATACGAACGAGTTTGGCGTAATTCAGCTAGAGACGGAAACTAAATCTCACGGAAAGGAACCATTAGAAGAACCTAGAACACCTAGAGGGAAATCTGTACTGACACGAGTACTAATCCCGGAATGGATCCCTCAAGACAACAGAAGCATAGAGTTGTTTGTAAATAAGAAACTGATGAAGCCTTTTGGAGATACAAGATAGAACTACTTAGTGAGGTAGGTATCATCACGATATATGAGTTCAAGGACCCGGATACACCTGGAAAGGTTGTATACCTGGATGAGACTTCAGAAAGAGTCTTTGTGGTGCCTGACCACGCTAAAAACACATACACATGGAGAGGTGAATTGGTATTCCCTCCATCTAGAACAAACATGAATACAAGCCAACAAGGGGCAGGAACATCCTTAGCCCATGGAAATAAAAGAGAAAAGAATAAAGAAAGACCCGAAGTAAGCTTCACTCATCCCATAGGGAGAGATAGAACAACCATAGACACTAGTAGAGCAGATAGACAAAGAGATCATGGAATACCAGGTGGTAGAGATGATTTTCCTCTACCCAGACCACGTGAACACGCAAGAATATTGAGACCCACTCAGTTAGTGAAATCCATGAAAAATTATTTTGATGGGACAGGAGATCCCTATGACCATGTCGCAGAATTCAAGCAAGTACTAAGAGCAGAACAAGTCGAAGACATGTTCATGCAATACAATGCATTTGGGCTAACGTTAAAGAATATTGCTTTAACTTGGTTCCAACCATTGCAACAGAGGCAATTTATAGACATCCATCACTTTTTAGAGTCATTCATCACTGAATTCTCTAAAAGTGGGATTAGACATGACACGTCTTCGTTGATTCATAGCTTCAAACAGACCCCTCAAGAAACAGTTAGACTCGCAGGACGTAGGTTTAGACAATATGTTGAACGATGTCCAATGCAAGAGCTACCCTCACAGGCCAAGCAAGTGTCATTGTTTCTAGATGGCTTGTTGAGCTCTAAACTACGCTCCTACGTGTATCTAAAAGAACCCAGAACGCTAGAGCAATGTGTAAGAATTTGTATAGACATTGAGGACAACTTAGGAGACGAGTTGGAACTCTCAAAGGTCTATAAGGACTCAGATTGTTCATCTCTAGCATCCACAAAATTGTCTAGCTCAATAGAAGACCTAGCAGAAAAAGTGGCTCAGAAACTAGGAGTTTCTAGTAAACCTAGGGTGCTAATGAACAAGCGTTGTTACACCTGTGGTGGTGACCATATGGCAAATGTGTGCCCCAATGCACCACAACCACAAGCCAACCCTAGTGGCCAATACTGTACAATTGAGAGAAGATACACGAATCATACGGCTCAGGACTGCCCATACAACAAACAGACCGTGACACAGAACTACTCGCAAACATACCCGCAACCAGGTAGGTATCAAGGCCATTACAATGCTCAGCCTTATTACTATAGGCCTCCTCAGACTACCCATACCAGGCTCAACAGAGACCTCAACCTGTCTTAGCTCAGCAGCCACCCCCACCAGCGAATGTCATCTCAGTCAAATACGCTGCTGCAGAAGAGAACCTAAGTAGGGCCTTAGTGCCTTCTTCACCTTTGATCACAGAGAATGACCCGAACTCAAAGAGTTTTGACTCTACGCATGTAGATAGTCCACCCGCTTATTACACGGAGTCACCAGAACACGTGGAGACATATCATTATGATAGTCCACCAGTGGAACCTAGTTGGGAGCCCGACTACACTCATGTGATGTACACCAACCCAAATCCACGGCCCCAATTAAGACAACAAAGACCACAGGGCCCTAGAGGACCATGCTTTAGGTGCCAAGGAGATCACTTCATAAAGGATTGTCCACATCCTCCAATAGCAGGGCAATCACAGTACTATAACATCCAAGGCTTTTGTGCCGATTGTGGCAAAGAGCATATAATCAAAGATTGTCCTAAGAACCCTGTCAATGCTTCGAATGTGACACCGATCAACGTGATAGGTATTGTAAATAATGCAGATGGATCCAACCCTACATACGTGCCTATTCAAGCTATCACAAGAGCCCAGGCGCTCTTACAGAACCAACAGCTTAATCAAGGGAAAGTAGCTGGAAGTAGTGAAGTTGCAGAATCTAGCAGTAAAAAGACAAAATCTTGGAGAGATTCTAGAGAAAGGATAAAGAGAAAGTGGAGTAAAAAGATAACTGAGTTGGAAGGAAGTTTGAAGGAATCTAGAGCCAAAATCCTAGAATTGACTTCACAGGAATTGAATCAAGAGAATCCAGCTCAGAAATCAGGATCAGTTTTAGCGGAACCCATACCAGAAAATCTAGACATGATGTTTCGTGCATATCAGGCTAGATTAAAGGAGGGACCTCAAGTAGCTGAAATGAGTAAAAACTACCCTCGAGCTGATCTAGAAATTGAGAGAACTAAACTTTGCATGAAGATGGTAGAACTAGCACAAGCTTTGTTCGAAGCCTCTAGATATCTTAATTGGAATAACATGGCAAAACCGGAATTACATTTTCAAGGACTAATGGAGAGGCTAGAGTATTTGATTGAAAGCAAAGAGAAAAAGGATCAGCATAGGAACCCTATTGTCTCAGAGACACAGGAAAGGAATGCACCATCCCTGTCTCAAGTACCCAATACAGAAAGTCAAAGCCATGACAAAGAATGATGCTCAAATGATGGCTAAGTGTTTATTTGAGAACAGGTTCACCAGATATGGGTTACCAATAGAGTTAGTAAGTGATAGAGGCACACACTTCTTGAATGAAGTTATTGAAAACCTTCTCCGAGAATTCTTGGTGATACACAAGAAGTCTGTTCCTATCATCCATAAGCTAAGGGACAATATGAGAGCACAGATAAGATCCTTTGTAATGTATTGACAAAACTCGTAAATAATAAACACTCTAATTGGGATAAACAACTTCATCATGCTGTTTGGGCTTATCGAGTTGCCTACAAAACAGTACTCAATGCCACCCCATTTCAGATGGCCTTCATATAGAATGGAGTGCTATCATTAGACTTCTTAATCGCGACTTTAAAAGTAGCACGAGAGCATGAGTGGAATGGACATGAGTTTTCCTCTAGGATCTTTGATCTAGAACGCTTAGGTGAGTCCAGGCTATGAGCAACAATAGGCATCTACACTACAAAGAAAAGATAAAAGGCATACTTCAATGCACACATCAGGCATAAAGGACTGAAAGGGGGAGACCTAGTGGTGGTTTATACATTGAAGCAACATGCCCATAAATTGGAAAAAAGAGGATATGGACCCATGATCATTAATAGAATTTTCATTAGTGGTGCAATTCAATTGGCCACCCTAGAAGGTGACATCTTGCTAAACTGTATTAGTGGATGTAGAGTCAAGCTATATCAAGACCATCTTACAGAGGATATGCTAACAAGACTCAACACTACCAAGAAGCGAAAAGAAGAAGAGTTGAACGTTAGAGAAGAAGCACGGATAGAGGCTAGAGAGCGCATTAGGTGAAATAAGTTACAACGACTAGGCCTAGATGTCAAACTTGACACCCCACAATATCACATGGCCATGTGCCAAACATCGGGTATAATTGCTTCTCGAATAATTGAATGGTGTCCCTTTGTGACCATAGAGGTAGGACAAGGAAAGAGACTAAGGACTATGAGAGCATTGATTGAATCTAGTGTAGCAACTAGTGTTATAATTTCACACTGCCAAGACCTGCAATTGAATATCAATCCCATAGAAGCTTATCTCATAGGTTTGGGAGGTGTTGAAACCCCTTGTTTGGGTGAGATGGAGCTTCCCATCTACCTTCAAGATGTCCCAATGATAGTCAAAATGCTAGTGTGTGAAGATGAGGACCTTACGGAACCATTGTCTTGGGTCAAGAATGGATCTATGGCCATGCAGCCAACTTAAACCTAAGAAGTCAACTTCTTCAAGTTTGGGTACATGAAAAATCCATTACATTAGAATTAGAGAATCACATGATCACAAATCCAAGTAGCACACATTCTCTCAGTTCTTTTAAGCCTAATCTTAGAGAAGAAGATTTTGTATGTGTCAAAAGCTCTATGATCTAGAAGGACTCAATCATGGAAGAACAGTCTCACAGGCGAGCAGACCCCTCCTCTTGCGCAAAGACTAATGCAATCACAACAACTCAAACAAAGAAGCAAGTAAAATAGTACACTAGAACTGCTATATCAACTAAATAAACAATATTTCAAAAGAAAGTAGTTTCGAGCATGAAGCAAATCTGAGTACGAAAAGGAGAGAAACCACCAATGTTGCCACAAAAATTCCCATCCAACCAGGCCAACCATGACAAAAGAAGAACCAAGCAACCACGAGAAGCTCAATGACAAAGTATCTGACAAATTTGGGTGCTTAAGAAATAAGCGACGGCTCAGCAAGGGCAATTACACATGTGGGTACCCAAGGCACTATTACATGCACAAAATCCTATGATCTCCCTCACGAGAAAAGTTTCAACAAAGAAGCCATAGAGAGGCACGGGCCAATAACATGCATTGAGATCAAAAGAAGATGAATTCACATCTTCAACAATAGAAAGAAGACAATCATCTAGGATATGGGTTTGGAAGCCAAAAGTACAAGTAACATCCACAGAACCAAAGAGCCAACCATGCAGGATACAAAATTTGAGCAACCACCCAAAAATCAAGACATCAAACGTAACTTTTATGCAACCAAACACTGTTCGAAAATGGATCCCTATAAGAAGGAATGAACAGTTGTTAGTTTGAGATCCAATGAATACCTCCAACAAAGGCTTCATCAATATCTGCAATCACACTGAAAGCCTCAACATGCAACAACCATGCGCCTTTGGCATAACCTTGTCTTTTGCACCATTCAAGTCATGCATTTCCAAAGTATGCATTAATATAGGTCCACATTACACAGCCATGCATAGACACAATTGAGAATTCCCAGGCACATGAGACACACTTGACATATGTAAAATATTTTCTTGATACTAACCTCTTTCTTCTTGTTTTATGCCATTGTTCCGAGAGAGAGAGAGAGAGAGAGAGAGAGAGAGAGAGAGAGAGAGAGAGAGAGAGCAAGGACATGATTGTGTGCTCAAAGAATCTCATCAGTAGACCATCAGCAAGGACATCCATCAACAAAGCAAGACATGACGATGGTCCATCATTGCGATGGGCGTACAACATGAAGAATGAAGATTGATGAACCTTTCACCATGGTAAGAATCACCTACTTTGGCAACACCATAACCATGATAGATTAGGCAACCTCTTCATCAGCATACCCTTGAGCGCTTCTCTCAAGTCCCAATTTTTTGCACCATACTTCTTCCAATCCATTCCTCAAGTAAGCATGCATAGGGATACATTACAAGGCCATGCACAAGGCACATATTTTCTTCAAGCAATGCACTAGCGCACTTAACCATCATTCATTAAGGGTTACAAGTACTTGGAATAAAAATATTAAAAGCCATGTTTGGAAGAACCAGAGGACATCAAGGTTAGGATACTAGTACCTATGAAGCACATCACACCTAACAATTGCTCAAAATCAACATCGATAACCTCTTTTGAGCCACTAGCAATTTTTGGAAGCTCACAACGACATATTCATGCTGGAATCCAAGGAAGAACTACATACAAAGGGACCAAAACTTGCAAAGGCTAATAGTGACAAAATGAAGAACTGGAAAACAGACCCTACTAGACTTGGAAGGCACACCACTCTTGTGGATACATGATGGACACTACCTCTCAATGTACTACATGGAACACTCACTCGAACAAGGGTCTGTCAGGGACGATAGACTTGAGAGGGGGGGGGAGTGTTGACACTCAAGGTCAAGCACAAGGCACAAGAACACATCAAAGAAGTGGGCACACAAGAAGAAGGAGCATATAGGGAGCTCCAAGAAGTATATATCAAAATTTCAAAAAAAATCCCTATAAAAATAGTGATTTTCATCACTAAAAATCATTGTCGATAACATTTCACATTTTTGCAACTCCATTTTGTTCAAGCCAAGGAGTCCTTCAACTTTAGGAGTATTGGAAGTATTGTTCTACCAATTTTCATAATTTTTAGACTATTTGAGCCCCCAAATAAACCCTGGAACCTAATTTTTAACTAGACCAGACACTAGGTCTGGATAGGGCCAAAACCTACTAAAAAAACTATAAAACAAGCTAGAGAGCTTATTTTTGAGGTTAGCCTATTAGAGATAGATTTGAGCTTTTGTAAGAGAGTTCTTTTGTAATCAAAGACCTTCCATTGTTCCACTCTTTGCTCTTACCTTGTGTGTGCATGTGTGCATGTGTGTGCATGCTTGGGTGCTTCTCACTCATGCACTTGTGCCTTCACTTGCTCATGGTCTTCATACCGGTCCTCACATCTTTGCGGATTGAAATTTATGAGGTAGATCTCCTCATGTTGGTACTTGCCATTGTGGTAGAGTGACAAGGACCCAAAGGAGGACCTACTCAAGAAGAACTAGATAAGCTCCTACTTTGGTGTGCAAGGGATGCTCAACCAAGGGCATACATACTAAATCTATCTTTTATTTTCTATTACCACATATTAGAGGATGTAAGACATCTCAAGAGACTTGGGATGCCCTAGAGACTTTCCTTTTTGCTAGTACAAAAGTAAGGAAGAACCATCTTTGGAATGAGTTCAACCAGATGAAGAAGACTCCAAAACAAAACATCATAGAGTTTGTTACAAAGGTCAAAGAGGTTGCTAATCAATTGGCATCCATTGGAGAGCTCATTGAAGAAGAGGCCATCATGAGGCAAATTTTGAATGACAAGCAATTGTAATCTTTCACCACAACCTATGATCTCATCATGGATGTGCAAACTCTAGACTTCTACATCTTTCTTGGAAAACTCTTCAATTAGGAGGCCAACAATAGCATAAAGGAAGGTAACTCCTATCATGGTAATTCAACTAGTGCTCTATATGCAGATAAGAAGGACAAGAAGCTCAAAGGCAAGAAGAAGGAAGAGGATGAAGAGGAGACTTCCCAAACCAACTTTTGAGGCAAGAGCAAGTGGAATGGGAAGAAGAAAGGACCAAAGCATGAAGAAATAAAAAAGGAAGTGGAAGAAGTGGATACTGCAACAATAGATGCAAAGGTGGACACAATTTCAACAAAATTAATAGAGGCCATAACAAAAGGTATTACAACAATTATTATGAAGATAATTATCATGAAGACTCATTATTATTGATGAATCTAAGCCACAGGGAAGGTAAAGAAGATGATCATCTATTCTACATTGATTCACGATGGTCAAATCATGCTGCATGCAACATAACTCTCTTATTGGATTTGGAAAGTCAAAAGGATAGACATGAAGTTCAAAGAGGGGATGGCACAAAGCATAGTGTGGAGAAGATTGGTAATCCCAAAGCTTCCAATGGTAGGAAAAACATTCTGAGCAAGGTACTCTATGTTCCCAATTTTACAAAAAAACTAATAAGTGTAGGCCAAATAGTTGAGAAGGCTTGAGAGTTGGGTTCATCCAACATGGAGCCTTTGTGGAAGATCCATGTCAAGGCTCAAGAAGATAGCCTAAGGTGAGAACCATGGTAGGCTCTTTACTTTTGAAGTAGGAGAAACCAAAACTATAGCGACATTCAACTTTGGGTCTCAAACCCTAAGTGATCTTGAAGTGTGGCATAAGAGACTAGCTCATGTGACTGAAAGAACCTTGAAGGATAAATGCAGGAATCAAAGTGTTCTAGGAATTCCAAACATATCCAAGCAACACATGATCAACAGATGTGATGCATGTCAGATTGGGAAGGCACAAATACAACCATTCAACCATAAAGGCTACATCCACAAAAACTTATTGGACTTAGTACATACAGGTGTATGGGGGCCAAGTCAAGAACCTTCTTTGGCAAAATCAAGGTATTATGTCTCATTTATTGATGAACATAGTAGATGGAATATACTATACTTTATCAAGAATAATCATGAAGTGTTTGATTTCTTCACAAAGTATCTAGCACATGTGGAGAACCATATAGGTAGATCACTCAAGAAGCTCAAATCTGATGGAGGGAGAGAATCCTCCTCCAAAGAGTTTGATGAGTTCTTGGAGGATAAAGGTATCAAGAGGGAAGTGACTACTAGGTACGCTCCTCAATTGACAAGACATTATTTGGATTAGCCAGAACAATGCTTGAAGAAAAAAGGTTTCCACATTATCTATGGGTAGAGGCTATTTCAATTGTTGTGTATCCTGTCTACAAACTACCATCCAAATCACTCCAAGGTATGAATCCTTATGAAGCATGGTATGGAAGAAAACCTAATCTTGGATAATGCAAGGTGTTTGGTTGTTTGGCTTATGTTCATATACCATCACAAATAAGAGGTAAGCTAGATGAAAGGGCAATAAACGGATTATTTATTGGGTATGACTCAACTCATATGGGTTACATGTTCTAAAATCCTTCAACCAAGCAATTCACTACAAGTAGGGATGATGTGTTTGAAGAACATAGGTCTTTCTATGATGAAGACAAAAAAAAGGTAACTCTACCATATGATCTTGATTCTGATTTCCATCAACTAGGAAGCAAGCATGATACATAGGTTGAGGATCCAAGTGATATAGATGATGACCAAGATGAAAGGAAAAAGGATTACAAGATATGGAGTCAAGAGGAAAATCAAAGATGAAACAGTGAGGAGAATGCTCCAAGCAAGCACCTAGAAGGTCAACAAGGAGAAAATACAACCAGAAAGGTATGGATATGATTCTGTATTTGTTATAAACCATTCAATCTACTTAGCAAAGCACTCAATTTCAGAAGAACCCTCAAAATATAAAGAGGCAAAAGGAAACCCCAATTGGGAAAAGGCTATGAAAGAAGAAATATATGCCTCGAAGGATATGGATACTTGGGAATCAATTCTAATGTCATCCATCCAGAAGGTAATTGGTTGTGGATGGGTATATACACTAAAAAAGAACTCAAATGGATCAACTTGCAGATACAAGGCAAGGTTACTTGCCAAAGGATGCTCACAAACTTATGGTATAGAATATCAGGAAACATTCTCACCAATTGCAAAGATTACTACAATCAGAACATTGATGAGTGTAGCTGCTACAAGAAATTGGAGACTCGTCCAACTTGATGTCGAAAATGCATTTCCGAATGGTTAGATAAGTGAAGATGTATACATGTCAAAACCTCCATCTTTTGAAAACCCTAATCATACATCTTATGTTTGCAGACTTAAGAAAACATTATATGAATTGAAGCAAGCTCCTAGCGCTTGGAATTTTAGGTTGGTTACATACCTTCAGGATCAAGGATACAAAGCTAGAAACTGAGATCCTTCTTTATTCATCAAAATGGATCACAATGAGGTAATCTATATATTTGTATACATAGATGATATTATTGTGATAGATGATAATGTGAGTGGCATTCAAAGGATCAAGAGACACATTCAAGAGGAGTTAAAAATTAGTGACTTAGATGAGCTCACATATTTCCTAGATATGCAAGTGATTTATATAGATGAAGGGATGTATCTAAATTGGAGAAGATACATTCAAGATCTACTTCACAAGTTCAAAATGGAGAATAGCAAGCTTGCAGATACACCTTTGGAATCAAACCATAAACTAAGTGTTTATGAAGGTGAGCAGATTGATGATCCTAAAGAGTATCAAATCTTAGTTGATAGCTTGATATATGATACTTACACAAGAACAGATATATCATATAGTGTGGAAGTGCTTAGACACTTCATGCACTCACCTCGAAGACCACACATGGATGTTGCTGAGAGAGTACTCAAGTACCTCAAAGGAACACTCAATAAAGGTATCTACTATCCTTACTCTTTAGATTTGGATATCAAAATCTATTCAAATGTAGATTGGGCAAGATCAAAGTACCTATGGATACTTATGATTTGTATGCTCAAAATTGGTGTCATGGAGTTCAATGAAGCAACTAACAGTTGTTTTATCTTCAACTAAAGCAGAATATAGAGGTATACCTATTGCAACTCAAGAGCAATGTCTCAAGGATTTGTACTCAAATTTGGGACTTGTAATTTCCACACCTCACATACTTGGAGATAATGTAAGTTCCATGCATCTAGGTGCAAATCCAATTTTCCATGCAAGGACAAAGCACATAGAAGTCCATTACCACTTTGTAAGAGAGAAGCTTATGGAAAAGGATATTGACATTTCATTTGTTTCGACTAAGAAGCAAATAGTAGACATGATGACATAGGCACTTGATGGGACAAAGCCTTGTAGATTCAAATCTATGGAAGGTATTCAACCTATCAGAGAATAAAGAATCAAGCATACTTTAGCTTGAGGGGAGGCTTTTGGAACATCAAGCTTTCATTATGCTTGAGGTGGACATGATCTACATCAAAACCATCATTTGACTGATGCCACATATACTCCTTGTAGAGTTTTATTTGCATTCATTTATTGTATTGAGAGTTTGATCATATGATCGCCTTCTTATGTAATTTTCAAAGTATTTATCTTTGTAAAAGATAAGAGTAAAAGGCCAAAAAGCCAAGAGTTTGGAGTGGTTGAGATTGATTCTCAATAAATCAATCAAAAGGTCGATGTTACTCCAACTTTGTCTTTTCCTAGATTATAGGAAAACTAGATTCAATCAATCACAACAAATTGTCCTGCTCAGTTTGAATTTGAGTTCAAGAGGATTGAGTCATGGAAAGCTACCCAACAGTCTATATAATGACTCTCAAACATTTTACATTATGTTAGAAGACAATTGAAGCAACATACATACATTTTTTACCATCATTGTCTTACTCCTTTATTTCATTGCACCTTCATCCTCATAGTCAATCAACTAGGAGAGGTTGCTGCTCTCTCTACAGATCTTCAAATCAAATGATTAATCATTCATTGGGAAGATATCATGGTATATCTTATTTATACAAATTTGCAAGCCATTTGGTGTAGTAATTTCAAATAAATCTTATTTTTACAATCTGGGTGTCATCTTCTGCACATCCCTGAAAAATTAGGATGACATCTGCTCAGTATTAACGTGAGTGCTTCTTCATTGTTTGATATAAATTAGGGATTTTATGCATTTTAGAAGGCCACTCTATGTATGACACTCCCTTAAGAAGAATGTTTCCAATTTTAACTATGTTGGCTACTCTGAGTGTTTGAAGTCATAACTTCCATCCATATTTAGAAGGTTTTTGTGAGTTAGTCAATGTGCAAGTTATTTGTTTTGCATCAACTTGTTCTTGTTAATGTTCCAAAGTACATATTGGGTTTTATTGCAGTAAACACAAGCATACAAGGTTTATTGTACATATCCAAAGAGAAAGGGCATGTCTCTGCTGGTTTGCTAGACCAACTTCACCACTTGACAACTCTACTTCTATGCCTCTTCAAGCTTCTCCAACTTTTTTCAATGGTATTAAAGCAACTTCAAGATGGGAGATGGCTTTCCATAAATGATTGAAAAGCTTGATAGAGACAATTATGCTGCTTGGAAAATCAAAATGGAGGCCTATTTGCAAGCAAGGAATCTACATGGGATTGTATCACGTGATGAAGCAATACCTTTTCCAAGATCCAAAGGAGGACCTACTCAAGAAGAAATACATAAGCTCACACTTTGGTGTGCAAGGGATGCTCAATCAATGTCATACATACTAAACTCTATTTCTAATTTTCTATTACCACATATTAGAGGATGGAAGACATCTCAAGAGACTTGGGATGCCCTAGAGACTTTCTTTTATGCTAGTACAAAAGCAAGGAAGAACCATCCTTGGAATGAATTCAACCAGATGAACGAGACTGCAAAACAAACCATCAAAGAGTTTGTTACAAAGGTCAAGGAGGTTGATGATCAATTGGCATCCATTGGAGAGCTCATTCAAGAAGAAGCCATCATGAGGCAAATTTTGGATTAGCTTAGAGGTGACAAGCACTGGAAATCTTTTACCACAACCTAAGATCTCATCATAGATGTGCAAAATCTAGCCTCTAGCATCTTTTTTGGAAAATTCTTGAATTAGGAGGCCAACAATAGCATAAAGGAAGGTAATTCCTATCATGGTAATTCAACTAGTGCTATATATGTAGATAAGGAGGATAAGAAGTTGAAATGCAAGAAGAAGGAAAAGGATGAAGAGGAGACTTCCCAAGCCAACTTTGGAGGCAAGATCAAGTGGAAAGGGAAGAAGAAAGAACCAAAGAATTACAAAACCAAAGGCGAGAATGTTCAACCTTGTGCCATCTGTGGTAACACCAAGCACACCACTCAGAATTTCTTATTTAATGGGAAGACCTAGAAAGGAAGTGGAATAGGTGGATATGGCTACAATAGAGGAAGAGGTGGAAACGACTTCAACAATAACAAAAGAGGCCATAATAGAAGGAATTACAAAAATTATATTGATGATCAACACCATGAAGACTCATTACTTTTGATGAATCTAAGCTACAAGGAAGGTAATGAAGATGATCATGTATTCTACATTGATTTAGGATGTTCAAATCATGTTGTAGGCAACATAGCTCACTTATCTGATTTGGAAAGTCAAAGCATAGACATGAAGTTCAAACAGGGGATGACACAAAGCACAGTGTGGAGAAGATTGATAATGTCAAAGCTTCCAATGGCAGGACAAACATTTTGACCAAGGTACTCTATGTTCCCACTATTACCAAAAACCTAATAAGTGTAGGCCAAATAGTTGAGAAAGGCTTGCAAGTTAGGTTCACCCAACATGGAGACTTTGTGGAAGATCCATGTCAAGGCTTCAAGAAGATAGCTAGAGGTGAGAAGCATGGTAGGCTCTTTACTTTTGAAGTAGGAGAAACCAAAACCATAGCGCTATTTGACTTTTGGTCTCAAACCCTAAGTGAGCTTGAAGTGTGGCATAAGAGGCTAGCTCATGTGAATGAAAGAACCTTGAAGGACATATGCAAGGATCAAAATGTTGTAGGACTACCAAACATATCAAATCAACACATGATCAACAAATGTGATGCATGTTGAATTGGGAAAGCACAAAGATAACCATTCAATCACAAATGCTACATCCACAACAACGTATTAGACTTAGTACATACAGATGTATGAGGGCCAAGCCAAGAACCTTCTTTGGTAGGATCAAGGTATTATGTCGGATTTATTGATGACCATAGTAGATGGACTATTCTATACATTATCAAGAATAACCATGTTGTTTGATTGATTCAAAAAGTATCTAGCACATATGGAGAACCATACAGGTAGATCACTCAAGAAGCTAAGATATGATACAGGGGGCGAATATTTCTCCAACAAATTTGATGAGTTATTGTAGGATACAGGTATCAAGGGGTAAGTGATTATGAGGTACTCTCCTCAATATCATGGAATTGGAGAGAGAAGAAACAAGTCATTGGTTGGATCAACCAGAACAATGCTTGAAGAAAAAGATTGCCACATTATCTATGGGCAGAGGCTATTTCAGTTGTTGTGTACCTTGTTGATAGAATACCATTCAAATCACTCTGAGGTATGACCCCTTATGAAGCATTGTATTGAAGAAAGCCTAGTCTTGGACATTGCAAGGTGTTTGGTTGTTTAGCTTATGTTCATGTACCATCACAAATAATAGGTAAGTTAGATGAAAGGAAAAAAAGGTAGTATTTATTGGGTATGACTCAACTCAGATGGGTTATAAGTTCTATAATCCTTCAACCAAGCAACTCACTACAAGTAGGGATGTTGTGTTTGAAGAACAGAGGTCTTGGTATGATGAAGACAAACAAAAGGTAAGTCTACCATATGATCTTGATTCTGATTTCCATCAACTAGGAAGCAAGCACGATACAATGGTGCGAGATCCAAAAAGTGATACAAATGATGACACAGATGAAAGGGAAAAGGATTACAAGCTATGGAAGTCAAGAGGCAAAGCACAGATGCAAGAGTGTGGAGAATGCTCCAAGCAAGCACCTAGAAGGTCAACAAGGGAGAAAAGACAAAAGGTATGGATATGATTCCACATTTGTTACAAAGCATTCAGTCTACTTGGGAAAGGACTCGATTTTAGAAGAACCCTCAACATATGAAGAGGCAAAAGGAAACCCTAATTTGGAAAAGGCTACGAAAGAAGAAATAGATGTCTTGAAGGAGCTGCATACTTGGGAAATAGTTCCAATGTTATCCAATCTAAAGGTAATTGTTTGTAGCTGGGTATATAAACTAAAAAGGAACTCTAATGGGTCAACTTGTAGGTACAAGACAAGATTAGTTGCCAAAGGATGCTCACAAATGCATGGCATAGACTACGAGGAAACATTCCCATGAGTTGCAAAGATAACTACAATCAAAACATTGATAAGTGTAGTTGCTACCAGGTGTTGGAGACTCCTCCAAATTGATGTCAAAAGTGCATTTCTAAATGGTTGGATAAGTGAAGAAGTCTACATGTCACAACCTCTAGGTTTTGAAAGCCCTAATCATACATCTTATGTTTGCAAACTTAAGAAAGCATTGTATGGATTGAAGCAAGCTCCTAGAGCTTGGAATTTTATAGGTTGTTTACATATCCTCAAGATCTAGGCTTTAGACCTGGCAACTCAGATCCTTCTTTATTCATCAAAAGGGATCACAATCATGTTATCTATCTATGTGTATATGTAGATGACATTATTGTGATAAGTGATGATCTGAATGGCATTCAAACAATCAAGAGACACATGCAAGAGGAGTTCAAAATTAATGGTGAGTTCACATATTTCCTAGGTATGCAAGTGATTTATATAGGTGAAGGGATGTATCTAACTTAGAGAAGATACATCGAGGATCTACTTCACAAGATCAAAATGGAGAACACCAAGCTTTTAGGTACACCTTTGGAATTGAACCATAAACTAAGTGCGTATGAAGGTGAGCATATTGATGATCCTAAACAATATCAAAGCTTAGTTGGTAGCTTGACATATGCTACTCACACAAAACCAGATATATCATATAGTGTGGGAGTGCTTAGTCAATTCATGTACTCACCTAGTGAAGTATATCAATGCCGATGCACCATAGTGCGCTCTCATTCTCGAGAGCTCTAGGATGATATGCTCAGAGTAGAAAACTGAGCTCCTGAGGCTGCACACAGTACTTCACACAGATGCTGCAAAATACACATAAAACATAGTACATAGAGGAGCACTAAGACAAACTTCTTAGGTCTTACAAATGCGGTCGAACTTACAGTCTGTGACTGACCAAGCCACTATATGCTTTATTAAAGAACATATACAAGGAAGTGTCCGGTGGCCATTTGGCCTTTCACATGGACACTAATGGTAACAATCTCCCACTAAAGGCCAACATGGCCAAAGTAACTATGGGAGAAAAATAAAGAATGATAAAGAATACCTGAGTGTAAGTATACAAACTACACCCCACCTGATGGGCATGTTACACAATGTCCAAGTGACTGTGTAAGATAAAAAATCAAGTAACCCCCATCAAGTGACAACAGTGTCGAAAGCTATCCTGTGGTAGAGCTTTAGTCAAAGCATCTATAGCATTATCTCGAGTGTGAACTTTCTCAAGAATAATGCGCTCAGTGGCTAACAATCTCTAATGAAGTGATACCTCATCTCCATGTGCTTGGTCTTTGCATGATAGACCAGATTCTTAGCCAAAGCAATGTCACTTTGACTATCAGTGAGCAAGCGAGGTACATGCTGAGGTAAACCCATATCACAAGCAAGAGGAGAAAGCCACAATACTTCCTTACATGCCTCACTTGCTGCAACATACTCTACTTCTGTGGTGGAAGGTGTACATTCTTGAAGACAAGATCTCCAGGAGATAGCACCTCCAGCAAAATGAAAAATGTACCCTGATGTAAACTTACGATTGTCTACACAACCAGCATAATCAGAATCTATGTAACCAATAATGGATGCTTTCCCTCTACCTAAGCATAGACACTTGTCCTTAGTGCCACTTAGATATCTCAAAATCATCTTGACTGCTTCCCAATGTTTCTTGCCAAGATTAGACATATATCTGCTCACAACTCCCACTACAAATGCAATGTCTGGTCTCGTAGCTACCATTGCATACATGAAACTACCAACAGCAGACTGATAGGGAATTTTTGTCATGAATTCATTTTCCTCATCTGATTTTGGGCAATCATCCTTGCTCAATTTCACATATGTGGGTAAAGGTGTACTCAATGCCTTTCCACCCTGCATATTGAACCGGTGAAGTACTTTGGATATGTACTCACTTTGAGACAAGTATATGCATCTTTTACTCCTATCATGAGTAATGCGCATGCCAAGAATATGTTTGGCATCCCTCAAATCCTTCATATCAAATTTCTGACTCAATTTCTTTTTGAGAACTGACAAATCATAAGAGGACTTCCCAACAATCAACATATCATTGACATAAAGTATCAAGCATATTAAGCTTCCATCTGAGCATCTCTTTGTGTAGAGACAATGATCCTCATTGGTTTGAGAATAGCCTTGAGATTTCATAAAAGCATCAAACTTTTGGTACCATTGTCTAGGGGACTGTTTAAGTCCATACAAGCTCTTCTTAAGCTTACAAACTAGACTTTCCTTGCCAAGAACTACATAACCCTCTGGTTTTTCCATATAGATCTCATCTGTAAGATCTCCATGCAAGAAAGCAGTTTTCACATCCATTTGGACTAGCTCTAAGTCCTCCATTGCAGCGAATCCAAGCAACATGCGCAAGGTAGTCATCTTGACCAGTAGAGAGAAGATTTCCTCGAAATCAATACCATGTTGTTGCTTAAAACCCTTTGCAACGAGTCGTGCTTTATACTTTGGAGAAGCACTATCTGATGTGAATTTCAGCTTATATACCCATTGACATGGTAAAGCTTTCTTGCCCTTTGGCAAAGTTACTAAATCCCAAGTACCATTCTTCTGAGTAGAATCCAACTCACTCTTCATGGCATGCTCCCACTTGACATGATCCTCTCTCTGCATAGCCTCTTTGTAGCAAGAAGGCTCACCGACATCTGTTAGCATAACAAAATCTAAACCTGGAACATATCTAGCAGGTGGATGTGAGACACGTGCAGAACGTCTCAATGTTTGCTGAACAGGAACATGTGTAGACTGATCTGAATGGACATTCTCTTGAACATCCCTATGTGCAGCATTTTTATGCATGCTAACCAGAGGACTAGTATCCTCAAACACTACTCTTCTCACTTCAACCTCCTTAATGGGTGTTTATGCTTCTTAGACTCATTGAAAATGACATCACTACTTCTGATCACTGTCCATGTTTCAGGATCCCATAAGCGATATCCAAATTATCCTTCTCGACCATATCCAATGAAAATGCATTTCTTTGACTTATGATCCAACTTTTGTCTAAGATTCTTGGGTATATGAACATATGCTTCACACCCAAAAACTCGAAAATGATCATAATATGGTGGCTTCCCTGTCCACAACTCTTGTGCTACTTTCAGACCTTTGGCAGTACTAGGTGAAAGGTTAATCACATGAACTACAGTCAATACTGCTTCTTCCCAAAAGCCTTGTGAGAGGTTTGCATGATGCAACATAGAGACTACTCTATCTTGAATAGTTCTATTCAAGATAGAGACTACTCTATCTTGAATAGTTCTATTCATGATGCAACATAGAGACTACTCTATCTTGTGAGAGGTTTGCATGATGCAACATAGAGACTACTCTATCTTGTGAGAGGTTTGCATGATGCAACATAGAGACTACTCTATCTTGAATAGTTCTATTCATGATGCAACATAGAGACTACTCTATCTTGTGAGAGGTTTGCATGATGCAACATAGAGACTACTCTATCTTGAATAGTTCTATTTGTACTCTCAGCTACACCATTATGTACTGGGGTATAAGGAGCTGTAAACTCTCTACAAATCCCTCTAGACTGACAGAAAAGGTTGAATTCATGTGAGGTATACTCACCCCCATTATCTGAACGTAAAGCCTTAAGCTTAGTTCCTTTTTCAGTCTCAATTGAAGCAAGCCATTTTTTGAAAGTGGGGAATACCTCATCCTTAGATTTGATAGGATATACCCAAACTTTTCTAGTAGCATCATCTATGAAAGTGACAAAGTAGAGAGAACCAACTAAGGACCTAGTGGGCATAGGACCACACACATCTGTATGAATGAGATCTAAAGACTAAATTGAAGAGTCAACGTGCATTCTATGCACATTTCTGGTTTGCTTTTCATATTGACAATGCTCACAAATTGAAAAATCAGAGAATGATAACACATGTAAGTAGCCATAATGAGAAAGATTTTCCATTCCACTACGAGATATATAGCCCAAACGACCATGCCAAATACAAGCCATAGGTTGTTCAGTAATAGCTAACAAGTGTTCTTTCTGTGATACAAATAAAGAATAAAGTGAGACAACTTTGCTTCCTTTTACAATAACCATATTGCCCTTTGATATGCGAAGGGACTGAGCATAGAAGACCACCTTGTAACCAAGGTCCTCAAGTTGACCAACTGACATCAAACTGTGTGATAACTGAGGTACATGGTGTAAATTATGCATAGTAAATTTTGAACCATCAATGAACTGCACAACTACATCTCCAATCCCCACAACATCATATTGGTAAGAGTCACCAAGTCTCACGGTACGAAGAGACTTTGCTGCATAATTAGAGAACCATTCTCTATGTGGTGTCACATTGAAAGAAGCACCAGAATCTAGCAACCAGGTGTGAGAAAGAGAATCAACCATAACTGCCTCAGATGGCATAGTACTATCAAGTGTCAGCACGTCAACATCATAAAAATTAGCATTAATTTCTTCAATCTTCACACTCGAAGTAGATGGTGAAGGTAACTGTTTAACATGCCCATCAACGTTCTATCCTTTACCTTTAGCATTCTCAAATGCATAATAGTATTTCTTCATATGTCCTTTCTTATGACAATAATGGCATTCGATATCCCTCTTCCTTGATTTACTTCTACTCTTATTCCGTTGAACATTCTTTTCCTTGTTCTTGCTCCTACCACGTTACTGATTCTTTCCTTGGTAAGAATCACAAACATTATATGCATGTCCACTTTGAGTGCCAACCATAGATTTTCTACGAATCACTCAAGAGTGCTCCACATATGTCATCATAGACAAGTTTACCACTAGGTGCACTATTGCTAATAGCTGTGCAAAATGTATCCCATGATGATGGCAGGGTGCATAACAACAATACTGCTTTCATTTCATTATCCTTATCCATTTTTTGAGCCTGTAACTGGGAGAATATAGCATCAAACTCATTTAGATGAGTAACAACACTATCTGTGTCCTTCATGCGAAGGTCATATAATTTTCTCATCAGATAGACTTTATTTGATGCCATCTCTTTTTCATATGTATTGCATAACTTCTTCCAAAGCTTCTCTGCACTTTCATAGTCTAATACTGTAAAGTAAACATTATCTGCCAAGTGCAAGCGAATGGTAGACCTAGGCATTTCATCTAACTCATCCCGATCATCTTCATCAATGTCAGCAGGCTTCTTTGAAGTCCCATTTATTGGCTTCCATTGCCTCCTTTGAATCAACACATCTTTAATCTGATTTTTCCATAGAGCAAAGTTTGTGCCATCAAATTTTTAGATCTCAAAATGGTCGTTGCCCTGCAAGTTATAGCTCCTCCTCGGAACACTAGCACTAGACGCTAATCCACTAGACGTGCCTGAGACCTCTGATGCCATGATGGTAGAGAACTGAATAGACACTACAAGGAATACGGGCGTATAACAACGGTTGGGTGCGACGCTTGCATATAGCGTTGCTAACACGATGGTTTTGAAAAGCGTCGCATAAGCGATGTTTTTTACATCGCATAAGCGACGCTATTTGGGGTCGCATAAGCGACACTAACAGATGTTGCTTATGCGATGCCAACTCTACGTGTAGCATCGCTTACACGACGGTCTGTTGACGGAAAAAAATTAAAATGTTGGAGGCTCTTGGATCGGCATTTTCACACATCTGATCGAAGAGCTCTCCAACGTTCGCAATTGCGCTGCGCTTACGAGCTAAAGCAAGTATATGCAGAATTGTTGTTTTGCCTAAGCTCTCTCTTATTGTCTCCCTCTATCTCTATTTCTCTCTTTCTACATCTTTCTCTCTTTGAATTCTCTCTGTCTCTCTCTCTCTCTCTTTATTGCAGGTTATTCAAGAAGCTAACCAAGCAAAAAGTATGGCTAACTATTGTAAGTACAATTTCTATTCTTTGTATATCATTTGAATTGTATTATTTTCATTAGATAGCATACTCACACTTATTGATATGCACTTATACACTTATACATGATGAAGATGCACTTTCACACATATACACATATACATATACACATACACACACATATATACACACAGATACATGTGCACATACACTAAGACATACACACATATACACACACAGATACACATGCACATACATACATATACACACACATATATATACACTTAGGTACACACATATGAATGAATTATATAATTAAAGTATTAAAACACATGCTTAATATAAACAATAATAACAATCAATAGAACACTTGTGAATGATTTGAAATGATTGTTTCTCGTTGTCGCTCAATATCCTAAGCATAATATGAAGTCAACCCTAAGTACTTTGAGTGAAATGTTCTTCTTGGTTCTCCTAGTTGTTGACTCTAGTTCTTGAAATGTTACAGAAGTTCAAGTTTGCCAACATCTATATATCTACATCTTGAGAATACAACATGAACGAAAGAAAGGAGAAAATATGAGTAGTTGCTTACATGGATAAGGTGTCATGATATTTGGAGAACTCCAAAGAGAATTTTTAAAAATATTGAACTAAAAAAAAAACAACATATTGGGTGTCATTAGCTAGTATGAATATGATGTTTGATATTCAAGAACTCTCTTCATTAATTCACTGAAACATTAATTCACGGAGCTGGACATAAGACCGAAACATACAAAGGCCTTCATTCTCCTTCCTCTGGGGCTAGCCGTCCTCCTTCATCACTGCTCCTATTCTTGAACCTTCCGGCGGAGGAGCTTGCTGCTATTATTTTTTACTGTGACCATGCGACTTACAATGAATGCGTCACACAGCTTCTGTTTGGTATACTTTATCTATCCTCTTACTTTCTATCATAGATATACGTCTCTCCCTTTAAACCATAATGCATCATATCATGGTTTGGATTTCTCATTTTGTCTTTTGATAGTATGTTTTTCCACGTCCTAGTCATATGGACACCATCTCCTTCTGTGCCCTTATCTCTCTCTCTCTCTCTCTCTCTCTCTCTCTCTCTCTCTCCCCCTCCCTCCACATATTACTGCATGTTCATGTGTGTGCATGTTTTCGGTATGGCTTTCGTGCGAACGCAGAGAAGAATGCTGAATCTAAAGCTTACTTGGAATCCTGGGCTTGGTTTTATTTTACGGACGTCCTTATGCATGAACAATAGCTTGATCATTAGCTTTTGTGCATGTCTAGGCCTTTGAGCTTCTCATATCAGCTATGTAAAGAATGCCCGACCAGGGATGCCACTATTTTTGTTTAATTACATTGATAAAAGTTGCATGGTATTTTTGAGGCAGACAGCTATGGAGATATGAACATCAATCCATATGCCTGGACTGATGGGAAGTAGAAGACACAGTTTCCAGCTCAGGTTCTTTGCTTAGATTTAATAATCTCTGATATTACATTAGGTCACTGTCTGAGGCATAATGAGGTTTTGTTTACATGTAGGCATGCGTAGGGGTGAGATGTCAGTGTGCACCATTGACAAAAAGCATATACAAGGGAACATTAGCAGCAAATTATGTGAATTATTCATAGGAGAAAATCCTATTTGAGTTAAATCATGTGCAGACAGATAAGCTTATATCTCTTTTCATGAGAAACTCGTTGAGTGTCAGTAGACAGGTTGTGGGTTTACAACGTGGGTCCATGCCAGGGGAAAGGTCATATTTAAGACCTGCATCCCTGTCCACAAAGGATCTTTTATACCCGGTGCCTTAATTATTGTAGGCCTGTGAGCAAGAGAGTCAGAATACATATTTAACATTTGAATTTCATGTTTTAGCAGCCAAAAATGATTTTCTAAAATCAAATGGCTTGAAAGGATGCCATCCTGAGATAATTTCAGTAAAGCTTGGCCTCCTTGGTTAGATATTAATTGATGACTTAAATCCAACAATTCAGAAATCTCAGCCTTCTCTCTCTCTCTCGCTCGCTCGCTCTCTCTCTCTCTCTCTCTCTCTCTCTCTCTCTCTCTCTCTCGTTCTCTTCTTGCTCTCGCGTGTTAATCCCGGCACAAATGTGTCGGGAGAAATCGAACTTTTTTTAATGTGTGTGTATGTGTCTATGTGTGTATGTGTATGCATGTATGTATGCATATGTGTGTGCATGCAGTCTGCGGATCCTTTGATTTCCAGTCTGCCTCTTTGATGTTCTCCAAAACTTCATAATTGAATTGTATTACATGATTGTCTGTTCGTGTCCGAACAGAACCATCATATGCTAAATACACTTCCCTTAACCTATACATACATTTTTGAAAAAGGCCCCTCAACTCAATACCCTTTTCCAGGTTTTCGGGAAGACACTAAATGATAAAGGAATTCTTTGGAGGTTAAACCATCTAAAAAGCAAGAATGAATTATTGCCAAACCATCATGAAAGTCAGAAAAGAACAACTCCTCTCCATTTACAGACTGTAAACCTAAGCATGCACACTGTTGTATCAAGTTTGACAATGATCCTTTTCTTCCAGCCCTTATCATTGCCATCATGGAATTGGATGGACAACTATGCCTCTCAACAACGGTTGGTATTTCCCCAAGAACACGTTGAAATTCACAAATTTCTGGTCTTCTAGAACTGATTTCTTCAACTAAGCTAAGGAAATTTTCTTGGTAACCATAGTCAAGGATATCACTATGACATGGTGTTGTAGAGCAAAGAAGCACAAAAGAAGAGCCCCAAAATTTTCAAATTAATGGGCATAATTTTTCTTCTTCAAAGTCTTAGAGAATTCCCTCAAGCCATGTAAATGCACTAGAGGAGTCCTCTAGTTGCATAATCCCAACTTGTTGTAAAATATCCCTTGTAAATTAGTAGGAAATTCACTTTTTAGTAATAAAGTGCCAGTCTCTTGTGTGAAAGGACCAAATTTAGGGCACATGTATATAAGTCACTTTGTGACTCTTTGTAGAGACTTTTTGCCATTGTGAAGAAGGAGAGCTCCTGTTTTTCGAATTTGCTTCTTTCTTGTAGATTTCCATCTTCTCTTTGATCTTCTATGTGTGTGTAATGCTTGGAATGTGTGTGTAGGACTGTTGTCTACCCCTCCCCACTATTTTTGAGCTACTGTAGTGTGTGTGTGAGCTTGTAGGAGTTGTGGAGTGAGTGTGGGTGTTTCCCGCCATTCACTATTTTGGTCATAACTTGAAGCACAGTTGTCAAAATCAAGTGAAACGACCTACAATAGATGCGTCTGGTCGAGAGCTTTGAAATGAGTCTACTGTTGACCATATTGAGAGTTTGGAGCTTGGAGAAATCCTCGATTTACTAAAACCTACTGTAAGTGGTATCGCGACAGACACTTTCAGTATTTCAGTGAGTTTGAGAGGTAGATTAGACTTTTCTCATGCATATAAGCTGAACCACTTCATTTTCCATCATGTGTGCACATGTCCTCATACACTTGGTTAGGTCGTTTGATCGGATTGACAAATAAGTGTGTGTCAATTTCCCATTATAGGCACTTGTGTGGCAAATGAGGTTTATTCTCTTTGGCACAAGTCCTTAAGTCTTCCTGACTTAGGTACACATGATTTTGGTGCCGTTGCCAGGGAACACTCAGCCAAGGTGCCTTCGTGATGGTTATAGTTTGAGTGTGATGAAATCGTAATTGTAGAAGTGAATTCGTTCAGTGGTAAGTAGTCTACCGCTTCATCACTTGTTACTTCACATCCCGGAGGTGTGTGTAATGAGTTTTTAGGTTTAGGGTTAGTAGGAAGGGAGAGAAGGAAGAGTTAGGGTTAGGTTAGGAGAAGAGGACTGGAGTAGGAGTAAGCCAAGATCACCAAAAAATCCCAAAAAAATTTGCCAAAATTAGTGTAGTTCAGTTTCTGTCACCAAAAAGTATAAAAACCAGAAATTTGAAATCATTTGACACTTTTTTTCATTTTGGTATCGTTTGAGCGCAACGACCGGTATCATCGAAGCTGTATCGTGCAACCTGAGCCCTCACATTCACCTTGTGACCTCAAGACTTGATTAGTGCAACCTAAGGGTAAGATACCTGCAAACTTTAACCTCAAAAAGTGGTGAAAATCTCCATTTACACGTGATTAAGGTTCCGACCGGTATCGCGGGGAGGGATTGTGTGTTTTGTGAGCTTTTTGGGGTGAGACAATAAGCTAGGAGTGAAGAGGGGTGAGAGAGGAGTAAGGGCAACAAAAATTTTTTGAATTTGGAGGTATTTTGGCTTGAGTATCGCGATCGGTTGAGTTTCTGGTATCGCGATACCAAAAATTCCCTTGTATCGCGATACTCGCTGAAGTATCGTATCGTCGACTACCAGCCTTGGTATCACGATACCACTCGTGGTATTGTATTGTCGGGTTGGTATCACAATCTCACTTTACCAAACTGGTATCGTATCGTGGTCCATTTTGGTATCGTATCGCGTCGTGTCCAATCTAGTATCACGATACCATACCAGTATCGTATCGTGCAAGTTAGTGGTATCGTATTGCTACTTGCATTGATATCGTATCGTGCGAAAATCAAGTATCGTATCACATGACTGCTGGTATCCTATCGTGTATCTTCTAGTATCGTATCATCCACAACTCCAATATCGTATCGCGCTTATTGGCAGTATCGTATCGTGCAGGTGTTGAGGTATCATATCGTGCCCTTTTTGGTATCGTATCGTTTGAAAAGTGGTATCGTATCGTCTGGATTTTCAGTATCGTATCGTCCCAAATTTAGTATCATATCGCGAGAGTTTCTGGTATCGTATCGTGACTGGTTATTGGTATCGTATCGTCTACCTGAGAGGTATCGTATCGCCAGGACAAGTATCGTATCCTGCCCAATAGTGGTATCGTATCGTCTATTGCTGCAGTATCGTATCGCCTAGTTCTCAGGTATCGTATTGTGACTAGTTATTGGTATCGTATCGTGGACACTCTGGTATCGCCTAAAGCAATATCATCTAGGGTGGTATCGTCCAGAGTATTTGAAGCAATTTGAAGGACAAACTTGAGGCTTTTTGAGAGCCACTTAGGGAGAGTTTCAGAGACCTAGAGAGTCCCAGGAGGGTGAATGAACTTGAGGTCAGGGAGAGTGCTAAGTAGACATAGAAGTGTCATATCTTCTGTAGGGAGTGCCACTCAGGTCAATCACCGCTTTGTCTATTCAGACACCTCTAGTGACTCAGAGGAGGAGATACCCATGGCTTCAGAAGACATGCAGGGACCCGCTCCAAGTAGAAACTTCATGACCACTATGGAGGGAGAGTATCGCATCTCCTTACAGTACGTTTCTACTAATGTCGAGGAGATTCCCATCTACCTGGATGGCTTAAACAGATCTGTGGCTAGGATGGTAACTTCCATGGAGGCCACGATTGTGCCCAGACCGGTTGTTAAGTATGAAGGAGGAGCATACATGGACAAGATAGGTCACATATACATAGTGATTGAATTTCCCGATTTGATCAATGAAAGGGGAGAGTTAGTGGGATAGGAAAACTCAGGAAGACCAAACCTTGCAAAAAGAAACCACACAAAGAGGTGAAAACACGATTTTCAGCAGAAAACTCCTTCTCTATTCACTTGGATAGCATGTAAACAAATGATTAACCAACCCCCTCATAATAGAGGAAATTATCTTATATACATTTTCAAGTGTCCCTTTTCACACTTGAATTTTGGTCCTTTCCTCTATTATTCTAAAAATATGCTATCTAGGAGTTTCCAAAAATTCTAGAAAAATTACATAAGATTCTATCTTACATAAGGAAGACTCTTCCTTATTTTTACAACAGTTGTATAAATATTTTTACAAGTTTTTGTCATTTTATAATTATTTTTCTTCAAAAAGGCTTCCAAAAATACATCTTCTAACATCCTTCCCCTCCTAAACCTTTTGGCTCATGACAAAAGACTTTCCTGCTCATCTATACTGATAGCTTTCCTTCACTTCTTCTTTCTTTGATAGACTTGTGACAGCAAGTCATGACTTTTCCTTTCTGTAATGTTTAGATTATTGACCATTTCAAACAATGCCTTTCTCCACTGTATTGCAGCTTCTGGTTTATCAGTGACATCCTTTTTCAAGTACTCTGTATAGGCAGCTTCATATGCTGTGAGTCTGGACTTAGTAACCACTGACAAATTTCCCAAAATCTCAGATTCTCTTTCAAAAAACCCGTAATCAAATGCATCTTCAAAAATTTGTAAGTAATGACTGCCCAAAAATATTACTCTGCTGTAATATGCCATTAAACAGATTCTATCAGGTGTTTCGCTCAGATCAAACAATAATGCATCTGTGGGAGAATTGAAGCCAATGTAATTTAAAGTTCTGATATCTATATCGGTGTATGTTTCTATACAAGCCAAAATTAATCTCATTATTCTGATAAGTAGAATACATGCAAGATCATTTACATCCTTGTATGTAGCTATAACGGACTGTATCCACCATGTAACTTTTTGTAGGCCATGTGCCTGCCTTTGGACCGGCTATTTTTGGAAAATTCAACCACTTAGGTGGAATTTGACCTTCTCTTCGTCTTTCCCAAAAAATTGTCCATTCTCTTCTTCTTGCCACTGAACAGTAAGCTGGATTAATTTTTAGATGAAGAGGTGCCTCCTTCCAAATTTTCCTACATTCTTTGTTGGCCGCATCCAACCACCTGTTCCTCCACTTTGGATTGGCCCATTCAAATAATTCTTTAGTCACATTGATATCCTCTTCATACTCAAGATATTTGTTTGGAGGTAGCCCAACTCTGGCCAACTGATAGTTCTTGATACTCTCCATGATCATACACAATGGTATACCCAATCCATCTGCGGCCCAATGATGCTGATCTGGATTAATCCCCTTATTTAATGCAAATGTGATAATTTTTTCTTCATATTCATCATGCATTTTCCTGATAAACTCCATTATGGAATCTCTATTTGTCAACAATTTTTTTACAAAATCTTATGAATATTCTCCTTCTGATCTTTTATCTGCCGGTTCACTATCATGTTGTATTCCATCATTATTTTCTACCCCATATTCTTCTGTATATGTGGTCTCCACATGTGTTTCTTCCTGAACTTGTGGCTTATCCAATTTTTTCTGTAATTCCTCTATCGTCATCATCAGACTTCCATTCTGTTTTGCCCATAACTCTCTTTCTTTTTTCCATTCATTATGTTCCTTTTCCCTCCTTGTCTGCCAATCACTTCTTTCTTTTTCCATATCCAGGTGCAACTTGTTGTATCCTCTCATTGATGTAGCAGCATGTATATTAGCCTACTTTTCTAGTTCCTTCGCTTCTTTCAATTCTATTTGTAATCTCTTAATCTCTGTGTGTAATTCTTCCTTTTCTGCCTCTGTCATCTGAACTGTTTGACTTTCCTCCTTTAACTGACCTTCCTCCAATAGTAGCTTGTTGATTTCTTCATTTGCTTTGGTCAAAATCTGATAAGAGGTCTGCAAGGTTCTATATCTCCCTTCAATTTTTCTCAACTCCATTTCCATTTTATTATTCTACTCTGTTAGTTTTACACTCTTTTCTTCTAGATATTGAATCTTATTTTGCTTATGCACTTCTAACTCTTCCAAAGCAATTATTTTGTTTGTAAATTCCTCATTTTTCTCTTGCACCTTCCTCAGTTGTTCTGACATTTGCTCCTTCTCCCTTTTGTGCTCTTTAATAATCATACTGCCTTTCTCAAATTCGGACTCTGCTACCATCCCTGAAATGATCATGTTCCGGCTTGAAGGTCTGAGCTGTTCAATGTTATTCATAATAATCTGACATGCTGATCTTATATTCTTTGGTATTCTTTCCAATCCCCCTTCCATTTTCATTTGTTTAGCTTCTAGTTGTTTGTCTTCTTTACATTCATCCTCCTCTTCCTCTTCTTCTTCATATTCTAAATCCTTGGCCTGGTGTTCTTCATTGCTTGGATGAGTTTCCAGTGTTTCTGGATCGGCCATGTCTTCTTCATGTTCCAAAATCTGAGCACCCAGATTCTTCTGTTCTAAAACATCTGAAGTCAACTTTATTTCCTGTACCTTTTCCTTCTACATCACCTGTTGCTTCTCTTCAGAGAGGTGTCCTTCCTTTATTTGTATCTCCTTTTCCTGGCTTAAAGTTTCCTGAAACAGAGTATATTCAATTTCCCCAACAGAGTTTCCCTGCCATTTACCTGTTTGTTCTTCCTGTCCTTCCTTTTCCTGGGCTAGAACTGATTCAGTCTCCTCAAAAATTTTGACCTGATCATTACTTTTTTCTTCTTTGTGTTCTTCTTCCTGCTCATTAATGTCCATGAGATCCATTGCTCCCTCTTGTTCTTGATCCTCATTGGTTGTAAATTCTTCATTGTTCTTCAAATCATGTAGTACATCTTTTATACTCTGGATAATCTTCTTTTCCACTACTCCTCCTGTGACTTCTTGAATATTGTTCTTCACTATTATTTCCTCTTCTCCCTGAATTTGACCTTGATCTGCACCTTTTTGATTTATGACTGAACTACTTATCTGTGCCTTTTTGGCTATTTCTGCTATGCTCTGCTCTAATTTGAAGTAGGTTTGTGAGGTTATCCATACTGATTTTATTCCTGTATGCACCAACCCACAACTAACTTCTTCTCTCATTTCACTTTCTTGTTCTATCATAGCTGCTTTTCCCTTCATCAACCTTCTTTCATCTTCAGAACTAAGCTGTTTTCCTACCTGTTCCTGAATCTGCTTCTCCTGAGACTTCATCTTCAATTCTTTAGGTGTTTTCTGTTTCTCAAGGACCTGTGTAATCACATTAGGAGTTTTTGGTATTGATAGATTCAGACTCTTTGATAAAAAGCTCTCAATATCACTTTCAGAATCAGAGGAAAAATGTGAAGGTCCTCCTCTTTCTGGTTCTTTGATTCTTGGTGCTTCTACCTCAGTGGATTGCTTCTGTGTTTCTTCCACTATTACTTCCTCCCTTTCTTTTGTGATAACAGTTTCAACTACTGATTTTCCCTTTCCCTTCTTGGTCAAATTCTTCTTTTGCATTGTTTTCTTTGGAACCTTCTTTTTCACCACAACAGTGGTTCTGGTTTCTGGAGGTCCTTGCAATTCCTTGAAGTAGGCTAGCAACTCAACTTCCTTTCTAACAAACACCTCTTCTGTTTCAGCTGTCATCATTTGATCATGGAGTGCTTCATAATGCTCCACCTCCTCTTGAACCCAATCTGTCGCCTTGCATGAATAATCTTCCAGCATGTTCTGATATTGTGCCTCATACATAGCTCTTTTGTTGTTTCCTTGGGTTAAATAAGTGTACAATCGTTCTTTGCTTGTTTGGGGTGGATGAGGTTCACTAGAGGATTGAACCTGCTTCTGTGCATCTTCATGTTCTGCTTTTGTAGCTTCCTCCATCTCTAGTTCAACCTTCCTTGGGTCCAACCTCCTTTTCTTTACAGGAATCACTTCCTCATATATTACTTTTCTTTTCATTCTTGTTCCCCTCATGCGGGTTTGTCCTTCTATTTCCTTCTCAGCCATTTTCCTTGGAGGACTCTTGATTCCTGACATAAGGTTTCTAAAATAATGTGCCTCTGGAGCCAGTTTCAATTGATCTTCCATCCCTAGGACATGATAAATGATTCTAGTTAAAAACTGGGCTCCATTCATGAATTTCTTCTGTTCCCAGTGTTTTGCTGCTTCTTTCAGCTGTTCATGGATGTATGGTGTGACATCCATTACTCCAAAGGGTTTGGTTCTATCCTGGTTGTTGAACATCAACAATGTCACAGACTTATGTGGCATGGTATACCTTGGTAGCTTTGGAAAGCAAAAATACTGTAAGAACATCCTTGTGGCATATTCTTCATTCTCTCTGCCTTTAAAGTCAGTGAATTTTGCATAACCTGTATAAGTTTCCTTATTCTTCTTGACAAAGCTTGGATCAAGCTTGGTTCTCATTGGGTAGAATTGTAATGCTGCTCTGATATGTTCTGCTTTGATAGTGATGCCCACCTCCTGATTATCCTTGTTCTTGACTTAGCACCTGAAATAGGCATCATTCCCTCTTCCTATTTCCATCAGACTACTCATTACTTGTGCCACTCTCTCAAAATCAATGAAAAAGATAGGTTCTTCCAATAATTTGTGCAACCCTACTGCCTTCCATCTTTTCATATTGACAGCAACTCTTTGGAACCTGTAGAACTCCTGACACAACATTGTATATTTATATCCTCCTACTCCCATTGTGAATATGTGCTGACCAATTATGCTAAGGGTCTCCTTGAGTTCCTTCACCACCTTCTCAGCTTTTGGAATTTCTGGCTCTTCATCTGACTCTAGGTCCACCTATTCTTCCACAACTTCACTGTCTAGAAACCAATGGCCTCTTGATAGAGTGACTGATTCTGCCTTGAAGTCATGAATTGATAACTCCTTTGTATTCACCATTCTGAAGAAAATAAAATACACAAAGAACAACTCCACCCACATGAGTCACAAGAAATCAAAGAGTAATATTTATTTTGAGATGTCATGAAATAAGAATGAAAATAAATTCTGTTTCTTCAGAAAGACTCAAAAAGTGATCATTACAGGTGTAGCAAGATGTCTAGTGCAGTCCCTTTTCCTAACCACTCTTTTGGAGAAAAACAAAACATTCATTATATGATAGAAACAAAAATTAATTAATAAAAAATAAATAGATCTCTACTAGTCTTCTGCCTAGATCTTGCTTAGTGCTATATAATTTTGTAAAAAAGAAAAATAAACAATTTTTCTCAATTTTTCTTTCTCTCTCTTTTTTTTTTCAACAATGATTGCTTCTGTTTTTTCTTTATAGATATATTTTCTCTTCTTTTTTTTTTCTCATTTTTTTTAATAATAATTTTTTTCTATTTCTTTTCTTCCCCTCCTAATTCTCTTTTTTAGAAAAGAAAATCAAGTCAAATATTTTTGTCATAATTTTTCAACATGTTATGATTTTCTAAATATAGATCAAATATGGATGATCTTTTTTCCACTAGAGCAACTCTGATTTTTTGACCCAATACTTCCTGACTCTAATTGTTCTTGTTTCAGGCAAACAATCATTCCCTTTGGATAAGCATTTTGTAGGAGTTTTTGGTCTCCATATCCATTGTGTCCTTGATTTCTGTTTTGATGAGCAGACCTCCTGTAGACTTTGATTCCATGTGCTTCTTGTTCTGATGCTTTGATTCTTTGGACAATGTCATGATTGCCATCTTCTTGCTGTCTCTCCACCCTTCTTTGTTCTTCCAATCTTTTGTTGATTTTGATTACATGAAGCTTGATCATTTAACATTTGTATTGGTAATGTCTATGTATCTTCAAATGCAAAAGTGAATCCTTCCAAGTGTATATCATGAACATCTGATTGAATTTCCTGTTTTTCATTACTCAATAAAAATATTAAAAACCTTTTGTCATTTATGTTCAATTTAAGCTTCATTTTTTCAAAATCCAAGATCACTTTACCTTGTTGGAGCCATGGTTGACCTAAAATTACTTTTTCAGCCATCAAATGATCTCGCCATTCTTCAGAGTCTATTTTCATATATTCTTCATTGAACTTTACTTCAATAGACAGTGAAGACATGCTGTGTACTATTTGACCCTCCAAAGTTTTGATTAGGGTTCTACTTTTAGTTCTTTTTATGTTGAATTTCCTTACCAAAGCTGAACTAATCAGATTTACTTGTGCTCCAGAATCTATCAAAACCCTAATGCTTTCATTTTGAAAATCCATTATCATCACAGGGACATGTTCCTTTGGTTTGAGAGGAGTTTCACACAGACAGACTTCCCTAAGTTCTTTGATTTTTCTTATCCTTTCCATAGCTTCCTGTTGAGCCTCTTTTCTAATTTCTTCCTCTTCTCTTTTCCTATTTTGAGCTTGTTGCAACCTTCTCCATTCATCAACAGTTAATGGGCAATCATACCTCTTAACTCTACATCCACTTATGAAGTTTGGCATGATTTCTCCGTCTATGTTAGCTAGTTGAATGGCTCCATTGTTGCTTATCTGATATATGATATATGGTCCATGTCCTTTTTTCTGGAACTTTTTCAGATGTTCTCTGACTGTGTAAGCCAAAACTAGATCTCCTACCTGCAGATCTTTTTCTTTTATGTGAACATCATGATAAGCTTTTTGCCTTTTCTTATCCACATATATACTCATAATGGCTTGGAGTCTTGATGCTCCCAATTTTTCCAATTCTATTGCTCTTTCTGATAGTTCATGTCCAGTCCAATTGTAGTGACTTCCTACTTTTAATGTTGGAATAAGGAATTCCATAGGTAAAACTGCATTTTGTCCATATACTAGATTGAATGGTGTGTTTCCTATTGCAGTTTTATAAGCCACTCTATAAGCCCATAGGACATGATTAAGTTGTAGATCCCAATCATTCCTGTTTGTGTTTACTAGTTTTGATAGTACAGTACAAAGTACTTTATTGGTACTTTCTGCTAACCCATTGGCTTGTGGATGATATGGGGCTGACTTTCTATGACTGATCAGGAAAAATTCGGTGATGTTGTCTATGATTTGGTTTACAAAATGGGTCCCCCTATCACTTACTAGTTCAATTGGAAGTCCAAATCTGGTGATAATGTTTTCATATAGGAATCTGGCAGTAGTATGAGCATCATTCCTTCTTATGGCTTTGGCCTCAGCCCACTTTGTCAGGTAATCTGTAGCCACTATGATGTATTCAGCATGGGTTTGCTTTGCTGGTGGATGTATAGGTCCAATGAAATCCAACCCCCATTTACTAAAGGCTCTAGCTAAAATTAATGGAACTAATGGCATATCATTTCTTCTATTTGGTTGACTCACCCTTTGACAGACATCACACCTTTTTACATAAGTTCTTGCATCAGGAAATAGCGTTGGCCACCAAAAGCCAGAATATAAAATGAGTTTAGCAGTTCTGTCACTCGAGAAGTGTCCTCCTGCCACTCCAGAATGTGCCATTTCCAACATTTCCAAATATTTATTCTCAGGCACACAAATTCTTAGGTATCCATCCATTCCTCTCTTATACAACTGTTCTCCTATCAATTGATATTCTTCATAGATTACTTGTAGATTTTTGAATCTGTACCAGCTATCACTTGTTTTCCTTTCTTCTTCCTTTTCAATTCCTCAATGATATTTTCACTCCAATCTGGATTTTTCTGGAACCAATATAGAGTTATGAATTCTGAATCTTGCAATATTTGGCACTTCCTGCAATTAGCAATGTATTTTGTTACATCTTGAATTTTATTAGGCCAATGTACCCCCATCCTATTGAGATTACTTAGGGTGACTACCCTAGAAGCATGAGTGCAAGGGTTCCAATGATGAGCTCTCCTCAGATATTCTTGTTGCTCTTCCTCAGGAGTGCAATATTCCAATATGCCTGTGTGGTGGAGATGGTACAAATGCCCAGCTAGTAACATAAAGTTCCTGCTTTGTAATACTAAGTGTGCATTGTTCCCAACTGTTCTGCAAGGTCCCAAGGTTAATAATGGTACTAAAGTCATGGCCCACTCAGGAACACTCTCTACCTTAAACAGATAGGTGTCTGGCAGATTGTCATCTAAAGGTGAACTGGGTTCTTTAGACTGAATTCGAGATAAATGATCTGCTCTCAAGTGTGTTTTCCCTTGTCTGACCACCACTTCAAACTCAAATTCCATTAGCAAAAGAAACCATCTGACTATTCTCCCAATGTGACAAGGTTTATTTACCAAATATAACAAAGCTTGATGGTCTACAAAGAACTTAAACTTGTTGGCCAAAAGGTAATGTCTGTATTTTTTTACAGCAAATACCATGCCCAATCCCTCTCTTTCAGTGGTTGTGTAATTTTTCTCTGCTAGATTCAATTGCCTACTAGCATAGGCCATTGGAAAATCTAACTTGCTTCCTTATATTGGTTGTGCTAACACACATCCTAAAGCATAATTTGAAGCATCCACATGGACATGAAAAATTTTATCCCATTGAGGTGTTTTCAGAATTGGGGCTGTTACCAAACAAGTTTTTAGAGTTTCAAAGGCTTGGTCACACTCCTTAGTCCATTCAAACTTTGTAATTAGGGCATATAAGGGTTTAGCTATGTCAGCAAATTTGTGTACAAATTTCCTATAGTACCCACAATGTCCCATGAAAGTTTGAAGTTCCTTTACACTTGTTGGTCTTGGAAGCTCTATTATGGCTTTTATTTTCTTCTCATCAGTTGAAATTCCATTTTTAGAGACTATGTGACCTAACATTCTTCCTTGTCTTACAAAGAATACACATTTTTCTGGATTTAAACATACTCTGTAGGTTCTGCTTTTCCTGAATATATTTTCTAAATCCTGCAAGTGATCTTGTCTTCTTAATGAAAAAGTACAAAGATCATCTACATAGATTTCCATTACCTTTCCCAGGAACTCTTTGAAGATATGACACATCAATCTCTGAAAAGTTGCTGGAGCATTGGTTAACCCAAATGGCATAACCCTAAAGGCATAAATTCCCCATTCTGTGGAGAAGGCAGTTTTATGTTGGTCTTCTAATGCTATGGGAACCTGGTTGTATCCTGAAAAACCATCTAAAAAACTATAAACCTCCTTCCCTGCAACTCTTTCTAGAAGATGATCTGTTATAGGTAGTGGATAATTATCCCTTATAGTTGCTGCATTTACCTTTTTCAAGTTAATGCATACCCTCAGTTTCCCATTCTTTTTTGGTACCACAACTATAGGAGATATCCATTCTGTATACTCAATTTCATAGTTGAAATTGGCAGCTAATAGCTTGTCAATTTCTTCCTTTATTTTAGCAGAGTATTTATCATTAAATGTGTAATGTCTCTGTTTACTAGGTTTTGCTTCAGGTGTAATAAGAATCTTATGTTCACATATTTTAGGATCAATACCTTTCAAATCCTTATAGCTATAAGCAAACACATCCCTATAGTTTCTTGCCAAGTTTCTTAGTGCCTCTTCTTCTTGAGTGGTCATGTCATCAGCCACTACAATGTGTCTTTCTTCTCCCTCCTCCTGAGTGATCATGATCTTTTTGGTTTCTTCCTCATTATCATAAGCCTCTCCTTTCTTCTTTTCCCTCTTTGGTTTCCTTTTGAAAAGTAATCTGTTTTCCACTTCATAAGTCTTGAAATTTTCTGGTACATCAAACTGTTGATCTTTGTTCGTTTCCCTTGTCTTCTTCTCATCCTCCTGATTTTCTTCTATTTCCTTGTGTTTGTTTTTCTTGTACTTGCCTGAGATTTTATCTTTAATAGCATCTTCAGCTTTTACTTCCTCTAAAAATTGTGTCTTCCCTTTTCTAGTATCATTTCTTCTTCTTTGTCTTCTTCTGTTCCGGATACCTTTATCATTTGAATTCCAATGTGAAAGACATCATACCCTTCTTCATTTTGAAATTTCACTCCTACATATTCATCACTGGCTAGATCCATGGTAGCCAAAATTTGATTCCACCCATAGGGCTCAAATTCCTCATCCTTGAATTGTTGTGATTCATAGTTCTCATCTTGTAACTTCCTTCCTTCCACACAATCCTCTCTTCTCAGTCTCTTTTCCCTGTTGGTCAGATTTCTTATCATATTGCACTTCCATACTGAAGATTCAGTTTCATCCTGGTCTTCTATTTCTGATTCCTCACTCAACTCTTGATTCTGATGAATTTTATACCATTCTTGAGGAGCTATGTCACAGTAGTGCCCATTTCTTAGATTTACTTTGGTTATTCTTCCTTTGCTCTGCAGGTATAAGCAATCATTACCCCAATCTTGCACAATTTGCATTTGTCTCATGAATGGTCTTCCTAGGATAATTTCATATGAAGTGGATTGTGGGAATTCAACTATAGCAAAGGTATGTTCTATCTCTATCCCACATATGTCCACAATAACTTTTTCCCATATTCCTAGGGGTTTTTCTATGTGTCCATCTGCAAGTTGCAATCTCATTTTGGTGGGTAATAATTCATTTTTTCCCCATTTCTCCCAAGTTTGTTTAGTCATAATGGCCACTCCTGATCCACTATCCAGAATAGCTTTGGCCTGGTTTTTACCAAATTGTATTTTTAAGGTTGAGTTTCCCTCTTCTCCTTCACAATATCCTCCTATCTTATCAATGGGAATATACCACAACTCCTCCATTTCCTGTAGTTGTGGGTGAAGATTTTCTGGTGTTGTTTCCCATTTTTTCATCTGGTTCTGTAGGTGAGGATTTTGTTTCATTAACTCTTCCCATGTGGTATGATAAAGAATTGTGCATCGTTTATTTATATTCACCTGGAGTGTTACTTGTGGGTTTTCTTCCTTGATACTATTTCCTCTTGTTTTTGTTGTCTCAGATTCCTCAACTATTTTTTGAGAATTGTCTTCTTCCCCCATTTTGAGTTGCACTTCCCGTATGATTTGTTTACACTTCTGCATTCTTTCATGTTCTAAGTCCGGCATAGGATAAGCCATTGCATGATCAGTAGGGCTTGGTCCCTCTTGAATTCTTCCCTTGTATGCTTTTATTAGAGTGTCTAGACTTTGTGAATTTCCTATCTCCAACTGAGTTTGTGTCTTTTTAGGAGAAGTATTGTTTGATTGTTCCCTATTTTCTTCTTCAATATTTTTACCTATTTTTTGTTTCCTTTCCCATTTCCCTTTTTGTCTATTTTTCTTTACCTTTGAGATTGAACCTTCATTCTGCTCCTTAGTTGTTCTTTGTTGTTTTGTTTGTGACCTTGTTATAGCATTTACATTTACTTGGTCAATGTCACTCAATTCTTCCTGTTCCATGATACTGACTGCTTTTAGTGGTATGTTATTAGGTGTGTTTTGTTGTTTTTGAGGATTTTTTGGGCAATCCTTTATCAAATGCTCCCTGCCACAATCCTTGCAATATGCTCCTTCTATTCTTAATGTTGGAGGTTGTGGACAGTCTCTAATGAAATGATCTCCCCCACACCTATAACAAGTTATCTTTGGTCCCCCTTTGAATTGAGGTTTTTGATTGGACATATAATTATTGGTTATATACATGAAAGTGGCAGTGTCATCTCAATTCTTCCATTTCCCAAGTCTAGGGCTTGTAATTCTGGTTCTCTTGATTCATAACCTTCCCATTCTTCTTGATATCCTTCATTCCATTGATAATTCTCCTTGTGTGGTGACTATGTTCTTGAGTTTCCCTCCTCTATTGGTGTGTATTTGATTGGTACCACATTTGTTGGTATAGGAGGTTGTTGCCCAGGCACAGGTCTTGGTTGCTCAATATACACTGACTCTCTTTGGCTCCCATAGTCTCTCTCCTTTATGGGTTGTTTATTATAGAAGCATTCCTCCCTGGTATGATTTGTCCATTTCCTCTCTAGTGTACAATATTTGAGTGTTTTTCTATCTTGCAAATGTGGAGGCTTTTGATATGGGCAATGTTGTACCAGATGACTTTCTCGACAATTGTAGCATTTTTTATTTGTGTTTATCCTGGAGTTTATCAAATTGGTTTTAGTGCTTACTTCTAGGGCTTTAGCAATGGCCTGAGTCAATTCTTCTGCAGGAGGGATTTTATCTTCATTTGATCTGGGTTGATCAAATGCTAACAGATCTTGGCCTCTATTATCCTCCAAATCTATTGCTTCTTTTACACAAGCTCCTAGATCAGGGCATCTTCTGTAGTACACTAGGGTCCTTAATTGAGCACTTCTTAATCCTTCTATGAATAGGGATACTTGTCTTGCCATGGAAGGTACTTCTTCTTTAGGACATCTGTCAATATATTGCTTAAATCTCCCCTGCTGCCTCTCTGACATTTTTATCTTTTTGTTGTTTAAAATTGTGTATCAGAGTGGCTGTGCTATGTTCCTTTTCAAAGGGATTTGGGGAAGCATGTGTCCTCCTCCCTTGTTGTTGCTCAGCACTAGTGTGGTTTTCATGTGGTCTTGGTAAATTTGGTTGTCCTATGTTATGTTCCCAAGGTCCTTTGTCAGCACATTGCCGTAAGTCATTTGAATTTTCTGGGTCTTGGGAGAAGATGTACACACACCCTTGCCTATCCTCATATCTACCATCTTTGAACTGAGTTACTGGTGTTATGTTTAGGGGAACTTCTAAGTTTCTCAATCTAATGAGAAACTTATGCATTCCATCCTGATATACATAGGTTCCAAACCTATTTGTATACATGTATTTGAGGATATTTCTATAATCCTCAGTTTCAATGGGCTCATTTGTTTCATTTAAATTTTCCATGTTGTTTTCTTGCCCTAAATTTCTTTCTTGAACTTCCCTTTCCACTGACTCTATCTCCTTTCTACCTAAGTTTTGCTTAGTATATGAGTTTAGTTTGTTCCCAAACCTAAGGATCATTCACCTAATTTTCACGATTCTGTGGTCAAAATCGTGTTTTTCACGATTTTGTGCTCAGAATCGTGTTTCTCACGATTTTCTAACTAAGCTAGTGTTTTTTCACGATTTTTTGACTAAAATCGTGTTTTTCACGATTTTCTACTCAAAATCGTGTTTTTCACGATTTTGTGTTCAAATTAGTGTTTTTCACGATTCTCTACTGAAAATCGTGTTTTTTCACGACTTTCTGTTCAAAATCGTATTTTTTCACGATTTTCTAACTAAATTAGTGTTTTTCACGATTTTGTGTTCAAAGTCGTGTTTTTAACGATTCTCTACTGAAAATTGTGTTTTTCACAATTCTGTGTCCAAAATCGTGTTTTTCACGATTTTGTGCTCAAAATCGTGTTTTTCACGATTCCGTGCTCAAAATCGTGTTTCTCACGATTTTCTAACTAAGCTAGTGTTTTTTCACGATTTTATGACTAAAATCGTGTTTTTCACGATTTTCTACTCAAAATCGTGTTTTTCACGATTTTGTGTTCAAATTAGTGTTTTTCACGATTCTCTACTGAAAATCGTGTTTTTTCACGACTTTCTGTTCAAAATCGTATTTTTTCACGATTTTCTAACTAAATTAGTGTTTTTCACGATTTTGTGTTCAAAGTCGTGTTTTTAATGATTCTCTACTGAAAATTGTGTTTTTCACGATTTTGTGCTCAAAATCGTGTTTTTCACGATTCTGTGCTCAAAATCGTGTTTTCCACGATTCTGTGCTCAAAATCGTGTTTTCCACGATTCTGTGCTCAAAATCGTGTTTTTCACGATTTTGTGCTCAAAATCATGTTTTCCACGATTCTGTGCTCAAAATCGTGTTTTTCACGATTCTGTGCTCAAAATCGTGTTTTTCACGATTTTGTTCCCAGACAATCGTGATTGCTCACAATTGTAAATAACACGATTTTCTTATGAAAATCGTGTTCTGGGAATCGCGATTTTGTGTTTGACTACAGAATCGCGATTCTGAACACTTTTTGAAGATTTTAAAGTATTGATTTTCAAGTTTTTCTTTCTTCTATTAGAATCGCCCTATCAAGTTTTTACCATGCAATGAAAAAGATTATCCAAAAAAATAATATTTTCTTATTGAAAATTAAAAACTCAGAAAATTGTGATTTCGTGATTTTGATTATTTTCTACTTTTCTGTGCTTAATGATCATGAAAATTTAAAGGCATGTAATTGAAATGATATAGAAACCACTCACCTTGCTTGCTTGACTCAAAAAACTCTTCAAGACCTGAATTTGCAGAAGATCGCGATTTTTTCCTTGCTCTCTCTTTCTCTCACACTCACTCAAATGAATTTTTCTTTCAATTCCAAGTTTTTATAGTGTCCAGAAAATCGCGATTTTGTGTGATTTCCACTTTTCTTCACTCTTTCCTTTGTCCAACTTCACTTACTCAATCTTGATGACATCTCTTGCAATTATCTTTCTCCAAAAACCAAAATATGCTGAATATTTCAGAAAATTTCTTTTACAGAAAATTGCGATTTTGTGTCGTGTTTTTTCTGTACTTCTTATCTTGTGCAAATTTGAGTATTCTTCTCTCTTGTTCCCCTTCAGTACCCTTTACCAAATCCAATTCAACAATCACCTGCAATTTTACCTCATAGTCACAACATTATTCAGAAAATCGTGATGTTATTCAGAAAATCGTGTTTTTCAAATCTTCTCATTTTTTGACAAGTTTTTGCTTTTCTTTCACTTGGTCTCTATTACTCTTATCCACAAAGCTTCAGTCCATCTTCCTAAGAAGAAAAGAAATTTGTTTGATTGTTTTTAATGAATTTTTTGCTTTTTTTTTTAGTATTTTGCCCTAAATTAAGGTAAACACTTCACTTAGGGTTTCTTGTTTGATGATCTACTGATCCTGTGTTCCTTGATTGGTTATAATCTCTTATGGCTTAGCTATCAAAACAGTTCATGAGAAAAACTTTCCAAAGAAAATGTGCTATGAAATGCAAGTATCAATTTTTGCAAAGATAAACTCAAACACATTTTTTTCAAAATGCAAATAAGCTTTGTTTCTCAAGATTTATGCTTTGATTTGGTTAACAAATGAATCTTTTCTACTTGCATCTAGCTACTTTACTTGACTTTTCCTTAGTGCAACCATGTTATCTTCCCAAGATCAACAATATTGCCTAGTACTTGGTCAAAAAGAACTCTAAAAATGCAAGAATAGACACATGTTACCTCCTCTTCAGCTTTCTTGATTCAAATTTTTCACACACCTGCACTTTTACTTCAAAAAATGAAATGAGCAACTATCAATTTACAAAAATTTTAGCACTTCCAATTCTAAAAGATGATCTATTGCTTTCTTTTCCCAAAAGACAAACAAAAAGACATCTACCTTTTCATGTTCACATTTCTTGATTAAAGAGTGTTACCTTTTCCATGTGTTTGTTACCATCAACAATAGAAGATCCAGCAAGCTCCAACTTCAATGAAGCTTTTGAAATACTCCCCGGCAACGACGCCAAAAAATGTTTGTTATTGATCTTTGGAGTTGTCCTCTCCAATCATTTAGCATAAAGAATCAACAATACATCTTTATTTTGTCAATCCTGGAAGTATTCATGAGACCACAGCCCCTTCTAGATGATAGAATCCAAGAAATAAGAGAATAATGGTTGGATTTCTGAGAATGGTGAAAATGAAGAGGAATTTCTAGGGTTTGGATTATCTTGAGAAAATCTCCACCATTTTCTACAATCTTGGTGTCTAATACATGCTATTTCATCAGCAGAACACAATTATGAAGTCAAAACTCAAAAATATTACCTGTACCATACAGACGAGACAATCGTGATTCTGTGAAAACAGACGATTTTCATCTCCAGCACCATTCTTCATCAACTTATCACTCAACACATCAGTATTCAGCTCTCTTCATACACATTCAATCAAAATTACACAATAGAAGCTCACAAATCTCCATACATACACAAGAATTGGACTCACAAGTCAAAGAAACCACACAAAGAGGTGAAAACACGATTTTCAACAGAAAACTCCATCTCTATTCACTTGGATAGCATGTAAACAAATGATTAACCTTTCAAGTGTCCCTTTTCACACTTGAATTTTGGTCCTTTCCTCTATTATTCTAAAAATATGCTATCTAGGAGTTTCCAAAAATTCTAGAAAAATTACATAAGATTCTATCTTACATAAGGAAGACTCTTCCTTATTTTTACAACAGTTGCATAAATATTTTTACAAGTTTTTGTCATTTTATAATTATTTTTCTTCAAAAAGGCTTCCAAAAATACATCTTCTAACATGTGGTAAAGCAAGATTTCTCTAATGATACACAATGTATGATAGAGCAGTTTCGCTTTCAGGATGCATAGCTAGATACATCCTTGGTTGATAGTATGATTGATTTAGATGTTGATGAGTTAGCGATCATGCAATCATTCTTGGATTCAATCATGCCAGATGTTGAAACACATATATCAAGACATGTTGGTCTTGATGATGGTTCTTTGGATGCCTTGGATATAGGCATGGCTCACATACTTAGCTTAGCCAGGAGAACATAGGTTTTGTCACCATTCAGAAGTCTGATGTATGAGTTGTTATGCTCAAGACCAGATGTTGCAGTTGCTATTGGAGCATTTGCACTTGGAGTTTTCAGTTATTTGATGATTTACATAGGCATAGAGCGAGTGGGAGCTTTGCAAGAACTTCATGAGTTCTTGCATCAGTTAGATTTGAGCTCGACGCTTATCGATATGAGTCTAGAGTAGTTTGAGGTGCATGGATATACCTTGTTTGAGGCAGTTGGTGTAGGCTGATTAGTATAGGTAGAGACCGGGACTCTTCCTGTACATTAGTGCATAGTCCTACATCATCCTTTGTATGTGTTACCACTTATGGTCACATTGACCCTTAAGTGGGAGATTTTTGGGGATGTAAGGTTCATGTGAACCTACCCCCATATTCATATATATACATCATTTATAGAGCATTGCCTCAAGTGGAGATCATTATGTGGGTTTCGAGGCTCCCATGCATGTGTGTGTCTCACTTCTCCTCTCTCTCCCTCAATCTCCTCCTTGCTCCTCTTGTTATGCACACCAAATCCCTTCAAATGGAATTCTATGTGCTTTTTCCTTGCATGGAAAATTGGATTTGCAGCTAGATGCATGGAACTTACATTATCTCCAAGTATGTGAGGTTTTGGATCTTAGATGTCCCAAATCTGAGTACAACTCCTTTAGCCATATTTCTTATTGAGTTGCAATAGTTAGACCCCTATATTCTACTTCAATTGAAGATAAAGCATTTTTTGGTTGCTTCTTTGAGCTCCATGATACCAATTTTGAACCTGCAAATGCTAAGTATCCATAGGTACTTCTTCCATCATCCTTTGATCCTGCCCAATCTACATCTCAATAGATTTTGATATCCAAATATGAAGATTAAGGATAGTAGATATCTTCATTAAGTGTTCCTTTAAGGTACTTGATTACTCTCTTTGCAACATCCATGTGTGGTCTTCTAGGTGTTATCGTTAGTGTCCATGTGAAAGGCCAAATGGCCACCGGAAACTTCCTTGTATATGTTCTTTAATAAAACATATAGTGGCTTGGTCAGTCACAGACTGTAAGTTCGACCGCATTTGCAAGACTTGAGAATTCTGTCTTCGTGCTCCTCTCTATACTATGTTTTCTGTGTATTCTGCAGCATCAGTGCAAAGTACTATGTGCGGCCTCATGAGCTCGGTTTTCTACTTCGAGCATATCATCGTGGAGCTCTCGAGAAGGAGAGCACACTGTGGTGCATCGACATAGATATACTTCACTGGTATCATAGCAGTTCGACGCAAAAAGCTTTGTTCCTTTTGTGCAAGCGAAGCAAGAATCCCCTCCCCCAAGGCTTTCTCCAAGGCTTACGACTAAGGCGGTGACCAAGGCATAGACATTGGCATACCGTTTCATCCGAGTCACCAAAGTCACCATTGGCACCATTGCTTGCGCGCAGGAGGACCTCAACGATCAAGGAAGATAGAGGTTCTCGGTACTTTGCGAGAGGTCACCCATCCTAGTATTGTTCCCCCCAAAGCTCGCTTAACTGTGAAAATCTCTTGCAACTAAGCTACACTCTTGTGGTGTCTCAAGAAGGGGAAAGACTAAGGTTGAAATTACCTTGAACATGTTTTGGTCCCTCAAAGCTTCATTCTTTGCTTTCAAAGCCTATTTTTGAAGCATTTTTGGGTGTCTTTTGGAGCCATTTTGGAGTACTTCCGCAGATCGTTCTCTTCACATAGGTCAAAGAACATTAAGAAGAGTGTTCTTTGTACTTCTTCGACAATAAATATAAACCTTTGGGGCTATGTTTTTAGCCACACTCATAAAACTACAGGTTTCTTGAAAGGTTTCAGCTTTGGTGGGAGCAGTTGCTGCAAATTTATGCAGGTTTTTTGAGCCTAAAACATCAGAGTTGACTGACACTTGCAGGTGTTATTAGCTAGTTTTTGGGCTGTGTATTCAGATTTTAGTGTCATTTTACTACATATATTGAGAAAATACACACTATGTATGCTTCTGTGGATACCGCTTATGTACGTCCATGTGGTCATTGATATAGTGGTTACATTCTTTGCATAAAGCCTTTTACGTTTGATAAAAAGGGTCGTGGTGAGGTTTTCTTAACTAGGAGACATCCAGATGTTGGGGTGTCTTCGGTGATGCAGGTGGAGGGCTTACCCAGCCTCACCATAGGAGATGTATGATAGTTGTTCATAAGTGCTCGATAAGCCTAGTTGGCTTCTATTGGGTAATTGATTATATGCAGTGGATTCAGTGATTCACTATGCAGGAAAACATGTCAGTTTTCACAGTTTTATGATATTTTGACACTCTTCATACGCTCATTTTGCAGAGGATACTCTAGCAAAAGTTTTCTAGATTTTTGGTTTTGTCAACTATACAGTGGTCGATTTACTCCTTGATACACTTATTCATTGGTGTTCAGACTCTTCTAGCTCCATTATCATTCTCACTACAAGAAATAGGGGGGCGTAGCGACGCTGCCGAATCGGAAAAAAAACGAGCATCGTCGCTTATGCGACGCTAGCGTCGCATAAGCGACGGTGCTCGTTTCGATTTTTTCTTTTTAAGGGGATATGTCGCATAAGCGATGCCTGCGTCACTTATGCAATGCTAAATCGAAAGCTTCGCAAATAGTGTCGCTACCTAGCGATGTTCTTTGTGACATGGGCAAACTGGATAGCGTTGCATATGCGTCATCCTTTCCAGAGTGTTGCATAAGCGAAGCTCTAGAATGTTCAAAAAAATTTTGATTTCTCCCGACACATTTGTGACATGGGCAAACTGGATAGCGTTGCATATGCGTCATCCTTTCCAGAGTGTTGCATAAGCGAAGCTCTAGAATGTTCAAAAAAAATTTTGATTTCTCTCGACACATTTGTGCCAAGATCTGAACGAGAGCAAGAGAATGAGAGAGAGAGAGAGGGAGAGACACAAAGGAAAAGACCAGATATGCGCACACACACACACTTACACACACATACATATGCATACACACACATATACACACATAGACACACACACACACATACACATATACACACACACATACACACACAAATACACACACATATACACACATACACACATACACACATAATGTTGCATACACACACATATACATGCACACACACACATATATGCATACACACACATATGCATACATAATGCACATGCAGACATACACATACATAATGCATACACATGCACACACATATACACATACACATACACACACATACACACATACACACACATGCACACACACATACACACACACACATAGACATGCACACACATACACATACATGCATACATATGCATACATAATGCATATGCATATGCATATGCACACATACATACATACTTACATGCATACACACACACATGCATACATAATGCACATGCATACATACACATACATAATGTATACACACACATATGCATACATAATGCATACACACACATACACACACATATGCATACATACATGCATACACATACACACATAGACACATACACACACATAAACAGATACACACTCATAGAAACACACACACACATACACATAGACGTGCACAAACATACACACACATATACACACACACATACACACATAGACACATACACACATAATGATGCATTCACACACATACACATGCATACACACATACAGATGCATACACGCATACACACATAATGATGCATTCACACACAACACATGCATTCACACAGGGATACAGGTCTTAAATATGACCTTTCCCCCTGGTTTAGGGTACACATATTTAGGCAGTGTAGTTGTGCATGATAGCGAGATAATGCAGTGTCCTGTTGGTAATAAATGGTTAACATATTGCCATACAGGAATTGTCCCAAGTCTTTGCTATCAAAAAGGGACTGAAACTGCTCTTCAGTTCCTAACATGCCTTCAAAATGTTCCGCATGAATGGCTTTTCCAAACAGGGTTCAGTGCTAGCTCGAAAGACATGTACTTAACAGATGAAATCAAAGCATATAAAAAACTTCTTGAAGAAGTTCATATTGTTGTAGATGATGGTAGATTGTCTTCTCAGAGATTTCTCACTTTGGAAAGGCAGATCCGATTAGTCCTGTCAGGAAAAGAGGAACTCATTCCAAGAACTTTTATCAATCCATGTCATAGTGATATCCTTGACTATGGTTACCAAGAAAATTTTCTTAGCTTAGTTGAAGAAATCAATGTTAGAAGATCAGCAATTTGTGAATTTTAACGTGTTCTTGGGGAAATACCAACCGTTGTTGAGAGGCATAGTTGTCCATCCAATTCCATGATGGCAATGATAAGGGTTGGAAGCAAAGGATTATTGTCAAACTTGATACAACAGTGTGCATGCTTAGGTTTACAGTCTGTAAACGGAGAGGAGTTGTTCTTTTCTGACTTTCATGATGGTTTGGCAATAATTCATTCTTGCTTTTTAGATGGTTTAACCTCCAAAGAATTCCTTTATCATTTAGTGTCTTCCCAAAAACCTGGAAAAGGGTATGGAGCTGAGGGGCCTGGAGAACTTTTTCAAAAATGTATGTATGGGTTAAGGGAAGTGTATTTTGCATATGATGGTTTTGTTCGGACACGAACAGACAATCATGTAATACAATTCAATTATGAAGTTTTGGGGAACATCGAAGAGGCAGACTGGAAATCAAAGGATCCACAGAGTCCTGGCCTTGGTTTAGAGCCTATTGGTGTACTGGCTGTGACATCATTGATTGAACCAGCTTATAGTTATGCATTTCACCAGTCTGCACCAACAAAGAGTAATCCCATTGAATTGTTAAAGGTAATCTTTGACAATTATGATCTCAATTCTTGTGTATCTATGGAGATTTGTGAGCTTCTATTGTGTAATTCTGATTGAATGTGTATGAAGAGAGCTGAATACTGATGTGTTGAGTGATAAGTTGATGAAGAATGGTGCTGGAGAAGAAAATCGTCTGTTTTCACAGAATCACGATTGTCTCGTCTCTATGGTACAGGTAATATTTTTGAGTTTTGACTTCATAATTGTGTTCTGCTGATGAAATAGCATGTATTAGACACCAAGATTGTAGAAAATGGTGGAGATTTGCTCAAGATAATCCAAACCCTAGAAATTCCTCTTCATTTTCACCATTCTCAGAAATCCAGCCATTATTCTCTTATTTCTTGGATTCTATCATCTAGAAGGGGCTGTGGTCTCATGAATACTTCCAGGATTGACAAAATAAAGATGTATTGTTGATTCTTTATGCTAAATGATTGGAGAGGACAACTCCAAAGATCAATAACAAACACCACACCAAGTGTATGACCATGCTCCACATGAGCTAGTCGCACAACATCATCGCCAAGGTCAAAATGATGATCAAACTCTAATTGGGTATCATCACAATGCTCTACATGAGCATCCACATCATGCTCTAAAGCATCCAAATGATCATCCAAAGTGTGCTCCACAAGAGCATCCATATGTTCCATAAAATCATGCTCTATATAAGCATCATGAGCATCCAAAACATGCTCTACATGTGCATCCATCAGAGCATCTGAATCTTGCCATACATGTGTATCATGAATGTCAATAGACCTATGTGTAGGTAGAAAAAATGAGACATGACGAGTCTCATATCACACATAAGGCTGAACTCCCACTGAGATGAGAGTGTCTCTCACATGAAGTACCTGTAGTGGATACCTGTGCCCAATCCTAGCACCTCTAACAAGCATAAGTTGTCCCAACTACAACTGAAAATGATGCTCACCAAGGAATGCATAACATCTTCTCTCCTGTAACTGGCTAACTGAAATCAAGCTCGTAGGGAATGAAGGCACATAACGTACATGTATGAGCATAAGTGATGCTCCACTAGGTAGCATAAGGCATACATCTCCTGCACCCTCAATGCCATATGTCGTACCATCAGGCATGTGCACACATCCATGACTCTCACCTGAGAATGGATAAAACCACTCTTGATGTGGAGTAACATGAAAAGTGGCTAATGCATCAAGCAACCAAGCCATATGTGTGACCTCCAATGAACAAGAGGAATCTTGAGATAAACCATAGAAGAAAGTGATATCACCATCACTAGCATAATCAATTGCCATAGACCCTATTGAAACCACTACGTGACTTGCATCACCTGCATATTTCTAACATCATCATCACATCCGCCTGAAGCAACATCATTGAATATGGACCTCACGACCATAGTGCCAATATTGAAGCTGTCGATGTGATTTATGTCTCACATGAGTCAATGGACTCGCACACATATCATGTAGTCTTTGCCATAATGCACTACTCATCTCCTCATACATAACAGACTCATATATAGAATCCACAAGCTGTAATTGGATAGTGGAACTAGCCAATGCATCCATATCCATCCATATGTGGTCGATCATGTCACGAGGCCTCTGAGAATTTCTATGCACATACATGTGTAAGGCTACACAAACCAATGTATGCCACATGTGATCTTTCCATCTCGAAAAGTCATTGCCATCAAACTGAGAAGACACCATGCTGGCAATCCAAGAGACTAGAAATGTAACAAGAAACTAGAAACAATACTCTATCCTCAATAGGATCACACTTGCATATCCATATGCATAAGTCACATCATAAATATCTTGCTGGAGAAGAAACCATGTGAACACATGTCACATAACTATGCATCTAGCATGCACATAAAACCATGAGCATAAGTGTGCTCACCAAGTCTCCAAACTGACCAAGTAGATGTGAAAGAATCCTCGAAAAAAATTGATAGAGTATCCCCTATAAAGTAAGAAATCAAACAAGATAACCAATAACAAAAAAACAATGAGTAACCTGTCACCATGTGTCACTGATCCAATTTACCAAAGATAATGGAAAATACACATGTCAAAAAACTGATGGCAATACACACCAATACAATGGTGATACACCTCCCACTCAAGAATAAATCCTACAAGATGGCCCAATCTATCACGAATAACCTGGAACTAAGTCCAAGTGAATGGAGATAAGCAATGATCCAAAGCTATCACATAAGCATAAATGATCTACTAGAGTACTCTTCTAGCATAAAAGCCAATAGAATTTCAACAACATCTCCTCTGTAAAATGGACTCTGAACCAAATAAACCATGTGGGAATCACCATCCACATATGCCAAGAATCACATTGGCAAATGAGATATCAAATCAATGACCATATGCTAAAATAATAGCCAATCAAGGTGACAAATGGATGTGCAATTGAGGCTCTAATTTGGATCATGTACCTAGAAAGAAAAACAAGGATACAAGTACCAAACAAGATCCAAAATCAACTCTCATAAAATTATGTGCAATCAAGTAAATATGTAACCAAGTGGCATAAGCAAGATATATACCACAACGCCACTATACATCCATTGATAATACCATGATCAAACTCGTGATGGCATAAATCTCAAAAAAGGTATACCACAATGTCATCTCACATGCCACACACGTGACAAGATCCTGCTCTACTCTCATATAGAGAAGCTACCACAGTGATCATAAATAGATAATGCCTTCAAGATATAGAAATAAGAGCTCGCACACCAAAAATTCTCTTTTGAAGAAGTTCCACAACAAAATGAACCTCCAAAAGCAATTAGGGTTCTTGTGGTGAAAATATACTACTTTGTGTTTTCCTATTTTAGAGATGATAACCTCTGAATTTGAAATTTTGCTCTTTAGAATACTTCAAGAAATCTTCCTTGACTACATAATGATATATAGAACACCTCAATTGGAGGTTTGTAGCTTAGGATATACACAAAACAAACATCTACTATCAGTTTCACCTTCACTTGTAGCACTATTGTTGCAAGAGATGGTGGATACTCACAAGAGATGAGTTGGTGTAGCTAAAAACCTGCTTCACACCTTCTATAAATGATGGTTGGGGAGTGTTGTGGGCCTCTTTAGCTAGTTAATAAGCATAAATGATCACATATCTTTCTTGCAAGATGATGCACTAATGATAGGATCAAAATAGATAGGTAGGCATATGATCCAAGGTCCAAAACTTGCTATTTTGGTTGAGATGCCTACTCAGAGTTTTGCATCATTCTCTGAGTACAGTAGCCATTATTAAAATTCCTTTTGGGGAACTTCAATTAGCTTGACAAGCTACCAATCATCAGTGAAATCATCTAAAATGATAAACTATATGTAGAGAAATATGTTTAGCAAATCAAACATGCATCCCGACTTTTACGGGTCTTGACAGTCACAAACCAATGAGGAGAGATTGATTGATATCTGATGATCATGAGAAGCATTATCAATGAAACTTTGTAGGGTTAAACTAGAAAATATTTTAAATATATCATGCCTTAAATTACGCGAAATGATCCACTGTACAGTGAGAACAAGCTCATACAAAATTCACAGTTCTGATGAAGTGTGACAGAGATATGAGAATAGGAAGTAATGAACATGTATGTGTTAAATCATGTAAAAGTACAATATCATTGGAAATAAGTCATTGCACAATGAGTGAGCTATGAGATGAGCTCCTCTTCTCAATGAAAGTACATGAATATGGTCGCTAAACCTTGAGATACACGCATGCATTTCATATCCTCTTTTATAGTTTTGTTGGAGCCTAAGATTTGAATTTGAATTCAAATCTATACCAAAAAGTGAATCCTAAAGTATAGGATTGATTATCTATTGATGCAACTACCAAAGGATATAGGTACCCCTCGTGGGTTTATTCCACTTTTATAAAGTTAATTGTAATGCAAAGTTCGAAGAGGTTGTCAATATGAAGCTTTCCAAGTGTAATGCCAATACATCAAGCTTATGTGAAGGATGTTGTTCTGAACCTAAGGTCCTGGCTTCTAACCGTTCTTCTTCTTGTTTGGCTACTTTACACATCCATAGGTGAGTATCCTCGTGCAACCATGAGGGGTCTAATTCCAATGAGTGCACCGATTCTGTTTCTACCTGTGTCTTATGGATGGTGTTCCATTGTATTGGGGGTACGTATCGATGTGAATAGTCTTTAAGATTGACTTTAGTAGTCACTCCTAAATGTTGCAAGTACAAAAAATTAGTTCCCCAATCTTGTACAGTTTGCAATTGACACATGAATGGTCATCCTAAAATCATCTCGTAAGCATGATTTTTTGCAAAGTCACAAATGGCGAAAGTATGCTCAAATTCCACACCACAAGTGGTGAGAGATATGCCTTCCAGTAAGCCTAATGGTTTTTCTATATGTCCATCATCCATTTGTAGCTTCATCCTAGTAGGTCTTAATGCTGGCTTACCACAACGTTTCCATAAAGCGGTAGTAGCAATGGCTACTCCGGCTCCTGAGTCTAAGATGGCTTTGGTGGTGTAGCCCTGGTGGGTTATTGGAAGATAAGTGTTACCTTCCTCTCCTTCGCTTACATCTCTGATCTTTTCTACGGGTATTTCTGGTACTTTCTTGTGTGTTCCTACCTGTGAGGGAGTAGTAGCAAGCTCAGGGAATTGATTTGCTACATGTTTCCACAATTCTGGTTTTACCTTCAACAACTCCTCTAGAGTGAGATTACATTGTACTTTGGTATTCTTGATCACTTTCGTGTTTCTAGGGATCACTGATTCTTCATTCCTCACTATTATCGTGGGTGCTCTCATACTAATAGAATTAGCTTCCCAAGGTCCTGTGAACTGAGGTAATTCTTGTAAAGAATTGGATTCAAAACCGGTGTGTTCACTCAGTTGCTCTTCCTCTTCATCATCGTAGATAGAGGGGATGTCTTGGGGAAATTGCTCTTGCAAGTCGTCTATTTCTTGAATAGGAGGATGGGTTCCTTGTTCTTTTCTCCACTTCTCTTCTTGGATTTATCTTAGGAATTCATGTGAATACCTATGTATGGAAGACAGGTTGTCTTGGTTCTCTGTGTTGGGTTCTTGAGACAGGGATGGTGCATTCCTTTCCTCGTGTCTCTGGGACAATTGGGTTCCTATGCTGATTCTTTTTCTCTTTGCTATCAATCAAGTATTCTAGCCTCTCCATCAATCCTTGAAAGTGCAATTCTGGTTTTGCCATGTTATTCCAATTAAGATATCTAGAGGCTTCAAACATAGCTTGTGCTAATTCTACCATCTTCATGCAAAGTTTAGTCCTTTCAATTTCTAAGTCTGCTCGAGGGTAGTTCTTACTCATTTCAGCTATTTGAGGTCCTTCTTTTATTCTGGCTTGATACGCAAGAAACATCATGTCTAGGTTTTCCGGTATGGGTTCCGCTAAGACTGATCCTGATTTTTGAGCTAGGTTCTCTTGATTCAATTCCTGTGAAGTCAATTCTAGGATTTTGGCTCTAGATTCCTTGAGACTTCCTTCCAATTCTGTTATCTTTTTACTCCACTTTCTCTTAATTCTCTCTCTAGAATCTTTCTAAGATTTCGTCTTTTTACTACTAGATTCTCCAACTTCACTAGTTCCGGCTACTTTCTCATGATTGAGCTGTTGGTTTTGCAAGAGCGCCTTGGCTCTTGTTATCGCTTGGATAGGCACGTATGTAGGGTTGGATCCATCTGCATTGTGCACAATACCTATCACGTTGATCGGTGTCACACTTGAAGCATTAGCAAGGTTCTTAGGACAATCCTTTATGACATGCTCTTTACCACACTCGGCACAAAAGCCTTGTATGTTATAATATTGTGAATGTCGTGCTATCGGAGGATGTGGACAATCTTTTATGAAGTGATCTCCTTGGCACCTAAAGCATGGTCCTCTAGGGCCCTATGGTCTTTGCTGTCTTAATTGGGGCCACGGATTCGGGTTTGTGTACATCACATTAGCGTAGTCGGGCTCCCAACTAGGTTCCAATGGTGGACTATCGTATTGATAAGTCTCCACATGTTCTGGCGACTCTGTGTAATACGCAGGTGGACTATCTACATGAGTAGAGTCAAAATTGTTTGAGTTCGGGTCACTTTCTGTGATCAAAGGTGAAGAAGGCACTAAGGCCCTACTTAAGTTCTCTTCTGCAGCAGCGTACTTAACTGAGATGACATTAGCTGGTGGGGGTGGCTGCTGTGCTAAGATAGGTTGAGGTCTCTGTTGAGCCTCGTATGGATAGTTTTGAGGAGGCCTATAGTAATGAGGTTGAGTATTGTATTGGCCTTGATATCTACCTAGCTATGGGTATGCTTGCGGGTAGTTCTGTCTCACTGCTTGTTTGTTATATGGGCAGTCCTGAGCTGTATGATTTGTGTATCGTCTCTCAATCGTACAGTATTGGCCACTAGGATTGGCTTGTGGTTGTGTTGCATTGGGACACACATTTTCCATATGATCACCACCACAGGTGTAACAACGTTTGTTTGTTGTTAACCTAGGCATCTGTTTACTAGAAACTCCTAGTTTCTGGGCCACTTTTTCTGCTAAATCTTCTATCGAGCTAAATAGTTTTGTGGATGCTAGAGAGGAATAGACTGAGTCCTTATAGACCTTTGAGAGTTCCAATTCATCTCCTAAGTTGTCTTCAATATCTATGCAAATTCTCACACACTGCTCTAGCGTTCTGTGTTCCTTCAAGTACACATAGGAGCATAGTTTAGAGCTCAACATGCCATCTAAAAACAACGACACTTGCTGAGCCTGTGAGGGTAACTCTTGCATCGGACATCTTTCAACATACTGTCTAAACCTACGTCCTGCAAGTCTAACTGTTTCTTGGGGGGTCTGTTTGAAACTATGAATCAATGAAGACGTGTCATGTCTGATTCCACTTTTAGAGAATTCCGTGATGAATGACTCTAAAAAGAGATGGATATCTCTGCATTGCCTTTGTTGCAAAGGTTGGAACCAAGTTAAAGCTGTATTCTTTAATGTTAGCCCAAATGCATTGTATTGTGTGAACATGTCCTCTACTTGTTCTGCTCGTAGCACTTGCTTGAATTCAGCAACATGGTCGTAGGGATCTCCCGTCCCATCAAAGTAGTTTTTCATGGATTTTACTAACTGAGTGGGTCTTAATACTCTTGCGTGTTCACATGGTCTAGGTAGAGGAAAATCATCTCTACCACCTTGTATTCTAGGTTCTGTTTGTTTATCCACTCTGTCCGTGTCCATGGTGGTTCTATGTCTCCCTATGGGATGATTGAAACTTACTTTAGGTCTCTCTTTATTCTTGTCTCTTTGCATGCCTTGGGCTGAGGATGTTCCTGCCCCTTGTTGGCTCATGTTTACGTTTGCTCGAGATGGAGGGAATACCAAATCGCCTCTCCATGTATAGGTATTCCTCGATGGTCTGGTACCACAAATACTCTTTCTGAAGTCTCATCTAGGTATACAACCTTTCCAGGTGTATCCGGGTCTTTGAATTCGTAGATTATGATGGAGCCTACCTCACTAGGTTGTTCCGTTCTATACCTCCAAAAGGCTTCATCAGTTTCTTTATTTACAAACAACTCTATGCTTCTGTTATCCTGAGGGGTCCAATCTAGAACTAGTATTCGTGTCAGTACAGATTTCCCTCTAGGTGTTCTAGGTTCTTCTAATGGTTCTTTTCCTTGGGCTCTCGCTTCCGTCTCTAACTGAATTACACCAAACTCATTGGTATTATTTGGCTGAGTACTTAAGAATGGGTTGGTCCAGGTTGTGCATTTGCACGACTTGTCTTCGCAAACCATCCTCATAGATGCGAGCACCTAATCGGTTGGTTCGGAGAAATTCCAATTGAGTTCTATGGGGTCCTTCAGGTTTTTCTATATATGCTATGTTTGACCCTCCTTCTGGCCTTTCCGTGCTAAAAGACATTTTTGATTCACTCGTGTCTAAGCTTAACTCGTAGGGATAACTATTATTCAACTGTTGTGCCCACAAACGTGCAGTAGTTCCTACACTTGCTTCTGATTATCTGAGGCTTCCTCGGTCTGACTTACCTATATGTTTGCCCGATCTAAGGTTCATGAATTTACTTCGTGGCACTTCTCTGATCGTCAATGGTCCTTTGTTCTTTAATTTCTTGATTCTTTTTTAATGCCTTTAAGTTTTGGTCTTGTCTTACTGTAAGCGTCAGGAATCGACTTTCCGTGGTACTTTTGGAGTTCTCGTTCTATCAGACTTAGTTTCTTTTCCTTTAGGTTTTCGTATCACACACCTTTACTTTAGTCTTAAACTTGAGAAATTAACTCTCTTGAACATGAGGCGTTCCTATCATCGTTAATCCACGATGCTAATGTTTAGCCTAAGCTAAGAATTGACTGAGGGGGTTGAGTAATCTTCCAACCTCAAGTCAGCTTTTCTGGTTGCTATGATGCCCAAGAAGCCGCGCTTCCCAAGCCTTGCGTGTTGCACTGCCTTGCCTTGATTGCCCTTGATTGTCCTTGCTAGACCTGGAAAAATCCAATGTTAGACCAATTTCACAAATGGATGATCAAGCACTTGAGTATATACACCCTTAAAGGTCCTTTCCCTTTTGCCCAAAATTTCAATGCTGCCTGGCTTTTCTAGTCACAACTATGTTAACATCAAATGAGCTATAAAGCTAAAAAAATGGACTTCGGATGAAAAAGATATGACCGTTCAGGCCCTCGGGGGTAAAAACTGACAAATATGTTTTTCTCCAAATTTGAGCTACAGGGTCTCCTATGAGTCTAATCACCCAAAAAATTGCCAAAAATAGCAACAAAATTGGTCAAAAATTGAAACCCTAAAAATTGCATTTGGGGTGGACAATCGTGATGGTCTGAGATAATCGCGATGGGTTGGACCGTCGCGATGGTCCAGGTGAACCGTCACGATGGCGTGGCACAATCGCGATGGTCCGAAAGTGCGAAATATCACGATGGTCTAAAATGAATGATCACAATGGTCCAAAAATGAACCGTTGCGATGGTCCGATCTACGAACAATCATGATGGCATCAGTCAACAGTCAACGTGAACCGTTGCGATGGTCCGAGTGAACCGTCGCGATGGTCACAGGCGCGATGGCATGAGCTAACGTGATGGTCTAATTTTGAGTCGTCGCTATGGCGTGAGACCGTCGCGATGGTCCGGCCGAGCCGTCGCGATGGCGTGAGCCAATCGCGATGGTGTGACACAATCGTGATGGCATGAGCCAATCGCGATGGTCCACCAAAATGCAAATTTTGCAAATGCAAGTTTAGATTCGTGTGTGCACTTGTGCCGCCTACCTTGTGGTGAACTCGCTTACCAAAAATGTCGAGGTTGACAGACCATCACGATGGTCTGACACCCACGACAGATTTCTGATAGAAAGTGAAATTTTACCTTTTGCAAGCTTTCCTGATGCTCTAGAGCACTGTACCTGCAAGAAAACTAAAGAACACAAAAGCACATGCAAGCACAAAAGCTCTCTCTCTCTCTCGCACATGCACAAATGAGGGGAAATGAGGAGAATGGGTGGATATGGTGAATTTTCTGATTTTTTTGGAGTGGAAGATGATGATGCGGTGATGAAGATGGAGTGTGGGGGAGGTGAAAAACACCAAAAACTAAGTAAAAACGACAACAAAAACTAGAATTTTTACCTTCCAATGCCACTTCTTGCTATACTCTTACCATCACACATTCGTCCTAGACTCGATCCACGGCAACGGCGCCAAATTTGGTGTTGCTCTAGCACAATGGTGAGAACCATGTTAAGAAGCTCCACCTCCTTAATGTCAATCCGCGAAAGAGATAGGAGGGATATGAAGATCGTGAACGTGAGATGTAGTGAGAGTGAAGGTGAGAAGCATAGAGATGCACACACACATACACACACACAACAAAGAGACAAGCAAGACACAATGGAAGGTGAGAAATCAACTCTATTACTCAATAATACTCTTACAAGCTCAAAATAGCTCTAAGCTCTTCTCTACTCAAAGAAGCTAACCTCAAAAATGAGCTCTCTAGCTCTTTTTATAGATTCTAGACTAGTTTTGACTGGTTTCACATCTAGTGACCGGCATAGTTAAAAAATAGGTCCTAGATACTATTTGAAAGGGTAAATGGTGTCTAAAAATAACCAAAATTGGTACGATCATTCTACCTAAGCTCCTCAAGCTCGAGGACTCCTCGACTTGCACAAAATGGAGCTATAGATTACAAAAAGGTTTTTCTATGTTACATATGGTACAAAAGTGATGAAAATCACTGTTGGAGGTTTTGAAAAGTATTTATAAAATATAATTCTTTGAAAAATGATTTGACTAACTCCCTGCTCTGTCTTTACATGCTTGCGCGTCTTCTATGCCTCTGGCTACTGCCAACACTCTTTCTGTGAAAGTAAATGAATGGGTAACTATGCTTCCTAGCTGCAGAGGTGCCCATAAAGTCAAGCGTGCCAAAAGAGACAACACAAGAAACCACTGGAAGGGACGTATTCTCAGTTTCAAATTGAAGAGATGCGGTTGGTTTGCTCGAGTACAACATGTGTACACCGCTAAGGATCTTGTTCTTGAAAATCATCTGCAATTCCTTCGTCCTGTAAGTGAAGTTTGACAATGCTCTTCTAATTATTCCAGTTGTTTTTGTATAATAAAACATATGTTTTTGTACTGCAGATATCTTTCCTTCCAATATTGTGGAATGGAAACCTGTTGAATGTTTAACATGAACATTCAGAGTTCTTCATAAGGAATATGCAGAACTCATGTATGCAGACAAATCTGTTCAATTTTTCAAAAGCATAGAGTTATTTGTCCATTATGCAGATTATCAAGTGCCATCAAGGAGGAGTTCTTATGGAAATTTTGTACATGTACTTGGTCCTTGCATCTCTTCATTAGATTGGGATGCTCCTGATCATTCAACAATTTCAAGTTTTCTATGCAAAAATAAATTTGACATCCAAAAGGCAATGTCAGCAGGCCAAATTTTGAGAAGGATAAAGATTCAATGGTTTTTGCCTATTCATGTCTTTGTATCATGCTTTAAAAACATTTTATTACAGAAAACCAAAATAATGTGGTTGAATAGGAGAGTCTCTATTTCAGAGATTGATGATGTTTTAGGTAGGGAATGGGATAGCAAAGAAGTTCAAAAGCTAGGTGACATTATTTTATGTAAAGTTAGTCCCAATTCTCTTTCAATCTCCTATCAAATATGTCGACAATCTCTGGTTCTAGGATATGACTATAGAAGGTGGAAAAAAAAGCTTGGACTTTGGATAGCCTTGGACTCAGAGGAGAGCTGTCCAGAATTTGAGTTAGAAGTATTGATTCATCCAAATTCTCAATCACGGAAAATAATTGTCACTGCAAATTGGAATCTCAGAAATGTAAGGGAGCTCCTAGAATACCTTGATGAGGTATCATCTCAGTGTAGATTCTCAATTGATGATGCAATAGTTAACATTAGATCAGAAAAATCATTATCTTGCATAAGTTGCCTGCCACCAAGGGTGATTAAGTTCCAACCTTTAAGATTGTAACAAGTTAACCCTGACATTCTTACATAATGTATCTTCCTCTAATAGAAGCTTCTATTGATACTTCCATTGAATTTTCTTTGCAGGATTGTTACAAAGAATGTGTGTTAAATTATTAATTTTAAATGTCTATATTCATATGTGCATTTTTTTAATTTACTTTCAAGATTTTGATGAGGTTCTTATTGTACAATGATAAGAATATAAACCAAGACATCCTTAGATATTTTTTAGGTCCTTAATTTCATATTTCCATTGATTTATATTTACAAGAGTGAATTGATGACTTCAATTATCCCCCTTCATCTAAACTCATATTGGCATTTTTTTTGTTTAATCTTAACATTCTAATGAGGTTCCAACTAAGAAATAATTATACAGGAACTTGCATAAGTTAATTCTAGATGAACAAGAGATCTAGAATTCAATATCTAATTTCAATTTAATTATTATAGTCTATCAAAGGTGCACATTAGTCTCAATTAAATAATTTGATTCTATCCAACTTTTTTGTCCTCAAGTAATGCAAGAGAAATTATCATGGTACACATAACAAGTAATATAAGAGAGGTTGGAGAACCTGGTGCAAATTCCAATCCAAGGTTTGGTATTTCAAAAGTAGAAGAGCATGACTTAAGGCATAAAACAGAGGAGACGAGATAAGTGAAGACGACCGATGCAAGCGACTAGCGCAATCTGAACTTGTCGGATGGCCCTTATCGCTTAGATCGGGCGTGTTAGCAAACTACCACGAGAGACTTCAACAAGTGACCTTGCGTAAATATTTGACTCATGAGTATAAAAACAACTAGCAACAGTGATGAAATGGATAATACGACCGATGCAAGCGATAGGGGCAATCCAAAATTCTCCAATTCCCTGTATCGCTTGTATCGGTCGTGTCCTCTTAATTCTTTATATCCTTCTGTATCTACTCCAATTTAAACTTTCCAACAGGAATGAAGTAAGAAACCCACAATGCATTCATATTTGTGACACGAACAAATTTAATTGGACCATGCAATGAACTTTTGTTTAACTCTCAAGAGGTTCAATACAATTGTATATTGCTCAAGCATATAAATATTGTAAAGACAAATAAATATGGTTACAATGACCATCTTCCAGATGAAGATTGGCATAAGTAAATACAATTTGTACATAAATAAATCTTCCAATCTATGTTGGTTTTACAATAGATTTCGATCTAAGACTCAAAAATGATTTAACCCTTTCTATCCTTTTTGGAGCCCTGTTTTCTCTGTTGCTTCTGTCCCTTTTTGGAGCTCTCAGCTTGACTCTTTTGTTATTCCCATGCTTTGGTGAGTGAAGAGGAAGCCCTTTCTTTTTATCTTCAGACTGTTTTTTATCATGTGGAGGGGGTGGAGGTGAGTCTGGATCATATGGGTAGATTGCATGTTTCATGATGCCATTTATTGCTCTCTCTCAGATCAAGATGATCCATGCATCTGGGTAGTCTGATAAATTCAATTCAGGACTATTAAACCTTCTTTCCAAGAATCTTACAGCATTTGCAATCACTCTCCAGCCACATGATGTTGAGTCTCTCTGCAATGGCACATGAATTTTTATGTATCCAAATTGCTTTTGTTCATTCATTTTAGCAATTCCAGGAAAATTCTGATCAATATGCATCTTGAGAGGCTTTGCAACACTGCATTGTAAAGTGAAAATCAGAATGTATGGCATGGCTTTAAAATAGAGAACAACAAAATGTATAGTAACTTACACTTTGCAATTCCCATGCTGTGATTGAAGAGAATTGATGAAAAGAGCTTGATATGCATTGAAGTCCACAATAATCAAACTCCAATGGCCCCTGTCAATGAGTTGCATGTAAATATTCTTTCTTAAATGAAACAAATATCTTTCCAAAATGAAGATGAATACTTACTTTTCAATATATGGGTAGATAACACATTCTACCTCTTCTGTAAAATCCTGTAGAAAGGACTTGGCATCTCCATGTTTATGCAAAAAACACTGTGTCAGCAGAGGATCTAAAATAAATACTTTTCTTGGAACCGCTTCCTCACATTGTTGAAGAAGAACCCTACAAATCAAGAAATAAAAATGCAGTTAAGGAACTAGAAAATTAAGCAAAACAAAAGAATTTTAAGGCCTCTAGATATACCTGAGTGAAATGTTGACCACACTATCTGATATTTCAACATGAAGCTCCCTCAACATTTTGTGGTCTTCAGGTCTAATGTCAAGAAACCAATCTTTTTGCCATGGCATTGCAACATTAACTATTATCTGCCCATCTCCTTTCTTGAGAAGCTCTTTATTTGCTTTCTGTAACTTTTGAATCTGGGTTAAGATGACACTTTCCTCTGTAAACAATCCCTGCTTTTTCCTCTCCTCCTCACTATTTGTTGCAGTTCTAGTTTCATGATCATGAGTGACCTGAGGGTTGATCTCTTCAATGACAAATGTTGTTTTGGGTGCTCGAGCTGGAGGTATATTTAAAATATCGAAGAATTTCTGATCATGGTGATCAATAGGAACCAGAGCTTTATCAAATTTATATCTTATTCTTGAAACAATAACATAATCCTTCACCATTAGTGTTACCCTATGAGAATGAGCAGCACATAAATAGGCATCATTCATAAAATCAATAGCAAAGTCCTCTGCAGCTTCTTGCAGGCATAGCAATGCTTGAGTTTGCCACCTCACATTGACAAAGGATGAGGTCTTCATCGAAGAACAGAGGTTGGCTGAGATCTGCTTGACAACTCTCGTAAATGGAAGTTTAGGGATCAACAATCCCACAGACTTTTGAGCTCTTCTAATTTCCCTCAAGGACTTTACATGATACTTGACCCTTTTTTTTTAAGGCTTGTCTGACACATTGGCTTGAATCTTCTGGGGATTTTGCTCCTGGACATTTTCCCCCTGGGCATTTTGGTCCTGACCCTCAGGGTACAACTTCCTTGCTATCTTTTTGGTCCTAGCCATACTCTACACAAAATCAAAGTTTTTAGGCAAGGAATTAGGAAAAGTAGAAACTTACTCTCAAAAAGCTATGATCAATGACTCTTTCCACTGTCAAAACTTACTCTCATAAAGCTATGATCAATGAATCTTTCCACTATCAGAGACACGACCGATGCAAGCGATAGGAGTCATTCGGAAATGCCCGGATGTCCCTGATCGCTTGCATCGGTCATCCTTGAATTCATCATCAAATATCAATTAGATGTATCTTACAATGCAAAATACTCAATTATCACTAAGAAAAACATAATTTGAAAGCTATGATCAATGACTCTTTCCACTGAAAGAGACACGACCGATCCAAGCGATAAGATTCATCCGTAAATGCCCGGATGTCCCTAATCGCTTGCATCGGTCGTCCCTGAATTCATCATCTTATTTCAATAAATACAAGTTAAAATAAAGCTAACAATGTGTAATACTCAAGCGTCACTAAGGAAACCAAAATTTGCAAGCTATGATCAAGGAATCGATGCCATTTAAGAAACATGACTGATCCAAGCGATTATAGTCATCCGTAAATGCCCGGATGTCCCTAATCGCTTGCATCGGTCGTCCCTGAATTCATCATCATATTTCAATAAATACAAGTAAAAAAAAGATAACAATGCGTAATACTCAAGCATCACTAAGGAAACCAAAATTTGCAAGCTATGATCAAGGACTCGATGCCATTTAAGAAACATGACCGATCCAAGCGATTAGGGTTATCCAAAAATCTCGGATGTACCGTGATCGCTTGGATCGGTTGTGTCCATATTACCTAACGCAGAGAGCGCTCTCTATAGAAATTGTGAAGAAGCAGCTTAAAAACTTGGTGGCGATGGAACCTCGACGCTTGGCAAGTGTTGACAAAAAAAAATGAAGGAAATGAATAGGGAAGCTTAAATAGGTGCCAGAACTGAGTTGACCGTTGGTGCCACATGGCATGCCACGATTGGTCCACGTCATATAGCCATTGCAAATTCCAACATCTTTTGCCATGTGGCATGATTTGATTGGTCCATGTCATCTATCCATTGGATCGACCGACGTACGCTTTGCCACATGGCACTCTGTGATTGGTCCATGTCATTCGACCGTTACTTCTTCCCTCCTCGCTTATAAATAGATACTTCCTTCACAAACTCAAACTTTGAACCTTCAGAGAATTTGTCTCACTTACACGCGTATTTTTGTTTCCTCCCCGACACGACCGATACAAGCGATTTTCCCTGTTTGACCTGCGTTGACTCCCTCCAGTCGCTTGCATCGGTTGTGTTCTCCTAATAGACATACAGGAGAAGCTGTAGCTAAGATGGAGGGAATGAATGAGATCCTTAGTGTCTCTCCATCAGAGAAACTTCTTGATTTCATGGTTCAAGAGGGTTTAAGTGTAGATTATTTTCCTAATGCAATGACCATATTCAACCCCAAAATTGAGTTTGAAAAACTCCTAGAGAAATCGAAAAGTTTTCTTAAGGATGAGTGGAAGATTTTCTTGGGGTTGATCAATGGAAGGATCCTTTCTATTTCTCAAAAAACCTATGTCCATCCTCACATCTTTGGGAAGGATCCAATAGATAGGGCTAAAATCACAAGAAAATGCAAAAGGATATCCCCTTTGCCAGGGAAGCTTGATTTATGCCCAGAGCATGAAAAGGACTGCTGCTTGCTCCCTTTAAACATTGCCTTCTTGATATGGCTTGATCATATCTCAGTTGAAAGGGAGGAAAATGTTCATGTTGAAGACGAGCCTTTCTTAGAGCTGACACTTCAGGGAAGCTCAAAAACTATGAAAGGTGTCATGGAGATTTTTGAGGAGATGAATCTCCAAGCACAAGAAGAGCAGGTCAAAGATTTTGATGTGGCCACTTTTAAAGCAGAAACTGCAATAAGGGAGCCAACAGAAGAAGTTCAAGTGTCTGAGAAGTCCCTACTTCTCCCAAATTTACCTTTTTACTTTATCTCTAAAAAAGAGTTCATACCTCTATTTTACATTCAGGAACTTTTCAATCTAAAGGAGGACTACTGCCTTGCAACTATAACTGAGTCAGAAGAAGTTGCAAGGAGATTCATCAATAAGAAAGGAGAAAGAAAAGAAGATTTTTTGTGTCTTGATTTGGATTTGTCTAATGAAGAATTCAAAGATTCATCACAAGCTCTTTCAAAATGCTTTGAGAAAGCTATCTCAGAGAAGCCAATACTTGCTGATAAAGAGTTTGATGAGCATCAGAAGCAACTTGGAATATACTCGTTTGGGTGCGGCTATTCATTCTTGGATGTTGCTGAGGACAAAGGAACAATTTGTATTGACTCAAAAGAGCTCATTGAGGAGGAAGATGAGGTCAAGGTATGTTGTTTAATATATAATTATGAATTAAAGGTTTTGTTCGAGATCTTCATTTTTAGTGAGAAATTGACCACGACCGATGCAAGCGATAAAGCCCATCGGATAATTTCCGTTGGGTCTTATCGCTTGCATCGGTTGTGTTGGGACTTGAAGAGGAAGATGAGGTCAAGGTATGTAGTAAAATATATTCTCATGCTTTTAAGGCAAAGGAGATGAGATGCCACAATCGGTTTTCTCCAAGGTCTCCATTTACACTGAGAAGTCGATCACGACCGATGCAAGTGATAAGGCCCATCGGATATTTTCCGTTGGGCCTTATCGCTTGCATTGGTCGTGTTTGGACTTGAGAAAGATGAAGTCAAGGTATACAATTAACTATATTCTCAAGAATTTTAGGTTAAGGATATGAGATGGGCTTGATGCAAAATCTCTATCTTGTGTCAGATTTGTCCAAGTTCTCTATTAGAAGTGTCAGAAGTCGATCACGACCGATGCAAGCGATAAGGCCTATCGGATATTTTCCGTTGGGCCTTATCGCTTGCATCGGTCATGTTTGGACTTGAGGAAGATGACATCAAGGTATACAGTTAACTATATTCTCAAGAATTTTAGGTTAAGGATATGTGATGGGACCAATGCAAAATCTCTATCTTGTATCAGATTTGTCCAAGTTCTCCATTAGAAGTGTCAGAAATCGATCACGACCGATGCAAGCGATAAGGCCCATCAGATATTTTCCGTTGGGCCTTATCGCTTGTATCGGTCATGTCTAGGAGTTGCATGCACCATTGATAATAGATATCTGGCTTGTAGTAATTCCCCTCATTTATCAAATATTACATGTTTCTAGGTAGTTTGCAAAGAGATATTGATGACGACCGATGCAAGCGATAACGACTGTCTGAATTTCTCTAAAGACCCTGTTGGGGCAAGTCTATGACAAGCCTAAGTATTGGCTTGAGTCTCACAAAGTCTTAGAAGAAGCTTTAAAAAGAAGACTATGTAAAGTTCACTTGTGAACTACCTCTTGTAATTTTTTTGAGAGTTTACTTAATGTAAAAGTAAGAGAATCTTAAGTGGTTGAGTCCACTTGATCAAGAATGGAAAGAGGAGCCACGAATTCGTGATTTGTGGTACGTAGAGAATCAAATCAATCATTGATTGATTGGAGAGTGATTGAGGGAAGTTAGCCTCCCAAACTCAACTATAAATAGATGGCAGTTTTAGTCGTGGTTAGAGAGACCTATGTGAAGACCTCCAAGAGCTGAGCTTTATGCCATATCAAGGTGTGATTACAAGGCACACATATGTATCAGTAAGTCATTGTATTGTACAAGAAATATACTTTCATTTTCATGATTATTTGGTTTCATCTTTCCATGTTCTTGTGAAGTGTACTACTCACTACCATTACTCTCAGTTTTCTCAGTCAGCTTGCAGAGATGTTTTCTCTGAGCTTGGTGCATCATTTTCAGTGATTTAACTTGGTAAAGTTAGCTCTATAAGTCTACTATATGCTCATAAATTTTCATGTCATTTGGATGTTTCAATCTTCAATTATGTTCATTTGAAGTCAACAGGGTCTGTTCATCTTCACCTCTCTGTCAGGTACCCGACTTTTTCACTCATCTTGTCAGAGGTGTTTCTCAGTGGTTACTTATCCCAATTCAGTGATTTAAAGCTTGTTAGATTTAGCTTACTGTCTAGTATAACCACACAAATTTTCATAATCATTGGATTTCTACATTTTGAGTTATGGTGATTTTTCTGCTCACTGTTCTATTTCTGTAGCAGCCCGTGAAAATCGGGATGATGTCATCACTTGTTAAAACTCATTCTCAGTGTGTGCTTTTTTATTTTTGATGAGATTACTCTTGAAAGTTAGCTCTTTAAGCTATCTAGACTTCCCCAAGAGGAATTAAGCTAATTGCTGCTGTGCTCAGAGAATTATGTAAAACACTGGACAGGTGTATGAACCAAGAATAGCAAGTTTTCACCTCTGAGCTAACTTCAACTTATCTGTTTTGATCTATCTTTTTGAGAGTGATCTTCCAAGGTACATAGGGTGTCTAATACATCCATTGGCAAGCTAAAAGGTCCCACCATCTACTCCTGGAGTTCATTTGGCTGGTGTAGATCAAGGATTTTGCAACACCTCTTCATCTTCAAACACATACTTATCCATCTCTTCACAGTGGTATCAGAGCAAGGTTGGACAACATGGCAGATGGATTTCCTTCATCAATTGACAAATTGGACAGAGGTGACTACTCAGATTGGTCATTAAGGATGGAAGCTTATCTCCAAGGTAGAAGTTTATATGGTTATGTGGCTGGAGATGAAGTTATGCCAAGTTTCAGGAACAAAAGTCAACCAACACAAGAAGAGCAAGAAAGATTGAGCACATGGTGTTCCAAGGATGCACTTGCAAGGTCTTATCTCCTCAACTCTATCTCAGATTTTTTGTTGCCTCACATTAGAAGTTGTAAGACATCTCAGGAAGTGTGGGATGCACTTGAAGCTTTCTTTTCTTCAAGTACCAAAGCTAGGAAGCATCAACTGTGGCTGGATTTCACAACTCTCAAGAAGGCTCCCAAACAAAATGTGACTGATTTTGTCACAAAGATCAAGGACATAGCGGATCAGTTGGGAAGCATAGGAGAGGTAATAGATGAAGAGCAAATTGTAAGGCATGTCATCAATGGCTTGAAGGCAGATGATAAGTGGGAAGCATTCACCACAACTATGGATTTGTACATGGACATGCATGTACCTGATTTCAACACACTCATTGGACAACTACTTACTCAAGTGGCAAAGCTTATAAAAAATGGAGAAAGCTCTAAAGGTAATCAATCTTCAGCTTTATACACGGATAAAAGCAAGTCTAAAGATAACAAAGGAAAGGCAAAGAAAGTGGATGATGAAGCAGGTACATATCAAGCTAACTATGCAGGTAGAGGAAGACATGGCAGAGGTAGAGGAAGAGGAGGTAGACAAGGCAGGGGGAGATCCCAAGACTCCAACTCATGTTCTATTTGTGGATTAACTAATCATACAACTGAAAATTGCTTTAGGAATTCCAGGAATCAAAGAGGCAGAGGATACAATAGAGGAAGTTATGGCTACTCAAGAGGAAGGTTCAACAACTACCATGGCAACTACAACAACTACAATCATTCAAACTATCAAGGAGGCTACAAAGGAAGGAGAGACTACAATAACTACACAGAAGACTCAAACAAAGAGGATTCATTATTGATCATGAACATGGCTATGCCACAAGGTAAATCTGATGAGCATGTTTTCTACATAGATTCAGGTTGTTCAAATCATGTGGCAGGAAATGTGGCACTCCTATCAGATTTAGAAGATCCAAGGAATAAGCATGAGGTACAAACAGGAGATGATACAAAACATCTTGTGGAGAAAATAGGCAATGTCAAAGCACCTGATGGAAACATCAACCTACTCAGTAAGGTACTCTATGTCCCTACCATTACAAAGAATTTGATAAGTGTTGGGCAGATAGTAGAGAAAGGGTTGCAAGTCAGGTTCACAAAAGCAGGAGCATTTGTTGAAGATCCAAGTCAAGGATTCAGAAGAATTGCAAAAGGTGAAAAGACAGGTAGATTGTTCACATTTGAATTACAGGACACTAGAAACATTGCTCTCTTTAATTATGGTATTCAGACACTCACAGAATTGGAAGTATGGCACAAAAGGTTAGCACATATTGGTGAAAGGTCATTAAAGCAAATCTGCAGGGACCAAAGTGTACTTGGACTTCCTAATTTGTCAAAACAACATATGATTTATAAGTGCAGTGCATGTCAATTTGGAAAGTCTCACAGGTTACCATTCATGAAGAAAGGTTATATGCATGGAGATCTCTTGGAGTTGGTTCATACAGATGTATGGGGACCTAGCAAGGAAGCTTCAATATCTGGATCAAGGTATTATGTTTCCTTTATTGATGATTGCAGCAGATGGACTATCCTATTCTTTATGAAACACAAAGATGAAGTTTTTTCATGTTTCAAAAGATATTTGGCTCTTGTGGAGAATCAAACAGGTAAATCACTAAAAAGGCTAAGGTCAGATGGAGGGGGAGAATACTTCTCCCATGATTTTGATTCTTTTCTTCAAGAAAGAGGAATCAAAAGAGAGGTAACTACAAGGTACACTCCTGAGCAAAATGGAGTGGCAGAAAGGAGGAATAGGACAATTGTTGAAGCTGCAAGGTCTATGTTAAATGAAAAGCATTTACCTAATTACTTATGGGCTGAGGCTGTATCTACGGCCACTTACTTGATTAACAGGTTGCCTTCAAAATCCCTTGATGGGATGACTCCATATGAGGCTTGGAATGGAAGAAGACCAAGCTTAGATCATTGTAAAATTTTTGGATGTATTGCTTTTGCTCATGTTCCTTCACAGGTTAGAGGCAAGATGGATCCAAAGGCAGAAAGGTGTGTATTTATTGGATATGACAACAATCAAAAGGGCTACAGGTTATACAACCCTACCAACAAAGGATTCTTGGTAAGCAGAGATGTAGTTTTTGATGAGAACAATTCATGGTATGAAGATTCATGCAGGAAGATCAATTTACCATATGATCTTGAAGAAGATTTTCCAAAGCTTGGTAGAGAACAATTAAAGATTGAAGAACAAGACACCTCAGAGGATGATGAAGAATCTCACATGGAAAAGATCAAAGCATGGAAGTCTAAAGGTAAAGCAAAATTGCAGGAACTTGGACATGAAGCAGAATCATCACATCATGGCCTAAGAAGATCTATGAGGGAAAATAAAAAACCAGAAAGGTATGGGTTTGACACCTCATTAGTAACTAAACATTCTATCTACATAGCACAGGACATAAACCAAGAGGAGCCATCATCATTTGAAGAGGCCAAAGCAAAAACAGAATGGAAGCATGCAATGAAGGAAGAGATTGAAGCACTTGAGGAAAACAACACTTGGGATTTGGTGCCCAAGACTTCATCCATGAAAGTAATAGGCTCAAGATGGGTCTATAAACTCAAGAAGAATTCTGATGGTTCAATTAACAGGTATAAGGCAAGGCTTGTGGCAAAAGGCTTTGCACAAACTCAGGGAATTGATTATGAGGAGACTTTCTCTCCTGTGGCAAAGATGCCTACTATTAGGGTTTTGCTTAGTATTGCCTCTTCCAAGAATTGGAAGATACTTCAACTAGATGTAAAGAATGCATTCTTGAATGGTTGGATAACAGAAGAGGTATATATGGCACAACCACCTGGTTTTGAGAATCAAGTTTATCCTGATTATGTGTGTAAACTTAACAAAGCATTGTATGGTCTCAAGCAAGCTCCAAGAGCTTGGAATTTCAGGCTTGTTTCATTCTTGCAGGACAAAGGCTTTCAACCAAGCAAGGCAGATCCTTCACTCTTTATTAAAAAGAGTAATTCCGAGGTCATCTACCTATGTGTATAGGTAGATGATATTATATTGACAGGAAATGATGCAGATGGTATGAAGAAGATCAAAGATCAGATGAGAGAAGAGTTCAAGATAAGTGATTTGGGTTCACTTACCTACTTCCTAGGTTTGGAAGTTGTCTACAAAGATCATGGTTTGTTTCTCACTCAAAGGAAGTACATTAAGGACATGTTGGCAAAATTCAAGATGCAAGATTGTAAGATTGCAGGTACTCCAATGGAGGTCAATCACAAATTGAGCTCACATGAAGGTGAACTCATAGAGGACATCACATCATATCAAAGTCTAGTGGGTAGTCTCAACTATGCCACATTGACAAGAGTAGATATATGTTACAGTGTGAGTGTGCTAAGCCAATTTATGCACACACCAAGGAAACCACATATGGATGCTGCCAAAAGGATTCTCAAGTATCTCAAAGAAACCATAAATGAAGGACTTTATTATCCTTATGTATCTGATTTAGGTTTGAAGCTATTTTCTGATGCAGATTGGGCTGGCTCCAAGGAAGATAGAAGGAGCACTTCAGGTTATCTTACCTTTGCAGGTTCAAAGCTTATTTCATGGTCATCCAAGAAGCAACCCACAGTTGCTCTCTCTTCTACTGAAGCTGAATATAGAGGTCTTGCCATAGCTACACAAGAAGCTATGTGGATGAAGACATTGTTCAAAGATCTTGGATTGGAGTTTGGAACTCCAACTATTTTTGGTGACAATATGAGTTCTATTCACTTGGCTGCTAATCCTATTTTTCATGCAAGGACTAAACATATTGAAGTTCATTATCACTATGTACGAGAGAAGGTTCTAAGCAAAGAGATTCAAATATCATATGTGTCCACTCATCAACAATGTGCAGATATTCTAACCAAAGCATTGGATGGTACAAAGCTTTGCAAATTCAAGGCTATGATTGGTTTGCAGGTAATCTTGGAAGATTGAAGACCTCAAGCATACTTGGCTTGAGGGGGAGCTGTTGGAGCAAGTCTATGACAAGCCTAAGTATTGGCTTGAGTCTCACAAAGTCTTAGAAGAAGCTTTAAAAAGAAGACTATGTAAAGTTCACTTGTGAACTACCTCTTGTAATTTTTTTGAGAGTTTACTTAATGTAAAAGTAAGAGAATCTTAAGTGGTTGAGTCCACTTGATCAAGAATGGAAAGAGGAGCCATGAATTCGTGATTTGTGGTAGGTAGAGAATCAAATCAATCGTTGATTGATTGGAGAGTGATTGAGGGAAGTTAGCCTCCCAAACTCAACTATAAATAGATGGCAGTTTTAGTCGTGGTTAGAGAGACCTATGTGAAGAACTCCAAGAGCTGAGCTTTATGCCATATCAAGGTGTGATTACAAGGCACACATATGTATCAGTAAGTCATTGTATTGTACAAGAAATATACTTTCATTTTCATGATTATTTGGTTTCATCTTTCCATGTTCTTGTGAAGTGTACTACTCACTACCATTACTCTCAGTTTTCTCAGTCAGCTTGCAGAGATTTTTTCTCTGAGCTTGGTGCATCATTTTCAGTGATTTAACTTGGTAAAGTTAGCTCTATACGTCTAATATATGATCATAAATTTTCATGTCATTTGGATGTTGCAATCTTCAGTTATGTTCATTTGAAGTCAACAGGGTCTGTTCATCTTCACCTCTCTGTCAGGTACCCGACTTTTTCACTCATCTTGTCAGAGGTGTTTCTCAGTGGTTACTTATCCAAATTCAGTGATTTAAAGCTTGTTAGATTCAGCTTACTGTCTAATATAACCATACAAATTTTCATAATCATTGGATTTCTACATTTTGAGTTATGGTGATTTTTCTGCTCACTGGTCTATTTCTGTAGCAGCCCGTGAAAATCGGGATGATGTCATCACTTGTTAAAACTCATTCTCAGTGTGTGCTTTGTTATTTCTGATGCGATTACTCTTGAAAGTTTGCTCTTTAAGCTATCTAGACTTCCCCAAGAGGAATTAAGCTAATTGCTGCTGTGCTCAGAGAATTATGTAAAACACTGGACAGGTGTATGAACCAAGAATAGCAAGTTTTCACCTCTGAGCTAACTCCAACTTATCTATTTTGATCTATCTTTTTGAGAGTGATCTTCCAAGGTACATAGGGTGTCTAATACATCCATTGGCAAGCTGAAAGGGCCCACCATCTACTCCTGGAGTTCATTTGGCTGGTGTAGATCAAGGATTTTGCAACACCTCTTCATCTTCAAACACATACTTATCCATCTCTTCACAGACCCTAATCGCTTGCATCAGTCACGTCCCTTGCTTTTTTTCTTATTGTTTCAAGTTACTTCTCATGACTCCTAAAGTGTGCTTGCACTTCATCTAACCTTGTTTTTCATTTTTACCACAGTTAACTTTATTGGATGAAGACAATTACCTTGGCAGGGGCAAGGGAACAAGAAAAGCCATAGAAGAGAAAGGAAAAGCAAAGGTGGATATTCATTCTATTATCCACTATCTTCCAAACTTGAACCCAGACACTTTTTGTGTTATTCACAAGCACTATAGTGAGGAGCCAGACTTTGCATTGTTCTGCTTGAGGACTCTATCAAAATACATGGGTTTTACTCCAATACCCTTTAATGCTTTCAGAGTTTTGCTGCTTGAAAGAGCAACTGCATTTAGAATTTTTGGATATGCGCCAGGACTCAATGCTTCAAGGGCAGGGTACTTTCTTTGTTATTCAAGCTATGCAATGGCTGCAGGGGTATCAGATTTAAAAAGCATTGCTGGATACAGGAGAAAAGAGTTCCTCAGATATAGAGGTGATTTGCCAGAGCCAAGCTCTTTAAAAAGGCTCAAGGAATGACTTGATTTTTTCAAATTCTATATCTCAACAAATGTACATATACAGAAATTGCCCAATGTGATATAAGACATTGCAAAATTTTTTGGTGTAATTGATCCATGGCCCAATATTAATTGTTATTGATTCTCTGGTCAAAGTCATCTGATGGTAATATACATATTTCTTTTCAAAGCTTAATACATCATGAAATGTACATGCATCACATCTTTATTTCTCAAAGAAATAAAAGACATTGCAAATATTAAAGCTCTGTTTGAAATGTAGTCTTTTTCATTTTGTGATATTGATACATGATGATTCTGTCTAGTGATAGCCATATCCTTCTAATTATATTTGGCATGAGGTCCTTTGTAATTGTCTTCTAAAGAACCAATCAAAAAGCTCTTTGAAGGCATTGCTCTTTGTTACTCCTCCTCCTTTCCTTCTACACCTAAAGAAGCTTGTCCTTGCTTGATAATGAGATTTTTCCATGCCTTGAGTGTTCCACATGGCAAGTGGTTCTTTTTCTGCAAAGAATGCACCATGCACAAGAAGAATATGCTAGAAGAGCAAAAGAATCTCATTAGATCTTTATTTCAATTAAAAATAAATAAATTGAATAAAATATCTTTGGAGCTCACCAAGTAGTATGTTATGTCTTTGGCCCCCATGCCTCTATGATGGTTTCTATAAGTTCTCTGGTCGCCTTTCTGAAATCTGTCACATAACTTTTTGATGTTACCTGCTGCCTGATGATCTTAAAAAGATTATCTAGTTTGACCCACACCTCCATTATCTTTTTTGCTATTTATGGTTTGCTTTTTACATTAGTCGTGACCTCACAAAATTTTTTCCAACAATTCCACATGTCATTTAGTTGTTTGTCATCATGGTTGCTGAAGAATCTCCTTGCTTTTGCACCTCCCATTGAGACATCCTGTAGTACATCACCTATATTTTGTGAAAGCTTTGGATCTTTTCTTAGATGAACATCACCACCATGAAATCCCATTTTTGAAAGAAGACATTCACATTTTTTTATGCATTCATCTGCAAGAGTTGTAGGCTTGATAGAATATGCATAATCCAAGTGAAGACAGACCAACTTGTCAATGATTCTTAAGTCTGCATGTAGTGTACATATGTGTACATTTGTCAATGCTATTGGAAGTATGGGATCCCAAATCATTGAAGAAGATGAGTAGTTATGAAGAATCACATTTTGTCTGGAAGGAGCCTCTTCAGCCTCAGCTCTAGCAATCCATCCATTTGTGCCTGGGCTTTGCATGCAGTACAAGCAAGGGTACTTAGAATTTGCTCCCCCACTTATACCAAACATGCATTTGAGTGTCTTTAGGTCTCCACTCAAATGCCACTCAACTTGAAAGTTCCCGTAGTCTTTGACATTCAACAATTCTCTTGCATGATGCCTTTGAATAACATTTGGAATGTTTGTCTGTGAGAATAACCATTTAAGTGTTTTATGGCTCTCAGATGGAACTTGAGCACAGCCAACCCACCATAACTCCATTTCTGATTGTACTTTGAGAGACGGAGTATCCAATTTCCCAAGGCTATAGTCCAATGCTTTGTTCATCAGTGCAATACTTATTCTCTCCATCTTTTGATGTTTTTTAAGCTCAACTTCATCAAGTTTGATTACAAATTTCAATAGACGAGAACATTCATGTTCTTTTATATATTATAGAACTGAACCATGTATGTTTGAAGTTTTATAACATCTATCCATATGTTGTTAAATGCATTGTAAGTGAAATGTAACTTTTGTTTTCCTACTTCGTAAGGCATGTTACCATGAATATGTTTATATTCACCAAATACTGATGTGATCTTCTTATTCAAGCAGAGCCGAAACTTTACTACATGATGGGGTCTAGGCAATCCAAAACTTCTAACTTTGTTAAATTTAAAAAATTCACACCAAACTTTTGAAATTACTCTATAACCTTTCCTACTCACTCCGACACTATCACAAATCTTCTGAATTTGAGATGGTTCTAGTAACACATTCATTTCTGTCATGAGTTTTTGAAAAACAAAGCATTTCAAGCATGTATTTTCATTCAGTTTCAATAATCTTAAAACATCATTTTGACTCAAAATTTCATTATAGAAATGTACGCGCTCAAAACTGCTTGACATATTGAAACCTAGCACATTTGTCACATGATCTCTAACAATTTTCATTCTTTTCTTTTTCTGGCCAGATTTTTCAGTCAAATCTAAAAAAGGTTTTACTCATTTTGACCGCATTCTCAAACCTATAGGAGTTTCTTTCATTTTTTTAAAAGACTCTAATTGAGAAGATAAAGTGGATAATTTGTTTTCTAGCTTCCTCATATGTAAATCCTTCTGGTGTAGTGTGTTTCGTAAACAGTTTATGTATTGTACATAAATCCTTGAAATATCCCAGAGCCTTGAACAATCGCCTCATAAACCATCCTCACCATCTCCTACAAATCTAAGCAGATCATGAAGATTATGAAAAGGGGGGTACCTTCCAGTTTGTGGATCGATTGGATAAACAGATCCATCTGTCCATATGTCGATATGTTTCTTGCGTTCTTTTCGCAATCCATCCACTTCAGGAGGATGAAGAGCCCTTCAGAATACTTTTCTTGTCGTCGCATACTCCTTACTAATTGCAATGTTGATATGGAACTTTTCACAATGATTTCGATTGTTTGAAAGCTCAGCAAGAGTATTTGGGTTAACGTTCTCCATGGTCTGCTATGAAAAATGACCGGCAAGTGTCTAAAATGACGTGAAAGAGAGAAACATGCCTGCTATGAAAAGTAGAGTAAAAAAGCGCAAAACATCATCAGCACACATTATAAAGGTCCGTGAACAAGAGGAAGATTCGAATTTTGATCAGCGCCCGGTGAGCACAAACTTCGAGGCATAAGATATCACACAAACTTTTCATGATTATCATACGAGTTTCTCTCTCTTCAAAATTTGCATAAGATACGTTTTAAATGAACTTACACAGAATTTCTTAAAGGATTTGACAACTTTAATCCAGATTAAGCACAACTAATTGAAATCCTTACACGGCCCTTTTTGGGCCGTTTTTCGCCCTAATATGATGTTGGTGCATATGGCAAGCCTAAGTGCTTGGCCATAAGCGTTGGACTTCATTAAACTTTGAGTAAAGTCATATGTACACATATATTTTTTGATTGCTTCCAAGGTTAAAAAAAAACATTACATTTTACCGAAGGGTAAAAGGATAATTGAAGAGAGAATCTCATGATTATAATGAGAGCCAAATCCCATGACTTCCATTTGAATCCGAATTCAAATGGAATCCTAGAGTAGGGAGATATCTAGGTGGAATCTATCCAATGTGTGCCTTATCACATGGTAGCCCTACAAGATCCTCTCTAAATTCTTATACAAAAGTTTCAATACATACTCTACCTAATTTCATCTCAAAAGCATAACCCAATCTCCATGTGCTCAAACGGAATGCTAAATTTTTAAGACTTATAGGGAAGCACAAAAACAAGAAGAAGAAGGCTGTAGAATAAAACCGACTTATGTTGTTTGATTTCTAGTTTTCTTGCTTTGGTCACTTCAAAGAGTGTGAAAAATGTGAAGGCTGAAGTAAACGAATGGTTTTATACAAACCATCACTACTAGGAACTTGCTCAACACTATGCAGTAGTTCTCTTTGAAATGAGAAAACATAAGCGAGCTTGTGAAGCTTAATAGATTTATCAAAAGTGAAGTTTCTTAGAAATTTCTTTTTGTTTCACTTCATCTCTATATCTTAGAGTATGAATCCCGTATTCTAGAGTGTGGAAATCTTTACCCCATATAGAACTTTCGAAGAAAATAAAACATTGAGTATAATTTATGTGAAAGGAACCCATATTGCAAAAGGAACTCTACCTCATAATTTCCTTTTCAAAGTGGTTTTTGTTGAGATATCTGTGCTCTACCCTTTTGTATAATGAGAGCCAAATCCCATGACTTCCATTTGAATCCGAATTCAAATAGAATCCTAGAGTAGGGAGATATCTAGGTGGAATCTATCCAATAGTCATCTACTACAATCATGTATGAAAGTGTACTTATACACTGGTAGCTAAGTCGTGGAAAATAAATCAGTCCTTTCACTCATTATGAGTATTCATTGGATTAAAATCAAAGCCCTTGGAGTTCTCCAACACCTCCATTTATCATAATTTAATTACTAATACATTTACATCAAGTTTTATCATCACCTCTACTCATTGTTCACTGCTCCTCTATACTTCTCAAAGTCTATCAAGCTCCTCTATACTTCTCAAAGTCTATCAACTTCTCTGAATACTATAGTGAGGTTATAGTTTCACTATCTTGTTCATCAATTGGATCATGAAGGTAACTTATGAGTGTGCATAAAAAATATTTTATTGATTGGATCTATGTGTATTGAGTGAGATATGACCATTTCTCTATGATTGCATGTCTACATCATCTACTTCCTAAAAAAAATCAGGAGCACTCCCTTGACTTCTTAAATATCTAGCTCTCTATCTAATCCTCTAAATTCATGAAATAACTTGTCTTAGCTTCATTCGCCTTCCTATTTGAAGTTGTGCAAAAGGATTTAGGTCAATTCTTAGCAGGTTGTGAGCTCTAAGTATTTTCTTGAGAGGCTTCTTCCATACATAGAAGGTTTTCTCTATAGGTGCACATTTTGAAAGTTGTATCTCTTGATTAAAATTTTTGAGTTCAATCCTCCAAGGTACTCTGGTCACATTATTTCATAGATTACAAGCTTATAAAGTTTATTAGAGATTCCAAGCAAGAAATAGGTTGGTCTAGAGTAGTTTTTTTCCAACATCCTCTTATCTCTAAAAATGTCCATCACTAACAGTGGTATCAGAGCATCATTATAGTTTAGATATTATGGGTGATGGATTCCTTCCTTCAATCAACAAATTGGATCAAAGCAACTACAAAACATCTTCCTTAAGGATGGAAGCATACCTACAAGGGAGAAATATTTATTGATACATCTTTGGAAATGATCTGATGTTTATGCGAGAGACCAAAGGACAACCAACACAAGAAGAGGAGGAAAGGTTGAACACATGGTGCGCAAAGGATGCCTTGGCAAGATCATACATTCTAAACTCTACCTTCGATTTCTTACTTCTGCATATTAGGAGTTTTAAGACATCACAAGAGACTTAGAATGCTCTGGAATCATTCTTCTCTTCAAGCACCAAGGCCAAGAAGAACCAACTATGGATGGAGTTCACATCTCTCAAGAAGAAGCCTAGGAAAAGTGTCATTGACTTGGCCACCAAGATGAAGGATATCTATGATCAATTACGAAGCATTGGAGAGATCATAGATGAGGAAAAAATTTTGAGACAATTCATCAATGGGATCAAAGCAGATGACATGTGGGAAGCATTCACCATTGCCATGGAGTTGTACATAGATATGTAGGTGGGATATTTTAACACACTCATGGGACAACTATTCACTCATGAACTGAAAGTTATGAAGAATGGTGAGAAAAAGAAGATTTCATCAATCTTCTACCCTTTACATAGATAAGAAAACAAAAGGTAAAGATGCCAAAGGAAAAGGCAAAAAGTCTGATGATGAAGGAAGTACCTCCCAAGCTAACTTTGTAGGAAGAGGTAGAAGTTGTAGGCGAAGACACAGAGGTGGGTAGATAAGGAAGGGGGAGATCTCAAAGCTCCTCATCTTGTGCCATACATGGATTAACAACCACATCACTAAGCATTGTTTCAAGAACCCAAGGAACCAGAGATGAAGAGGATATGATAGAGGGGGATATGGAGCTCTTAGAGGTAGATACAACAACTCTTATGGATATGCCAACAACAACTAAAACAAAAATTACCAAGGTAGATACAAAGGAAGAAAAGACTACAAAAGCTACACTAATGATCAAATCTGAAGAGGCTTCATTTTTGTGCATGAACATGACAATGAAATTAGGTGAATCAGATGAATGTGTTCTATATTGACTCTAGATGTTCAAATCATGTATTTGAGAATGTAGCATTACTTTTAGATTTGGAAGACCCCAAGAATAAACATGAGGTCCAAATAGAAGATGAAACAAGGCACAATGTGGAGAAGATTGGAAATGTGAAGACATCCAATGGTAACATGAATTTGCTGAGTAGAGTTCTCTATGTACCTAGCATTACTAAGAACTTAATACGTGTAGGTAAGATTGTGGAGAAAATACTGCACATAAGGTTCATGAAGTATGAAGCCTATGTAGAGGGTCCATACCAAGGATTCAAGAAGATAAAGAAAGGAGAAAAAATAGGTACATGGTTCACCTTTGAACTCCAATACACTAGGAACATTATATTGTTCAATTATGGTACTCAAACCCTATCAGAATAAGAGGTTTGGCATAAAATATTGGCTCACATTGGAGAGAGAGCTTGAAAGCAAATAAGTATTGATCAAAGTGTACTTGGGCTACCTAACATCTCAAAGAAACATATGATCAACAAATGCAATTCATGTCAGTTTGGAAAATCGCATAGGCAACCATTTACAAGGCGTACATACATGGAGACACTTTGGAGCTAGTCCATACTGATGTTTGGGGACTAAGCAAGGATCCATCCATCTCAACATCAAGGTACCATGTATCTTTCATCGAAAATTGTAGTAGATGGACCTTACTTTATTTCATGAAGCATAAAGATGAAGTATTTTCATGTCTTAAGAAGTACCTAGCACTAGTTGAAAATAAAAAAGGCAAAACCCTAAAAAGACTAAGGTCTGATGGAGGGGGCAAATACTTCATCCATGAGTTTGATTCTTAGTTGTAAGAAAGGGGAATCAAAAGACAGATAACAACAAAGGTATACACCTGAGTAGAATGGAGTAGCACAAAGGAGGAATAAGACCATTGTGTAAGCAGCTAGCTTGATATTAAATGAAAAGAAATTGCCCAATAACCTATGGGTTGAGATAGTATCCATTGCCACCTATCTTATGAATAGGTTACTCTCAAAGTATTTGGACGATATGAATCCTTATGATTCTTGGAATGGAAGAAGAACAAGTGTTGTATAACTATGGGTCCAAGTGACAAAATGCATGGGTTTTGAGTGTCTAGGGTCACTTGGAGAACCCTTGGAGTTTATTAGGAAACCCTTGGGAAATTATCTCCAAGACTGGTTTAAACCCTTTAGCTATTTGGATTTATTTACTCTCAATTGAAGGATTTTGACCCTTAGGATTGATATTTCCTAAGGATATAGTATTTAATCCTTAGGGAGGCCTCTCAAGCCTTTGGTCTTGGGAAAGTATTTCCAAGTCTATGTTTGAAGCCTTTAGCTATTTGGATTTATTTACTTTGAACTCAAAACCTCCTCCTTGCCCCCCTTAAGACATTTGCACTAAGCTAGGTGGATTACTTGTCTTAATAGCATAAGACCCTATACGTAAGTCTATTCTTGAGTTCTTTGGCCATTCACGTGAGTGACCAAACAGTGCCCAATTTTAGATCTTCCTGAACTGGTCGGACACTTACATCAAAAACTTAGTTTATTACATCATTATTCTTGGATAGTCTCAATGGTATTGAGCAATAGTATTGAGCTAAGGACTATAGTGCATATCAAGAAACCTTAAATAATATATGAACATATAAGACACACATTGATTTAGAAGAAAGCTTTACAAAAGACTCAAAGCTATCATAAGACAAACCAAAACATGCCTAAAGTGCTAGGCCTCAAACTTCCTCTATTAATGAACTAGATGATTTAGCCACCAAGATATTTTGATCACCTCAAATCCATAGATTTTACCACAATATATCACACTGAACTTAACCATTGTGGCAATGTCTTAAGTGTGGCATAGATCATCACACTATCGCATGGGGAAAACCTCCTCTTCCACCTCCTTTTTGAGAGGCTATAGCTCAAGAGAAGGCAAATACATTCTACTCTATAGAACAAAATTATGAGAACCATTTTATTGTAAATTTATATTATAATAAGCAAGACATTAGATAACCATCCATACATCCACCATGATCGTACTAGTTTACTCATTAGCCTTACATGCAACATGATCAAGTCCACCAATCTAAGTCACAATGCTATTAAGCCCATCGACAAAGGTATGATCATCAAGAGCACATAACACCCCAACTCATTCTAGGTTAGTATTGCACATCAAATTCTGTGCTTATTAAGCATGCCTCAATGGAACAAAATCGAAAATGACCACAAGTTCTATGTATGCCTTTGATCACAGAAATTAAAAGCAACAAGGTAATTTTGATTTGACTCAGAAAGAAATGTTTCTTACTACTATGAAGAGTGTAGCAATAGTCCCATGTCAAATGAATACTTTCTTTATTACACAGATCAAACATCAAATTGTGTGAAAAAGTCATAGATTTGCTTCACTCAAATGATTTGTTCAAATTCATCTGCATGATAGCCATCATAATGATTTTCCATGCATTCAATCACTTGATAGGGTACTAACCTTCAATCAAATTAAAAGCAGAATCTCAGAAAGGGAAATGGTTCATCTATCTTCAATCTTCATGTTCATTAATTTGGGTGAGTCTTGCATTCCTCTTTATGGGTGTATTTGGTTGAGGTGGATTATCAAGATCCGATTGACTACTATTAGAATTTCCTGGAATGGTATGTTCATTTATATATTGATCTAGTGTTACTCTCTAGGTAGGTTAAATTTTTACACGAGTGGGGATACATGCTCTTTTGAGGATTTATGACTCTAATTTTTCTACTAATGGAGTACCTTGTTCTAAGGGTTTTCTACTGATCTGCTTTCTCTTCTATATCCCAAAGTCTCATAGTTCCCTCAACCTCTTTTAGCTTCAGTGAGTCATTTGCACAACACAAAAATGTAAAATAAGTTCCAAAAAAGAACAGTGGGTATTAAATATCATGTAATAAGTTCCACCTCTTTTTTTAATGGTCCCTTTGACTTCCATGAGGTCTACGTAGCTCATGCAACTGATGAGCCAATAACAATGTACCCTACCTTTTAAAAACTTCAATCTGCGCAAAATACCCCAAAAATAAGTATTTGGGTCGAAGTTTGTTTCAAATCAGCGTTTCTATCGTATAAAACAAGAAAACTTGGATATTGGTACTTTATATGGCATAATGCAGAATATTGATCTATCTTTATATTTTTGCCCCATTCACTATATATATATATATATATATATATATATATATATATATATATATATATATATATATATATATAGTAGATCTATATTAAGTCCTAAACCATCAAATTTATTGAAGAATGCATATACCTTTATCCTTGATGGAAATTCTCTTGAAACCATGAAATCATAAATTATGAAGGTGTTATGTTAGCCTAAGGATAAGCCTTAGGATTATAGACTAGAGGCTAGAAAAGCCTTGAAGATCTAGACCACTTCCTTTGGTAGGAGTGATACGAAAATGGAAGGAATGGCTGACGTAGTTCTACACATAGAAATTGTGTATGTATTTATAGATGGTTTCTTGGAGTTGTAGAGGGGGCTCATATTTTACTCTATATATGTGTGCCTTATCACATGGTAGCCCTACAAGATCCTCTCTAAATTCTTATACAAAAGTTTCAATACATACTCTACCTAATTTCATCTCAAAAGCATAACCCAATCTCCATGTGCTCAAACGGAATGCTAAATTTTTAAGACTTATAGGGAAGCACAAAAACAAGAAGAAGAAGGCTGTAGAATAAAACCGACTTATGTTGTTTGATTTCTAGTTTTCTTGCTTTGGTCACTTCAAAGAGTGTGAAAAATGTGAAGGCTGAAGTAAACGAATGGTTTTATACAAACCATCACTACTAGGAACTTGCTCAACACTATGCAGTAGTTCTCTTTGAAATGAGAAAACATAAGCGAGATTGTGAAGCTTAATAGATTTATCAAAAGTGAAGTTTCTTAGAAATTTCTTTTTGTTTCACTTCATCTCTATATCTTAGAGTATGAATCCCGTATTCTAGAGTGTGGAAATCTTTACCCCATATAGAACTTTCGAAGAAAATAAAACATTGAGTATAATTTATGTGAAAGGAACCCATATTGCAAAAGGAACTCTACCTCATGATTTCCTTTTCAAAGTGGTTTTTGTTGAGATATCTGTGCTCTTATGTCTCTTAAAGTTGCACAGCAAACTTTTTGCCTCTTTTAATTTTGCTTCAAATGTTGATCTCTTCAACAATTTCCTTTACATCAATATGTGAGTTTTTCTCAAGAGAAAGGTGCAATGGTGTCGCTTTCTCTTCAACAAGGTCCTTTTGTCTAAAATTTTCACTACAGATATGATCAAGCTAAATCAAAAAGCCATATTCATCGGAAGTGAAAAACAACCAATCATGGTGTGGGCAAAATGCCATTCTCACAAGCATTGGCAACACCTTTCTACACTCTTTTGTAACTTTGTCCAAAGGATCTTTCCCAAAGATGATCGAATGAAAATATTTTTTGCTAGAGATTACCACTTCTTGTCCATTGATTATCCTCAAACAATTACTCCACTCCTCATTTAGAAATGGCTTAGTTTTGTTTACAAGGGCATCAAAATCAAATGAATGGTTGAATAACTTCATGATCTTGAAAGTGATTGTCCCAAAACATCTTGGGCCATGAAATCAAGAAGTTTCCAAGATGGAGAAACTTTGAGTATTGAAATTATCTGCTCCATTTTAGGTTCTTTGAAAGACTTAACTTTAGTTCCAAGGTACGATGGATGCAAGCGAATAGAATCAGTGAAAAGGGATCAAACATGCACTATTGCTTTAGTTAGTCGTGTACAGAATACAAGCGTAGGAGCATAGACTATAGGTAGAGAAAATTATTGAAGTCAAAAAATGGAAGAAAGCCAAGGCAACTCATACTTATATGGAAAGCAAAAAAAAAAGGATCAACAAGTAAGTGAATACAAGGGAGTAACATGAACAAAAAATAGCGTTAAAGAGAAATAAGTGAAGAAGAACCAAAGTGAAAGGGAAAAAATACAAGATAGCATAAGGAAGTAAAGGAGAGAAAGTAGAAGTGCGTAAGTGAGAAAGAAAGGGTAGTGTGAAAATCGAGAGAGGTAAACATAAGAGAGAATGTGAGTGAAGAAATATAAGATAAAAAGCCTTAGATTTGCTTTAGATATTTCTCTTTCTCTCTCTTTATCTCTCCCTCTCTCTCTATCTATTTATCTATCTATCTACACGCACGCGCACACTCTCTCTCTCACACACACACACATATATATATATATATATATATATATATATATATATATATATATATACACGCACGCGCACTCTCTCTCTCTCATATATATATATATATATATATATATATATATATATATATATATATGTGTGTGTGTGTGTGTGCGCGCGCCCTAAGCTTTGAGTTTGCTAAAGACGAAACAAGACTTCATCCTTCACAAATGGGAAAGAGAAGATTAAATTAGTAAGAAACCATAACATATCCGTTATCCTTACTGTTCTATCCTTTTAATATCTAAGTTGAGTACCCTACTCACCCTTATCTTTTATTTCTCCATGGTAATATATAGATCTAGTTCTTGGATGCATTTCGGACCATTTTTCTTGCTTGCAATTCATTCAATTAGATATTTAGTAGCTAAGTAGTTCACATGCACTCTAGTATCTTATATATGGACCTCATTATTTCTCACATCTCATGAATTGGACATAAAACAATGATAATATATCTATATGTTTTGATTTGAGGATTAATTACTTTTTCTTCTTTGAGTATATTGCATCCAATGACTAAGAGGATCATAGAGATTTCTTGGAGATCTTTTAGATTGACGTGATTGTTGTGAAGGGTTGTTGCAGAGCTAAGAAGAGCAAAAGGCAGAGAAAAAGATGGGCCCCAAAATTTTTCCGATTCGGACACTTTATTTTTGTATCATAACCATCTTGTAATATATTTTTCCGATGTAAATGCACTAGAGGAGTCCTCTAGATGCATACCACAGAGATTTGTAGCATAACCTTGTAAATTAGTAGGAAATTAGCCTCTTAGTGAATAATGTGCCGGTCTCTTGTGTGAAAGGACCATTTTTAGGGCACATGTATATAAGTCACTCTTTGTAAAGACTTTTGGCCATTGTGAGAATCAAGAGCATAGAATTTCGAATTTGTGTCTGCTCCTCTCTGTATCTTCTTCTTTGTGAGCTTGTGTGCATGTGTGATGCTTGAAAAGAGTGTTTAGAAGTGTTGTCTATCCATGAAAGTTCTTGTTTGCTATTGTTAAGGTGTGTGTGAAGTGTAGGAAGTGCTGAAGTGTAGGAAGGTCATTCCCATGATTCAGTATTTTGCTCATAACTTGAAGTAGGAGTGTCAGAATTGAGTGAAAATACCACCATTGGATGCATCTTCTCGAGAGCTTCAAAAGGAACCTTCTATTCACTATATTCCAAGTTTGGAGCTGAGAGAAAAGCTCGATTTACTGTTGGCTTGTTTGGAATAGGCTTGAACTTATTTGCACTCTTTGGGAAGCTCATTTACATTTATCGTCATTTGAATGCATGTCTTCATACACTCAGCTAGGTTTTGATACTCCTCGGATTGATAAATAAAGTGTGAATCCCCACTATATGTACTTGAGGGGGATCGAGGTATAGTCTCTTTCTCCACAAGTCCCTAGGTTGGTACTTAGGTACACACGTTTTTGGCGTTGTTGCTGGGGAAGTCGAATCAAACCGAAGCATTCGTGTGATGGTAAGTAGCTCTTAGCATTGAAGCGAGTAGAGGAGTTGTGAATTTCTCTTCTTTGGTAAGTCACACTCATCCGCACTTACTACTTCTCGCTCTTGGAGTGTGTGTAGTGAGTTGAGAGTCTAGGGAAGTGAGTGAAGTGAGTAGAGTAGGAGGAAGAAGGGAGTAGTTAGGAAGTTAGAGTAGCCATCAACCTTGGTCTTGTTAAGTCTTTGTAGTTAGGAGTAATTTTCAAAAAGTATAAAAACCAAAAATTGTCTTTTTTTAAGTCACTTGTCTCCAAGCAAGTATCGTGAGAGCTAATAGTCAAGTATCGCGTTCTGAGATCAAGGAGATTGGGGCCGCGCAGGGTGAGTAGGAGTGATTGAAGAGCTGAAAGATAGCTCCCAAGGTGAGCACCTTAATCTTTCACTCATTATTGCCAATTAAATCAAGCATTTCAGTAGAACGACCTACGGCAAGTATCGTGAAAGATTAGCTAAGGGGTAAAGAAGGTTCATTTTTGTGATACAGACTGAGGGGAGAGGGTAGATAAGTTTTAGGAACATTTGTATGCACTTAAAATCCAAAAATACTAGCTAAAAAATTGAAAAACTGTCAAGTATCGTATTCTCCTGCGGTTGAGATATCGTGATACCTAGATATCGTGAGCTCTTGTGGTCGAGTATTGTGATACTTGAAGTGGTCATATATCGTGTATCACTGAGAAATCCTCACGATACTAGTCAGTTATCGAGTATCGTGTAACGTGAACTTCTGATCGCGATACCTGCCGAATATCGTGTATCGAGAAGTTAGCTTTCATGATACTTGGTAGATATCGAGTATCGTCAGAAAATTTCTTGCGATATTGGACACATATCAAGTATCGAAGAGACCTGAAAACGATACTTGGCGAATATCGAATATCGTGGTAATTCCAAGTATCGTGTATCGTGATTTTTTCGCGATACCTGCCCAATATTGTGTATCGTGATTTTCACAAGGTGTCAAGTATCGTGTGTCTAGTTCTAGCCTGATATCGAGTATCGTGTATCTTGGGATTACCTCTTGGCGATACCTGTGGAATATTGAGTATCGTGAGGGTCCTTCCGCGATACCTGGTGGATATCGAGTATCGTGATTTGTCTAGTTGGTCAAATATCGTGTATCGTGTGGGCTCAAGTATCGAATATCGTGGCATTTTTCCAGTTAGCCAAATATCGAGTATCGTGACATACTCTTTTGGGTTGAATATCGTGTATCGTGGATTTAGAGAGAATTTCTCAGTCAATCAAATAATTCCTATAAATTGGGACCTCAGCTAAGAACATTAGAAGCTAGGAGTTAGCTACAACGAGACGAGAATTTTGAAGTGAATGAACCGAAGATCTGGAAGAAACCTAAGGAGTCGAAGAAGTGTGATTTCTTCTGTAGGAAGTGTAGCCGAACCAAGTAGTCGTTCACATAACTCTGAAACCTCGAGTGAGTCGGAGGAAGAAATTCCCATGGCTTCAAAGGATATGCAGAACTTTGTACCAATAATTGGCATGATGTCAATTATTGAGGGTGAATATCGAACATCATTAGAATATGTGAACACCAACCAACATGGGATACCTATCTACTTAGATGGTCTAAACCGATCAGTCACCAAACTAAAGAAAGCTACAGATGCCTAGATAGTACCTAGGCCAACAGTTAAATATGCAGGAGGGTTCTATATGGACAAAAGAGATATTCCGTATGTTGTTACGGAACACCCTGAAAGCATCAATGAACAAGGGGAAGAAGGCAATGCCCATAACCTTAATGAAGAGGGACATGAAGAGTAGGTGACCACCCCTAGAGGGAGATCCACGGTTGTTAGGAGGTGGAGAGGAGACCTAGTTCCCCAAGATGATTCCCTAATGGATGTCTATTTGATCAATGGAATGGAACATCTCCTCAGAACCCACTCTTCGTTATGGGAGGTGGCCAATAACCTAGTCACCATATATGAGTTACAAGACCCTAAACTTCCCACCATCGTCACATATTTGGACAAAAACCAGAGGAGATACTGGCCTCTAACGGAGTTAGAAAGAGCAGGGTTGAAAAATCAGAACATTCCAGTGTTCCCTCCTAGGGATCAAGCTACTACTTCTCAGAACCGCCAAGGAACTAATCAAGATAATTCCTACCAACATTCTAGGCAAACAAAGCAAACACACATTCCGGTCAGACCCCATGTGTAGTTTGCTATGCCGGGCAATAACCCTAACTATCGACCTCAACCACCTGTTGAACCAAGGAATAGAATTCTTGTCCCAGATAGACCACTTGTAGTAAGAGGACCTGGTATACCTATAGGAAGACCAGTTTTTCCTGTGATGCCTAGACCACCTGAAGCAGGAAGAAGATTAAGACCTATTCAAGTTGCCAAATGCATGAGAAACCACTATGATGGCTCTGGCGAACCTTACAATCATATAGCTGAATTCAAGCAAGTAATCAGAGCCGAACAAGTGGAAGATTTCTTGATCCAATATGAATCCTTCGGTTTAACTTTGACAGACACATCTTTAGCTTGGTTCCAACCATTAGACCCTAATAATTTTCAAAACATGGAACAAGGCTATCAAGAATTGATTGAAGAGTTCACCAAATCTGGGATTAAAAACAACTCTTCCTCATTGATCCAAAGTTTTAAGCAAGCCCAGACGGAATCAGTGAGATTGGCAGCAAGAAGATTCAAGCAATATGTGGATAGATGCCTAGTTGAAGAGAGACCCACTCAAAACAAAATGGTGTCATTGTTTTTGGAAGGATTAGTGAATGGATCATTAAGATATCTGGAATATGTGAAAAGAGTTCAAACTTTGCAAGAGTGTATGAAAGAATGTATTGATCTAGAGGAAAATCTAGCTGAAGATTTGAAAATACCTCAAGGTAGCGTGAAAAGTGAAGATTCCGCTAGTAGCACGTCAAACTCTAAGAACAATGTAGAGGAAATAGCCGACTTAGTAGGAAAGAAACTGAATGTTCAAGGATAGAGGAACTATCCCAACAACCCAGTGAGAGTACCCATGCTTAGAAGATGTGTGCATTGTGCAGGTGATCATCCTTCACATTTGTGCACTAGGGGAGTAGTCCCACCACTTGCTTATGCTTACAATAGACCACCTGTCCCGGGCCCTCTACAATATTGTACCATAGAACAAAAGTACACAAATCACAGTATAGAAAACTGTCCTTACAATCGGCAGTCAAGACCAGCACAACCTCTCATGAGACCTTATGGATACCCTCAGAGAGATCTAGGAGGGGAAGCCTTGAGATATCCCACATATCAGCAGCAGGCACCAGAACCAAGACCTTATGTTTATCAAGGGTACACTCAACCACAACCGATGTTAGGACAACAACCGCCCCATCCTCATAATGTTGTCCCAGTGAAAATAGCTCAACCTGAAGAAAATCCCAAGAGAGCAATAGTCCCAGCCACACCCTTGGCTAGTAACGAACTGTACGACTCATCGTATGACCATAGTCAAGGAAATTACTTTGCTTATGAGAGCTCTATAATGGAATATGGACAATCTTACGAGCCATATGCATATGGCATGGAAGGACCAGATAGTTCTTACGGATATGAGAAGGATTACGTGTCATTAATGTACACTGCTCCTAGAGCACCCATACCCTCCCAACCTATGAATAGACCACCTGCACCTAGAGGACCATGTTACAGATGCGGAGGTGATCATTTTATCAGAGAATGTACATTACCAAACCCATCACAACCACAGCGAGTTTGGGAAGGATATTGTAGTGATTGTGGTAAAGAACACCTTTTCAGAGATTGCCCCAAGAATCCCAACAAGGTTAACTCTAACGTGCAGATCAACATGATAGAAGTAATAGAGTTGTCAGGGAGTGATAAGGAGTACACAGTACCATTGAAAGCGATAACAAGAGCTAAAGCTAGAGAGACACCAGAAAAAACTAGAGAGAATGATCAGGGCAATAGAGAAATGAATATACCTACACCCCAAGTAGTTGAAGACTCGGAAGAGCTTGGGAAAAGTGTTATAAGCAAACGAACACAAAGATGGAAGAATCGTAGAGACAGGATAAAGGAAAAGAAACTACAACAAAAGAAGGAGAATGAAAAGAATGAACAAGGTCAAGAAGAAAAACAGAAACTTGAAGAAGAAAATCAGAAAGGAAAATATAAAAAAGAAGAGGTAGGATCAGTTTTAGCAGATCCCATGCCGGAAGAGTTAGCCATGTGGATTCAGGCGTACCGGGCATGAATAAGAGCAAGACCAACCATTGAGCAACACGAAAAAGAATACCCTAGAGGTGACTTAGAGAAAGAAAGGTTGGAGATATGTAAAAAATTAATTGAAATAGCTCAACAGACCTTAGAAAAACCTGTTCTTCGACTACCCAATTCACGAATTCCCAAAAAATAATTCCAAGAGTGTGTCATCCCTAATGATCTCGAAAAAGGAAAAGAAGGTGAAACACGTAATGGAAATTACTGCGAGGATAAAAGAGAAGGATCTGTTGTCCCCGAAGTAGATGGGGAATGGCCTAAAGACTTGTGGGCAAGAGTCCAAGAAGATAGATGGAAGAAAGTGGAAGGAATTGAACCACCCTTTGAGGAGCTAGAAGCAAAAGGTGAATTGGAAGACTCAATACCTAAGCTGAATTTGGAAGGATTATTACAATTTGACAAGAGCGACAAGGAGGATGACAGTGTGAAGGCTTTGCCAAATTACATAGGGGAATACGAACATAATTCTGAATTATACTGCATTCCCTCAATAAGAAAAAAAGAGCAGAACCCATGAATCCAAACATCGGACATCATACAACATCTGAGAAAGGTAAAAAATCCCGTGTACTCTAACATTGGAAGAACTTTTGAAGATAAAACCTCATTTAAAGGAGAAGCTAACCAGTCAATTGGAAACCAAGTCCGAAGAGAAGGAGACGCCTGATGAAGTGACCAGAGTCAAAATCCCAGTCTATAATGTTGGAGACTTCAGCGAGGGAGATGAAGGAAACACATGTCTTCCAATTACTTATAGGGGTTACACCACAAAAGCTATCTTGGATTCTGGAGCTAGAGTAGGAATCGCGACTAAAGAAATATGGGAGAAATGGGGAAAACCAGCTTTAAGACCGACACGCATGAAGATACAAATGGCAGATGGACACACTGAACGACCCTTGGGATTATTGGAAAGAGTAACTTTTACTACATGTGGAGTTGAATTCGAGCACACCTTAGCGATCTGTCAATTTGAAAGGGCTAGAAATTATGAGATGATACTTGGAAGACCTTTCATGAGACAACTGAAGGTAGTGCAAGATTGGGGAAAAGACGCGGTATACTTATAGCACGAAGGAACTATGACCAGAATAAATCTCCACACATACATGTATCAAGATGTTCCCCCCTTGCAATGGAATCCAATTCATAAGGAGGAGGACGAGTAGTCAATTCACAGTATAGGGTCAAGTGACCAATCATGGATGGAAGCAAAGGCAAGGAGTTGCTAGGTCTGTACAAGATCCAGCTTACATGCCTCAAATATTCCTAGATGAAGAATTCGAACCTCATGGTTGGATGGAGATTTTAGCCACTCTTGATGTATGTGTAAACGAAGAGGTAATAACCATGAATGAATGCATTGATGAGGAAGGATATGACGTGAGCCTATACGTGGTAGTTCTTCAAGAGGATGAAGAAGGAGAAGTAATTGAAAAGGAATGGAAGGAGGATTATGAGAGCATTGAAATGGAGCATGAACTAATGGAGACAGAAAATGAAAATCAAAGAGTAAGTGTCATAACTAATTAATTAAATCAAGAAGGGACATAGGAAGAAGAGCTTGGATTAGATAAAGGAAAAGATGACGGAGAAAACAAGCCTCAAGATCAATTTGAAGTGCCTGCCCACTTCAAAAAATATGAAGTAGAAGAGAGGAAAATTGCTATTCAAATACCAAAACGAGAAGCACAACTAGGAATAGCATATGACAACAAAGAACAAACCAAGAAAATAATAGTAACCTTAGAGGAAGGAGAAGAATGATATACTTTTATAGGACAAGATGTCTCAATGGAGGAAGAACAAGAGTTAATACGACTCATAAGAGAATATAGGGATGTCTTTGCTTGGACATATAAGGATTTGAAAGGAGTAGACCCTTCTATTTGTGCCCATAGAATCCCTATGACATCCGAAGCCAAACCTTCCAAACAAAGACCATACACATATAATGATGTGTACTCAGCAAAAATTAAGGAAGAAATAGATAAGTTGTTAGATGTTGGGTTCATTTATGAGATCGAACACACGGAATGGGTGTCACCTTTAGTGGTTGTACAGAAAAAGAATGGCAAGTTAAGGGTATGCATTAATTTGAAAAAAGTAAATGCTGCCACCATAAGAGATAGTTATCCATTACCTATCACTGATCACCTTTTGGAAAGAGTGGCAGGGAAGGAAGTTTATAGTTTTCTCGACGACTTTTTAGGGTATAATCAGGTAGCCATTGCTCCGGAGCACCAACATAAAACAGCCTTTGCAACTGAATGGGGAGTATACACCTTTAGGGTTATGCCTTTTGGTCTAACCAATGCCCCAGCCACTTTCCAAAGATTGATGTGCCATGTATTCAAGGAGTTCTTGAGAAAGAGCATGGAGGTATATGTGGATGATTTATGCACTTATTCAGTTATAAGATCATGTTGGAGATAGACGTCTGCGGAAGCATGCGAACAGCACAAGGAAGGAGAAGAAGCTTGGAGCACAACACACAATACTGAATGTATTACTAGAGAATGTACAAAGATTAGTAGCCCATTAGGGCAATAGGTGTATATACAAGCCAGGGGAAAAAAAACCTCCTAAAGAGGGAAAAAAGTGCCCGACAGTCCCAGTGTGTTCACACACATCACTACCTAAATATATCAACAAATCCCCCCTAGGAGTGATGCGGTGCACAAGGAGCTGGCACTCATGTATAAGGAAGTGCCAAGCTATGTGGAAATCACTCCACAAAAGGAAGTAAGCCCAAACCTTTGCGAAAAGCTTCAAACTCCTCCCTAGGCAGAGCCTTCATGAAAAGGTCTGCAATGTTCTCCTCCGTGGGCACATATGCCAAGCTGATCTCCCTAGTAGAGAACCTCTCCCTGACATAGTGATAGTGCACCTCAATGTGCTTAGTGCGAGCATGGAACACAGGGTTCCTCGCAACTGCCAATGCGCTCTGACTGTCAGTGAAGATGGTGGTGGCAGAAGTCTGACCAACACCCGAATCAACCATAAGGCGTCTGAGCCACACACACTCAACAGTCGCTGTGAAAGCTGCCTTATACTCAGCCTCACAACTGGAAGTGGCCACAATAGGCTACTTCTTGCTCAACCAAGATATACATGAGCTACCAAGCATGAAGCAAAAGCCACTAGTGGACACACGAGTGTCATAGCAACTAGCCCAATCAGAGTCAGAAAAAGCATGCAAATCTAGCGGTAGTGATCCCCCCTTCGGATAAAACAACCCAAGTAGCCAAGTACCACTCAAATAGCAAAAGATGCGCTTAACTGCTTGCCAATGCTTGACTCCTGGGCAATGCATAAACCTGCTCATCTGTGAGACAACAAACTGAATATCTGGTCGAGTAATGCATAAGTAAATCAAGCATCCAACAGCTTGCTGATAGAGAACAACATCACATGCATCTCCAGCATCATGAAGACTCAAACGTAAACCTGTCTCCATAGGAGTGGCAATAGGCTTACAATCTTCAAGGCCAAAATGCTGCAATAATGTGTCAATATATTTTGTATGACACAAAGCCATTCCACCATCAACTTGCATAAACTGAATGCCCAAATAGTGATGCAAATGCCCCAAATCAGACATCTCAAATGAGGCATGCAAATCAGCCTTAAAATCAACAGTATGCTTCTCAATAGGACCAGTGAGCAACATGTCATCAACATAGACAACAATGATCAGAAGCACATCATTAGCACGCTTAACATATAAGGTGCTTTCAGTTGGATTGTTCTCAAAACCATGTGCAATCAGATAGGCATGTATCTTCTCATACCAAGCACATGGTGCTTGCTTTAAACCATATAATGCCTTCTTTAACCTGCAGACTTGGTTTTCATGCCCTTTCTGCACAAAGCCACGGGGCTGAAAAACATACACTTCTTCATGCAAGTCACCATTCAAAAATGCAGGTTTAATGTCCAACTGATGTACATTCCAACCATGATGGGCTACAAGTGCACAAATGCTCGGAACAGTAGTCATACAACATGTAGGTGCAAAGGGCGCATAACCCTTTGCAACAAGCCTAGCCTTATACCTGTCAACTGTACCATCAGTTTTACGCTTCAGCTTGTATAACCACTTAGTGCCAATGGCCTTCTTGCCAGGAGGCAAGTCACATAAAGACCAAGTACCATTCTTCATTATTGCATCATATTCAGATTGCATAGCAGCCATCCAATTTTCAGAATTTTGTGCTTCATCAAATGAATCAGGCTCATTCTCATCACAGAGACTAGATTCAGCCATAGCATAGCAATCTGATGCAAAAGAAGCACTATGAGAGCCTGAACGAGTACGATATGACAAAGGTGCATCCAATTTGCTATCACGCAAAGTTTGCACCACCCATTTTGGCATAGTTTTTGCCTGCTCAATATCAACTCTCTCATCAACTAGTGCATCATGTAAATTTGCATCAGAAATGGAATGATCTGCATCATCACATGAAACCTGCAAAGGCTGAGAAGTTGCCTCATTAGGACCAGCACTAGACTGTCCATTTGTAAAAAGAGGCAGCAAAGTATCATACATGTCTTTGGAGCTAACAGATGTCTCCTTAGTACATGAAAGCAATGGCTGAATAGCATCTTCCACAAAAAGAACATCACGGCTAACCAGAATGCATTTAGTCTGTGGATGATACAAACGATAGCCTTTACTTTCAAAATTGTATCCAACAAAAATACATTTTACTGCTTTATCATCCAACTTTCTGCCATGTTGTTCAGGCACTAATGCATATGCCAAACAACCAAAAACACGCAGATGAGCAACTGATGGCTTGCGGTCATGCCAAGCCTCATATGGAGTGATAGACTGTAGCGCTTTAATGGGACACCTGTTCAGTACATATGCTACACACATGACAGCCTCAAGCCAGAAACTGTGGTAAATACCTGACTCTTGACCATACACCTCGCCATCTCCATGAGTGACCTGTTCTTTCGTTCAGCAAATCCATTCTGTTGAGGTGTATATGGCACTGTACACTAGTGTTTTATCCCACGTTCAGCCAGAAATGCATTAAAATCAGAAGACATATATTCCCCCCCTCGATCAAAACGGAGGGTGCTCATTTTACATGCTGACAGATTTTCAACCAAAAGTAAAAACTGTTTGAAGCACATGAACACTTTGGACTTTGCCTTCAATGGATACCCATGCATGCCTAGAAAAATCATCGATGAAAGTCACGAAGTAAAGATAATTCCCAAAAGAAGGTGTCTGCATAGGATCACAGACATTAGTATGTACAAGCTGCAATTTCTGCATAGCTCGAACTGACCCATCTTTTGGAAAGGATGAACACTGCATTTTGCCCAAAATACAGCCTTCACAAACATGTTTCCCAGGTGCCTCGAGTCTAGGCAAAGAGGACACCATTTCAGATTTCTACAGGCGTAGCAAACTAGCAAAATTCAAATGGCCAAAGCGTGCATGCCAAAGCTTTGCATCTGACATAGCCTGAGAATCGTTTACTGCACATGCCAAATCATTTATAGATCTTTCATAGTCTATGAGCTTATACAGCCCACGACATAAAATGCCAGAAGCAATAATCACATCGCCATTTGACAGATCATGAATTGTACACCTGTCATCAACAAATTTCACAACCAAGCCAATCTTGGCTAATTCAGAAACTGATAACAGGTTCTTCTTGATCCCTGGCACAAATAAAGCATCTGACAAAATGAAAGAACTACCATCAGCAGTAGTCAAAATGATCTTACCAACTCCCATAACAGGATAACAGGAGTTGTTGGCGCATGTAATAGTATTCCCTATAGGGACAGGCTCGAGTGAAGAGAAGAAACTGCGCTGCGAGGTAATATGTTTGGTCGCCCCATGGTCAAAATACCAAACATCTGAGTCTACTGCAGACATGCACTACTCATGAGAAGATGGGTCAAAACTGCATACAATAGTAAACGCCCATTCTTCTTCCTGCACAAGATTAGCAGACTCTATTTTTGGTGTAGAGGCCTCTGCAACAACCATTCCAGCCTCTTTCTTCTTTGCCTCTTTAGCAACCAGTTTTGGATAGTTCTTTATGATATGATCATTCCCTTTATAGTACTTACAAAACAATTTCTACTTTTCTGATTTCTTCTCATCTTTATCTTCCTTCTTCGAATATGCAGAATTAGCAGATTTCTGCTTACTACTTGAAGAGCTCCATTTTCCTTTCCTCTTCTGACTAGCCAAGAAAGCCTGATGTGCAACTCGCATAATGGACCTGTTCTGTCTGGACTGATCTTCCTGCAACAGAACAGAGACTAACTCCTCAAATGATAAGGCATTCGGATTGCCTTTCATCATCAACCGAAGAGTAGAATCAAAACTCTGATATGAATCAGGAAGACCATTCAGAACGGTCTGCACAAGTGAGCTATCTGGTATAACCTCATCAACAGAAATCAACTGTTCCTTCAAATCTTTGATCTTCGTTAGGAAACTGTCCATAGAATCACCTTCATTTATGTGCTCACTCTCCAACTGTTTTCGAAGGTAAGCAACACGAGCCTCATTCCTAGCTTGATACAATATAGTAAGTGTATCCCAAGCATCCTTAGCTGTTCTGCAAGAGTGAATGTGAGGAATAATGGCACGTTTGACAGACAAAGCTATCAATGCATGTGCCTGGGCATCTCTGTCATCCCAGCAAATCTGCTCTAAAGTAGGTGCAGCAGAAACCGCAGCACGAACAGGAATATGCAGAATATCATCATCTTCAACACCTTCTGCATCAGCTTCAGTACCTACAGTTGTAACAGTTGCAGGTGTGATAGGACATTTTTCAACACCCTATACAATGTTCCACAGTCCTTTTGCAACCAACACATGTCGCATCATATAAGCCCATAACGGGTAGTTGGTACCATCCAACTTATCCTCAACAACCAACATATAGAATACATCACTGCTTTCAGCCATGGTTGGTGACTAAAATACCTTGATGTAGAAAATTGACTGTATCTCAAAAAGTTGAACAAAACTACCCAAACGAATTGCGTTAGACCTGTAATAGACTTTGAGATGCTTATACTGGAGAACAGAAACTGGTATATACCTTTGGCACAAAAAGACAAAATAACCTGCACAAGCGCTGCGATAGTGCATTCGAAGGCCGAAACGAGCTCAGATCGCAATTTCGGCACGACAAGGCGAAGCTGTTTTGATCTCGGAAACACGCTGAGTATGCTCACCAAAAATCGTATGATTTTGAGATTGCAAACGGAGAAGTGTCGACGGTGCCCTAGATGACGCGATGACCTGCTCTGATACCAATTGTTGGAGAAACTAGAGAATGTACAAAGATAAGTAGCCCATTAGGGCAATAGGCATATATACAAGTCGGGGGGAAAAAACCTCCTAAAGAGGGAAAAAAGTGCCCCGACAGTCCTAGTGTGTTCACACACATCACTACCTAAATATATCAACATATCAGAACACATTCCGGAACTAGGAAAGATTTTTGCCAAATGCCGACAATATAGAGTATGCCTCAATCCAGAAAAGTGCATCTTCATGGTTCGACAAGGAAAGATATTAGGACACATTGTCTCTAAAAATGGAATTTCAACGGATGAAGACAAAATCAAAGTGATTCTGGATTTGTCGAGACCGAAGACTGCTAAAGAAGTGCAAGCATTTATGGGACACTATGGATACTATCGTAGATTTATACACATGTATGCCATAATTGCTAGACCTCTTTATGCATTATTGTCTCAGTTCAATTGGACAGATGAATGTGAAAAGGCCTTTAATGAATTAAAGAGTCGATTAAGTTCAGCACCAATCCTTCATGTGCCTAATTGGAACAAACCATTTCACATTCACGTCGATGCTTCCAAGTTTGCCATTGGTTGCATCTTAGCTCAACCCGCATATACAGGAAAGTTAGACCACCCTATAGCCTATGCAAGTAGATAATGAATAAAGCACAGCGCAATTATACCACGACTGAGAGAGAGGGTTTAGGGATGGTGTACGCAGTGAAAAAGTTTCGACACTACCTTTTGGCAAACAAATTCAAATTCTTCATCGATCATCAAGCTCTACTGTACTTAGTCAATAAGCCTTGTAATATGGGACGACTAATACGATGGTTTCTATTGTTGATGGAATTTGATTTTGAAGTAGTGGTCAAGAAAGGGAATATGCACATTAGAGCAGATCACTTATCAAGAATGACACATGGAGAACCCCCCCATAGGAGTACCGGATGATCTGCCAGACTCTTACCTATTTAATCTCAAAGTATGTCCACAATGGGCAGAAAAGTTGATCCCTATCCTTACATATGGACCCAAACATGGAATCACACCAAACAGAAACCAAGACCTATGGAAGACTAAAAACCTCCATATCATTTCTGGAAGTTTATATCACAAAGACTCAAGTGGATTACTCATGAGATGCATGGAAAATGAGGAACAAGAAATGTGGCTTCAAAAAACACATGTAAATCAATGGAAAACTCATTTAAATGCGAACAGAACATGGCAAACACTGAAGAGATTTGGCATATATTGGCCAACCATGCAGAGGGATACACATAACTATGTATCAGCCTGCCCAACTTGTCAAGAATGAAATCCAGAAGAGAACTCTACTCTATGCTACTCCACAGTGGCACCAAGATGGAGCATGCCTTTGGTGCAATTCTTGAAGACCCAAGAGTACCTAGAAGGAGCTACTCTAGCAAGGAAACTTGCACTCACTGAACAAAGCAAGGACTATGTTCTTATAGGAAAACAACTCTTCAAGTGAGGAAGAGACAATCATTTACGAATGTGCATTCATGAAGATGAGTATCTTGTTGTTTTAGAGACGGCACATACAAGAGCTGCAGGAGGACATTTTTCTGCAGATAAAACTACAAAAATGATTCTCTTTCCAGGAATGTGGTGGCCAACTCTACATCAAGATGTAGCCACATATGTTCAATGATGTGATACCTACCAACGAACAAAATATCCAATTAGAAGAGATGAAATGCCGCTGAAACCCATGATGAGTGCCAGAGCCTTTACTAAATGGGGAATAGACTTCATAGGACCTATTAGGCCACCAGCTAAAGGATCCCATGCCGAGTACATAATCGTAGCCACATACTATTTGACCAAATGGGTTGAAGCCAAAGCGACCAAGAAAACGATGCGAGGACTACGGCCAAGTTTCTCTTTGAGAATGTATTCACTAGATTTGGATTGCCTATAGAAATTGTGAGTGATAGAGGCACACACTTTGTGAATGAAGTGATAGAAGCCCTACTGAATGAATTCTTAGTGATTCATAAGAAATCAGCCCCATATCACCCACAAGCCAATGGACAGGCCGAAAGTTCAAACAAAATCTTGTGTACAGTCCTCACTAAAATTGTTAACAATGGTAGATCTGATTGGGATAAGCAATTACATCATGCTTTATGGGCATTCTGAGTAGCCTACAAAACAACCATAGGAACTACTCCTTTTAATTTAGTGTATGGGCAGAATGCCATCTTGCCAATTGATTTCTTGGTACCCACGCTCAGAGTAGCAACAACTTACGAGTGGACTAGACATGAATTATCAGCTCAATTGGATCAAATAAAAAAGTTACACGAAACTAGGTTACAAGCGGTAGCTGGGATTTATGCTGATAAAAGGCGACAAAAGACATATTTTGATGCTCATATTAAAGACAAAAACCTAAAGGAAGGAGATTTAGTTTTGGTCTATACTTTGAAACAACACGCGAAGAAGCTGCAGAAAAGAGGATATGGCCCATTGATCATCAATCGTATATCTACCAGCGGAGCCATCAGCTTAGCAACCCTAGATGGAGAAGTATTGCCTAACTATATCAGTGGTTGCCGAGTAAAAAAATATTTAGAGCCATTGACAAAAGAGATAATGTCACAACTAATAATGGGTAAAAATAGGCGCAAAGAGGAAGAAAGGATATGAGAAGAAGCTAGACAAGAAGCGCTAGAACGAATCAGGAAACGAAAGGAGTGGATGAGAGAAAGAGACGAAAGATATCGACAAGGAGAGGAACTCATCCCAATGGCTAATGTTAGAGCCACTGAAAACCTAGAACAACAAATAAAGCAACCATATTTGAATGTGGGTGTTGGAACAGAAGAGTGCCACTTAGTGGATGCTCTCATTGACATAGGAGCATCCATAAGCTGTATCAAATTTTCATTTACCTAGAAACTCAAAGAAGAATTACGCCAATCTAAAGCACAGCTGATTGGAATAGGAGGAAAAATTACTAAATGTATAGGCAAGATTAACTTACCTCTACATCTGGGAAACAACACGATGAAACAAAAACTCTTAGTATGTCATGATCAGGACTTATTAGAAGAGCTTGTGTTAGGTCAAGATTGGATATATGAATATGAGGTGACTATTCAATTGGCCCTAGGATACATCTCGGCCGAAATAGGACATCGTGAGGTGTTCAGCATGTTAGACGAACCATCGATCAAGATCAAATGTATAGATCCAAGAGATCATTTAAACGAGCACGATGATGAATGTATGTTCACTCACACTAAGGAGACCCCATCATCGAGTAGTTCATGTGAGAATGCACCAAATCTCGTTGTCACACAACCTCCTAGCCCAGTAAATCACCGTATTAGTGTCTTATCCAATAAAAAATTTAGTGAGGATCCAAGCACAAGAGGGACTAGTCACCAAGCCTATCAAAAACCTGTACACATTAGAATATACCCCATTCCTTACACTAGACAGGCTTGGATTAGAAAAGATCAAGTGACGGCATATCTTCAACAACAGAACCACTATCGACATCGAAAACAACAACGGAATAAGAATACAAGTCATGGTGGACACTTAGGTCCACAAAGGATTGCTAGAGTATGGATTCCGAAGAAGGTGATAGCTGCACAGTCAGCTCGAATGCAAATATGGATTCCCAAGTCATGTGCCCAAGTGACAATCGTCAAGAAGGACAAGTCAAGGCACAAGGAGAATCACCATGATCCAAAGACGAAACAACAGAAAATAAACAACTACATGACAGAGCAGGAACCTCGACACGCAACAAAAATCATTCAAAGAGTCAAACGGAAGACGAAGCAAAAGTACAACATGAGAAGCACTACATTCCCCAAGAGTGCTGGGAATATAGTTGGTCCCAATGGAGTAAAGCAGATTTGGGTGCCGACAGGCAAAACAATCTGTATGCATCAACCAAGTAATTTGAGTGCACACATTTGGAGTCACAAGAATCCAAAGTATGCATAATAGGGCCACATTACAAGGCCAAGCATTCTGCACAGTCTTCTTCTACTTCAGGATAGTGAAGCACATTTCCCTCTTGGGAAGTAGGAGAGCACTTGTAAAATAATCCAAAAGAAATAACTAATGATTCAACAACCGCTTTGGCTATGAACTAACATTTTTGTTTTTTTTCAGATACACACATAAAAATATATAAATAAGTATGAAAAAAAATCCCAGGTATTACCTTTCTCACACCCACGGGAAAGGGACGACACAATCCACTCGGAGAGTTGCCAAATTTATGGAGGATAAATGAAGGATGCTTCTTGATTTCAACTTGCCACTGATTACTGGTATGTATTGAGTGCAGATGGCATCCTCTAATTCTGAGGCTACGCAAGAGGAAGAGATCCTTCTTCTTCCCTTGGAATCAATCACGAAGGCAAGATGTCATTGGTTTCTTGATGATCAACCAGTGTCCGAGCTTCTTTTCATGGCAACCATCAAGATCATGGATAGAGATCACTACTTTCCTATCATGTCCCAAGATTTCCAGACTATAGTACAAGGATTACCGCGCATGACGGATGTTTGGACACGAGAAGGAATTGATGCATTCCTAAGACTTCCAATATATCTGCCTGATTTTCAGAGGTGTACACAAGTGATGAATACATTACAGTCAGCATCAGATAAGCCATCCGTCCTAGAAGCAAAAGTTCTTGACAAAGTCGGTACATGGAGAACAATTAGATTCACTCATGAGCTAATCAACAAAGCTTTTGGATGGAATCAAGATGGCCTCACCAATGTCAAAGATGAATGTCACGACCCAAAAAAGAGAACCTTTTTGGAAATCAACAAAACCGATATTGAAGACTCTGTTCGATTGGTACACCATCATTTTTGCTTTCCTAGTATGCATAGATATACAACACCTCAGAAAATCATAGTGCAGTTGCTTTCACATGCTATGAGGCAAGTTGGAAATAAAGTAAATATGACTCCATATATTCAAGACTGCCTATTCGAAGCAAAGAAAAAGTGGGGTCAGAAAAAGGTTTTGAATGGAAGTTCAGCATTGACCCTACTCATTTATTAGGCACTTGAAATGAAGGATTGCTTACACTTGATGCCAACTTCAACAGAGGTCGCAAAATATGCAAAGTCAGCAACGGTTCCAAAGAGAAAGAAAACAGTCATCTCCATCAAAGAAGTGGGAACCAGTTCAAAGAAATCCACACCTGTCAAAGAGGAAATACAAACACACATAGAAAAGGAAAGGTGTGTACCACAAGATCGGGAGCAAATTGTGATTGAAGTACCTGACGATACGCCACAAGGCAAGATTGACCAGAGGGAGGCTGAGCCACAGATACAACTCCATATTCGGCAGCCCCATGACACTACGTTACATGTGGCACAGGGGAAAGATGTTACCACGGGTGAAGAACCTAGCATCCCTACCACATGGTCAAATGTTGATGTTACTCAATTGAAACCTGTTGTTAAGCAGATGACACAAACGGCCATGGATATGCAACAAGAAATGATGGAAATGGATGCAGATTACGACTAAGGCCATGCGGGAAAAGAATCACTTCCAAGTAATGAGTGAGAAATTGTCCGCATAGCTCATCCAGGCCCAACAAGAGGTTTCAGCCAAGGAAACGAAGATAATCGCAGTCAAAGAACAATATAATACATTAATGAAACAACATCATCAGCTCCAGACACAACTGACAGATTTACAAAGACAACATGAAGCTAGTGAAGCAAACAAAGAGAGGATGAAAGCTCAAAGCAATCTGCTCGAAACACAACTAAAAGTATATATGGAAGAAAATGATAACTTACGCAGTAGAAATAAAGAACTGATGAAGGCATTACTGTATGATCAACCGATAGAAAAACAAGAGACTTCAGCTACTGATCAGAAGGAACTAAGAGATCAGATTGAGAAATATGCAGATCTGCTGAAACAAGAACAAGCCCAAAAAGAAGAATGGGAATGCAAGTACATTAACGAAACCAATGAGCTCAAGAAACAGTTGAACACTACCAATTGAAAACTTGCAGTGAGTTACAGTGAAAATATGGATCAAGTAGCAGAAATCGGTAATGAGCTACTTGCTACAAAAGAGGCACTCTGGGCAGCTATGCAAGAAGTTAAAGCAAAGACTGAATGCCGTGCACAATTAGAAACTAAAGCAGAAGAGAAAGTATCCATCGGGACACTAGTAGAGCCATGACAAAAGAGTCCTACTAATGAGGTAGAGGTAAGTCCTCTATCTCCTCCGATCTATAATTCTCCAATAAAAGAGCAGATGGCAGAACCATGTGATGATCATCCCATGCCATATACTACAGAAATAGGTCCCAAGGAACAGGCACTATTGGTGTCCCGATTGACAGAAAATTTTGAAAATGGAGTGATCAAAGTAATGAAAGAAGCCAAAATAAAGGGCAAACACTTGGATACAATAATGAAGCCTTTCAACATTCTGTATGGACTATTGAAAGAGAAAACAAGGCAATACATCAAGAAGATCACACAGAAGTATCCAGATGAGCAGCTGTACTTTACAAATGATACATTCCATTACACTCAAGAGGAATTTGAAGCTGCACAACCTATATGGAGAAGAAAATTTTTGGGGAAAAATCCTACTTTGCGAGTGCAGTGGCAACCAGCACCGTATCTATTACAGGTAAATCCTTCATTTTGTCCAACACCACATCGCAGAGAAGCAAGAGAATTTTTGGACATGCAAAAGAGTGGTGTGATCAATAAACAGTGGCTGAATTATCTGCTACTTCCAAGTCCACCTCATAATTATTTACCGATGGAGGATTATATGATAAAAACCATTGAGTTTTGGCTGCATTGTTATGCAATAGCCCCTGATTTAACCATCAAGATGACGAATAAAATTCTCAGCATGATACTTACAGTGTTGAAGGTGTTCAAGCACGCGGCTTATACATTTTTAAACTTCATTGGTATTAATCAAGGCACAGATATCCTCATTTTTGATCTATCTGTTATGCCCAGCCGACCCACAATAATGGCATATTATTCTAGGCTTATGTTTTTACCAAGTACATATATGCAAACCTTCGAGGAAGCCTTCTTCACAAGGTTTTTTGAAATTGATTTGGAAATTTTCTTAAAGATGTCAACCAACTCGAATGCCAGATTGGTGGCATATGAATTAAGCTTCTTTCCTATTCACAGACAACCACCACATGATGGTGTGAAAGCAGAACAGTGGAAGCAACTTATGATACGTGAAGCTAATGTGCTAAATGAAACAGAGCAAAAAGTTTACCAAACATACTCCCGTCGACTTCCAAAGCCTGTCGGGGACGACAGAGTTCAGGAGCGGGGCAGTGTTGAGGGAGAGTCCATCAAAAAGAAAAAAGAAGAAGACCAAGAAAGAAGCTTCACTCAATGCATTATATCCGAAGACATATGTCTGCAGGAAGCCCCGCAGGGGCACGCAACACCCATCTCTGCACAGAGCCCCACAGGGGCACGCACCAAAGAACAACACGTAGGAGGGAAGGACGAACCAAGGCTAGGAAGTATCCATGAAGAAGTGCAAGAAGATATCTGGCAGTTCCAGAACCCCAAGAAGGTGCTTCAACCTCTTGATCTTCGGAAGGTGCAGATCGAAGGCTGAAGAACCACACCATACCTTCCACTGGTGGCGTGCGTGGCAGCCCCACTTAACACAACAACCTAGATTTTAAGAGGTTATTGATGAGCTAGAGTACAAATCTCAGGTACTCCATCTCCATGGGTTGTGAGCGATGAAAAGAAATCAACAGGCTAAAAAGGCCTATTCAAGAAATTTGGGAGTTATTCAAGTCCCATTTATATTACGTACTATGTTAACTTCTTAGGTTTGAGCCCTACCTTGATACCCCATTTACAACACAATTATCCTTAATAATAAACTGTCAATTTAATATACTCTAATCAAGAGATAATAACATGTTCTAGTGTGTGAATGAGTCAAAAATTAAAACACTCGGACACAAGGAATTGCCTCAAAATCCTGTGTAATTCCCATTTTTCCTGAATAGGCCTTTAAACGGATGCATCAGGTCCAGAGCATGTAAAAGAAGAATCACGAACAGGGCCATTAAAACGTAATGCCAGTCTAACAAGTAGGCAGAACTGACCAAGAGATGCATGTGGAAAACAAGTGACAAACAAGAAATACAACTTGTCAAGGGACGACAGAGACAAAGAGGGGGAGAGTGTTGCAGAGCTAAGAAGAGCAAAGGGCAGAGAAAAAGATGGGCCCCAAATTTTTTTTGATTCGGACACTTTATTTTTGTATCATAACCATCTTGTAATATATTTTTCCGATGTAAATGCACTAGAGGAGTCCTCTAGATGCATACGGTGTCTAGGTTTGAATGCATGTCTTCATACACTTAGCTAGGTTTTGATACTCCTCAGATTGATAAATAAAGCATGAATCCCCACTATATGTACTTGAGAGTGATTGAGGTATAGTCTCGAACTTATTTGCACTCTTTGGGAAGATCATTTGCATTTATCATCATTTGAATGCATGTCTTCATACACTTAGCTAGGTTTTGATACTCCTCAGATTGATAAATAAAGCATGAGTCCCCACTATATGTACTTGAGAGGGATCGAGGTATAGTCTCTTTCTCCACAAGTCCCTAGGTTGGTACTTAGGTACACAAGGGCATACGATCTTCTATCCATCATGGACCCATCAAAACAAGTATCAACAACTCTATATATACCCAGAGCATTAAGTGCAATATATATTTCTAGTATGATACATCTGTTGGCAGTGGTCAGGGCGGTCAAGGACTTACAAGACAAGGGAGCCAATGTGAAGGGCCAAGTAGACAAAGCAGTCAACGGAGATCTGGTAAGTAGGCCATCATTTTTCATGAAGCTGAAGGTCAAGGACAAATCACATGAGCACATCAAAGAGGTGGACACACAAGAAGAAGGAGCAAGTAGGGAGCTCCAAGAAGTGTATGTCAAATTGTTAGAAGAAATCCCTACAAAAATAGTGATTTTCATCACTAAAAGCCATTGTAAATACCATTTCATATTTTTGTAGCTCCATTTTGTGCAAGCCAAGGAGTCCTTGAGCTTGAGGAGCTTTAGAAGTACCTACCTATCAATTTTCACATTTTGTATACTCCGTTTGAGCCCCCAAATAGGCCCTAGAACCTAATTTTTAACTAGGCTGGACACTAGGTCTGGACAGGGCTAAAGCTAGTCAAAAACTATAAAAAGAGCTAGAGAGCTCATTTTTGAGGTTAGCTTGTTGTAGAATTTAACTTGTAAGAGCACTTTTGAGTAATCTAAAGAATTTCATTGTCTCTCTCTTTGTTCTTGCCGTGTGTGCACGTGTGTGTGTATGTGTGTGCATGTTTGTGTGCTTCTCACTCACACACTTGTGCCATCACTTGTTCGAGGTCTTCATACCATCCTCATGTCTTCCCTGATTGACACTAAAGGAGGTGCTACTCATTACTGAGCTACACCAAATTTTGGCACCGTTGCCGGGGATCGAGCCTTGAGGACGAGTGTGTGATGGTAAGACGTAGAGTTGTGACGTTGGCATTGTAGGTAATTTCTTTATTTTTCTTATTTTTCTCTTTCTTACATCACCATCATCATCCTCACCATATCCCACCTCCATCTCCATCATTGCAAAAATTTCAGTTTTTCGATCATATCTCCTTCCTCCTTCCGTTTCCCTCATTTCACTTGTGAGAGAGAGTGAGAGAGAGATTTGTGTGCGCTGCTTTTGCTTGGTCCTATCTCTGTGTCGCAGACCTCTGTCGATCGTGATGGACAGAAAAATCACTCCTTTGGTAAAACAAAGCACACCACAATGACACACATGAGGAGCACATTCCAAATCACTACTTAAAATTGAAAAATTTTGTTTCTCTATCAATCACGACCGACATCGTTGATCGCGATCGACAGCCATGATCGACACCTCTATCAGTCGCGATTGACACCGTCGATCGCGACAGATTGAAATATCACGATTGACTCAAAGATTCGTGTTGCCATGTTTCCATCGCAACGAACACATCCCCGATTGACTGAAATTATGCCGAAACTCGCGGAAAAAGTGTCGATCGTGATTGACACCATCGATCGCGATTGACAGGACCCACGATCGACTCTGTCGATCGCGATTGACACCGTCGATTGCGACTGACATGTCGATCGCGACTAGCAGGCCCGACGGACACTTTTGTCGATCGTGATTGACAGACCTGTCGATCGCGATTGACAGGCTTTTTCAGCTAAAATTTTAGGGTATTAGTGTTCCAAGTTTTGGGGTAATTTTGGGCATATGTGTCAAACAATTAGCACTTTGTGAGGTCCCTACACTTGTATTTTTGAGAAAAAATCATGGGAACTGTTAGCCTGTTTGAACCCTGTTTTAACTCTAGAACCCTAAACTATCATAACTTCCTCATACGAAATCCGTTCGGGGTGATCTTAGGCTTGTTGGGAAGCTCGTGGGGAGTAGTACTGGATATAGTATTTTTGTGTGGACCATACCCTGGGGGAACAAAACTAAGTGATCTCTAGAATTGATTTCCATAAAGACATAGTGCAAATTGATATCTGAATTACATAAATGAAAGTGATTTGTTCTGCCATTTGAATTTAAGTCGAGCTAACCTTGGGACTTTTTACAAGTCCATTGAGAGAACTAGAGGGCATCCAAAGCAAGAGCATTCTGCAAGCTTGAGAACGGGGTTCTTGAGCCCCAAAACAGCAAGGGATCCGCAAGTGAGGTTGGAATATTCTCAACTACCTCTGTCAATCCCTAGCTTAGACTAAGTTCGAGTAGTGCTAGAAGTAAGTCACGATGACGATAGGCATCTATCAAGTTGAAGACTATTAAATACTCAAGTTCAAGCATAAAGATAGTCTCTTGGCGATCGATAACTTAAAAGAAAAGAACTTAACGTGGTACGAACAACTTAAAGTGCGGAAAGTCACTCAAGTATTCCTGACGACGTGATATCACACAAGATCATAAACACGATAATCAACTAAAAAAGAACCAAGTAACTGATACACATTGAGCTGCAACGAGGTTGTACTTTGGGTAAAAATTGGGGCGACTCGATTAGGCATATGAACCTTAGATCAGGACGACACCTAGGGAGAGACAGACAGAGTCTTAGGTCTTCAGAGGCTAGTGACAATCATACGGCTAGGTCTTGGGCCTAGCAGTTGAGCCATTATTCGCACTACCCTAGCTCTGAAACCAGCGAGTCCGAGATGTCTCAGGGTATGGAGAGACCTACAGGAAGTTCACGAGTGCCATATTTACATAGGGTCGAAGGCCCCTATAAGACACAATTGGAATTCCTTAGGACCAATTGATTGGATGCTTGCATCTATGAGCATGGCTTAGGAAGATTTGTGGTCCAGATCAAAAACCCAGATCAACCTATTGGACTAGAACATCCAGCAGTCAAGCTTGAAAATGGAGCGTACCTGGACAAAGAAGGAACCATATACGTGGTCACCAGTCACCCAGATAGGACATAGGAATTTGGAAATGTGATTCTAGAGACGGACATAGGCGACCTAGAACAAGTGAACATAAGTGGAGAGCCTAAAACCCCTCGAGGCAAATCAGTCCTCACTAGAATTATCACGCCAGAATGGGTTCCCCAAGATAATAAGAGCATAGAACTGCTCTTGAACCGAGAGACTAATGAAGCATTTTGGAGGTAAAAGCATGGTCAGCCTAATGAGGTTGGAGTGCTCACTATCTACGAGTTTAAAGATCCGGATAGTCCAGGCAAAGTGACCTATTTGGACAATACTTCAGAGAGGATCTTTGTAGTCACGGAGCATGGTAGGCATGCCTACACTTGGAAGGGTGAATTTTTTTTCCCCCAACCAAGATCTAATGTCTCTTATGGCCACTCAGGAGCGGGAACATCCCAAGCTCATGGAGCTCAAAGGGACAGAAGTAGAGATAGGCCAAAAGTGAGTTTTGCCAACCCGTTGGGAAGAGAAAGAACGAGAACAGAAATGGATAGAGTGGAACATGAGAGACTTAGAACTCCAAGAAATCCAAGAAATGTAGATGAATTCCCTCTACCAAGACCTAGAGAGCACACGAGGACGTTGAGACCTACACAGCTAGTTAAGTCCATGAAGAATTACTTCGATGGCACTAGAGATCCATACGATCATGTGGCCGAATTTAGACAAGTCTTGAGAGCTGAACAAGTTGAGGACCTCTTCACACAGTAGAATGCTTTTGGTCTCACCCTTAGGAACACAGCCCTTACATGGTTTCAACCTCTAAATGAGAGACAGTTCGGAAGCATAGACCAACTTCTCGAGGCTTTCATCACTGAATTCTCTAAGAGTGGCATACGACATAACACTTCCTCACTGATTGACAGCTTCAAGCAGACACCATAAGAGACTGTTAGACTCGCAGGAAGAAGGTTTAGGCAATACTTAGAGAGATGCCTTGTTCTAGAGTTGCCCACTCCAGCCAAACAGGTGGATTTATTCCTAGATGGATTGCTGAGTACAAAGTTGAGATCATATGTGTACCTGAAGGACCCTAGGACCATAGAAGAATGCATAGGCATGTGTATAGACATAGAGGATAATCTAGGAGAGGAGCTGGAGCTCTCAAAGATCTACCAAGATTCAGATAGCTCTACCAGCCTCTCTTTCAGAAAATCTACCTCTATTGAGGAACTAGCAGAGAAAGTAGCTCAGAAACTAGGTGTCTCGAGCAAACAGATACCCCGATTTACCCTAGTGAGATGATGCTATACATGTGGAGGTGACCATATGGCAAATGTATGTCCCATTATGGCTCAACCTCAAGTGAATCCTACTAGCCAGTACTGCACCATAGAATGGAGATACACTAATCACACCGCACAAGATTGCCCATACAACAAGCAAGCGATTAGGCCAACCTATCCTCAGCCATACCCTCAACAAGGAAGATACCAAAACTAGTACCCACCACAGCAACATGGCAGACCTCAACAACCCTATCAGCAGCCCTACCAAACCCAGCAAAGGCCTCAGCCTGTGTTAGCACAGCAACCTCCTACCCCAACCAATGTGATTCCCATAAAGTATGCAGCTGCAGAAGAAAATTTGAATAGAGCTTTAGTGCTAGTGACTCCATTACTTTTGGAAAGTGATCCTAGTGACCATAGCTTTGATTCTACACATATTAATAGCCCCCAGGCTTACTACATGCAGTCTCCTGAACATGGTGAGTCCTACTATAGTGAAGAACCGAGCGAACCTAGTTGGGAGCTAGAGTATGCAAATGTCATGTACGCAAACCCCAACTCTAGACCTCAACCTAGGCAGGTAAGACCCCCATTCCCTAGAGGACCATGCTACAGATGTCAGGGAGATCACCTTATTCGTGATTGTCCTATGATTGCACCTATGCAGCCCCAATCGATAACCATTCAAGGCTTTTGTTCGGATTGTGGGAAGGAGCATCTCTTACGAGACTACCCAAAGAACCCCAATAACATGCTGAAATCACTCCCATCAATGTTATTGGGTTAGTAGTAGACTCTACAGGAAGTGTCACTTCCACTACACCGGTACAAGTGGTCACTAGAGCCCAAGCTTTGCAGCAAAACCAGGGCTTAGGCTAGGAAAAGAATTATGAGATTAGTGAGACTGAGAGCACAATTAAGAAAAGGACTAGAGCTTGGAGAGATAGTCGCGAGAGAATGAAAAGACAATGGGCAAAGAAGATGAGCGAACTCGAGGAAAGTCTAAGAGAAATGAGAGCCAAGATAATTGAGCTTACATCTCAAAATCCCTGTCACACTAACCCACCACCACCATTCCCATCTCCATCCAATCCACCTCCTTCCAACCCACCTCACACAATCCCACCACCCCCTAGAGTAGGATCAGTCCTAGCAGATCCCACTCCCGAGGACCTTAACATAATGCTTAAGGCATATCAGGCCAAAATCCAAGAAGGGCCAAACGTGACGGATCATGAAAAGTGTTACCCTAGAGCCGAACTAGAGCTTGAATGAACTAAAATTTGTGTTAAGATGGTGGAACCGGCTCAAACCATGTTTGAAGCCAGTCGCCTCTTTAACTTCTCTAGCTCAACTAAGACGCAGTTGCACTTTGAGGGACTGCTAGAAAGATTGGAGAGGCTAACAGCACAATCAAAAAAGGAACCCACCTCTCAAAATAGGGACAAGGCAAGTGAAGGGATAAGCCTTTTTATATAGGAAGCTTATGTGCCTAATTCTACTGAGCCAGATACATCTTCCTCGATGAATCGGTACACACCAGAATTCTTGAGAGAGATTCAAGAAGAGAAATGGGCTAAAGAGAGTGAAGTCCCTCCTCCCGTTGAACTGGTGGATGATGCGCACGATCAATTTCCACAAGACATTCCATCCATTTATGGAGAGCAGAAGAGCTCTCAATCTCATGAGAGATTAGACTTTGAGTCTAATTCCTTACAAGAACTTCCCCACTTCTCAGGCCCATGGGAAGCCAAGTCTACTTGCATGAGAGCACCCACGGTCATGTAACAAACAAAGACTTGGTAATACCTAGGAACATGGAGGTAGTGAAGAACACTAAAGTGCAGTGCAATCTCACTTTAGAAGAACTACTCAAGGTTAGGCTAGAACTGTGGAAACATGTAGTCAAACAAGTGCCTGAAATAGCTAAACCCCATTCCCAGGTAGGTTCTCATAGAACTGTGCGAGAAATACCTCTAGACAAGATAGGAGATATGAGTGAAGGAGAAGAAGGAAACGCCTATCTCCCCATCACCCATCAAGGATACACAACCAAGGCAATTCTGGACTCTGGTGCAAGAGTTGCAATTGCTACCACTTCCTTATGGAAGCGTTGGGGCAAGCCAGCACTCAGGCCCACGAGGATGAAATTGCAGATGGCTGATGGTCACATAGAGAGACCCTTAGGGCTGTTAGAAGGAATAACTCTCACTACTTGTGGAGTAGAGTTTGAGCACACATTTGCTATCTGTGACTTTAGCAAGAACCAGGCCTATGAGATGATTTTGGGAAGACCATTTATGCGGCAGTTGCAAGTGGTACATGATTGGGGCACCAATTCCTTGTATTTGCAACACTTAGGTGTCACGACCAAAGTTAACCTCAAGGATTACTCTCACAGAGATGTACCCCCTATCCAATGGAATCCCATCCATAGAGCTAAAGATGATACCGAGTCAGTGCATTCCATAGGATCAGGATCCTCATGGATGCATGAAGACACCTACTTATGGATGTGCAAAGTGGCAGTAGAAGAAGAGAAGAGAGAAAAAGCCAGAGAGGTAGGTGCGAAGGAAACACATAGATCAATTCAAGACCCAGCCTATGCACCTGTAGTATTTCTGGACGAAGAGTTTGAACCTCATGGTTGGGCGGAAATTTTAGCAACAATGGATGTAGCCATCAATGAAGGACAATGGACGCCCCACTGTGATGAGGATGGCTATGACATTTCAGTTTTCTCACTAGAGCCAATCATGGGTGAGTCGGTTCTTGAAGAATGTGAGCCTAGCACTGATGCGTTCGAGGTTGCAAGTGACTCTGATCTAGAGTCAATCATTATGGACCCACCCTTTGCATCGGATTAAGAATACTTCTATGAAGTAGAAGTTCACCTTCAAAGACATGAAGAGCTTACCGCTAAGAGTGAAGGCAAGAAGAGGAAGAAGAGAGAAGTCACACCAGAGGAAGAAGAGTCTTTGTTTGAGGTCCCTCACAATTTCAGAAAGTATGAGATAGATGATAGAAAAGTCATGGCAAGAATTCCTAAACGTGAGGCACAATCAGGAGAGGCCTATGATAACAAAGAAACCATGAAGAAAATAGTTGTAGCCATAGAAGAAGGAGAGGAGAGATGCACTTACATAGGACATGACCTTACGGTAGAAGAAGAGCAAGAGTTGATTGCTCTACTAAGAGAATATAGAGATGTTTTTGCTTGGAGTTACAAGGACTTGAAAGGTGTCGACCCAAACATATGCTCACACACGATTCCCATGACCTTAGATGCGAAACCCTCTAAGCAGAAGCCATACACATATAATGATAACTATGCTGCCAAGATAAAAGAAGAAATAGATTGCTTGGTTGAAGCCGGATTCATCTATGAAATTGAGCACACTGAGTGGGTATCCCCCATTGTAGTGGTGCCCAAGAAAAATGGACAGCTACGTGTATGCATTAACTTGAAGAAGGTTAATGCAACCACTATTCGAGATAACTATCCACTTCCTATCACTGAGCATCTATTAGAAAGAGTAGTAGGCAAGGAAGTGTACAACTTCCTTGATGGATTTTCTGGTTACAATCAGGTAGCCATTGCCCCAGAGGATCAGCATAAGACAACTTTCGCCACAGAGTGGGGCATATTTGCTTTTCGAGTAATGCCGTTTGGGCTTACCAATGCTCCTGCTACCTTCCAAAGACTGATGTGTCATGTATTTAAAGAGTTCTTGAGGAAGAATTTGGAAGTCTATGTTGATGATCTTTGTGCTCATTCCAACATTAGACAGACACATATACCTGAACTCAAGCAAATCTTTGACAAATGTAGAGAATATCAAGTCTGCTTGAACCTAGAAAAGTGTGTTTTCATGGTCATGCAAGGTAAGATTCAAGGACACATAGTGTCAAAGAATGGCATATCCACAGATGAGGGAAAAAAGAAAGCTATAGCAGAGCTACCTAGGCCAAAGAATGTCAAGGAAGCACAAGCTTTCATGGGGCATTGTGCATATTATCGACGTTTCATACACATGTATGCCATCATTGCAAAGCCTTTGTACGGACTTATGACTAACTTTGAGTGGACGGAAGAATGTGAGAACTCCTTCAATGAGCTTAAGCGGAGATTATGTTCAGCACCAATCTTGACCACACCAAATTGGAACAAGCCATTTCATGTTCATGTGGATGCATCCAATCATGCTATTGGATGTGTGCTTCCACAACCTACAGGTGAAGGTAATATGGATCTTCCAATTGCCTATGCCAGTAGACAGTTGAATGCAGCTGAACGAAATTATACCACCACTGAACGAGAAGGATTAGGCATGGTGTATGCGGTTAAAAAGTTTAGACACTATTTGCTTGCAAATAACTTTAAGTTTTTTACCGATCATCAAGCACTGTTATATTTGGTGAACAAGCCATGCAATACAGGTAGTTAATAAGATGGTTTCTCTTGCTAATGGAATACGACTTTGAGGTTGTGGTGAGGAAAGGAAAGACTCACTTGAGAGCATACCATCTCTCTAGGCTCACATCTATAGAAGCACTGCAAGGAGTATCAGATGATCTTTCGGATGCTTACTTGTTTAATTTGGAAGTGGTACCTTAGTGGGCTAAGCCATTAGTGCCAGTATTGACATACGGGCCTAACCACCCAGTAATAAACACACAGGATAGGGAGATAGTAAAAGCCCAAAAGTACCATATAATGACAGGAAGTGTGTACAAGCATACAGATCAAGGGATCTTAGCTTGTTGCACATGTAGGTGCATTAGAGCAACACTACTCAAAGCAAAGGACCCTATAGACACTAAGGAGACTTGGAGTGCATTGGCCGACTATGGAAGCAGACGTCCATAAGTTGTGTAAAGAATGCCCAGTCTGTGGTATTAGACCACCTGTGGAGCACGCTACTTTGTACCAAGTATCTCTAGTACCAGATTGGAGTGAACCATTAGTAGCCTTCCTGAGGACGAAAACATTCCCACAAGACATGACGTTGGATAGGAAAAGAAGTTTAGAACAAGAAGCCCTAGATTACTCACTCATTGGTGATAATCTATACAAGCGTGGTAAAGACGGTTACCTCAGATTATGTATCCATGAGAGTGAATACCTCAAGATATTGGAAACTTCTCACTAGGGTGTAGTAGGAGGACATTTTGGACCAGATCGGGTGATCAAGGCAATACTATTTGCAGGCTTGTGGTGGCCAACACTTCACATGGATGCACATACCTATGTGAAGAGGTGTGATGTTTGTCAGCAAAATCAATATCCTATACGCAAGGATGAGATTCCATTGAAACCTATGATGGGTGGACGTGCATTCTCTAAGTGGGGAATAGACTTTGTCGGTCCTACTAATCCCCCAGCTAAGGGTTCACATGTAGAGTACATTATTGTGGCCACTGATTATCTAACCAAGTGGGTAGAGGTAAAACCTACGACAAAGAATGATGCTCAGACGACCGCTAAGTTCTTATTTGAGAATGTGTTCACTAGATACGGGATACCTATAGAGCTAGTAAGTGATAGGGGCACTCACTTCTTGAATGAAGTTATTGAAAATCTTCTTCAAGAGTTCTTGGTGATACACAAGAAGTCTGCCCCCTATCATCCACAAGCTAATGGGCAAGCCGAAAGCACAAATAAGATTCTATGCAATGTGCTAACCAAATTAGTGAATAACAAACGCTCTGATTGGGACAAACAGCTACACCATGCTGTTTGGGCATACCGAGTTGCTTATAAAATGGTACTCTAAGCCACACCCTTTCAGATGGTGTTTGGCCAAAATGCGGTGCTACCTTTGGACTTTTTGATACCTTCACTGAAGGTAGCACAGGAGCATGAATGGACAGGACATGAGCTCTCCTCTAGACCCTTTGACCTTGAACGACTAGGTGAGACAAGATTAAGAGCTGCAGCAGGAATTTATGCAGCCAAGAAAAGACAAAAAGCCTATTTCGATGCACATGTGAAGGATAAGGGCTTGAAAGCAGGAGACCTAGTACTAGTCTACACATTGAAGCAACATGCACAAAAATTAGAGAAGAGAGGCTACAGACCTATGATCATAAATAGGATCTAAACTAGTGGAGCAGTTCAATTAGCTACACTAGAAGGTGATGTTCTCCCTAGTTACATTAGTGGATGCCGAGTGAAACTATATCAGGAACCCCTCACAGAAGAGATGCTAACTCGATTCAATACTGCTAAGAAATGCAAGGAAGAAGAAAGGCGGATCCGGGAAGAAGCGCAGGCAGAAGCCTTGGAACACATCTGACGAATGAAATTGAGAAGACAGGATAGAGATCAACTTAGAACCGATGACTATGCGGACACAAGATATCATATGGAAATGTGTGAAGTCTCAGGATTAAGTTCCCATAGAATAATTGATCGACGTCCTTTTGTGACCTTAGAGATAGGACAAGGACAGAGTGCAAGGACTGTACGGGCCTTGATTGACTCAGGTGCAGCCACTAGTGCGGTTGTAGCTCAGTGATGAGTAGCACCTCCTTTAATGTCAATCCGGGAAGACGTGAGGATGGTACGATGACCTCGAGCAAGTGAAGGCACAAGTGTGTGAGTGAGAAGCACACAAACATGCACACACATACACACACACGTGCACACACGGCTAGACAAAGAGAATGACAATGAAGTTCTTTTAGATTACTTCCAAAATGCTCATACAAGTTCAAGTCTATTACAAGCTAACCTCAGCTCTATTTATAGTTTTTGAGGTTAGCTTGTAATAGACTAGTTTTTGACTAGTTTTTAGCCTTGTCCAGACCTAGTGTCCGGCCTAGTTAAAAATTAGGTTCTCTGGCCTATTTGGAGGTGCAAACGGAGTCTAAAAAATGTGAAAACCAATAGCTAGGTACTTCTAAAGCTCCTCAAGCTCAAGGACTCCTTGGCTTGCACAAAATGGAGCTACAAAAATATGAAATGGTATTTACAATGGTTTTTAGTGATGAAAATCACTATTATTGTAGGGATTTCTTCTAACGTTTTGACATACATTTCCTGTAGCTCCCTACTTGCTCCTTCTTCTTGTGTGCCCACCTCTTTGATGCATGAAAAATTTAGATGGCCTACTTGCCAGATCTTCTTTGAATACTCTGTCTGCTTGTACCTTCTCTTCGCTCCGACTCCCTTCGTTGACTTCCTTGTCTTGTGAATCCTTCAGTTCCTTGACTGCCAACACCCCCCCCTCTCTCGTGTCTGTCGTCTCTGACAGACCCTTGTTGAGTGGGTCGTTGGATGTAATACTCCACAACGTTGGTGGCTAAATGATGTTCTGCTATTCTCAACCCTTTGGCCAAATCAGTGAGTAGGGCATCCCAGTCAACTGGCCTTGGAACTTCTGGATGTGGTATACGTAGCTTTTCTGAATGTAGGGCTTGTTCCACCGCAAATAACTATAATAGATGAGATGGTCTGGGAATGAATATCTCGGAATGATATTCCCAGAACCCGGTGATGAACATTTCTTCAAACTTCTATTTGAAGTAGGCAGGTAGATACTTTATCCGAGCATGCCACGCGTATACGACGTTAATGGATGGTGTGGTGCTCATATCGTATACAAGGTCCTGATTCCCTTCATTAAATCCAATAGCTGAAAGATGAGGTTCTTTGATATTCCTAAATCTCCTGAATGTAACCAGCATGAGCTCAAAGATTTTGAGGCACATCTGTGCCATGACATCTGGGACATTCTTGAACCTGACTGCCCAGTGTCGGATGGTTGAAATCATGTAGTTGACTATGGGTTGGCCATTAGGAGGTGCTAGGTACACATAATTTAACCACTTTTCACATCCTTCAACCGTCAAAACTGTTTTGGTGTACTCCGGCCAAGACCTTCTTCGAAAGAAAAGGCAGTAGCAGGGATTATACTTGATATATAGAGGCATGTTATTCCACGTGCGTACCATCTCAGGGTAGGTTTCAAGCAGGCGGATCCTCCAAGTAGGTTGATGTATATTCCCCTGCTTGGCACTTGCCGGGATGTCATCCGGTGCAAACTGTGTCGCCGAGGTTGGTTCTTTTGTTGTGTGTTGCTTGATTTCAACATTGTAATCTGCCATTAATACATAGAATGGAACATACAGATCATCGGATGTTCCAATCCACCTATGATGGGAGAGGTTTCTAAAGTAATCCGATTTTATGACAACTACTTCCAATCGTGACATAGACGCTATCTGAACTGCAACTCTCTCATCATGGGTTGTAGCAACCTTCTCCAACCTTTGCATCCATTCAGGTGCTTCGATCTCAATCGTGTCCATTCCTTCTTCTGTTTGCTTACCTCCGGGTGTTGGCATGGGAACATATGGGTCTTCAAAGATCTCCTCCACTTAAATTGGTACTAAGTCTTCAGGTTTCGGTTCCGCAAGGGGAGAGGGTTGACGCTCGTATTGAAGAACTTTACTTCGTAGTTCTTCTAGTTCTGCTCTGAGTTTTGCGACTTCTTCTGAAGTGTCGACTGCTGTTGTGACCTTGCTTGGTGACTCTTGCTGAGTTGCCAGTTGCTTTAGTAGATCATCTCTTTCTTTTTCTAATGCTGTGTGGGCTTCTAGGAGGTCGGCATGGGTTTCCAAGATGATTTGCATATTTCCAGATGGGATAGCCTTGAAATTCTCTGGGTCGATTTCCTGTGGTGAACCCTCCATTGCTGCTTCCAAGTTTTCTTCGTTCTGTTTCTGCAGTCTCTTATTCTCTTCGAGTGCTGCGGACATGTGCTTCCGTAATAAGGCGAGATTGCGTCGAAGCTTGAGATTATCTGTGATCTGAGCATGTAACATGTCGTCGAGTTGTTGTTTTTCTTCAGTATCTGACTGGGGTGGATTGGCGACTAATTGATCATGTTGTGCTTGTAATGTAATATACTGCTGTTGTAATAGCCGCTTCTCCTTCTCTAATTCAATGAATCTTGCTTGGAGCTGTTCATGACTTCTGAAGAGACTCGTATGCTGTGCGTCTAGGTGTTGGTAATGCTGTTGCAGTTGAGACATACATTGGTACATATTATTAAATACATTATCAATGGGAGTGGATGCAGGAATGGTGTTGAATGCAGAAGGGAAGGGAAAAGGGAATGGGAGCGTGTATGTTGTGCTTGAAAAGGGTGAAGTTGGTGGTGGGGGAATGGGAGATTGTGGACGTATGGGGGGAGGGAGAGGTGCGGAGGTGGGTGATATGTCCATGAGATCAAAAGTGGATGCGGTCATGGGAGTGATTGTGAACATGGGAATTGTGGGTGCGGTGATGGTGGTGAAGGTGTAAAGTGGTGTGTGTAGTTGTGAATATGAACCGCCAGAAAGTGTGATCGGGGGAACGGGGTTTTTCGTGGCTACAGTTAGAATTACAGAGTCAGTAGTAGTGTAAACAAGAGAGGTGGAGATCGGTTGTGTAGGTTGTGTGGGTTGACTAATGGTCTGTGCTTCAGTATGGGAAGTGGACCCTGGGGCTGTGACGGTAGTGGTTACACTGGTAGTGGGAGGTGAAGGTGGTGGAGTTGGGGGGAGAGGGGGTAAGGGGGGTGATGGGGCTGCATTGGATGTGTGGGCTTCCTCAGTGTCAAGAATGGTATGAGCAGTGCCTGTGGTCATGGATGTAGTGCCCTAGGGTTCTGACACTAATACATTCATTTGTTTTCCTGATCGAGGGGGGCGTCTGCCGTATCTTCGCTCTGATCTTCTCGAGTGTGCAAGAGCTGTATGCACCGTCTCAGGTACCCCCAACGCATCAGATATCATGTCAAGGGTTGCGCGGTATTGCTCATCCACACCTTCCTCCTCAAGGATTTGGTTCATGAGGGCTTTTCCTGCTGCCAAGGATAGTTTGTGCTGTTCTTGAACTCGGTTGATAGTATCATATAGCTTTTTCAATTGCCTCGTATAAGCCGGGGCACCCTCAAGTTCCTATAGAACTTCTTGCTCGTATTCATACTCTTCTTCATCAGACAGTCCTTCTTGTTCCTCCTCTTGCTCCTCTCCTTCATCATCCTCCACTTCGACTACCGTTGGTTGGACCGGGTGGGGTTGGACAATATCTGTCTGCTGCCCGTTTGCCTGCTCTGCTTCCACTTCTAAATTGGTAGCATTGATGATTCTGGCCACCTCCTCATCCATTAGATCTTCCAATGTAAAGCCATGAGGGAACTCTAAGTCAGTTGGTACTGGTGGAAACACTAGGTTCGAGCCTTCTGTGCTGTGCCTTGGTAACCTTATAGTGAATGGTTGCACTCGCCTGGGAAGCCGTGGGGTGGTTTCTGGTGTCAGTGTCGCACCACGGGCCTGTGCACAGGGCATCTGAACTGCGCCTCTCATTTTCTTGGACGGAGGCCCTGCGGTGGATAGTCTACGTTGGAATTCTTGCACCCTGGTCCAAATAAGTGCCCTTTGAACTGACACATCATATGCCAAGCATCTGTACACAATCCTTGTGAGAGCACAACATCCATACAGTACTTATTTTTGCTTCTTATACCACCATTGATGAGCCAAGTGGATTTGGTCAATAATCCAGCGAGGCATGTTGATTGTCAAATCGAAGGCATCTGCTAAATATAGACTGAACCATATCTTCTTGGGTGGCATTGTGAACCTCTCTTGCACGGGGAATGCGAAATGCTGCATGCACATCCGAAGATGAATGGCAATAGTAGGTGTCATTGCCACCATATCCTTTAGTTTCGTCAGATTCCTGTTCTTCATGTTGTTGGGGACCATAGTCTCTTTCTCGATGGGAATATGCATACCTTTCACGTCGAGAGCTTCCCTCACCAGGTTGTTTGTCAGTCTGATCCGTTTGAGCTCATTGCCTCTTGTGAGAGATGGGAGGACAAAAGTGCTGTATCCCTTTTTCTCTTTGCTTGGAGTGAGGGTGCTAATCAAATATGAGCACCTCAGAAAGTCGGGCTTCGGCAATTGGGCTTTGAAGTAATCGTACAATCCCGCCTTCTTCCATATTGGTTTCAGCCCTTCATTATTTTGCGGTCTCTCAAATTCCCTAGTGAAGAAGTAATACCTACCCCAGCGCCCGTTGAACTCTATCTCTGCCTCCCACAGGTAAGTGCCTTCTCCCAAAGGTCCTGCCATGTCACTGAACCAATGTGAGTTTTTGTTGACTGGCGTTGTGTGCCCCTGTGGAGGATTATACATCGGTATGGCATGTAATGCTCTCAATGCCACTGGACGTTCCTTCAATTCCTCCTCAATAGGAAGGATTTCAATATCCACAATTTGAGGGCTGGTGCCCGCCTCGGAGCTCGTTCCTGCCTCGGCCATATGGGGGAAACTGGTCACCAGTTCTGTGAGAATATACAAAGGAGTGTTAACATTGCAAACGGACACCAAGCGTTCATGTGTCCCCGTCATAACATTAACATGATTTTAGTGAGAGGTTAGTATGTCAACAAGTTCTCGATAATCGTGTGTGGAGTTAGGGAATGGATAATCCTAAGAGCTAAATGGAATGATGCGGTGTATGAGTGATGTAGTTGGTAAGTGGGTATGAATTTACAAATGAGGGTCGGGGTGTTTATTACACGTTTTGGGCTGCCAAACAAACAAAATGGCTGTTGGTCTTGATTTTGTGGAGACTCTGGAGGGCTTGGTGAGAGTACCTGCTTGGAAATGAGGCTTTTTAGGGACCCATTTACAAGTGATTCTACTCGTGCTTATGGGTGAATATGTGTTCGTGCGTGGTGTATAAGAATGGGTATCAGATGTTAGGGTGAGTGGACCATGTTGTACAGGATGTGGTTTCTGTGTAGCTATTTGAGCCCGCAAGCAAGCCTTAGGCACCCAAACTACCAGATAGGACGGATGAGTTTGGAAATATCATTCCTGAGAATGCGATATGAGACCTAGAGCAAGGAGATGTAGGACAAGAACCAAAGACTCCTCGAGGTAAGTCAGTCTTGACTAGAGTAATCACTCCAGATTGGATCCCTCAAGACAACAAAAGCATAGAACTATTCTTGAATAGAGAAACAGAGGAAGCGTTTTGGAGATTTGGGCCAGATCAACCTAGCCCAGTAATCACCATCTATGAGTTCAAGGATCCGGAGATACCAAGCAAAGTTGTCTATCTAGATCACACATCTGAGAAAATGTTCTTGGTATCTGAGCATGACAGGCATGCATACACTTGGCACGGTGAATCAATTTTCCCTCCACCAAGATCTAATGTTTCCCAGGGCCTCCAAGGAGTCGGATCATCCAAGGCTCATGAAACCCAGAGGGAAAGAACTAGAGAGAGACGTGAGGTAAGCTTTGCAAACACTGTGGGCAGAGACAAATCAGGATATGGAACGGAAAGACATGAAAGGGAGAGACATAGAGTTCATAGGCATCAAAGAGATGATCATGATTTCCCATTGCCTAGACCACGAGAGCAATCAAGAACCCTTAGACCCTCTCAAGTGGTTAAGACAATGAAGAACTATTTTGATGGGTCAGGAGATCCTTGTGATCATGTGGCCGAGTTCAAACAAGTGTTAAGAGCTGAACAGGTCGAGGACTTGTTCACTCAGTTTGAGGCATTTGGTTTGACTCTTAAAGGTACTGCCTTAGCTTGGTTTCAACCCCTAAATAGTTGTAACTATCGAGACATAGGCCAACTGCTAGAAGCATTCATTGTGGAATTTTCCAAGAGTGGTATCAGGCATAACACATCATCCTTGATCCACAACTTCAAGCAGACACCCCAAGAAACTGTGCAACTTGCAAGAAGAAGGTTTAGACAGTACTTAGAAAGATGCCCTGATCCAAAGTTGCCCACACCAGCCAAACAAGTGGCCTTTTTTTTAGATGGCTTACTAAGCACAAAGTTAAGGTCATATGTGTACTTGAAAGAGCCTAGATCCATAGAAGAGTGTGTGCGGATGTGCATAGACATAGAAGACAACTTGGGTGAGGAGTTAGAATTGTCCAAACTCTATAAGGATTCTGACAGTTCTACTAGTCATACCTCAAGAACCTCCACTGAGATAGATGAGATAGTTGAGTAGGTTGCAAAGAAGCTAGGAGTTCAAAATAGACAAGCAGCAAGGGCCACCTCATTGAAGCAATGTTATAACTATGGAGGAGACCACATGGCTAACATTTTTTCAATGATGGATCAGCCCCAAGGAAACCCTAATGCTCTATATTGCACCATTGAGAGAAAATACACAAATCATATGGCTCAAGATTGTCCATATAATAGGCAGGCTGTCAAACAAAATTATCAGCAACCTTACCAGCAGGGTAGGTATCAGAATCAATACCAGCAGCCATATTATAGACCACAACAACAATATCAGGCACCATACAGGCCTCAACCTGTCCTAGGAAACCAACCACCAGCTCCTACCAATGTGATTCCAGTCAAGTATGCAATGGTAGAAGAGAACCTTAATAGAGCATTGGTACCACTAACCCCATTGGTCTCAGAAAATGAATCTCATGCTCATAGTTCAGACTACTCCCATGAAGGTAGTCCACATGCTTATTACAGAGAGTCACCAGAGCATAGTGAGGCTTATTACTATCAATATGAGACACGACTTATGGAGCAAAATTGGGAGCCAGAATATTCCAATGTCATGTACACAAATCCTAACCCCAGGCCCCAATTGAGACAAGTAAGACCACAAGCCCCTAGAGGACCATGTTTTAGATGTCAGGGCGACCATTTCATTCGTGAATATCCGCATTCACTCACTCCGGGACAAGGACAAAACATCACAATACAAGGCTTTTGTCCTGAGTGCGGCAAAGAACATCTCCTGAGAGAATGTCCCAGGAACCCCTCTAGTGCGCCCAAGGTTACACCCATCAATGTGGTAGGCTTAGTGGCTGATTCAAGTTCAAGTAGTAGTAATGTGGCTCCTGTACAGGCAATCACTAGAGTACAAGCATTGAAACAGGATAAGCCGACTGAACAATCAGAGTCAAGTGAATCAGGAGAGCCTAGTAAGAGGAAAACAAGAACATGGAAAGATACCAGGGAGAGAACCAATCGTAAGTGGAATAAAAAGATATCCGAACTAGAAGAAAGCCTGAATGATGCCAAAACAAAAATGACATTGCATCTCAAAGCCCCTCGCATGCCGAAGCTCCATCCACTCCACCTCATCCCACCCCACCGGCCATTGTAAGTAGACTGCAACCAGGGTCTATTCTTGCAGATCCAACCCCAGAAGGCTTGGACATGATGTTCAAAGCCTATCAGGCTCGACTTCAAGAAGGGCCAACAACTGCAAACCTAGACAAGAGTTACCCTAGAGCAGACTTAGAGATTGAACGTACAAAAATGTGCATAAAAATGGTAGAACTAGCTCAAGCTATGCTCGAGACTAGTCAAAAGTTCAATCAGACAAACTCTATCAAATCGGATTTGCATTTCTCGGGCTTACTAGAAAGATTAGAGCAGTTGGTAAACAAGCCCCAGACTTTTTTACCTCCACAGGCTCAACCAGTTATTGAAAGAGAAAGCTCACCGCCAATGAAAACTTATGTTCTTGATTCCGTGGATGAGGGAACACCTCTTTCAATTCAGTAGTACTCTCAAGAGTTATTGCGGGAAATACAGGAGGAGAAATGGGCCAAGGAGAAGGGTAATCCCCCTCCTATTCCTGAGATTGATAACCTTCATGATCGATTTCCCCAAGACATTCCTTCCATATATGGAGATCAAGCAGAGCAACAAGAAGATGAAAGATAAGATTTTGAATCTAATTCTTTACAAGAGTTGCCACAATTCACAGGCTCATGGGAATCTGAATCTCTCCATATCAGAGCTCCCACAATATTGGTAAGAAATGAGGACTCAGTGGTTCCAAGAAGCACTGATGTTGTGAAGAACACTAAGGTTCAGTGCCATCTCACTGTAGATGAGCTACTCAAAGCAAAACCAGAGCTATGGAAACATGTGAAGGATCAGGTTCTAGAACTTGATTCCAATATGCCAAAAGCAGGCTCTAAGCAGAAAGTACCAGAGATACCTCTAGACAAAATAGGAGACATGAGTGAAGGTGAAGAAGGTAATACTTATCTTCCGATCACCTATCAAGGTTACACAACCAAAGCAATCATAGATTCAGGTGCTTGTGTTGCTATTGCGACAACCTCCTTGTGGAAGCGATGGGGCAAACCCACATTAAGACCAACTAGAATGAAGCTTCAAATGGCAAACGGTCATTTTGAAAGACCTCTAGGATTGCTCGAAGGGATAACTCTAACCACTTGTGGTGTAGAGTTTGAACACACATTTACTATATGTGACTTTGAGAAGAATAATGTCTATGAGATGATCCTGGGAAGACCCTTCCTATGACAATTGCAAATTGTACAGGATTGGGGAACCAACTCCTTGTACTTACAACACTTAGGGGTCACCACCAAGGTCAATTTGAAGGATTACACCTTCATAGATGTACCACCCCTACAATGGAATCCTATCCACAAAGCGAAGGAAGATTCTATCTCTGTGCATTCTAGAAGTTCGCCTGATCCATCATGGCTGCATGAAGATACTCATTTGTGGATGTGCAAGGTCGCAGAGGAAGAGGAGAGACACCTAAAAGCGAGAGAAGAAGGAACTTCTTAAGGAGAAAGACCAATTAAAGACCCAGCCTATACACCGATGATCTTTCCAGATGAGGAATTTGCACCTCATGGTTGGGCAGAAATCTTAGCTACCATGGACATTGCAGTCAATGAAGAACAATGGACACCTCATTGTGATGAGGAGGGTTATGATATTTCCGTGTTCATGTGTGAGCCCTTGTTGGAAGAGTGTGATCCTAGTGAGGTCATAGAAGAAGGAGAGAATGACAATGATCTAGAATCCATTGTGATGGATACTTACTTTGACTCGGAGGAGCACTATTTAGAGACATAGGAGTGTTGACCCAAAAAGAAGAAGAACCTCTCACCAATATTAAAATTGTAAATTCAAAGGATGGAAGTGAAGGAGGTCAAAAGAAAAAGAAGAGAAAAGCTATGAAACAAGAAGAGGAGGAATCATTGTTCGAAGTACCAGAAAATTTCAAGAAATATGAAGTGGAAGACCAAAAACTTTTGGTACAAATGCCTAAGAGAGAGGCCATTATAGGAGAATCATATGATAATAAAGAAAAGACCAAAAAAATTGTTGTAACCATTGAGGAGAACAAAGAGAGATGTACATACATAGGAGATGACCTAAGTGCAAAAGAAGAAGTAGAGCTTGTAGCTCTATTAAGGGAATATAGGGATGTGTTTGCATGGCACTATAGAGATTTGAAGGGAGTAGATCCAAAAATTTGCTCTCATACGATCCTCATGACTACCGATGCCAAGCCCACCAAACAAAAGCCCTACATATATAATGACACATGCAGCTAAAATAAAAGAAGAAATTGATAGACTGATTGAAGTTGGATTTATCTATGAGATTGAGCATACTGAATGGGTGTCCCCCATTGTATTGGCGCCCAAGAAGAATGGGAAGTTACGAGTGTGTATTAACCTTAAGAAAGTTAATGCCGCTACGATTCGAGATAGTTATCCTCTTCCAATCACTAAACATTTATTGGGGTGTGTTGCAGGCAAGGAAGTTTATAGCTTCCTTGATGGATTTTCAGGTTACAATCAAGTAGCCATTGCCCTAGAAGATCAACACAAAATGGCTTTCACCACAGAGTGGGGGATCTTTGCATTTTGTGTGATGCCATTTGGTCTCACCAATGCACCTGCAACATTTCAAAGGCTCATGTGTCATGTCTTCAAAGAGTTCTTGCGAAAGAGCTTAGAAGTATATGTGGATGATTTATGTGCTCATTTCCAAGAAAGAAGATACCACATCCCTGAGCTCAGACAGATCTTCAACAAGTGTAGAGAATATCGAGTGTGTCAGAACCTAGAGAAGTGTGTGTTCATGGTACGACAAGGTAAAATCTTAGGTCACATCGTTTCTAAGAATGGAATATCAACAAATGAGGACAAAGTAAGAGCCATAGCAGAGCTGCCCAGGCCAAGGAATATTAAAGAGGTACAAGCCTTTATGGGCCAATGTGGATATTATCGCAGGTTTATCCACATGTATGCCATCATTGCTAAACCTCTTTATGGATTGTTGACAAATTTTGAGTCGAACGAGGAATGTGAAAAATTCTTCAATGAGCTAAAAAGGCGTTTTTGCTCAGCACCAATATTGACCACTCCTGATTGGAATAAGCCATTCCATGTCCATGTGGATGCATCCAATTATGCAATAGGATGTGTGTTGTCACAACCAACAGGTGAAGGAAATTTAGATTTGCCTATAGCATATGCTAGCAGGCAATTGAATGCTGCTAAACAAAACTATACCACCACTGAGCGAGAAGGTTTAGGCATGGTATATGTTGTGAAGAAGTTTAGAAACTATCTATTGGCCAACAAGCTCAAGTTTTTCACTGATCATCAAGGTTTACTATATTTGGTCAATAAACCTTGCAATACAGGCCGCTTAGTAAGATGGTTCCTCTTACTAATGGAATATGGCTTTGAAAAGTGTCTGATGAACTACCTGATGCTTATCTGTTCAGTTTAGAAGTTGTTCCTAAATGGGCAAATAAGTTAGTACCTGTCCTAACCTTTGGACCCACAAATAAGAGTGTAAAAACAATCAAAGATGAAATTGTAAAATCACAAAAATATCAAATATTGGCAGGAAGCATGTAGAAACAAGGTACTGAGGGTGTGTTAGCTTGTTGTGTCGAGGAAGATGAATATAGCAGTTGGTTGCAACAAGCCCATGAAGGATCGCTAGGAAATCACTATTCTAAACAGCAAACATTGCAAAATCTAAAACGTTTAGGAGTGTATTGGCCTAGCATGGACAAAGAAATACATGAGTGGATGTCCAGTATGTCAGGTGAGACCCCCAATGGAGCATGCCACCCTTTATCACATGTCATTAATTCCAGATTGGAGTGCTCCATTGGTAGAATTTATGAGATCAGGAACACTACCTATCGAGGCAAGTCTAGCAAGAAAACGAACCATGGAGCAAGAGGCTAAAGAATATGCCTTAGTAGGAGACAACCTATAACGAAGAGGCAAAGATGGTTACCTAAGACTGTGCGTTCATGAATCAGACTACTTGAAAGTCTTAGAAACTGCAGATGGAGGTGTTGTAGGTGGACACTTTGGGCTTGACTGAGTAATTAAGACCATTCTATTCTCAGGACTCTGGTGGCCCACTCTTCATATGGATACACATACCTATGTGAAGAAATGTGACACATGCCAATGTGCCCAATATCCTATTAGAAAATATGAGATGCCTTTGAGGCCAATGATGGGAGGACGTGCATTTTCGAAGTGGGGTATAGACTTTGTAGGTCCGATTAACCCCCTAGCTAGAAGCTCCCATGTAGAATACATTATTGTAGCCATAGACTACCTTACAAAATGGGTGGAAGTAAAAGCCATGACAAAGAATGATGCTCAAATGACGGCTAAGTTTTTATTCGAGAACATGTTCATGAGATATGGGCTACCAATAGAGTTGGTCAGTGATAGAGGTACGCACTTCTTGAACGAGGTCATTGAAAATCTCCTTCAAGAATTCATGGTGATACATAAGAAGTCTACCCCCTATCACCCACAAGATAATGGACAAACTAAGAGCACGATCAAAATCCTATGTAATGTATTGGCAACACTCGTAAATAATAGACGCTCTGATTGGGACAAACAACTTCATCATGTTGTTTGGGCATATCGAGTTGTCTACAAAACGATACTCAATGCCACCCCATTTCAGATGGTCTTTGGACAAAATGTAGTGCTACCATTGGATTTCCTAATCCTAGCCTTGAAAGTAGCACAAGAGCATGAGTGGAATGGACACTAGTTGTCCTCCAGAATCTTTGATCTAGAACGTTTAGGCGAGACGAGGCTACGAGCGGCAGCAGGCATTTATGCTGCAAAGAAATGACAAAAGGCATACTTTGATGCCCATATAAAGGATAAAGGATTGAAAGAAGGAGATCTAGTGCTAGTTTATACGTTAAAGCAACATGCCCATAAGTTGGAAAAAAGAGGATATGGACCCATGATCATTAATAGAATTTCCACTAGCAGTGCAGTTGAATTGGCCACCCTACAAGGTGATATCTTGCCAAACTACATTAGTGGATGCCGAGTCAAGTTATATCAAGAACCGCTTACAGAGGATATGCTCATGAGACTCAATACTGCTAAGAAGCGGAAAGAAGAAGAGTTGAGGGTCATAGAAGAAGCGCAAGCCGAGGTGAGAGAGCGCATCAGAAGAAATAAGTTAAGGCGACTAGACCTAGATGTCAACCCAAAAGCCCCAAAATATCACATGGACATGTGCCAAAAATCGGGCATATGTACTTCTCGAATAATCGACCAACGCCCCTTTGTGACTGTAGAGGTAGGACAAGGAAAGAGGATAAGGACTCTGAGAGCATTGATTGACTCAGGTGCAGCAACTAGTGCAGTTAGACTTTCATACTGCCAAGACTTGCAATTGAACATCAAGCCCATAGAAGCCTATCTCATAGGTTTGGGAGGTGTGGAAACCCCTTGTTTAGGCGAGGTGGAACTTCCCATCTACCTTCAAGATTTCCCAATGAAAGTCAATATGCTAGTGTGTCGTGCACGATGAGGACCTTACAGAGCCCCTTGCCTTGGGTCAAGATTGGATTTATGACAATGCAGTCAACTTGAACCTAAGAAGTCAAATTCTTCAAGTTTGGGTATAGGAACAATGCATTACTTTAGAATTAGAGCATTGCATGCTCACAAATCCAGATGTCACACATTCTCTGAGTTCTTCTAGGACTAATCCTAGCAAAAAAGATGATGTATGTGTCAAAAGCTCTATGTTCCAGAACAAATCAGCATGGAAGAAAAGGCTGTAAGGCAAGCAAAATCCTCCTCCGGTGCAAAGACTAATGGCGTCCCCGCAACTCAACCAAAAAGGTTAGCAAAACAATACATGACAAAATATCAAATAGAGAAAGAGAAGTCAAGAAGAAAGTAGCTCCGAGCATGAAGCAGATCTGGGTACGAAAAGGAGAGCAACCACCAGCCGCGCCAACACAATTCCCACTCCGGCAAGCCAACCATGCGTAGACAAGAAACACGCAACCAAGACCAGCACAACCAGAAGATCTCAGACATATTTGGGTACCAGAAAAATTAGTTGTAGCTCAACGAGGGCAATTACACATGTGGGTTCCCAAAGCACTCTTACATGCACAAAGGCCTCTACTCTCCACCATGGAAAAGGTCTCAACAACAAAGCAAAGAAGGGAAAGGGGTAAGAACTGCACACAAAGAACAAAAGCCGATAAACTCAACCCTTTGGAAAAGATAAGAAGACCATCATCAAGGATATGGGTTTGGAAGCCAAAAGTACTAGTACCTTCCACAGAACTCAAGAAGCAACCACGCTAGACACCAAGTTTCAGCAACAATCCAAAGAGAAAGAGGCTAGAGGTGATCTCTATAAGGCCAACTATTATTCTAAAATGGATATCTAAAGGGAGGAATGGTCAGTTGTCATCTCATGATCAACTGGTCACATCATTTCAAGGTCTACTGGTGACCTCCAAACAAAGACTGCATCACCGCCCACTAGCAACCTTGAATGCCTCGACGTGCAACAACCATGTGCCTTTGGCATAACCTTGTCTTTTGCACCATTCAGGTCATGCACTTCCAAAGTATGCATCACTATAGGGCCACATTACACGGCCGTGCATAGACACCATTGTGAAATCCCAGGCACATGTGACACATCTGACATATGTAAAATATTGTATTGCTACTAACCACTGTCTTCTTGTTTGTGCCATTGTTTCAAAAAAAAAAAAAACGAGGATGAAAGAACAAAAACAGAAAAAAGAGGAAGCAGAAAAGGCAAAGAGAGGAGACATGGCCATGCACTTGACGAATCTCCTTAGTGAATCATCAACAAGGACATCCATCAACAAGCAAGAAAAGACAATGGTCAATCACCATGATGGGCGTACCCCATGAAGAATGAAGACCCAAGGACCCTTCACCACGGTAAGATGGCCTACTGTAACAACACTATAACCATGGTAGATTAGGAAACCTCTTCGTCCGCATACCCTTGAGCACTTTTCTCAAGACCCAATTTCTGGCACCATACTTATTCCCATGAATTTTCCAAGTACGCATATATAGGGCCACATTACAAGGCCATACACAAGGCACATAATGTTTTCAACCCATGCACTCATACACTTACCCATCCTTCATTATGGTTACAAGTACTTGACATACATTGTGAACGCCATGTTTTGGAAGATCCAAAGGACATTCAGGCTACAACATCACCACCTAGGGAGTAATTCATAGTTGATAGCTACTCAAAATCCACATTTTTGGAAGCTCATAACTACGACATATGGCTACCATAGGACGAAGTACATACAACGGGACCAACCCTTGCATATGCTAGCAGTGCCAAACTGAAGAACCAGACAACCGACCAAGCTACATCTGGCAAATGGACAACTCTTGTTGATACATGAAGGACACTACCTCTCCACGTATGACATGCAACAACTACTACAACAAGGGTCTGTCAGGGACGACAGACTCAAGAGGGGGGGGAGTGTTGAAGCTCAAGGTCAAGGACAAAGTATGGAAGCACTTCAAGGAAGTGGACACACAAGAAGAAGGAGCAAGTAGGGAGCTCCAAGAAGCACCTGTCAAATTTTTAGAAGAAATCCCTATAAAAATAGTGATTTTTATCACTAAAAACCATTATAAATACCATTTTCCATTTTTCTAAATCCATTTTGTTCAAGACAAGGAGTCCTCAAGCTTGAGGAGTATTAGAACTATCATCCTGCCAATTTTCATAATTTTTAGACTCCGTTTGACCCCCCAAATAAGGCTTGGAACCTATTTTTTAACTAGACCAGACATTAGGTCTGAATAGGGCCAAAACCACTCAAAAAAACTATAAAAAGGGCTGCAGAGCTCATTTTTGAGGTTAGCTTGTTGTAGATTTCAGCTTTGTAAGAGAGTTCTTTGGTAATCGAAGCTTTCCATTGTTCCACTCTTTGCTCTTACCTTGTGCACATGTGTGTGTGTATGTGTGTGCATGCTTGTGTGCTTTCACTCACACACTTGTGCCATCACTTGCTCATAGTCTTCATACTAGTCCTCACGTCTCCGTGGATTGACATTTATGAGGTGAAGCTGCTCACGTTGGTACTTGCCATTGTGCTAGAGTGACAAACAGATAGGCCAAACTCATGATGATAGGGTAGTTGTACAAATCCAATCAATGTCCAATCTTAAAGTGTTCGCTTATTTCAAGAACTTATCACATCAATGCCTCATCACCACATCAGAACAGCAATACATGCCATATTTTGTATTATTGGCAAATTATAATCCAGAATTCAAGAGGCATTACTAGTCAAGTTTAGCCAAATGACCTACCTAAAAAGGCACAGGTAGAAACTATTTTTCAACCAAATTGGCACACACGACTATTGATAGATTATCCTTAAATTATGCGCACATGGTCAAATATTTCGTTATACATTAAATATAATCCTTGTTACTGTCTTATTGTCCGTCATCGATCCTTGCAAGCATTTGCAATCAAATTCCAAAATAAGAAAGGGTGTTCAGATTGGATAAACTATCCTTTTTTCTCCCTCGAAAGTGCCACCCATAGTTTCTCATATGATATCTACTATATGCCAGTGGTATGCAAGATTCAAGAATGTGTCGAACATCACCACCAAGATCTGTATGAAGATTTTTTATGACAGTCCTGTTCAAAAATTTTCAAAAAATTCAAGCTCTCTATATTTCGACCCCAAGGTTTTCTGAAGGATATCATGATCTGGTATATGACATGAGCCAAACCCCCTGCATCAACACCATCTATGCCTGGCATGCATGCATCAACTATTTACCTACTTGCTACAAGCAAATGTTTGAGGAGATGTTCTCTATAGGGTTCTCGGAGTACCACTCTGAGATTTTCATTCCCAGACCTACCCACCTATTGCATCTGTTTGCAGTAGAACAAGCAATCCATGTCGATCAGCTATGACTGCCATATTCAGACATCCCAGGTCCAATAGATTGGGATCAACTAATGAGAGATCTAACACAAGGACTGTGCTTTCAAGAACATCATCTAGCCATAGATGTCGTCGAATACTACATCAAACACCCCTTACAACAAGGGTCTGTCAGGGACATCAGACACAAGAGAGGAGGGGGTGTTGGTAGCAGACAAGGCAAGGAAGCCATCTAATAAAATTAGAACAGAAGAAGAGTCAAGCAGGACCAAGCAAGTAGAGCAGTCAACGAAGATCCAAAAATTAGGCCCACATAATTATTCAGAGAATAAATCTTTTACAATAGTGATTTTAATCACTACACACCATTGTAAATATCGTTTTTGATGATTCCTACTCCATTTTGTGCAAGCCGAGGAGTCCTCCAATTTGAGGAGTATTAGATCTAGGTGGTGCCAATTTTCATATTTTTGAGAGTTGTTTGAGCCTCCAAATTATCCTAGGAACCTTTTTTTTTTTAACTAGCCAGATACTAAGTTTGGACAAGACCAAAAGCTAGTCAAAAACTATAAAAGGAGCTAGAGAGCTCATTTTTGGGGTTAGCAAATTGGGAATTGAAGTGAACAAAAGAACTTCTAAACTTTTTTTAATGATAATTAAAGACTCCATCACTCCATCTTTTTGTTTTGTTGTGTGTGCACGTGTGTGTGTGTATGTGTGTGCATGCTTGTGTGGTTCTCACTCACTCATTTGTGCACCTCACTTGCTCACGGTCATCTACCCTCCTCATGTCTTCTCGGATCGACAATTATGAGGTGGATCTCCTCATGTTGGTACTTGCCATTGTGCTCGAGTGACACTGTGCACATAAATAAACATCCAATTCTAACCAAGTAAGTGATGTATGAATATTCTAAAGCTTTGAAGCTATCTTATATTTTTTCAATCAAGACACTCAAAGTAGCAACATCTTTCAAAAAATTCAAATGTCTTCTCCAAGACATCAAAATCATATAGTGCAAAGCTCCTTGAAAGATCTTTGTCGAGGATGAAGGCAAACATCTTTCCATATTGAACCATGTGCAACCATCTCACATACATTTCACTTTGAAATACAATCATCCTTTCAAATCCATTAGTGCAACTAGAAATGATCCAAAAAGAAAAGGATTGTACATGATTTCTATGGAATGTTCTCATCCTCTTCCAACTCTTCTTCAATAGCATACTCCTCTTCATCTTATCATTTGAAAAGTTGTATCCATAGTGTAAATGTTCATTGTAAATGTAGTTCATTTCACAGACATAATTATTAGTTTAATTCACTATTTCATGATTCAAGGAATGCATGATCTGCAAGTGTAAAAGATGGGAAACTTGGAATTAAATTTTAATCTCATTTAGGAGTTCAATACCGTTTGGTACTAAAGAGCTAGGAATGGGATTTTATATCATTAAATTAGCTTCATAATTATGCCATTTATCTTCCATTTAGGAAATCAATTAATAGAAAAAATGTAGACCTTTTGATATTCAAGCTTGTCTAGAGAAAGATGCAAACATCATTTGATGTTTTATTATCTTGAGCATCACAAGTTCAAATTAAATAATTCAAAGGGGAATGATGGGACTATCATTTATGTTGTACACACACAAGCATGAATTGCATTCCATGTGAAGGAACTAACTAAAATTCTAAAGTATCACAATGCCTTCTTTTTGTAAATTTTTATATATCAAAAGCATTTCATTTGATTTAGGATCATGGTCAATTGTTAGTTTGTGAGAACATGTGCAAACGAATATTGGTCTTATTCTAATGGATGGTGTAGCTCAGTAATGAGTAGCACCTCCTTTAATGTCAATCCGGGAAGACATGAGGATGGTATGAAGACCTCGAACAAGTGATGGCACAAGTGTGTAAGTGAGAAGCACACAAACATGCACACACATACACACACACGCACACACACGGCAAGAACAAAGAGAGAGACAATGAAGTTCTTTAGATTACTCAAAAGTGCTCTTACAAGTTCAATTCTACAACAAGCTAACCTCAAAAATGAGCTCTTTAGCTCTTTTTATAGTTTTTTACTAGCTTTGGCCCTGTTCACACCTAGTGTCCGGCCTACTTAAAAAATTAGGTTCTAGGGCCTATTTGGGGGCTCAAACGGAGTCTAAAAAATGTGAAAATTGATAGGTAGGTACTTCTAAAGCTCCTCAAGCTCAAGAACTCCTTGGCTTGCACAAAATGGAGCTAAAAAAATATGAAATGGTATTCACAATGGATTTTAGTGATGAAAATCACTATTTTTGTAGGGGTTTCTTCTAACAATTTGACATACACTTCTTGGAGCTCCCTACTTGCTCCTTCTTCTTGTGTGTCCACCTCTTTGATGTGCTCCTATGATTTGTCCTTGACCTTCAGCTTCATGAAAAATGATGGCCTACTTGCCAGATCTCCATTGACTCCTTTGTCTACTTGGCCCTTCACATTGGCTCCCTTGTCTTGTAAGTCCTTGACCGCCCTGACCACTGCCAACACTCCCCCCTCTCTCGCGTCTGTCGTCTTTGACAGACCCTTGTTGAGTGGACCGTTGGATGTAGTACTCCACGACGTCTATGGCTAAATGATGTTCTGCTATTCTCAACCCTTTGGCCAAATCAGTGAGTAGGGCATCCCAGTCAACTGGTCCTGATACCTCCGGATGTGGCATGCATAGCTTTTCTGACTGGAGCGCCTGTTCTACCACAAATAACTGTAATAGATGAGATGTTCTGGGTATGAATATTTCTGAATGATATTCCCAGAACCCTGTGATAAACATTTCCTCAAGCGTTTGTTTGAAGCAGGCTGGTAGAACTTGATACGAGCATGCCACTCATAGACAATGTTGATGGGTGGTGTGGTGCTCATGTCGTAGGCAAGATCTTGGTTGCCTCCATTGAATCCGAGAGCCAAAAGGTGAGGTTCTTTGACATTTCTAAAGGTCCTGAATGTAATCAGCATTAACTCAAATATTTTGAGGCACATCTGTGCCATGATATCTGGTACATTTTTGAATCTGACTGCCCAATGTGGAATGGTTGAAATCATGTAGCCGATCGTGGGTTGGCCACTAGGGGGTGCTAAGTATACGTAGTTTAACCACTTTTCACATCCTTTAACTGTCAAAACTGTTTTGGTGTACTCGGGCCATGATCTTCTTCGAAAGGTAGGGTAGTAGCATGGGTTATAATTGATGTATAACGGCATGTTATTCCAAGTGCGTACCATCTCGGGATATGTTTCAAGTAGGCGTATCCTCCAAGTAGGTTGAAATATATTCCCGTGCATGGCACTTGCAAGGATGTCATCGGGTGCAAATTGAGTGGCCGAGGTTGGTTCTTTTGTCATGCTCTGCTTGATCTCAGCATTATAATTTACCATTAATACGAAAAATGGGACATACAAATCATCGGACGTGCCAATCCACCGATGATGGGAGAGGTTTCTGAAGTAATCCAATTTGATGACGACTTCTTCCAATCAGGACATAGACTATACCTGTACTGCAACTCCCTCATCATGGGTTGCACCAACCTTCTCTAACTTTTGCATCCATTCAGGAGCTTCGATCTCAATTGTGTCCATTCCTTCCTCTGTTTGCTTATCCCCTGGTGCAGGCATGGGTACGTATGGGTCTTCAAAAGTCTCCTCAACTTCAATTGGGACTAAGTCCTCAGGTTCCGACCCCACGAGGGGAGAGGTTTGATGCTCATATTGAAGAACTTTATTTTGTAGTTCTTCCAGTTGTGTTCTGAGTTCTGCGACTTCTTCAGATGTGTCTGCTGCAGCTGTGACTTCTTTTGGTGACTCTTGCTGAGCTTCCAGTTGCTTTAGTAGGTCATCCCTCTCTTTTTCTAAGGCCGCATGTGCTTCCAAGAGATCGGCATGTGTTTCCAACACGATTTGCATATTTTCAGATGGGATTGCCTTGAAATGCTTTGGGTTGATTTCCTGCGGTGAACTCTCCATTGCTGCTTCCAAGTTTTCTTCGTTTTGTTTCTGTAGTCGTTTATTTTCTTCGAGTGCTACAGACATGTGTTTTCATAGTAAGGCGAGGTTACGTCGAAGCTTGTTCGAGTTGTTGTTTTTCTTCGGTATCTGGCTAGGGTGGATTGGCTACTAACTGATCATGTTGTGCCTGTAAGGTATTATACCACTGTTGTAATAGCCTCTTCTCCTTCTCTAAATTAATGAATCTTTCTTGTAGCGTTTCATGGTTTCTGAACAGGCTCATATGCTGAGCATCTAGGTGTTGGTAATGTTGTTGTAATTGAGACATACACTGGTACAACGTATTAAATACATTATTAATAGGAGTGGATGCTGGGAAGGTGTTGAATGCAGGAGTGTAGGGGAAAGGGAAAGGGACTGTGTATGCTGTGCTTGAGAAGGGCGAAGTGGGTGGTGGGGGAATGGGAGATTGTGGGAATATGGGGGGAGGGAGAGGTGCGGAAGTGCGTGATATGTCCATGAAGTCATATGTGGATGCGGTCGTGGGAGTGATTGTGTACATGGGAATTGTTGGTGTGGTGATGGTAGTGAAGGTGTAAAGTGGTGTGTGCAGTTGTGAATATAAACCACCAGAAAGTGTGATAGGGGGAATGGGGTTTTCCGTGGCTACAATTAGAATTACATTGTCAGTGTTAGTAATCACGATATGGTTGGTGTCAGGTTGTGCGCATTGTGAGGGTTGACTGACATTCTGTGCTTCGGTATGGGAAATGGAATCTGAGGCTGTGACAATGGTGGTGATAGCGGTGGTAGGAGGTGAAGGTGGTGGAGGGGAGGGTGGTAAAGGGGGTGAAGGGGGTGCACTTGCAGTATGGGCTTCATTAGTGTGATGAATGGTATGAGCTGTGCCCGTGGTTGTGGATGTCGTGCCTTGTGGTTCTAATACCAAGACATTCATTTGTTTCCCTAGTCTAGGGGGACGTCTATCGTATCTTCGCTCCGATCTTTGCGAGTGTGCGAGAGCGGTATGCACTGTCTCAGGTACCCCCAATGCATCAGCAATCATGTCAAGGGTTGCCCTGTATTGCTCATCCACACCTTCGTCTTCCAAGATCTAGTTCATCAGGGCCTTTTCTATTGCCAAGGATAGTTTGTGTTGTTCTTGAACTCGGTTGATGGTATCATACAGTCTTTTCAATTGCTTTGTATAAGCAGGGGCTCCTTCAAGCTCTGGTATAACTTCTTGCTCATATTCATGCTCTTCTTCGTCGGATAGTCCTTCTTGTTCATCCTCTTGCTCCTCTTCTGCAGTCTCCTCTTCATCTTCGTCTACTTCGACTACGTCTGGTTGACTTGGATGGGGTTGGTCTATGACAATTTGTTGTCCGCTTGCTTGCTCTGCCTCAACTTCCAAATTAGTACCATTAATTATTTTTGCTACCTCCTCATCCGTTAGATCCTCTAGTGTGAAGCCATGAGGGAACTCCAAATCCATGGGTATCAGTGGGAACACTAGATTCGGTCCTTCCGTGCTATGCCTTGGTAATCTGATAGTGAAAGGTTGCACTCACCTTGGAAGTCCTGGAGTTGTGTCCGGTGTCAGTGTGGCACCGGGGGCCTGTGCACATGGCATCTGAACTGCTCCCCTCATTTTCTTGGATGGAGGCTTGCGGCTGATAGTCTTCGTTGAAATTCTTGCACCTTGGTCCAAAACAAGTGCCCTTTGAATTGGCACATCATATGCCAAGCATCGATAAACAATCCTTGTAAGAGCAAAGCACCCATAAAGTACTGATTTTTGCTTCTTATACCATCGTTGATGTGCCAAGTGTATTTGGTCAATAATCCAATGAGGCATGTTGATTGTCAAATTGAAGGTGTTTGCTAAGTATAAACTGAACCATATCTTCTTGGGTGGCATCATGAATCTCTCTTGAGTAGGGAACGCGAAATGTTGCATGCACATTCGAAGGTGAATAGCAATAGTTGGTGTCATTGCCACCATGTCCTTCAGTTTAGTCAGGTTCTTGTTCTTCATGGTGTCTGGGACCATTGTCTCTTTCTCTGTGGGGATATGCATACCTTTCATATCGAGAGCTTTCCTTAACAAATTGTTCATCAATTTGAAGCGCTTCAGTTCATTACCTCTTGTAAGAGATGGTAGGACAAAGGTGTTATTCCCCTTTTTCTCTTTACTGGGAGTGAGGGTGCTAATCAAGCATGAACACCTTAGAAAGTCCGGCTTGGGTAACTGAGCTTTGAAGTAATCATATAGTCCAGCCTTCTTCCATATGGGTTTCAACCCTTCATTGTTTTGAAGCCTCTCAAACTCTCTGGTAAAGAAATGATATTGGCCCCAGCGTCCGTTGAACTCTATTTCTGCCTCCCACAAATAAGAGCCTTCTCCAAGAGGTCCTGCCACGTCACTGAACCAATGTGAGTTTTTGCTTATTGGTGATGTATGCCCCTGGGAAGGATTCTAAACAAGTATGGCATGTAATGCTCTCAATGCCAGTGGTCTTTCCTTCAACTCCTCCTCAATGGGGAGACTTTCAATGTCCACGATCTGAGGGCTGGTGCCTGCCTGGGAGCTAGTTCCTACTGCTTCTGCCATGTTATCGTTTGTTTGCTGGCTTTGTGAGATTATAGAAGCATGTGTTAACATTGTAATGGACAAGATAGAACAATTTTTGTCCCCATTACAACATTAACATGAGCTTAGTGAGAGGTTAGTAGGTCAATAAGTGCTTGGTGATCGTGTGTGTAGTTAATGAATGGATAGTCCTATGAGCTAAATGGAAAGATGTAGTGTAAGAGTGATGCAGTTAGTCGGTGGGGATGAATTTACAAATGGGGGTTGGGGGGTTTATTACCAGCTTTGGGCTACCAAACATAGTGAATGGCTTTTGGTTTTGGTTTTGAAGAGACTCTGGAGGGCTTGTCTGCTTGGAAATGGGGCTTTCTAGGGACCCATTTACAAGTGACTCTACTCGTGCTCATGGGTGAATAGACGTTCATGCATGACATATAATAGTGGGTACCAGTTGTTTGAGTGAGTGAATTATGTTGTACAGGGTGTGGTCTTTGTGTGGCTATTTGAGCCTGCAAGCAAGCCTTAGGCACCCAAATTTGTCTTGATTGTGGGTCAACCTTCATCGACTTCTTGGGTACCCAGATAGACTTTACTTTTGTAGGAGAGTTTTTGAAACTCTTCTTATTAGTGTCTTGTAATTGATCCCTAATATGAAGTTGAGCCACTGGTTGTGACTTGACCACGCCATGATGCTCACCTTTCCGCACCCACATTTGTTTTGGTGGCTGATACACCTTGCTTCGTACTTTCTTTTGGCTTCGAGCATAGGTCATCCACTTCTTTTGTATTTGATCTGCCTTTGGTTGTCGTAACCCCATGGCCTTTGGAAAAGAAGGGAGTTCCGTTGTATCTTTGACTTCTTTATTGAGACAATCATCCCTCTGCATCACATAGTTTTGGACAAAAACAGCATGGTCATCTTCATGTGTACTCCTGGAAGGACCAGGAGTTTGTGCCTTTCCTAGTTCTTCGAGTGCTTCATTTTCTAATTCAATAGTAAGTCGGCTCTGATTTACCCAGACCTGAAGAAGTCCACTTCTTAGGTTTAGGTTGACTGTCTGATCATAGATCGAGTCTTGACCCAAGACAAGAGGCTCAATAAGGTCCTCGTCTTGACACACTAGCACCTTAACTGTCATGAGAACATCTTGAATGTAGAGGGGAAGTTCCACCTCAGCCATGCAAGGGGTTTCCACACCTCCCAATCCTATGAGATATGCCTCTATAGGATCGACACTCAATTTTAACTTTTGAGAGTAAGAAAGTTTGACCGTTGTTGGCAGTCAAGGAACTGAAGGACTCACAAGACAAGGAAGTCAACGAAGGGAGTCGGAGCGAAGAGAAGGTACAAGCAGACAGAGTAGTCAAAGAAGATCTGGCAAGTAGGCCATCTAAATTTTTCATGCATCAAAGAGGTGGGCACACAAGAAGAAGGAGCAAGTACGGAGCTACAGGAAATGTATGTCAAAACGTTAGAAGAAATCCCTACAAAAATAGTGATTCTCATCACTAAAAACCATCGTAAATACCATTTCATATTTTTGTAGCTCCATTTTGTGCAAGCCAAGGAGTCCTTGAGCTTGAGGAGCTTTAGAAGTACCTACCTATGAGTTTTCACATTTTTTAGACTCCATTTGCACCTCCAAATAGGCCAGAGAACCTAATTTTTAACTAGGCCGGACACTAGGTCTGGACAAGGCCAAAAACTAGTCAAAAACTATAAATAGAGCTAGAGAGCTCATTTTTTAGGTTAGCTTGTAATAGACTTGAACTTGTATGAGCATTTTGGAAGTAATCTAAAAGAACTTCATTGTCATTCTCTTTGTCTAGCCGTGTGTGCGCATGTGTGTGTATGTGTGTGCATGTTTGTGTGCTTCTCACTCACACACTTGTGCCTTCACTTGCTCGAGGTCATCATACCATCCTCACGTCTTCCCGGATTGACATTAAAGGAGGTGCTACTCATCACTGAGCTACACCAAATTTTGGTGCCGTTGCCGGGGATCGAGCTTTGAGGACGAGCGTGTGATGGTAAGACGTAGAGTTGTGACGTTGGCATTGTAGGTAATCTCTTCACTTTTTCTTGTTTTTCTCTTTCTTACCTCACCATCATCATCCTCACCATATCCGATCTCCATCTCCAACACCGTAAAAATTTCAGTTTTTTTATCATATCACCTTCTCCTTTCCATTTCCTTCATTTCACTTGTGAGAGAGAGCAAGAGAGCGACTTGTGTGTATTGTTTTTGCTTGTTTCTTGAGCACTCTTGCAGGATCTTGCTGTATCATCGTGTCCAGCACGCTGTGCAGGTATGGAAAAGTTCAGAACTCTCTCTGTGTCGCGGACCTCTATCGATCGCAAAATTTCATCTTTTGGTAAAACAAAGCACACTATAAGGACACACATGAGTAGCACATTCCAAATCATCACTTAAAATTAAAAAAATCCATGTTTCTCTGTCAATCGCGACTGACACCATCGATCGCGATCGACAGCCACGATTGACAGATTCAGTCGATCGCGACCGACAGAGACGACCGACAGACCCTGTCAATCGTGATTGACACCATCGATTGCGATCGACAGCCACGAACGACACCTCTGTCACTCGCGATTGACATCGTCGATCGCGACCGACTGAATTTTGATGATTGACACAAAAATTCACGCATACACATGTCCGTCACGATGGATAGGACCCCGATCGACTGAAATTACGGTGAAAATCCCAAAAAAAGTGTCGATCGTGATTGACACCGTCGATCGCGATTGACAGGACCCACGACCGACTCTATCGATCGCGATTGACACTATCAATCACGATTGACGTGTCGATCGCGATCGACAGGCCCCGACGGACACCTCTGTCAATCGCGATTGACAGACCTATCGATCGCGATGGACAGGCTTTTCAGCCAAAATTTTAGGGATTTTAATTCCAATTTTTTTGAGTAATTGGGGACACAAAAATCACACATTTAGAGTATTGTGAAGTCTATACACTAGTGATCTGGGAAAAAGCCTAGTTGCCTGTTGACCTGTTTTCCCCTGTTTTAAACCTAGAACCCTGAACAGTCATAACTTTCTCATACGAAATCCATTTGGGGTGATCTTGGGCTTGTTGGAAAGCTCGTGGGGATATAACCAAAACTTCCACTGGTTACGGTAAAATTAATATCAGGATTATTAGATATAGTATTTTGAAGTTGACCATATTCAGGGGGAACAAAGCCAAGGGATCTCTAGATGTTTTCCATAAAGACAATTGGTATCTGAGCTACATGAATGAAAGTGCTTGGTTATGTCTTTTGAATTTAAGTCTTGAGCTAATTTTGGGACTCTTACAGGTCTAGTGAGAGCATCAAAGGGCGATCGGAGCAAGAGTAAGTGCAAGCTTGGGAACACACTTCCTGAGCACACAAGGGCAGCCAAGGGAGAAACTCAAGGTTGGAAGACTCTCAACTCCCTCTGTCAATTCCTAGCTTAGGCTAAGTTCGAGTGGTGCTAGAAGTAAGTCAGGGCAACGATAGGCACGAGACAAGTCAAGACTATCTAAGAAATCAAGTTCAAGTCAAGAGATAACATGTGTGTGACCGACAACTTTAAAGGAAAAGAACCTAACATGAGACGATCAACATTCAAGTGCGGAAATTAACTCAAGTGTTCCTGACGACGTGATATCAGACAAGATCATAACCACAATAATCAACTAAAAATAATCAAGTGACGGATAGAAAAGAACTCAGCAACGAGGTTGTACCTTGGGTAAAAATTGGGATTGCTCAAATAGGCATATGAACCTTAGATCAGGACGACACCTAGGAAGAGATAGACAAAGTCTTCGGTCTTTAGAGGCTAGTGTTAATCATACTGCTAGGTCTTGGGCCTAGCAGTTGAGCCATTATTCGCACTACCCTAGCTCTGAAACTAGTGAGTCAGAGATGTCCCACGGTATGGAGAGACCTACAGGAAGTTCAGGTGTGCCATACTTACATAGGGTAGAAGGCCCCTACAAGACGCAGCTGGAATACCTTAGGACCAACCGACTAGGTGCTAGCATCTATGAGGACGGCCTAGGAAGATCAGTGGTCCAGATTAAAAACCCTGACCAATCCATTGGACTAGAACATTCAGCTGTCAAGTTTGAAAATGGAGCATACCTGGACAAAGAAGGAACCATATATGTAGTCAGCAGTCATCCAGATAGGACAGACGAATTTGGAAACGTGATCCCGGAAATGGATGTAGGTGACCTGGAGCAAGGAAACATGGGTGTAGAACCTAGAACCCCCCGAGGCAAATCTGTTCTCACTAGGATTATCACACCAGAGTGGATTCCCCAAGACAATAAGAGCATAGATCTACTCCTGAACCGAGAGACTGATGAAGCAAAGCAACTAGAGTGGAACTTGAGGGACTTAGAGCCCCAAGGAACCAAAGGAATGCGGATGAATTCCCTCTACCAAGACCTAGAGAGCACACGAGGACTTTGAGACCGACTCAGCTAGTTAAGTCCATCAAGAACTACTTCGATGGCACAGGAGACCCATATGATCATGTGGCCGAGTTTAGGCAAGTCTTGAGAGCTGAGCAAGTTGAGGACCTATTCACGCAGTATAATGCCTTTGGTCTAACCCTTAGGAACACAGCCCTAACATGGTTTCAACCATTGAATGAGAGGCAGTTTAGGAGCATAGACCAACTCTTAGAGGCTTTCATCACTGAATTCTCTAAAAGTGGCATAAGGCATAATACTTCCTCATTGATACATAGCTTCAAGCAGACCCCTCAGGAGATCGTGAGACTTGCAGGAAGAAGGTTTAGGCAATATCTTGAGAGATGCCCTGTTCCTGAGTTACCCACACCAGCCAAACAAATGGCCTTATTCTTGGATGGATTGCTAAGTACAAAGTTGCAATCCTATGTGTACTTGAAGGACCCTAGGACCATAGAGGAGTGTGTACGCGTGTGCATTGACATTGAGGATAACCTAGGGGAGGAACTAGAGCTTTCAAAAATCTACAAAGATTTCGATAGCGCTTCTAGTCTCTCTTCCTCGCAATCTACATCAATTGAGGAACTCGCTGAGAAAGTAGCTCAAAAACTAGGTGTCTCTAGTAAACAAATTCCTAGATTTGCCCTAGTAAAGAGGTGCTATACTTGCGCTGGTGACCACATGGCAAACGTATGTCCCATCATGGCTCAACCCCAAGTGAACCCTAGTAGCCAATATTGCACCATAGAACGGAGATACACTAACCACACCGCACAAGACTGCCCTTATAACAAACAAACTGTCAGGCAAAATTACCCTCAACCATATCCACAACAGGGAAGATATCAAAACCAATATCCACCACAACAGTATGCTAGGCCTCAACAAACCTACCAACCTCAATATCAGCCCCAACAAAGACCTCAACTAGTGCTAGCCCAACAACCTCCTGCTCCAGCCAATGTGATCCCTGTAAAGTATGCAGCTGCAGAAGAGAACCTGAATAGAGCCATAGTGCTAGTAACACAAAGTGACCCGAGTGATCATAGTTTTGATTCCACTCACATAGATAGTCCGCAGGCTTACTACATGCAGTCTCCTAAACATGGTGAGTCCTACTATAGTGAAGAACCAAGTGAACCTAGTTGGGAGCCAGATTACACAAATGTCATGTACGCAAACCCAAACTCTAGACCTCAACCTAGGTAGGTAAGATCCCCATTTCCTAGAGGGCCATGCTACAGATGTCAGGGAGATCACCTCATTCGTGACTGCCCCTTACCTCCATCTACACAACCCCAGTCAGTGACAATCCAAGGCTTTTGCCAAGATTGTGGAAAGGAGCATCTCTTACGAGATTGCCCAAAGAATCCCACTAATATGCCAAAAATCACTCCTATTAATGTTATTAGATTAGTTGTAGACTCCACAGGGAGTGTGACTTCCACTGCACCAGTACAGGTAGTCACTAGAGCTCAAGCCTTGCAACAGAACCAAAGTTTAGGCCAGGAAAAAAGTGCTGAGGCTAGTGAAACTGAGAGCATAACCAAGAAGAGGACTAGAGCCTGGAGAGATAGTAGAGAAAGAATGAAGAGGCAATGGGCTAAGAAGATGAGTGAACTCGAGGAAAGCCTAAGAGAACCAAAAGCGAGGATAGTTGAATTTACATCTCAAACTCCCTCTCACACTACCCCACCACCACCATTCCTATCTCCATCCGATCCAACCCCTTCCAACCCGCCTCATGCTACTCCACCACCCCCTAGAGTAGGATCAGTCCTAGCAGATCCCACTCCTGAGGACCTAAATATGATGCTCAAAGCATATTAGGCCAGAATCCAAGAAGGGCCAAATGTAACCGATCATGAAAAGTGTTACCCTAGAGCAGAACTAGACCTTGAACGAACCAAAATTTGCGCTAAGATGGTGGAATCGGCTCAAACCATGTTTGAAGCCAGTCGCCTCTTTAACATCTCTAGTTCAGCTAAGACGCAGTTGCACTTTGATGGACTGCTAGAAAGGTTGGAGAGGCTAATAGCACAATCAGAAGAGGAACCTGTCTCTCAAAATAAGGGCAAGGCAAGTGAAAGAGAAAGCCTACCTGCCCAGGAAGCCTATGTGCCTAACTCTACAGAGCCAGACACATCTTCTTCTATGAATCGGTTCACACCAGAATTCCTACGAGAGATTCAAGAAGACAAATGGGCTAAAGAAAGTGAAGTCCCTCCTCCCATCGAACTTGTGGATGATGCGCATGATCAGTTCCCACAAGATATTCCCTCCATTTATGGAGAGCAGGAGAGCACTCAATCTCAGGAGAGATTAGACTTCGAATCTAATTCCATACAAGAGCTACCCCATTTCACAGGCCCATGGGAAGCAAAGTCCACGTGTATGAGAGCTCCCACAGTCATGGTAAGAAACGAAGACTCGGTCATACCTAGGAACACAGAGGTAGTGAAAAACACTAAAGTGCAGTGTAACCTCACTTTAGAAGAGCTACTCAAAGTAAGGCCGGAACTATGGAAACATGTAGCCAAACAAGTACCAGAGATAGCAAAACCTCGTTCCCAGGTAGGATCCCATAGAACAGTGCCAGAGATATCTTTGGACAAGATAGGAGACATGAGTGAAGGTGAAGAAGGAAACACATATCTTCCCATCACCCATCAAGGATACACAACCAAGGCAATTCTTGACTCGGGTGCAGGAGTTGCAATTGCTACCACCTCGTTATGGAAACGTTGGGGCAAGCCAGCACTCAGACCTACGAGGATGAAATTGCAAATGGTTGATGGTCACATAGAGAGGCCTTTAGGACTACTTGAAGGAATAACTCTCACCACTTGTGGTGTAGAGTTTGAGCATACATTTGCTATCTGCGACTTTAGCAAGAACCATGCCTATGAGATGATTTTGGGAAGACCGTTTATGCGACAGTTGCAAGTAGTACAGGATTGGGGAACCAATTCCTTGTATTTGCAACACTTAGGCATCACGACCAAGGTTAATCTCAAAGATTACTCTCATAGAGATGTCCCTCCTATCCAATGGAATCCCATCCATAGAGCTAAAGACGATACCGAGTCGGTGCATTCCATAGGATCAGGATCATCATGGATGCATGAAGACACCCACTTATGGATGTGCAAAGTAGTTGTAGAAGAAGAGAAGAGAGAAAAAGCCAGAGAGGTAGGTGCAAAGGAAACACATAGATCAATTCAAGACCCAGCCTATGCACCTGTAGTATTTCCGGATGAAGAGTTTGAACCTCACGACTGGGCAGAAATTTTAGCAACAATGGATGTAGCCATCAATGAAGAACAATGGACACCTCACTATGACGAGGATGGCTATGAAATTCAGTTTTCTCCATAGAGCCAATCATGGGAGATGCAGTTTTAGAAGAGTGCGAACCTAGCCCTGATGCATTTGAGGATGCAAGTGACTTCGATCTAGAGTCAATCATTATGGACCCACCTTTTGCATCATAGGAATAATACTTCTATGAAGTAGAATTTCAACCCCCGAGACATGAAGAGCTCACCAATGACGTAAGGTTAACCACACGACCCCTAAGGATGAAGGAAAGAAAAGAAAGAAGAGAGAAGTCACACCAGAAGAGGAAGAATCTTTGTTTGAGGTCCCTGAAATTTTTAAAAAGTATGAGATAGACGACAGGAGAGTCATGATAAGAATGCCTAAACGAGAGGCACAATCAGGAGAGGCCTATGATAACAAAGAAACCACCAAGAAAATAGTGGTAGCCCTAGAAGAAGGAGAGGAGAGATGCACGTACATAGGTCATGACCTAACAGAGGAAGAAGAGCATGCGTTAATAGCCTTGCTAAGAGAATACAGAGATGTATTCGCTTGGAGTTACAAGGATTTGAAAGGTGTTGACCTAGACATATGCTCACACACAATTCCCATGACCTCAGATGCGAAACCCTCTAAACAGAAACCATATACATATAACGATAATTATGCTGCTAAGATCAAAGAGGAGATAGATAGACTGGTAGAAGCTGAATTTATTTATGAAATTGAGCACACTGAGTGGGTTTCCCCCATTGTAGTGGTGCCAAAGAAGAATGGAAAGCTACGTGTGTGCATTAACTTGAAGAAGGTTAATGCAGCCACTATTCGAGACAACTATCCGCTTCCTATAACTGAGCATCTACTAGAAAGAGTAGCAGGCAAGGAAGTGTACAGCTTCCTTGATGGATTTTCGGGCTACAATCAAGTAGCCATAGCTCCAGAAGGTTAGCATAAGACAGCTTTTGCCACAGAGTGGGGCATATTTGCCTTTAGAGTAATGCCATTAGGGCTTACCAATGCTCCTGCAACTTTCCAAAGATTGATGTGTCACGTGTTTAAAGAGTTCTTGAGGAAGAATTTAGAGGTCTATGTTGATGATCTCTGTGCTCATTCCAACATTAGACAGACACATATACCAGAACTCGGGCAAATCTTTGACAAATGTAGAGAGTATCAAGTCTGCCTGAACCCAGAAAAGTGTGTTTTCATGGTCAGGCAAGGCAAGATTCTAGGACACATAGTGTCAAAGAATGGCATATCCACCGATGAAGAGAAAGTAAGAGCCATAGCCGAGCTACCTAGGCCAAAGAATGTCAAGGAAGTACAAGCTTTCATGGGGCATTGTGGTTATTACCGACGGTTTATACACATGTATGCCATCATAGCAAAACCTCTGTATGGGCTTTTGACTGACTTTGAGTGGACTAATCAATGTGAGGACTCCTTCAATGAGCTTAGAAGAAGATTGTGTTCAACACCAATCTTGACCACACCAGATTGGAATAAGCCATTTCATGTTCACGTGGATGCATCCAATTATGCTATTGGATGTGTACTCGCACAACCTACGGGCGAAGGTAATATGGATCTTCCAATTGCCTATGCTAGTAGACAGTTGAATGCAGCTGAACGGAACTATACCACCACCGAACGAGAAGGATTAGGCATGGTATATGTAGTTAAAAAGTTTAGACACTATTTGCTTGCAAATAAGTTTAAATTTTTTACCGATCATCAGGCATTATTGTATTTGGTAAACAAACCATGCAATACACGCCGATTAGTAAGATGGTTTCTCTTACTAATGGAATATGACTTTGAAATAGTGGTGAGGAAAGGGAAGACTCACTTGAGAGCAGACCATCTCTCTAGGCTCACATCGGGGGAAGCCCCATAAGGAGTATCAGATGACCTTCCTGATGCTTACTTGTTTAATTTGGAAGTTGTACCTCAGTGGGCTAAGCCATTAGTGCCAATATTGACATACGGGCCTAATCACCTAGTCATAAACACTCAAGATAGGGAGATAGTAAAAGCCCAGAAGTACCACATCATGGCAGGAAGCATGTACAAACAAACAGATCAAGGGATCCTAGCTTGTTGTGTGGAAGAGGATGAGTACACAAAATGGTTGCAAATTGCACATGTAGGTGCATTAGAGCAACACTACTCAAAGCAACGAACCCTACAGACAAAGGAGACTAGGAGTGCATTGGCCAACTATGGAAGCAGATGTCCATAAGTTGTGTAAGGAATGCCCAATCTGTTGCACTAAACCACCTGTGGAGCATGCCACTCTTTATCAAGTGTCCATAGTGCCACATTGGAGTGAACCATTAGTAGCCTTCTTGAGGACGAGAACATTCCCTCAAGATATGACACTGGCCAGACAAAGAAGTCTAGAACACGAAGCCCTAGATTACTCACTCATTGGTGATAATCTATACAAGCGTGGTAAAGATGGTTACCTGAGACTATGTGTCCATGAGAGTGAATACATCAAGATCTTGGAAACTGCTCACCAAGGTGTAGCAAGAGGACACTTTGGACCAGATCGGGTGATCAAGGCAATCCTATTTGCAGGATTATGGTGGCCGACCCTTCACATGGATGCACATACCTATGTGAAGAGGTGTGATGTTTGTCAGCGAACTCAGTATCTTATACGCAAAGATGAGATGCCGCTAAAGCCTATGATGGATGAACGGGCATTCTCTAAGTGGGGAATAGACTTTGTTGGTCAGATTAATCCCCCAGCTAAGGGTTCGCATGTGGAATATATCATTGTGGCCACAGACTATCTAACCAAGTGGGTAGAGGTAAGAACTACGACTAAGAATGATGCCCAGACAACCGCCAAGTTCTTATTGAGAATGTATTCACACGATACGGGCTACCTATAGAGCTAGTAAGTGATAGAGGCACCCACTTCTTGAATGAAGTTATTGAAAATTTTCTCCAAGAATTCTTGGTAGTACACAAGAAGTCCGCCCCCTACCACCCACAAGCTAATGGGCAAGCCGAAAGCACAAATAAGATTCTGTGCAATGTGTTGACCAAACTAGTGAATAATAAACGCTCTGATTGGGACAAACAGCTACACCATGCTATTTGGGCATACCGAGTTGCCTATAAAATGGTACTCCAAGCCACACCCTTTCAGATGGTATTTGGCCAAAATGCAGTGCTACCATTGGACTTCTTGATACCTACACTAAAGGTAGCACAGGAGCATGAGTGGAGAGGTCATGAACTCTCTTCGAGGATTTTTGATCTGGAACGACTAGGCGAGACAAGACTAAGAGCTGCAGCAGGAATATATGCAACTAAGAAAAGACAGAAGGCATACTTTGATGCTCATGTCAAGGATAAAGGTTTGAGGGCAGGAGATTTAGTTTTAGTCTACACTTTGAAGCAACATGCAAGAAAATTAGAGAAACGTGGCTATGGACCTATGATCATAAATAGGATCTCAACGAGTGGAGCAGTACAACTGGCCACCTTAGAAGGTGATATTCTTCCGAGCTACATCAGCGGGTGCAGAGTCAAATTATATCAAGAACCCGTGACTGAAGAGATGCTAAATCGACTTAACACTGCCCAGAAACGCAAGGAAGAAGAAAAGAGAATTCAAGAAGAGGCACAAGCAGAAGCCTTAGAACGCATTCGAAGGATGAAGTTGAGAAGGCAGGGTAGAGATCAGCCTAGGACAGATGACTATGCAGCTTAAGGATATCATGTGGCTATGTGCAAAGTTTCAAGTAATAATTCTCATAGAATAACTGATCGACGTCCTTTTGTAACCTTAGAGATAGGACAAGGAAAGAGTGCAAGGACTGTAAGGGCCTTGATTGACTCAGGTGCAACCACTAGTGCTGTTAAATTTTCTTATTGTCAAAAGTTGAAATTAAATGTCAATCCTATAGAAGCATATCTTATAGGATTGGGAGGTGTGGAAACCGCTTGCATGGGCGAGATGGAACTTCCCCTCTATATTCATGATGTTTCACTGACAGTTAAAGTACTAGTGTGTCAAGACGAGGATCTCACCGAACCTCTTGTCTTGGGTCAAGACTGGATCTATGATCATGCAGTCAACCTAAACCTAAGAAGTGGACTTCTTCAGGTATGGGTAAATCAGAGTTGAATTATAGTTGAGTTAGATAATGGAGCACTCAAAGAACTAGGAAAGGCACAGACTCCTAGTCCTTCCAGGGGTACACATGAAGCTGACAATGCTATTCTGGTCCAAAACTATGTGATGCAGAGGAATGATGATTTCAATAAAGGATTCAAGGACACAAAGAACTCCCTTCTTTTCCAAAGGTCAGAGGGATGCAGCAACCAATGGTAGATCAAATACAGAAGACTACCCATGCCGGAGGCCAAAGGAACGTGAGAAGCAGGATGTTCTAGTCATTGAAACAAGTGTGGGTACGGAAAGGCGAACAGTCTGTTGTGATCAAGCCAACCACACGGGCAAAGATTCTTATTAGTAATCAACGACACGACACTAATAAGTATGTAGTTCCTTCCTTATCAATGTATGAACCCTGTTCGAACTTGACCACTGGGTGTTCCAGTCCAAAGGGTTGATCTGGATTTTTGAGTTGGACCACTAATCATCTTAGGCCATCCTCATAGATGCATGCACCTAGTTGGTTGGTCCTTATATACTCCAATTGTGTTTTAAAAGGACCTTTTGGTGTCTGTCAATAGGAAGTACCTGAGCTACGCGTGGGTCTTTCCATGTTGAAGGACATTTCTAAGTCACTTGTGTCGGAACTTAGCACGTAGGGACAACCACTTAGTTGTTGTGCCCAAGACTTAGTTGTATGGTTGACACTAGCCTCAGATGATCTAATGGTTGACACTAGTTTGGTACCAAAACAAGACACTTAAGTGTCCTTTTTTTATAATTTTCCAAAAAATCACACACCTTCTACAAAGAGCATTTGAGAAAATCCTTTAACACACATATTAAATATAATTCAAAGGTTAATGAAAATTTATAAATCACAATAAATCATGTTTTGTGTTCATGTAAATAGCCTCTCAATATGCTATGGTAGTGAACATGATGAAAATTCCTAATCAAGTGTATTTTTATCAAAAGAAAAAAATTGATCATATGAAAGAAAAAATTATACACATTCCTTGAAACATAGATCACATAGTATCAACCTTAAACTCACTTAGAAAAATCATTTCAATTCAAATAAAATCAATTATTTTGATTTTGTACACCAAAAATAGCAACTAGCTCTAAACATGGTTTAAATAAACTTATGGGAATCGATAGAGGTGTACAAATATGCCAGCAATCAAACAAGGTATGAAGACAACAACCAAGTTATACACATATAAAATGAACTGCTATGACTCTAGTCACCAAAAACAAAAAACTAAAGCCTACATATATGACTCAAAAGAATTTATGGACATCATCCAAGGTGTAGACATTCAACTTACCAAGTAGAAAATGTGTGACATAACAAACCAAAGCTTACATATATGAGGCTAAATAGTTTATTGAAATCCACCAAGATTTTCACATCTTAAGACACAACCAAGAATCTTCTATTGTGTGAGCATCAACCAAATTCTATAGATACAATCATGAATAGTTTGTGGACACATAACAAAGCATGTACAATTATGGAAGAGATCTAGTTTCTTCACATGAAGCAAGAAAATAAGACATCAAACAAGGTATACACATAAGGGAACTATCAACCTATGAGAATCAACCAAGTTTTTTAGATCTATGTAGACCAAACAAAGTAGATATATGTGTGGACACCAACCAATATATCCACATACAAATATTAACATCCAATTGAAATAATTCCAAATGACAAACATTTAGCTTGATATCCAAGAAAATAAACTAGTTCCTACCAAGAAACAAGAGTCACATACATATAGGATCAAAAGAATATATAGTTTTAACATATTTAGTGAAAATATTTTTTTCTGATAATTGTTATATGCATAAACACACGATCCCTTCCACACATCAACACATACTAAAAATAATACTCAAAAGTATTTGATATAATCTTCTATATCATAAAATAATAAGAATAATTTTAAAACATTTCGTTATTTCCATCATGGATGCCATCTTCTTTTTTTCAAATGAAATATGTATGCCAATTTTTTTCATTCTTATCACAATCACCAGTGCAGATCACATATTATTTGACAAGATTAAGAGTGAAACATGGAATGAAAGCATATTTTGGAAGGTTTAATACTTAGAATAGAATTTAAATAATTATAATTTTTCATCATAATTTTTTATTCCACCTTTGGAGCTATGTTCTTTTCATGAACATAGAAATATATGCTTTGCCAAATCAGCATGAAAGTCAATACCAAATGCAATGGCTACTAGTTCAAAGTGGAGGCCTTCTAACTTTGAATAAAAATATGCATTCAATTGATATGAAGGTTATCCATTGATAACTTGCCAATCCTCTGCAATCTCACTTACACACAAATTATAGTGAGCCATTCTTTAAAAGGTGCGATAAATGGCAGTGCTCTAGAGAAGGCAAGTTTTTAGTCCATGTTTATCACTTATGGAAGTGTTCAACCTTCTCCAAAGATCCCTAGACACTTGCTTTATAGTGCCAAAGTCCATTAATAGCTTTCCATTTCCTAAAACATATCCAATTTGTCAAAATGTTTGAATTGTGTTATTTTTTCAGTTATGCTAAAAGTTGAGTTTTTAAAAATTCCCATTTTTTTCTTCATTTAATAACCCATGTTAAGTTGTAAAATGTTAAAGATTATATTTTTCTCCAAAAGGACATGATGTGGGCTATCAAATCCAAGTGAGTATGCCATCAAATCATCAAGGGTGTCATCAAGAAAAATCAATCAATTTGGTGTAAAAGCAGGACACTTAAGTGTCCTAGGACACTCAAGTGTCCTAGTACAGAACTAGTGCTAAGTGTCTACTAGATCTCAAGTTCATAAGCTTTGTCTTCTAGTCCAAAATTTCCCCTTTGTATTGCTCAAAATCCCTTGGAATCCCCTTGGTTTCCTAGTCCACCTGAGGGTCAACTTCAGAATACTATATCTAATAAAGCCAAAATCACTGCAAATGGATTTTGTATGAGAAAGTTATGCTAGTTCTGGGTTCTGGGGTTTAAAACAGGGAAACACGACCTCTCTGGGATTGCTTCAAAACAGGCGATACACGACACTTAGTAAGTATCGCGACACTTGGAAGATGACGATACACGATACTTGGAATTCCATGACACACGATATTTGGGAAGTCACGACACATGACACCCGAGGGATATCGCGATACCTGACACCTAATTGGTCACGACACTCGACACCTGACGGTCACGATACTCGATATGCAATAAGTATCATGAGAAGAATCTCACGATAGTCGATATCCCACAGATGTCGTGAAACTGACTTCATGACACCCGATACTTGCCAAATGTCGTGATGATCTTCCCACGACACTTGATATTCAACCAATGTCCCAAAGCTCAGTCCACGATACTCGATGCCTATGAGGTGTTGCGGAATAAATCTCACGATATACGATATCTGGTAGATGTTGTGAGGTTACCCCACGATACCCGACATGCGTCAGGTGTCGCAAGAAAAACTCAACGATACACGATATTCGACGGGTATCACGAGCAAAACTCAACGATACATGATATTTGACGTGGCTAGGTATCGCGATACTCGACCACAGGCGATCACGACATTCAGATGTCACGATACTCAACCGTGGGAGAACACGATACTTGGATTTTTGGGAGTCCAAATTCAAAAAGTTTTGCAAATATGAGTACCTTGTGTCCTCCTTGTCACTCCTATGTGTCTGTAGATGCAAAATCTCCCTTCAAACCCGTGATATTGCACTCACAATACTTGGTGCAGGTCACGTCACATCCCGGGTTGTTCACTCAGTTTTTGGGTACATTGAGGTGTATTTCTTCTGTGTTTCAGTTTTGCACCCTCTCTAAGGTTCTTTCTCACAACCACAAGTGAAAAACGAGGTGAATGTACTCTAGAGAATGGAAAAAACTGAGAAGATGAAGGTGGGTGTGGATGGTGATGATGATGAACATGAAGGACAAGAAAAACTCAAAAATTGAACTGAAAACGGTGATTTTTTTACCTTCCAACGTTGCTACTCTATGTCTTCCCATCACACGCTCGTCCTCCAAGCTCTCTCCCCGGCAACGGCGCCAAATTTGGTGTCACTCTAGCATAATGGCAAGTACCAACGTGAGGAGATTCACCTCATAAATGTCAATCCACGGAGACGTGAGGACTAGTATGAAGACTATGAGCAAGTGATGGCACAAGTGCGTGAGTGAAAGCACACAAGCATGCACACACATACACACACACGCGCACAAGGTAAGAGCATAGAGTGGAACAATGGAAAGCTTTGATTACCAAAGAACTCTCTTACAAAGCTGAAATCTACAACAAGCTAACCTCAAAAATGAGCTCTCCAGCCCTTTTTATAGTTTTTTGAGTGGTTTTGGCCCTATCCAGACCTAATGTCTGGTCTAGTTAAAAAATAGGTTCCAAGGCTTATCTGGGGGCTCAAACGGAGTCTAAAAATTACGAAAATTGGCAGGATGATATTTCTAATACTCCTCAAGCTTGAGGACTCCTCGTCTTGAACAAAATGGAGTTGGAAAAATGGAAAATTGTATTTACAATGGTTTTTAGTGATAAAAATCACTATTTTTATAGGGATTTCTTCTGAAAATTTGATAGGTGCTTCTTGGAGCTCCCTACTTGCTCCTTCTTCTTGTGTGTCCACTTCCTTGAAGCGCTTCCGTGCTTTGTCCTTGGCCTTGACCTTCAACACTGTTCTACCCACTTGAGCCAATTTGGTGCTTCAATCTTAAATGTGTCTCTACCCTCTTCAAATTGTGCCCCCCAGGTACTGGCATGGATTCGTATGGTTCTTCAAAGGATTCTCCAACAGGGTCTTCCACTACTGTGTATGGCTTTGGGTCTTCAATCAAAGAGGGTGGCCTCTTATACTGTAATAGTCTTGCTTGGAGTTCTTCAACTTGTTTTCGGAGGGTTTGCACTTCCTTCATAGTCTATGGGAGGGTGGTAGCCTTTGGCCTAGATGTTCTCACTATGGTTAATTACTTCTTGATGTCTACACCCTCTGTTTCCAACTTTTTGTATGACTCGAGAAAGCTAGCATGTTCCTCGAGTAATATCTTGATGCCATCTGAGGGAACAACTTGACAAAAATGAACAAGTAAAAAGTGGATTGCTGATAGAAGAAAAGAGGGTCACTTGAGAGGTCGTTTCATGGAAGGATAAAGAGGTTGATGAGGTACGGGTTTGGGTAATGGTTTTTAAGACTACACTGGTTTCAACAGTGGTAGTTAGTGGACATGGGGAAGATGGGGGGTGCTGAGGTGAGAAAGACAAAGTTTTTACAAGGGTCTCTGCTATAAGATCTATTGTGGTTGTGGAGGCAATCGTTGGTTCTGTGGTTGCTTCCGATTCAAATATGGGGATACGTATGTCTTTGCCCATCCATGGCCTTGTCTCCACTCTGCATCTGTCATATCGGATTGATTGCCGCAGTGCCATGTGCATGGCCTCTTGAACTACCAAGGATATTTTTAATAATTTGAGTGTAATGATGAACTAAGGGTCCACCCCTTCATTTACAAGGATCTAATCTATCAAGGCTTGGCCTGACGTGAATGAGACTCTATGTCATTCTTGCACTGCCTTAATTGTATTGTACAATCATTGTAATTGGGGGGTGTACACGAGAGCACCCACGAGTTCAGGCCTTTCTTGTTGCTCTTCATGATGTCCTTCCCCATGTTCATCGTCACGCTCTTCTGATTCTTCATCTTCGTCTTCCTCGTCTTCCTCTTCTTCTTCGACCACTATGGTAACTGACACTTGTGATGTGGTTGCTTGTGGTTGTGAGCATTCCACCTGTTGTTCATCACTGGATTCAATATTCACCACTTGAAGGATGTGCTCAAAATCATCATTGGTAAGTTCTTCCAATTGTACTCCTCCAAGGAATTCAAGATCCGTTGATACAGGAGGGAATATTAAGCTGGCCTTGAAAGCTGCACCTGGGGATGCGGAGTGTGAATGGTCATACATGTTGTTGTGGTGGAGTAACTTCAAGAGTTAATGTGGCTCCTTGAGGTTCAGCACATTGTACTGCTCCTTGCACCCTCTTTGATGGGGTCCTGTGGATGTTATGCCTTTGAATTGTTGTACCCTATTCCACATTAGAGCTCTCTAGATTAGAATGTCGTAAGCTAAACATCGATAGATAATCCTTGTTAGGGCACAACATCCATACAATACTGACTTGTGTGGCCATTGTTTGTGCACCAAATGGATTTGATCAATGATCTAATGAGGTAGGTTAATAGGTAGGTTCTGATTCTGGACAAGATATAAACTAAACCATACTTTCTTAGGTGGCATGGTGAACTTGTCTTGTGTTGGAAAGTCAAAATGCTACATGCACATTCTCAGGTGGACTACGATGTTGGGTGTCATGCCCACCATATCTTTGAGCTTAGTGAGGTTCCTATTCCCATACTTTCTGGCACCAGAATCTCCTTCTTAGTGGGTATGTGCATTCCTTTCATGTCCAAAGCAACATGCATAAGGTTATTGGTTAACTTAAACTGCTTCAATTTGTTTCCCTAGTTAGAGATAGAAGCACAAATGTGCTTGAAGCTTTGGGGTTCTTACTAGGAGTTAGGTTACTAATGAGATGATAACATCGCATGAAGTCAGGTTTGGGAAGCTTAGCAATGAAGTACACATCCAATCCCACTTTATGCCACACTAGGCGTAGCTTGTCCACATACTAAAACTTCTCAAACTCCCAAGTGAAGAAATGGTACTTCCCCCATTTTCAATTGAATTCTATCTCTACCTCCTGAAGGTAAGAGCCCTCTCCTAATGGTCTTGCTACCTCACTAAACCAATGTGAGGTTTTTCCAATTGGCATGGTGTGGCCACTTAGGGGGTCTTGTATGGATACAATCTGTATGGTCTGCAAGCCCTCTGATCGTTCATTCGTCTCAAGCATGATGGGTAAGCTTTCCATATTGACAACCTGCTGACTTGTGCCTTCTTGAGAGTTGGTTCCCACTACTTCAGCCATGATATTGCTGGTAGTGTCTGATGATTGCTTATCTACAGGAAGAAGAAAATCAATTAGCATTGCATAGGAAACAGGCTAATATCATGTTCCCTCTACAATACCAACATGGTGTTCTTTGAGGTTAGAGGTTAGTCAAATAGGTGTGTTGTTTGTGTGTGAATGAGAGTTAGGTAGTTAGTAATGTTCCTATAGGCATACTCTAGTTGTGCACTCTACTCAAATGCATCTATTCCTATGCACAGTAGTTTACATGGTGGGGTCACGGGGTTTATACAAGGTTAAACTCTCCAAATTTTCTTTGTAGGATTGCATCTTTCATTGTGATGACCTTTACATGTTTCTGAAATATGTCTTCTTGGATTTGGGACTTTTTAGGTATCCATTTTGAGACAGTCCTAGGTGTGATTTATGGTGTGGAGGTGTTGATTGCAGATGTTTGCCATGAAGTGTATGACATGAGTGTTTGTGAGTGGTGATTCTAGCTTATGAGCCTATGTGCAGCTGTTTGAGCTAGTAAGCAAGTCTCATGCACCCAAATTTGTCATGCATTGGGGTCAGCTTTCATCGATTGCTTTGGTATCCAAAAAAAATTAATCCTCCTAGGTTGACTACTCGAATACTCCTTTGTTGATACCTTCAAGTGAGTTGTTGGGTTGGTGTGTCCTTGGGATCTTTGCCTTGAATCAAGGGGTTTGCTCGCCCTTACATACCCAAATTTGCTTCATAGTTTGAGTCATCTTGCTTCATGCTCTCCATTAACTATGAGCATAGATAATCTACTTTATCTACTTCTTGTACTCCATTTTTGGCTTTTTCTTGATCACTTTTGGAAACGAAGGGAGTTCCATTAGATCCCTGACTCCTGTGTTTAGAGCATCGTTCTTCTGCATCACAAAGTTTTGGACAAGAACAACATTATTGTTTTCATGTGTACTCTTGGAAGGACCAAGAGTTGGTGTCTTTCCTAATTCCTTGACTGCTCCATTTGCTAGTTCAATTATGACACATGGTTGGTTCACCTAGACCTGAATAGTTCCACTTCTTAGGTTCAAGTTCACCACATGGTCATAGATCCAATCTTGACCCAGGACAAGAGGTTCGGTGAGATCCTCGTATTGGCAAACTAGCACCTTGAGTGTCATAAGAACATCTTGAATGTAGATGGGAAGCTCCACCTCACCCATGCAAGGGGTTTCCACACCTCCCAATCCTATGTGATATGCTTCTATAGGATCAACTTTTAACTGCAATTCTTGACAGTAAGAAAGGCAAACTATGCTAGTGGCTACACCAGAGTCAATCAAGGCTCGTACAGTTGTGACATTTTTTCCTTGTCCTACTTCTATGCTCACAAAATGATGTCAGTCAACTATTCTAGGGGAGCTTATACCTAATGCTTGGCACATGGCCATGTCATATCTTGAAGTGTCATGAGTATCTAAACTAGGGTGATTTCTACCCTATCTTCTCAATTTCATTCATCGGATGCATTCTAAAGCTTCTGCCTACACTTTTCTCGAACTCGTTTTTCTTCTTCCTTATGTTTCTTTGTAGTATTGAGTCGATTTAGCATTTCCTCTATGAGCGGTTCTTGATATAATTTCACTCTGCATCCACTGATGTAACTAGGTAGAATATCACCTTCTAGAGTAGCTAATTGAATTGCTCCACTTGTTGATATCATGGGTCCATAGCCATGTTTCTATAATTTCCTTGCATGTTGCTTTAAGGTGTACACCAAGACTAAATCTCTTGCCTTCAGACCCTTATCCTTCGCATGATTATCAAAGTATGCCTTTGGACTTTTCTTGCCTACATATATCCTTGCCATTGCTCTTTATCTTTTTTCACCTAATCGTTCAAGATCAAAGATTCTAGATGAAAGTTGATGACTGGTCCACTGGTATTCTTGTGCTACTTTCAATGTCAGTATTAAGGAGTCTAATGGCAACACAACATTTTGTCCAAAGACCATCTGAAAGGGGGTGGCTTGGAGCACTATTTTATAGGCCATTCAATATGCCCAAATGTTGAGGGAGAATCAAGTAAAAGAAAGAAAAGAAGAAGACAACGAAAGAAACAGCTTCACTAAAAAGAAATATCTGACGATATATCTCTGCAGGAAGCCCCGCAGGGGCGCAACACCCATCTCTGCACAGAGCCCCGCAGGGGCACACACACCAAGGAAAGGACGTAACCCACATGGGTGCTTCAACCTCTTGATCTGTTAGAAGGTCCAGATCGAAGACTGAAGCACCACATCTTCAACCTTCCACTAGTGGCGTGCGTGGCAACCCAGAATTAAGAACCTATAGGTGAATTAGACTACGAAATATCAGGTAGTCAGTCAAACTCCAAGGGTTGCGGGCAAACAAGTCAAATGCATCAGGCCCAGAGAATGTAAAACAAGAATTAAGAAGAGGCCGTCAAAACTGAACACCTGTTTTATAAACAGGTAACAATGAGCAAAGGTGGCGTGCAGACAACAAACTGAGGACAAAAAGCAAAGCCTGTCAAGGGACGACAGAGGCGAAGAGGGGGAGAGTGTTGCAGAGCTAAAAGGAGCACAAAGCAGAGAAAAAGACGGGCCCCAAAATTTTTCCGATTTGGACATCATATTTTTGTATCATCATCATTCTTGTAATATATTTTCCATTGTAAAGGCACTAGAGGAGTCCTCTAGATGCATCCCCACAGAAGATTAGAAGCTTACCCATGTAAATTAGTAGAGAAATTAGTCTTTTAGTGAATAAAGTGCCGGTCTCTTGTGTGAAAGGACCATTTTTAGGGCACAAGTATATAAGTCAAATGTGACTCTTTGTAAACAACTTTTTGCCATTGTGAGAATAGAGAGCACAGAAATTCGAATTTGTGTCTTCTTCACTCCTTATCTTCTTCTTCGTGAGCTTGTATGCATGTGTATTGCTTGGAAAGAGTGCTTGTGAGTGTTGTCTATCCATGCGAGCTATTGTTTGCTGTAGGTAAGGTGTGTGCGACGTGTAGGAAGTGCTGAAGTGTAGGAAAGTATTCCCGCGACTCAGTATTTTGACCATAACTTGAAGTAGGAGCGTCAGAATTGAGTGAAAACACTGCCATTGGATGCGTCTTCTCGAGAGCTTCGAAACGCATATGCTATTCGCTATATTTGGAGTTCGGAGCTGGGAGAAAAGTCCAAAATACTGACGGCTGCTGCACCAAGTATCGTTTCGCCATAACCGACAGTTGAAGCTTGTTTGGATAAGTATTTACCTTGATTGTACTCTTTGAGTAGTCCATATGCATTGATCATTACATGATTGCATGTCTTCATACACTCGGCTAGGTTTGTATACTCTTTGGATTGATAATTAAAAGCGTGTATCCCCACTATATGCACTTGTGAGGGGATTGAGGTATAGTCTCTTTCTCCGCAAGTCCCTAAGTTGATGCTTAGGTCAACACACTTTTTGGCGCCGTTGCCGGGGAGTGACGAATCAAACCGAGGTATTCGTGTGATGGTAAGTAGCTTTTTTGCTTTGAAGTAAGTGGAGGAGTGGAAATTTTCTCTTCTTTGGTAAGTCATTTTCAGCCGCACTTGCTACTTCTCATTCTTGGAGTGTGTGTAGTGAGTTGTTAGTTTAGGGAAGTGAGTAGTAGGAGAAGAGTAGGAATAGTGAGGGAGTAGATTAGAGTAGCTTTCACTTCTTGTATTGTTGTTTCATTTTCAGTAGATAGGAAAAAATTAAGTATAAAAGCCGAAAAGAGTCATTCTGAAAATCACTTGTTTCTGAGCAAGTATCGTGGAGGAGCTGTCAAGTATCGCGAGCTGCCGGGTATCGTTTCTGAGCTTGTGGAGTGTCTTTGAGCTAGAAAAGGTGTTAGAAGAGTGAGAAAGAGCATCAAAGGTGAGCCACTCAGTTGCTAAATCTTTTTGATCACTCAAATATTTCCATATCAGTGTAAAACGATCTGCGGTAGGTATCGTGTGAGGTCTTCAGGGGGTAAAAAGCGTGTTTTGCTTGATACAGAGAGTGAGGAGAGGAGAGAGGAGCTAGGAGAACAAGGGCATCAAAACAAAACTTCAAAAACATCTTTCAAAATTTGTCTAAGGGTCAAGTATCGTTTTGCTCCCGCGGTTGAGTATCGCGATACTTATCAAGTATCGTTTTGCTCTTGTGGTCGAGTATCGCGATATTTCCCGTTGATCGTGTATCGTTTCATACCGGTCGCGATACTTGAGAAGTATCGTTTGGTCAACGATCGCGATACCTAGCCAGTATCGTGTATCGTTTTCCTAGCGATCGTTTGCGAGAGATCAAGTATCGTCTGAGCCGAAGTATCATGTATCGTTTGCTAGTCCAAGTATCGTGTATCGCCTTGTTCAAGATCGCGATACTTCTTGTCGATTGTGTATCGTTTCGTCCGAAGATCGTGTATCGCATGTGCCAAGTATCGTTTGTCTGAAGTATCGTCTGGATCAAGTATCGGCGATCGCTGGTCGCGTATCGTTTGGGTCAAGTATCGTGTATCGCTTCTCAGAGATCGCGATACTCACCAAGTATCGTGTATCGTCGATCGTTTCAGTTCAGAGATCGTGTATCGTGGATCTGAAGTATCGTGTATCGTTGGAGCCAAGTATCGTCTGTAAGAAGTATCGTTTGGGACGAGTATCGTGTATCGCGTCTTAGAGATCGCGATACTCACCAAGTATCGTGTATCGTCGATCATTCTAGTACAGAGATGGTGTATCGTTTGTGTTCAAGTATCAAGTATCGTTTTTATCAAATATCGTGTATCATTTGGCCCAGAGATCGTTTGGTTTAGCGATTGCGATACCTAACAAGTATCGTGTATCGTTTTGTCAGCGATCGTCTGCGAGAGATCGTTTCTGAGGTATCGTTTTGTGAGATATCGTGTATCGTCTGGTCCTCAGAGATCGCGATATCTGATCAGTATTGTGTATCGTTTCAGATCAAAGATCGTTTTAGCCCAGAGATCGTTTTTAGCCAGAGATCGTGTATCGTGAGATTTGGGAGTCAAGTATCGTGACTGGGAAGGAATTCTTCTTTAGTCCTTTCCTTGCCAAAGTTTTCTAAAAACCCCGACCTTTGGTGAAGAATCCCAGAGGCTAGGAGGTTAGAAAGGACTGACCTAAGCTGTGAAGTGGATGAACCTGAGATCCGGAAGAACCCTAGGAAGCCGAAGAAGTGTAATCTCTTCTGTAGGTAGTGTGGCAGAGCCAAGTAACCGTTCACATTACTCAGAGACCTCCAGTGAGTCAGAGGAAGAAATTCCCATGGCTTCAGAGGACATGCAGAACATAGTGCCCATGATTGGCATGATGTCAATCATTGAGGGAGAGTACAGGACCTCTTTGGAGTATGTGAACACCAACCAAAATGAGATCCCTATTTATGTGGATGGTCTAAACAGATCAGTGGCCAGGTTAAGGAAAGCTTCAGAAGCTTACATAATGCCTAGACCAGCAGTCAAGTACGTAGGAGGATTCTACACGGGCAAAAGAGACATTCAATATGTTGTCACAGAACACCCAGAAAACATTAATGAAATTGGTGAAGAAAATAATGCTTCAAACTTAAATGGAGGAGGGAATGAGGAGCAAGTAACTACACCTAGAGGGAGATCTACTGTGGCTAGAATATGGAGAGGAGATCTGATTCCCCAAGATGACACCTTAATGGATGTATATTTGATCAATGGGATGGAGCATCTCCTTAGAGCACATTCTTCTATTTGGGAAGCTGCTCCTAACCCAGTCACCATCTATGAGTTGCAAGATCCTGATTTCTCCACCATCATCACATATCTGGACAAGAATCAGAGAAGATATTGGCCCTTAACAGAAGCAGAAAGAGCTGAGTTGAAGTATCAGAATATCCCAGTGTTTCCCCCTAGGGACCAAGCCACTACTTCAAGACATCCACTTGGAACATCCCATAATGATTCATACCAGCAGTCGGGCCAAACACAACAAACACAAATACCAGTTAGACCACATGTGCAGTTTGCAATGCCTACAAATAACCCTAATTACCGACCTCAACCAACTATTGACCCGAGACATGGAACTCACGCTCCAATCAGACCGCCGGTAGTAAGAGGACCAGGCATACCAATAGGAAGACCCATTTTCCCAGTAATGCCTAGACCACCCGAAGCAGGAAGACGACTAAGGCCAATCCAAGTTGCCAAATGCATGAGAAATCACTATGATGGCTCTAGTGAACCTTACAATCATATAGCTGAATTCAAACAAGTAATCAGAGCCGAACAGGTAGAAGACTTTTTGATCCAATATGAGTCCTTTGGTCTCACATTGTCAGACACTGCATAAGCGTGGTTTCAGCCATTGGACCCTAATAATTTTCAAAACATGGAGCAAGTCTATCAAGAAATGATTGAGGAATTTACTAAATCAGGAATCAAAAACAATTCTTCATCATTGATCCATAGCTTCAAGCAAGTCCCTACCGAGTCAGTGAGATTGGCTGCCAGAAGATTCAAGCAGTATGTAGACAGATGCCCAGTAGAAGAGAGACCGACACAAAATAAAATGGTATCATTATTTTTGGAAGGATTATTGAACGGATCCTTAAGATCATTGGTGTATGTAAAAAGGGTTCAGACTTTGCAAGAATGCATGAAGGAATGCATAGATTTTGAAGATAACCTAGCAGAGGACCTGAAAATACCTCAAGGAAGCTCGAAAAGTGAAGATTCGGCCAGTAACACATCAATTCCTAAAAATCATGTAGAGGAAATAGCCGATTTGTTAGCGAAAAAATTGAACGTTCAAGGACAGAGGAACTACCCCAATAACCCAATGAGAGTTCCCATGCTCAGAAGGTGTATGCATTGCGGAGGTGATCATCCTTCTCACTTGTGTACTAGGGGAGTAGTCCCACCACCGGCTTATGGTTATAATAGACCCACTGTCCCAGGACCTCTACAATATTGCAGTGTAGAACAAAAATACACAAATCATAACACAGAAAATTGTCCCTACAATAGACAAGCGAGACCTGCACAGCAATACATGAGACCTTATGGATACCCTCAGAGAGATCAGGGAGGTGAAGCAGTTAGATATCCTACTTATCAGCCGCAAGCACCAGTGCCACGACCATATGCATATCAAGGATACACCCAACCACAGCCAGTACTAGGACAACAACCGCCCCATCCTCAGAACGTTGTCCCAGTCAAGATTGCTCAACCTGAAGAAAACCTAGAGAGAGCAATAGTCCCAGCCACACCTTTGACCAGCAATGAACCATATGACTTGTTTTATGACCCTAGTCAAGGAACATATCCTAATCATGAAAGCTCAATGATGGAATATGGACAGCTAAATGAACCATATGCCTATGGCATGGAAGTACCAGATAGTTCATACGGATATGAGCAGGACTATGTGTCATTAATGTACACAGCTCCTAGAGCAACCATACCACCCCGACCCATAAACAGACCGCCTGTACCCAGAGGACCTTGTTACAGATGTGGAGGTGATCACTACATTAGAGAATACATATTACCAAACCCACCACCACCACAACGAGTCTGGGAAGGCTACTGTAGTGATTGTGGTAAGGAACACCTTTTCAGAGACTGCCCCAAGAATCCTAACAAGGTTACATCTAACGTGCAAATCAACGTAATAGAAGTAATTGAATCATCAGAGAGTGATAAAGGGTACACGGTACCATTGAAAGCAATAACGAGAGCCAAAGCCAGAGAGACCCCTGATAAAACGGAGGAGAACAACCAAAGTGACAAGGAGGTGAACACACCCACCCCTCAAAGAGTTGAAGACTCAGAAGAGCCGGAGAAAAGTATTGCAAGTAAAAGGTCCCAAAGATGGAAGCACCGAAGAGATAGGATAAAAGAAAAGAAGTTATTACAAAAGAAGGAAAAGGAGGAAAACAAACAAAAACCAAAGGAAGAACCAAAGAGGGAAGAAGAAATTAAAAATGAAAAGTATCAGAAAGAAGAGGTTGGATCAGTCTTAGCAGATCCTATGCCTGAAGAATTAGCCATGTGGATTCAGGCATACAAGGCAAGAATAAGAGCAGGACCTACCATAGAACAACACGAGAGAGAATATCCAAGAGGCGACTTAGAAAAAGAAAGACTGGAGATATGCAAAAAATTGATAGAAGTTGCACAACAGACCTTAGAAAAACCTGTAGCGCCTTTACCCAATACCCGAATTTCTGAAGGAGAGTTCCAAGAGTGTGTAAACACTCATGAAAAGCCTGAAGTAAGTAGAACACAGAATGACGAATGGGGTAATGAGAGAAAGGAAGGATCCATAGTTCCCGAGGTAGAAGGAGAATGGACTAAAGATCTATGGGAACGAGTTCAAGAGGACAAATGGAAGAAAGTGGAAGGAATTGAACCACCCTTTGAAGAACTAGAAGCAGGAGATGAAATAGAGGGTTCAATACCTGAACTAAATTCAGAAGAAATTTTACCGATGGATGCAAGTAACCAAGGAGAAGAAGATGTAAATGAACTACCCAATTACACAGGGGAGTACGAACACAATTCAGAACTATATCGCATTCCCTCAATGAGGAAACAAGAAACGAACCCATCAGTCCAAACATCTGAGATCATACAACGCCTTAGAGAGGTAAAAATCCCTTGTACCCTAACATTCGAAGAACTGTTGAAGGTAAAACCACATTTGAAGGAAAAATTAATCGATCAATGGGAGGTCAAAGAGGAAAAGAAAGAAATAGCAGACGAAGTTAACATGGTGAGAATTCCAGTGGACAAAGTAGGAGACTTTAGTGAGGGAGATGAAGGAAATACCTGCCTTCCAATCACTTATATGGGATACACTACTAAAGCCATTTTAGATTCGGGAGCTGGTGTTGGTATTGCTACCAAAGAAATTTGGGAGAAATGGGGAAAACCAGCATTAAGACCGACACGCATGAAAATACAAATGGCAGATGGACATACGGAGAGACCCTTAGGATTGTTGGAACGAGTAGTTTTCACTACGTGTGGAGTTGAATTCGAACACACTTTAGCAATATGTCACTTCGAAAGGCCAAGCAATTATGAAATGATCTTGGGAAGGCCTTTCATGAGACAGTTAAAGGTTGTACAGGATTGGGGAAAAGATGTGGTATACCTACAACATGAAGGAACCACCACTAGAATTAACCTACATACGTACACTTATCAAGATGTTCCACCTCTACAATGGAATCAAATTCATAAGGAGGAAGACGATCAATCAATTCATAGCGTAGGTTCTAGTGATCAATCTTGGATGAACGAGGACACTCATCTATGGATATGCCAAACTGCAAAGAAGGAAGAGGAGAGAAGAAAAGGATGGCAGCAAAAACAAGGAGTAGCGAGATCTGTACAAGATCCAGCGTACATGCCACAAGTATTTCCGGATGAAGAATTTGAACCACACGGTTGGATGGAAATTTTAGCGACCCTCGATGTCTGTGTGAACGAAGAAGTAGTGACCATGAACGAATGCATTGATGAGGAGGGTTATGATGTGAGCCTGTATGTGGTAGTCCTTCAGGAAGCTGAAGAGGGAGAAATGATCGAGAAAGACTGGAAGGAGGACTACGAGAGCATCGAAATGGAGCCCGAACCAAGGGATCTAGGGAATAGTACCATCAACATAAATATCACAGCCAAGGAAAAACACCAGGAACTCACACAGAAGGGGGAATTAGAATTTGAAAGAGAAACAGAAGATGAAGAAAATAAACTCCAAGACCAATTTGAGGTACCAGCTCACTTCAAGAAATATGAAGTAGAAGAGAGAAAAATCGCTATTCAAATGCCTAAAAGAGAGGCACAGCCGGGAATAGCATATGACAATAAAGAACAAACCAAGAAGATAGTAGTAACGTTAGAAGAAGGAGAAGAACGATGTACTTTCATAGGACAGGATGTGTCATTAGAGGAAGAAGAAGAGTTAATTCGTCTCATAAGAGAATATCGGGATGTCTTTGCTTGGACCTACAAGGACTTGAAAGGAGTCGACCCTTCTATATGTGCGCATAGAATCCCCATGACATCCGAAGCCAAACCTTCTAAACAAAGACCATATACCTACAATGATGTGTATTCAGCAAAAATAAAGGAAGAAATAGACAAATTACTAGATTCTGGATTTATATACGAAATTGAGCACACGAAATGGGTGTCACCCTTGGTGGTTGTACCGAAAAAGAATGGAAAGTTGAGAGTGTGTATCAATCTAAAGAAAGTAAATGCCGCGACCATAAGGGACAGTTATCCTTTACCAATTACGGATCATCTCTTGGAAAGGGTGGCAGGGAAGGAAGTCTATAGCTTTCTGGATGGCTTTTCAGGGTATAATTAGGTAGCCATTGCTCCTGAGGACCAACATAAAACAGCTTTCGCAACTGAATGGGGAGTATACGCCTTTAGAGTCATGCCTTTTGGTTTAACGAATGCCCCAGCTACCTTCCAAAGATTGATGTGTCATGTATTCAAAGAATTCCTAAGAAAAAGTATGGAGGTCTACGTGGATGATCTTTGTACTTATTCAGCTATACGATCAGAGCATATCCCTGAGCTAGAAAAGATCTTCGCCAAATGTAGACAATATCGAGTATGCCTTAACCCTGAAAAATGTGTCTTCATGGTTAGACAAGGGAAAATATTAGGACATATTGTCTCTAAAAACGGAATTTCAACCGATGAAGACAAAATCAAGGTAATTTTGGATTTACCACGACCGAGAACTGCTAAAGAAGTTCAAGCATTTATGGGACATTGTGGATACTATCGAAGATTTATACATATGTACGCCATAATTGCTAGACCTCTTTATGCATTATTGACACAATTTAATTGGACCGATGAATGCGAAAAAGCCTTCAATGAGTTAAAAAATCGATTGAGTTCAGCACCAATCCTTCGAGTCCCTAACTGGAATGAGCCGTTTCACATTCATGTGGATGCATCCAAGTTTGCCATTGGTTGCATCTTAGCTCAACCTGCTGACACAGGAAAATTAGACCACCCTATAGCCTATGCTAGTAGACAATTAAATCAAGCAGAACGCAATTATACTACCACGGAGAGAGAAGGCCTAGGGATGGTGTACGCAGTTAAAAAGTTCAGACATTACCTGTTGGCAAACAAATTCAAATTCTTCATTGATCATCAAGCCCTATTGTACCTAGTCAATAAGCCTTGTAATACAGGAAGACTAGTACGATGGTTTTTATTGCTAATGGAGTTTGATTTTGAGGTAGTAGTCAAGAAAGGAAATACCCACATAAGAGCAGACCACTTATCAAGAATGACCCATGGAGAACCACCCATAGGAGTACCAGATGATCTGCCTGATACGTACCTTTTTTAACCTGGAAGTATGTCCTCAATGGGCAGAAAAGTTGATCCCCATACTTACTCATGGACCTAAAGATGGGATCACACCAAACCAAACCCAAGACCTATGGAAGACTAAAAATCTTCACATCATTGCGGGAAGTTTGTATCACCAGGATTCAAGCGGATTATTAATGAGATGCGTGGAAGAAGAGGAACAAGAGATGTGGCTTCAGAAAGCACATGTAAACCAATGGAAAAATCACTTGAATGCAAATGGAACGTGGCAAACACTCAAGAGATTTGGCATATATTGGCCAACAATGCAAAGAGACTCACATAACTATGTATCAGCATGCCAAATCTGTCAAGAACAAAATTCAGAAGAGAACTCAACTCTATGCTATTCCACAGTAGTATCGGGATGGAGCATGCCTCTGGTGAAGTTCTTAAAAACTCAGGAATACCCCGAAGGAGCCACTATGGCAAGGAAACGTGCACTTGAAGAACAAAGTAAGGATTATGCCATTATAGGAAAACAACTCTTTAAACGAGGGAAAGATAACCAATTACGAATGTGCATTCACGAAGAAGAGTATCTTTCTGTTTTAGAGATGGCTCATACAGGAGCTGCAGGAGGACACTTCTCTGCGGATAAAACAGCAAAAATGATCCTCTTTGCTGGAATGTGGTGGCCAACTCTACACCAAGATGCCGCAACATATGTGCAACGGTGTGATACTTGTCAACGAACGAAATATCCAATTAGAAGAGATGAGATGCCACTTAGACCCATGATGAGTGCCAGAGCTTTCACGAAATGGGGAATAGACTTCATAGGACCTATTAGCCCACCAGCGAAAGGGTCCCATGCCGAATATATAATTGTAGCCACAGACTATCTGACCAAATGGGTTGAAGCAAAAGCAACCAAGAAAAATGACGCAAGAACCACGGCCAAGTTTCTCTTTGAGAACATTTTCACTAGATTTGGACTACCTATAGAGATTGTGAGTGATAGAGGTACGCACTTTGTGAATGAAGTGATAGAAGCTTTATTGAATGAATTCTTGGTAATTCATAAGAAATCCGCTCCTTATCACCCGCAAGCCAATGGACAAGCCGAAAGTTCTAATAAAATCTTGTGTACAGTTCTCACCAAAATTGTTAACAATGGTAGATCAGATTGGGATAAGCAGTTACATCATGCTTTATGGGCATTTCGAGTAGCCTATAAAACCGCCATAGGCACTACTCCTTTTAACTTAGTGTATGGACAAAATGCTATTTTGCCAATTGATTTCTTAATTCCCACTCTGAGAGTAGCAACTACCTATGAGTGGACAGGACATGAACTATCAGCTCAATTGGATCAAATAGAAAAGCTTCACGAAACTAGGTTACAAGCAGTAGCAGGCATTTACGCTGCTAAACGACGACAGAAAGCCTATTTTGATGCGCACATTAAGGACAAAAATTTGAAGGAAGGAGATTTAATTTTGGTGTATACCTTGAAACAACATGCTAAGAAGTTGCAAAAGAGAGGATATGGCCCCTTAATCATTAATCGCATATCTACAAGTGGAGCCATCAACTTAGCAACCTTGGATGGGGATATATTACCAAACTATATCAGCGGATGTATAGTAAAAAAATACCTAGAACCATTGACCGAAGAAACAATGTCTCGATTAATCAAAGGCAAGAATAGACGCATAGAAGAGGAAAGGATACGAGAGGAAGCGAGACAAGAAGCATTGGAAAGAATAAAGAAACGGAAAGAGTGGATGAGAGAGCGAGATGAAAGATATCGACGAGGAGAAGAACTCATCCCGATGGCTAATTTTAGAGCCACTCAAAACCTAGGATCTCAGAGAACGCAACCATATTTAAATTTGGGAGCGGGAAAAACTGAGTACCACCTGGTGAATGCTCTCATTGACACATGAGCTGCTGTAAGCTGTATCAAACTTTCTTTAACCCAAAAATTCCAGGAGGAAGTACGCCCATCGATGGCACAGCTGATAGGAATAGGAGGAACGATTACTCAATGCATAGGTGAGATCACCTTACCTCTGCATCTTGGCAACAACACCATGGAACAAAAGCTATTAGTGTGTTATGATCAAGATTTACTTGAGGAGGTAGTGTTAGGTCAAGACTGGATTTACGAATACGAGGTGACCATTCAATTGGCGTTAGGATACATCTCTGCCAGGATAGGACATCGTGAAGTATTCAGTCTGCTAGACGAACGACCAATCAGATCTGTGAGCATGGAGCAAACAGTTCATTCTAATGCACAAAGTCCTGAATGTATGATCACTAGCACTATAGAAACACCATCATCAAGTACTATATGTGAGGACACATTGAATTCTGCTTGCACACAATCTTCTAGTCTAGCAAGTCATGAGACTGTCAATCAATCTAGAACTGACCTCAGTGAAACACAATGCCTAAAAGAGACTAGCCCTCCGAGTAATTCAACATCTGTACATATTAAAATATACCCTATTCCATACTCTAACCAAGCGTGGATAAAGAAAGATCAAGTGGAGGAGTATCTTCGATGACAAAAGCACAACCGACATCAGAACAACCAATCAGATAGGAAAACAAATCAGTCGGAACAACGGAGTCATCAACGAACTGCTACAATATGGATTCCAAAGAAAGTAGTAGCTGCTCAACAGGATCGTTCGCAAATATGGGTTCCTAAATCTTGCGTTCCGAGGAGACTAAACCGAAATGATCGTCCTCAGCTCAAGAAGAACACGTATGGCCCACAGGCAAAACAGACACAAAAAAAGAGTTACTGGAAAAAGAAGGAGTCTGCAATGGCAACCCGAGCCATTCCGAGACTTACAAATCAGAACAAACAGACCTACAATGAGAAGAAAAGAGCCACCTGCAGTGGAAGTGGGCAACATACAACAAGGCCCAGAACCAGGAAGCAGATTTGGATCCCGAAAGACAAAACAAACAGCTTGCATCAACAAACTACTTCCAATTGCACACATATGGAATTGTCAATACCCAAAGTATGCATGATAGGGCCACATTACAAGGCCAAGCATTCGGCACATCCTTCTTCTATTTCAGGATAGTCAAGCACATTTTCCTCTTGGGAAATAGGAGAGTACTTGTACATACAAGAAATTACTCCAAAAAATAATAATAATCGCTTCGGCTATAAACTAACTTTTCTGTTTTCCTTTTCAGATGAAAATATAAAAATACATAAATATGTGAAAAATCCAGGTATTACCTTTTTCACACCCACGGGAAAGGGGCGACATCATTCACTCGGAGCAATATCGAGCTTATCACAAATGAACAAAGGAAAAATTTCTGATAATATATGGTGACTAATTCATACTCTATATTGAGTGCAGATGGCGTCTACTGATTCAGAATCTACGCAGCAGGAAGAGGTGCAACTTCTTCCATTAGAATCAATAACAAAAGCAAGAGGTCACTGGTTTCGGGATGATCAACCAGTGGCAGAACTCATTTTCATGGCTACTATCAAGATTATGGATACAGATCACTATTTTCCAATCATGTCACAGGATTTCAAGACAATAATACAGGGATTACCTCATATTGAAGATGTATGGACACAAGCAGGCATAGAGGCATTTCTCAAATTGCCAATCTATGTTCCAGATTTTCAGAGATGTGCACAGGTAATGAATACCATGCAACCTGCCGCAACAAAAATATCAGTTCCAGAAGCACGAGTATTGGATAAAGTCAGAATTTGGAAGACCATTCAATTCACACATGAGTTGATCAATAAAGCGTTTGGATGGAATCAAGCAGGAATTACTAGTGTCAAAGAGGAGTGCCATGATCCCAAGAAGAGATCATTTTTGGAGATAAACAGAATTGACATAGAAGATGTTGTCCGTCTGGTGCATCAACATTTCTGCTTCCCCAGTATGCACAGATACACTGCTCCACAAAAGATAGTAGTACAATTACTATCGCATGCCATGAGACAAATGGGAAACAAAATCAATTTGACAAGCTATGTCCAAGAAAGATTATTTGAAGCTCAGAAGAAATGGGGACAGAAGAAATTTTTGAATGGTAGTTCGGCTCTCACATTATTGATATATGAAGCTCTAGAAATGAAGAATTGTTTGAGAGAGATGCCAACCTCAGAAGGGCTAGCGAAATATGCTAAATCTGCTACGGTCTCTAAGAAGAAGAAATCAGTAGCTATGGGTGAGGAAGCTGGAACCAACACACAGAAACCCATGAGGGGTACGAAGCGTTTACGGGAAGAGGAAGCCCAAGCTACACCACAATCAAAGAGAACTCATCTCTTACCGAAAATCACGACGGCACAAGTGCCTATTACAAAGCGAGATCTGTTCGCTGCTCTCGAAGAAACACATCAATATATGCAAGGACAGGTAAATTTAAACGTTCAAGGCCATCATTATAGACAGACTAGTCAAGAGAAGCCACAACGGAGTCCAGAGAAAACACCAAAACAAATTGGAAGATACAAGGAGCTGGGCATTGACGATTCTAGTACCAACACGGACTCCAGTCCTGACAAAGATACCCTAGATACTGATATACGGACAGAAACACAAGAAGATGAATGGAATGAGATTGATCAAGTGGAAGTCACGCCACAAAATCAGGAAGAAAAGGGAAAGAGAGTCGAAGAATCTATGGAACCGGAGCACGTCATTCAATTGAATGACACTACAAAAATAAGCATCAAAGAAGATACAACCAGTGCTACACAGGTAAAACCACCTATTAAAGAGGAAGAACAAACTCCAGTGAGTAAGGAAACGAAGGAGTTCCAACACCAAGAACAAACTATGATCGAGGTGCCTGATGACACACCTCAAGGAAACAAAGAAGACATGGGGGCTGAGCCAAGGATCCAGCTTCAGATTAGGCAGCCCCATGACACTACATTACATACGGTACAAGGAAAAGACATCAATATCGGAGAAGAACCAAGCATACCAAAAACATGGCTTAATGTGGATGTCACTCAATTGAAACCATTAGTCAAGCAGATGATTAAAACGGCCATGGACACTCAACAACAGATGATGGATATAGATGCCGACTACGATCAAGCACGAAGAGAAAAAATTCAGTTTCAACTCATGAGTGAGCAGCTATCGGCACAATTGATTGCCGCGCAAAAAGAATTAGCAATCAAAAGTACTGAGGTGCTGGCAATCAAGACACAACAGGATGCATCCATTGCTCAGAATCAACAGCTGCATACACAACTAACAGAGTTACAAAGATTACACGACGCGAGCGAGGCTGAGAAAGAGAAAATGAAAATGAGAAGCATGTTATTAGAACAACAACTCAAGTTGTGTATGGAAGAGAACGACAGCCTCCGCAACAGAAATAAAGAATTGATGAAGTCTTTATTATATGACCAACCAATTGAGCAACAGGCAGCCACAGAAACCAAAGAAAAAGAATTGAGAGATCAAATCTCAAAATATGAAGAGCTGCTAAAGCAAGAACAAGCAAAGACAGAGGAATGGAAGAGCCGATACGACAACGAAACCAGTGAACTGAAGCATCAACTACAAAAAGTGAATGCCAAACTGGTCCAAAGCTATAGTGAAAACATGGATAATGTAGCTGATGTTGGTAAAGAATTGCTAGCCACTCAAGAAAAGCTCAGAGTAGCCATGCAAGAGGTAAAAGATAAAGAGGAATGCATAGCACACTTACAGACTCAGATAAAAGAAAAAGAGCCGATCGGGACACCAGTAGTGCCGGCTAAGGAAAATCCTACTGACGAGGTAGAGGTAAGCCCTCTATCTCACCCGATCTATAATTCTCCACTACATGAGCAGTTGGCCGATATACATGATGAACATCCAATGCCATATACTGCAGAAATAAGTCAGAAGGAACGGGCACTAGTGGTGTCCCGATTGACAGAAAATTTTGAAAATGAGGTGGTAAAAGTCATGAAAGAGGCCAAGATCAAAGGTAAAGACCTGGACAAAATCATGAAGCCATTCAATATTCCATACGGACTCTTGAAGGAAAAAACCAGACGCTATATAATAAAGATTACAAGGAAGAGTCCAGATGAGGAGCTAAATTTCAAACATGATACATTCGCATACACTCAAGCAGAGTTTGAAGCTGCGCAACCTGTGTGGCGGCGAAAATTTTTGGAGAAACATCCCACACTACGAGTGCACTGGCAAGCCGCACCATATGTTTTACAGGTAAACCCTTCATTTTGTCCACTACCACGCAGAAGGGATACCAGGGAATTTTTGGATTTGCAAAGAAGCGGCACTATCAATAAGCAGTGGCTCAATTATCCCATGCTTCCGAGCCCGCCACATAATTACTTACCAACGGAGGAGTATATGGTCAAAACCATAGAATTTCGGCTACAGAATTATGCGACAGTACCTGATTTAGCTGTAAAAATGACAAACAAAATACTTAGCATGATCCTCACCGTTTTGAAGGTGTTCAAGCACGCGGCTTACACCTTTTTGAACTTCATCGGTATTAATCAGGGCACGGAAATCCTCATTTTTTATCTATCAGTCATGCCTAGCCGCCCAACCATAATGGCTTATTATTCTAGAATTATGTTCTTGCCAAGTGTATATATGCAGACTTTTGAAGAAGCTTTCTTTACAGGATTTTTTGAAATTGATTCCGAAATCTTTTTGAAGATGTCGTCAAATTTAAATGCCAGATTAGTGGCATATGAACTTAGCTTCTTCGCAGATCACAGACAGCCACCCAATGACGGTGTGAAGGCAGAACAATGGAAACAACTCATGATACGTGAAGCAAATCTGCTGAATGATACAGAGCAAAGAGTTTATCAAACATATGCCCGTCGCTTATCAAAGCCTGTCGGGGACGATAGAGTCCAAGAGGGGGGCAGTGTTGAGGGAGAATCAAGTAAAAGAAAGAAAAGAAGAAGACAACGAAAGAAACAGCTTCACTAAAAAGAAATATCTGACGATATATCTCTGCAGGAAGCCCCGCAGGGGCACAACACCCATCTCTGCACAGAGCCCCGCAGGGGCACACACACCAAGGAAAGGACGTAACCCACATGGGTGCTTCAACCTCTTGATCTGTTAGAAGGTCCAGATCGAAGACTGAAGCACCACATCTTCAACCTTCCACTGGTGGCGTGCGTGGCAACCCAGAATTAAGAACCTATAGGTGAATTAGACTGCGAAATATCAGGTAGTCAGTCAAACTCCAAGGGTTGCGGGCAAACAAGTCAAATGCATCAGGCCCAGAGAATGTAAAACAAGAATTAAGAAGAGGCCGTCAAAACTGAACACCTGTTTTATAAACAGGTAACAATGAGCAAAGGTGGCGTGCAGACAACAAACTGAGGACAAAAAGCAAAGCCTGTCAAGGGACGACAGAGGCGAAGAGGGGGAGAGTGTTGCAGAGCTAAAAGGAGCACAAAGCAGAGAAAAAGACGGGCCCCAAAATTTTTCCGATTTGGACATCATATTTTTGTATCATCATCATTCTTGTAATATATTTTCCATTGTAAAGGCACTAGAGGAGTCCTCTAGATGCATCCCCACAGAAGATTAGAAGCTTACCCATGTAAATTAGTAGAGAAATTAGTCTTTTAGTGAATAAAGTGCCGGTCTCTTGTGTGAAAGGACCATTTTTAGGGCACAAGTATATAAGTCAAATGTGACTCTTTGTAAACAACTTTTTGCCATTGTGAGAATAGAGAGCACAGAAATTCGAATTTGTGTCTTCTTCACTCCTTATCTTCTTCTTCGTGAGCTTGTATGCATGTGTATTGCTTGGAAAGAGTGCTTGTGAGTGTTGTCTATCCATGCGAGCTATTGTTTGCTGTAGGTAAGGTGTGTGCGACGTGTAGGAAGTGCTGAAGTGTAGGAAAGTATTCCCGCGACTCAGTATTTTGACCATAACTTGAAGTAGGAGCGTCAGAATTGAGTGAAAACACTGCCATTGGATGCGTCTTCTCGAGAGCTTCGAAACGCATATGCTATTCGCTATATTTGGAGTTCGGAGCTGGGAGAAAAGTCCAAAATACTGACGGCTGCTGTACCAAGTATCGTTTCGCCATAACCGACAGTTGAAGCTTGTTTGGATAAGTATTTACCTTGATTGTACTCTTTGAGTAGTCTATATGCATTGATCATTACATGATTGCATGTCTTCATACACTCGGCTAGGTTTGTATACTCTTTGGATTGATAATTAAAAGCGTGTATCCCCACTATATGCACTTGTGAGGGGATTGAGGTATAGTCTCTTTCTCCGCAAGTCCCTAAGTTGATGCTTAGGTCAACACACCAAACAACATGATGTAGCTATTTGTCCCAATCAGAATGCTTATTATTCACCAATTTATTTAGAACATTATAGAGTATCTTATTCATGCTTTTGGCCTATCCATTGGCTGCTTATGGGTGACACAGACACAACTTCTTGTGAACCACCATGAATTCTTGTAAGAAGTATTCAATGACCTCATTCAAGAAGTGGGTGCCACAATTACTCACTAGTTCTATTGGCAAATAATGTCTTTCAAATACATTCTCAAATAGGAACTTGGATGTGGTCTGCACATCATTCTTTCTTGTAGCCTTCACTTCTACCCATTTAGTCAGATAATCAGTGGCCACAATGATGTATTCAACATGTGGACTCTTAGTTGGGAGATTAATAGGACCAAAAAATTCTATTCCCCACTTAGAGAATGCACATCTGCCCATCATGGGTTTTAGTGGCATCTCATCTTTACATATAGGGTATTGAGTTTACTGACAAATATCCACCTCTTCACGTAGGTATGTGCATCCATGTGAAGAGTTGGCCACCAAAGACTTGCGAAAAGTATTGCCTTGATCACCCTATCTGGTCCAAAATGTCCTTGCTACACCTTGGTGAGAAATCTCTAATATCTTGAGGTAAAATTTCATGGACACATAATCTGAGATATCTGTCTCTTCCTTGTTTGTATAGATTAGCAACTATGAGTGTGTAATCCAGTGCTTCTTTTTCTAAACTCCATCGTCTAGCCAATGTCATTTCTTGAGGGAACGTTTTCATCCTCAAAAAAATTACCAATGGTTCACTCGAATCTGGAAGTAGAGACATTATAGCATAGCATGTTCTATAGGTGGTCTAGTACGATAGATTGGGCATCCATTGCATAGCTTATGAACATCTGCTTCCATGGTTGGCCAATATACCCCTAACCTTTGTAGAGTCTGTAGGGTTCTGTGTTTGGAGTGATGTTGTTGTAGTGCACCTACATGTGCCATTCGCAACCACTTTGCATGCTCATCTTCATCTACACAACAAGGTCGTATGCCTTGATTGGTGTGCTTATATGTACTACCTGCCATTATGCGATATTTTTGAGACCTCACTACTTATTTTTTCTTGGCTTTAAATACGGGATGCTTGGGTCCAAAAGTTAGAATAGGCACTATAGTTTTGACCCTGTTAGGCACTACTTCTAGGTTGAACAAGTAAGCATCATGAAGATCAGATGTCACTCCCTGAGGGGACTCTCCTGAAGTTAGTCTAGAAAGATGATCTACCCTAAGGTGAGTTCTACCTTTCCTAAATACAACTTCAAATTCATATTCCATTAGTAAGAGGAACCATCTTGCTAGCCTGCCAATATTGCAAGGTTTGTTCACTAGAGAGCAATGCTTGATATTATGTAAAAAATTTAAACTTATTTGCAAGCAAATGATGTATAGACTTTTTAACCACATACACCATGCTTAACCCTTCTCTTTTAGTAGTGGTATAATTTCATTCTATCGCATTCAATTGTCTACTGGCATATGCAATGGGAAGATCCATGTTGCCTTCACCAATAGGTTGTGTTAATACACATCCAATAGCATAATTGGATGCATCCACATGAACATGGAATATCTTGTTCCAATGTTGTGTAGTCAAGATTGGTGCTGAACATCATCGCTTAAGCTCATTAAAGGAGTTTTCACATTCTTCGGTCCACTCAAAGTTAGTCAAAAGAGCATATAGAGACCTTGCAATGATCGCATACATATGAATGAAACATCAATAATAACCGCAATGCCCCATGAAAGCTTGTGCTTCCTTGACATTTTGAGCCCTAGGTGGCTCTCTAATAGCTCTAACTTTATCCTCACCCATGGATATTCCATTCTTTGACACTATGTGTCCTAGAATCTTGCCTTAGCTTACCATAAAAGCACACTTTTTTGGGTTTAGGTAGATCTAATATTCTCTACATTTGTCAAAGATTTGTCATAGTTTAGGTATATGTTTTTGTTTAATGCTGGAATGAGCACATAGATCATCACATAGACTTTGAAGTTTTTATACAGGAACTCTTGAAATACACAACGCATCATCCTCTTAAAGGTAGTCGATGCATCGGTGAGCCCAAATGGAATTTCCTGAAATGCGAGTATGTCCCACTCTGTGGCAAAAGTCATCTTATGCTGATCTTTTGGAGCAATGGTGACTTGATTGTAGCCAAAGAATCCATCAAGGAAGTTGTATACATCCTTGCCTACCACTCTTTCTAATAGATGTTTAGTGATAGGAAGTAGATAACTATCTCTAATGGTGGCTGCATTAACCTTTTTCAAGTTAATGCATACATGTAACTTGCCATTCTTTTTGGGCCCCACTACAATGGGGGACACCCATTCACTGTTCTCAATTTCATAGATAAATCTAGCTTCTACCAATCAATATATCTCTTCCTTGATCTTGGTAGCATAATTATCATTATATGTGTATAGCTTCTACTTAGAGGATTTGGCTTCTAGGATCATGGGAATTGTATGTGAGCATATGTCAGGGTCTAGTCCTTTTAGGTCCTTATAACTCCATGCAAACACATCTCTGTATTCTTTCAATAGTTCAATCGACTCCTGTTCCTCTTCCTCAGTCAGGTCGTGTCCTATGTATGTGCATCGTTCTTCACCTTCTTTTGTGGTGACAACAATCTTCTTAGTTGTCTCTTTGTTATCATAGGCCACTCCTGTGAGTGCTTCTTGCTTAGGCATTCTGATCATGACTTTCCTATCTTCGACTTCATATTTCTTAAAGTTTTCAAGAACTTCAAACAAAGATTCTTCCTCTTCTAGTGGGAGTTCTCTCTTCTTTCTTTTCTTGCCTTCACTCTTGGTAGTTACACGTGTGGTTAATCTCACATCATTCATAATCTTTTCTCTTTCTTGTGGGTGAGCTTCTATTGTGTACAAGTATTCTTTTTGTGATGCACAAAAAAGGATCCATAATAATTGACTCTAAATTTGAGTCACTTTTTGTTCAATTTCTTCCATGTTAGATTCGCATTCTTCGATTACCTAAAGGATGTTTGGGAGGAATTGGAGAAGACTTCCTCCACTAAAACCAGTTGAAGAAAAATACAATTAAAGAATCACCTCGACAACATCAAGAAATCCCAAATCAATCCCTTTTAGAGTCTAACTTGTAGATCAAGGAATTGAGAGATGGTTTCATTTCCATATGGACTAGGATTGAAGAAGGAGATATAATAATCTCTACATGGAATGGACTTAGAGATTATCAAAAGTGGAATCTCATCATTACCACCATCATCTATAGAGATGATTTTCTTACATTTGAGGATTTGATTCCTCACCCTATCTTGGATGATATGCGCATTGGAAGTGGCTCCAAAGGAAAGGATATCCTAAGAAAAATGATTTGTGCAAGTAAAGGAAAATGTAGAAGTCCAAAAGGAGTCTCAGATCTAGAGGAAGAGGTTACAAATCACCAAAAACAACCAATACAATGCATATAAAGGCAAGGACTCTGACACACACAAAAATAGACAATCAAGAGGAAGAGCTAGAGGCAAAGAAAGAGGTAGAAGCTCCTAGAAACTCACAAAGATGTGACCTAATATCATTGTGGTAAGATAGTCACATATCATCAAAATGTTTCCATAGGGGTAGTAGATCAAATACCAACAATCAAAGATTTCAAAGTAATTTTGCAGGTACTTTAAATAGAAGAGGTAATGATACCATGCTTGATACGATGCATGAGTACAAAAATAGAGGTTGTAATGATAGAAAATGGTACGTACATTTAAGATGTAGCAATGACATTTCTTGTCAATGAAAATTCATCAAAAATTTGCAGGTTCTAAGTTGAAGAAGATGTGTGGAGATAGGTGATAATATAAAGCACATTGGAGATCACATAGAGCAAAGGTACTCTCTAATGTTCTTTGTCTACCTAATTTACAAAGATTTTTATTTTACTAGGGCAAATAGTGGAAAGATGATACCATGTGTTCTTTAGTGACAAAGTTTTTAGACCATCAAAAATCCAAAAGAAGACTTCAAAGTCATTGTTCAAGGAACGACAGAGGGCACGATGTTCAAATCAAACATACATTCACCCAATGCCAAGGTAATGCACATTTAGATTGGAAACAAAATATTAGAAGACATTGATTTATGGCATAGAAAGATAGGTCATATCAATATTGCAAATCTTAGAGATATGACCGATCATCCGGTGTTGAATAGTCTTCCTAGACTTAATTCAAGTGCAGTATATGAGTTGTGTGAAGCTTGTCAACTAGGAAGGCAACCTTTGAAAAGGAGCAATTATGTACTTGGAAACTATTTGGATCCAATGCACACAGATCTATGGGCCCTAGGAAAGAGCATCCAATTCTAAAAATATGTGTTTTCTCACATTTATTGGTTGTTTTGCATGAAACAAAAATCAGAGATATTTTGAATATTCAAAATATTCAAAGCACATGTGGAGAAAGAAAAGGAAAGATATATCAAGACATTAAGGTCTAATGGAGGGGATTACTTCTTCGAGTAGATCTATAAATTCTTTCAAGAGAATGGGATTAGATGATATATATTTTCATATATGTAGATTAGCTTAGCATCACAGGAAATAATTTTTTTGGGTATTGAAGAAATCAAAAGACAGCTTTGAAAGGAGCTCAAGGTCTTTGATTGTGGAGACCTAAAATGCTCATATATGGTGGAACATGAAGTATCTATTGCTATATAGTTTTGGTATGAGTGATGCAAGCACTTATACCACCAAAGGACACAAATATGAAGATTAGTTTCAATGATGGAAGAAAATTATAGGACTTGACATCCTATAGGAATATCATAGGTTCTTTAATCTATGCAACCATCATAAGACTTGATTTGTACTATATGGTTGGTGCACTTTCACAATTTATGCATGTGTTGGCAAGTCAACACCTTAATATGGCAAAAAGAGGGCTTAGATACATCAATCACACAATCAACCATAGTCTATTTTATAGGTATGAAGAAGAATTTGAAGTAAAATGATATAATGATGCTAATTGGGTAGGTTCTAAAGATGATAAAAGTTCTAGATCAAGATATCTTATCATGATAGAAAGCTAATCTATCTCTTAAAGTCCAAAGAAACAATCCATAACTGAATTATCTTTACCAAAGGTTGAGTATTGAGCTCTAGCAAGTTGAAACAATTTTGATTCATGGTGACAACATATCAAGCATACATTTGGCAAGAAAACCTGTATTTCATTCTAGGACTAATTATATTGAGGTTTGCTATCATTATGTTAGGGAGAAGGTTTTCTACAAAGATGTGGATATAAAGTTCATAAGAACCAAGGAGAGATTTTTTGATATGTTCACAAAGTTCTTGGATTCTATGAAAATCAAATTATCCAAGGACATTTTCAACTTGAAGGACATGAACAAAGATATCTCCCACATGGGCTTGAGGGAGAGTGTTGAAGATATATGTGTAGGATCATGCACCAAGGACAAACGTTCTGATAAAGAAACAAACATCTAAGGTTAGAAGAAAACAAAAGCACAAGGCTTATCCAAGTGAGTCCATATGAATCATCAAAAGTTAAGGATATCATCAAAAGTTAAGGAGATAATAAAAAGCTAGGGTAAAGTGAACATAGTAGATTCCATGTGAAGAGTCCCTAGGATGGTGAAGAGTCACATGATTACCTTTCAATTTATAGGCATTTACAATGAGGATTTTATGAACAAAATTGAAGCAGAGGAAGTCGCACGAGTGAGGAGCCAATTCTTGAAGTCCTTGTAGCATATGAGCTCAGAAATAGCTCATTTTATGCTTATTGGTTTCATCACATATGTCCACTTAGCATGATTTTTTCATATAGTCATTTACTTAAAGTAATTACTCTCTCTATATGCATCCAATTCTTTTGATCAAGTATTCATTGGTAAGGTTATCTTATCTACTCTTTGTTCTAAATTGTTTTTTCTGAATTTTGTATGATCATGTCAAAGTTCCAAAATCATCTTCAAATGAGTTACACAAATCAAGCAGGATTGAAGAACAAAAAAAGCCTCACATAGTATTGTTTATCTAGCTCTTGTGGTCAAAATTATGGGACTATAGAGAATCTATAACTATAGATGAAGCACTCAAAGATCCCAAGCGGAGAATGTGGGTTGAGTATGATGGCATATTAAAAAATGGAACTTGGGATATACTTGATCTGTTCCCAAAGAAAAAGGTACTTGGCACTAAATGGATTTGGAAAGAAAACATAAAGTAAATGGAACCTTGGAGATTTCTAAATCTTTTCTTTTTTCACAAGGACTCTCATAATTGGAAGGACGTGATGTCTAAGTGACATTTGCACCAACATTTGGAATGTCCATAATTCGTTGTTTACTGTTGTTGGTGCACATAAATTATGGCATATATTTTTCATGGATGTAAAATCGGCATTTTTTTATGGATACCTCAAGATGGACGTGTATGGGCCTCAACCACCAAGTTTTTATGTATTCAATTTAAAAAATAAGGTCTATAGGCTTAAAAATCCACTTCTTAGCCTTAATCAACCTCCAAGAGATTGGTATTAGAAAATGATGGTTAAAAAAAAATAGCTTTCAAAAAGCTAATTCTAATGAAAATTTGTATGCTATGAGAAAAGATAAACAGCCACTAGTTTTTGTCTTGTATGTAGATTATTTGATCATCATAAGGGGTCATGAAAATTTCATCAAAGAATCACATAATAGCTTGATAAATGAGTTTAAGATGATAGGTCTTAGGGTACTTCATTATTGTTTTGGAATTGAGCATGGAAAATGAGAGAGATATTTTTTATATCAAAATAGAAATATGCCACTGAAATCCTCAAAGATTTTGGGATGATGGATTAGAGATTGGCACACCTATGGAGGTACATCTTAAAATATCAATAGATCATGGTACACCTCATGTAGATCTCAAGAAGTACAGAGATCTTGTTGGTAATAGTACCTTCTTTTGCAACATTAGAACAGACATTTATTATGATTTTGTAGTTGTTAAATGGATTCTCTAACAAACCAAAAAAAAATCCATTGGAATGTAGGCATGCAGATTCTAAGGTACTTTGCAAGAATCTTAGAATTTAGTATTTTTCAATATTACAAGTCATACTCTTCAGGGGTATTGTGTTTTATATTGGTAAAAAATCATAATTTCATAAAATCAATTTTTAGATATTATTTCTCACTTTTTTCAAATATATTTTTTGCTAAGTAGGAGGGAACAACTAATAGTAACACTTTCTTCCACTAAAGCAAAAAAAAAGAAAAAGAAATTTGTTTTTCATCTTGCTAGTCAATATGGTTAAGGAGGATTTTTGCAAATCTAATATTTTCATTATGAATGGAAAGTACAATTAAATGTTACAACAAAATTATATTCACATTGCAAATAATCTGGTATTTCATGCTCAGAGAGAACACATAGATGTTGACTATCACTTCATCCATGAATTATGTGTGTGTGTGTGTGTATATATATATATATATATATATATATATATATATATATATATATATATATATATATATATATATATATGGGTTATGTCATCCTAGATGCATACTTGGGATATGCAATGTTCTCAGAATGCACCTACCTCAGAGTGGATGGATTTACAAAATTGGGTCAGGGGGTTTGATACAGGGTTTAAGTCTCCAAACTTTGATTGAGGATTCGTAGCTCTTAGAGCTGATGACATGGAAAGATTTATAAACTAGATTGTGCTAGATTTGGGACTTTTTGGGTACCCATTTCCAGGAATTTCTAGGTTTGACCGAAGGTGTAGCAGTGTGAGGTGTAGGTATCTGCCCTGAGCTGTTTGCCAAGAGTACTTGTGAGTGTTGATTTGAGCTAGTGACTGGAGGTGAAGTTATTTGGGCTTGTAAGCAGGCCTTGGGCACCCATATCCATCTAGCATTAGGGATTGCCTTCATTGACCGCTTAGGGACCCAAATAGAAATGGTATGTCTAGATTGTTGCCTAGGGAACTCCTTCGTTTTAGTCCTTGACAGTGTGGCTTGCTTGATGCTCTTTTGAGAACCTGCCTCTAGGGCCGTGGTTTTTTCCTTCTTGCGTATCCAGATCTGCTTCATGCCACTAGGTACCCCGTATTGCATAGGTTGGTGCCCCTGCTTCTTGATCATCGATCTCCTTAGTGTTGTGTGATGCTTAGCCTGCCTTTTTAGAATCTTCTTTGGAACAACTGGGAACTCCTCATTGACTTCTGCTCCTTCGGTAAGAGTGAAAATCCTCTACACCATAGAACAACATTGTTATCTTCATGTGGGTTCCTGGACGGACCAGGAGTTGGTGCATGTTCTAATGGTTTGACAACTTGATTTTCTAATTCAATCGTAAGGCAGCTTTGGCCTGCCCAAACCTGAAGAAGTCCACTTCTTAGGTTGAGGTTGATTGCGTGATCATAGATCCGGTCTTAGCCTAAGACAAGAGGTTCGGTAAGATCCTCGTCTTCACACACTAGCACTTTTGTTGGCATTAGGACCTCTTGAATGTAGAGGGGAAGTTCCACCTCTCCCATGCAAGGGGTTTCAACTCCTCCTAATCCTATCAGATATGCTTCTAAGGGTTTTACCTCCAATTGCAATTGCTGGCAGTAAGAAAGCCGAACTGCACTAGTGGCTACTCTTGAATCAATTAAAGCTCTCACGGTCCTTGCACTCTCTCCTTGTCCTACTTCTAGGGTCACAAAAGGTCGTCGATCAACTATCTTATGAGACGGTTCACCAGAAGCTTCGCACATGGCTATGTGATAACCTAGAGCTTCATGAGCATCAGCCATGGGTTGATCTCTACCTTGCCTTCTCAATTTCATTCGTCGAATGCATTCTAAAGCTTCAGCCTGTGCTTCTTCTCGCATTCGCTTTTCCTCTTCTTTACGTTTCTTTGCAGTATTAAGTCGATTGAGCATTTCTTCAGTTAGGGGTTCTTGATATAGCTTGACTCTACATCTGCTTATGTAACTTGGTAGTACGTCACCTTCTAGAGTGGCTAGTTGTACTGCTCCACTTGTGGAGATCCGATTGATAATCATTGGTCCATAGCCTCTTTTCTCTAATTTTTGTGCATGTTGCTTCAATGTGTAGACTAGGACTAGGTCTCCTGCTTTCAAGCCTTTATCCTTCACATGTGTATCAAAATATGCCTTTTGCCTCTTCTTGGCTGCATAGATTCCTGCTGCAACCCTCAATCGTGTCTCACCTAAACGTTCAAGATCAAAGATTCTAGAGGAGAGTTCATGGCTTGTCCAGTCATGCTCTTGTGCTACTTTTAATGTAGGTATCAAAAAGCCAATGGTAGCACCAAATTCTGGCCAAACACCATCTGAAAGGGTGTGGCTTGGAGTACCATTTTATAGGCAACCCGGTATGCCCAAACAGCGTGGTGTAGCTGTTTTTGTCCCAATCAGAGCGTTTGTTATTCACCACTTTAGTCACCACATTGCATAAGATCTTATTTGTGCTCTCAGCCTGGCCATTAGCTTGTGGATGATAGGGGGCAGACTTCTTATGTATCACCAAGAATTCTTGGAGAAGGTTTTCTATGACTTCATTCAAGAAGTGTGTGCCTCTATCACTCACTAATTCTATTGGCAATCCGTATCTAGTGAACACATTTTCAAATAGGAACTTTGTTGTTGTTTGAGCATCATTCTTCGTTGTGGCTTTCACTTCTACCCACTTGGTTAGATAGTCTGTGGCCACAATGATATACTCAGCATGTGAACCCTTAGCGGGGGGATTAATAGGACCCACAAAGTCTATTCCCCACTTAGAGAATGCATGCCCACCCATCATAGGCTTCAATGGCATCTCATCCTTGCGTATGGGATACTGAGTCCGCTGACAAACCTCACACCTCTTCACGTAGGTATGGGCATCCATGTGAAGGGTGGGCCACCAAAATCCTGCTAATAGTATTGCCTTGATCACCCGATCTGAACCAAAGTGTCGTCCTGCTACATCTTGGTGAGCAGTCTCTAATATCTTGAGGTATTCTCTCTCATGGACACACAGTCATAGGTAACCATCTTTACCACGTTTGTATAAATTATCACCAATGATTGTGTAATTTAAGGCTTTTTGTTCCAAACTCCTTTGTCTAGCCAAAGTCATATCCTGAGGGAATGTTTTCGTCCTCAAAAAGGCTACTAATGGTTCACTCCAATCTGGTACTAAAGATATTCAATAAAGAGTAGCATGTTCCACTGGTGGTTTAGTGCAACAGATTGGGCATTCTTTGCACATTCTATGGACATCAACTTCCATAGTTGGCCAATGCACTCCTAGTCTCCTCAGTGTCTATAGGGTTCGTTGTTTTGAGTAGTGTTGCTCTAATGCACCTACATGTGCTAATTGCAACCATTTAGCGTACTCGTCCTCTTCCACGCAACAGGATAATACTCCTTGCTCCGTATGTTTGTACATACTTCCTGCCAAGATATGATACTTTTGAGCTTTTACCATCTCTCTATCTTCTGTATGTATTACCGGCTGATTAGGACCGTATGTCAATACTGGCACTAATGGCTTAGCCCACTGAGGTACAACTTCCAAATTAAACAAGTAAGCATCAGGTAAGTCATCTGACACTCCTTGTGGGGCCTCTCCTGATGTGAACCTTGAGAGATGATCTGCTCTCAGGTGGGTCTTGCCTTTCCTCACCACAACCTCAAAGTCGTATTCCATTAGTAAGAGGAACCATCTTACCAATCTGCCTGTATTGCATGGCTTGTTTACCAAGTGCAATAGAGCTTGATGATCAGTAAAAAATTTAAACTTATTTGCAGGCAAATAGTGTCTAAGCTTTTTAACTACATATACCATGCCTAACCCTTCTCGTTCAGTGGTGGTATAATTTTGTTCAGCTGCATTCAACTGTCTATTGGCATAGGCAATTGGAAGATCCATGTTACCTTCACTTGTAGGTTGTGCTAGCACGCATCCAATAGCATAATTGGATGCATCCACATGGACATGGAATGGCTTGTTCCAATCTGGTGTGGTCAAGATTGGTGTTGAACATAATCTTCGTTTGAGCTCCTTGAAAGAGTTCTCACATTCATCAGTCCACTCAAAGCTAGTTAGAAGAGCATACAGAGGCTTTGCAATGACGGCATACATGTGAATGAACCGGTGGTAGTAACCACAATGCCCCATGAAGGCCTGTACCTCCTTGACATTCCTTGGCCTAGGCAGTTCTGCAATGGCTCTCACTTTCTCCTCATCCGTGGATATGCCATTTTTTGACACTATGTGTCCTAGAATTTTGCCTTGCCTGACCATGAAAACGCACTTTTCTGGGTTCAGGCAGACTTGATATTCTCTACACTTGTCGAAGATTTCTCGGAGTTCAGGTATATGGGTCTGTCTAATGTTGGAATGAGCACAAAGATCATCCACATAGACTTCCAAATTTTTCCTCAAGAACTCTTTAAACACGTGGCACATCAGCCTCTGGAATGTTGCAGGTGCATTGGTAAGCCCGAATGGCATTACCCGAAAGGCAAATATGCCCCACGCTGTGGCAAAAGTTGTCTTATGCTGACCTTCTGGTGCAATAGCTACTTGATTGTAGCCAGAGAACCCATCTAAGAAGCTATACACTTCCTTGCATGCTACCCTTTCTAATAGATGCTCAGTGATAGGAAGCGGATAACTATCCCTGATAGTGGCTGCGTTAACCTTCTTCAAGTTAATGCATACACGTAATTTTCCATTCTTTTTGGGCACCACTACAATGGGGGATACCCATTCAGTGTGCTCAATTTCATAGATAAATCCAGCTTCAACCAAGCGATCTATCTCCTCTTTGATCTTGGCAGCATAGTTGTCATTGTATGTGTATGGCTTTTGTTTAGAGGGTCTCGCATCTGTGGTCATGGGAATCGTGTTTGAGCATATGTCTGGGTCGACCCCTTTCAAGTCCTTATAACTCCAAGCGAATACATCTCTGTATTCTCTTAGCAGGACTATCAACTCTTGCTTTTCTTCTCCCGTCAGGTCATGCCCTATGTAGGTGTAGCTTTCTTCTCCCTCTTCTATGGCTACAACTATTTTCTTGGTAGTTTCCTTGCTATCATAGGCCTCTCCTGATTGTGCCTCGCGTTTAGCCATTCTTATCACGACTCTGCTATCGTCTATCTCATATTTTTTAAAGTTTTCAGGGACCTCAAACAAGGATTCTTCTTCCTCCGGAGTGACTTCCTTCTTCTTCCTCTTCTTGCCTTCAGTTTTGGTGGTCACTTGGGTGGTTAATCTCACATCATTAATGAGCTCTTCATGTCTCTGAGGGTAAACTTCTACCTCATAGAAGTATTCTTCCTCTGATGCAAATGGGGAGTCCATGATGATTGACTCTAAATCGGAGTCACTTGCATCCTCGAATGCATCACTGCTAGGTTCGCATTCTTCTAAAACCGAATCTCCCATGATTGGCTCTATCGAAAAGACCGAAATGTCATAGCCATCCTCGTCACAGTGGGGTGTCCATTGTTCTTCATTGATGGCTACATCCATGGTTGCTAAAATTTGAGCCCAGCCGTGAGGCTCAAATTCTTCGTCAGGAAAAACTACAGGTGCATAGGCTGGGTCTTGAATTGATCTATGGGTTTCTTTTGCACCTACCTCTCTGGTTTTCTCTCTCTTCTCTTCTTCTACTGCTACCTTACACATCCATAAGTGAGTGTCTTCATGCATCCATGAGGATCCTGATCCTATGGAATGCACTGACTCAGTATCATCTTTGGCTCTATGGATGGGATTCCATTGGATGGGGGGTACATCTCTATGAGAGTAATCCTTGAGATTGACTTTGGTTGTAACACCTAAGTGTTGCAAGTACAAAGAATTGGTTCCCCAATCCTGTACCACTTGCAACTGCCGCATAAATGGTCTCCCCAAAATCATCTCATAGGCCTGGTTTTTGCTAAAGTCACATATAGCAAATGTATGCTCAAACTCTACACCACATGTAGTGAGAGTTATTCCTTCTAGCAATCCCAAAGGTCTCTCAATATGACCATCGGCCATTTGCAATTCTCGTCGGCCTGAGTGCTGGCTTGCCCCAACGCTTCCATAGGGAAGTGGTAGCAATTGCAACTCCTGCACCTGAGTCCAAAATTGCTTTGGTTGTGTATTCCTGATGGGTAACTGGGAGATAGGTATTTCCTTCTTCTCCTTCACTCATATCTCCTATCTTATCCAATGGTATTTCTGGCACTGTTCTATGTGATCCTACCTGGGAACGCGATTTCGCTATGTCTGGCACTTGTTTGGCTACATGTTTCCACACTTCTGGCTTAACTTTGAGTAGCTCTTCTAAAGTGAGGTTGCACTGCACTTTAGTGTTCTTTACCACCTCAGTATTCCTAGGTATGATCGAATCTTCGTTTCTTATCATGACCGTGGGTGCTCTGATGCAAGTTGACTTGGTTTCCCATGGGCCTGTGAAATGGGGTAGTTCCTGTAAGGAATTAGACTCGAAGTCTAATCTCTCTTGAGATTAGGCACTCTCCTGCTCTTCATAAATAGAAGGGATGTCTTGTGGGAATTGATCATGTGCATCATCCACAAGTTCAATGGGAGGAGGGGCTTCACTTTCCTTTGCCCATTTCTCTTCTTGAATCTCTCTCAGGAACTCTGGTGAATACCTATTCATAGAAGATAAGGTGTCTGGTTCAGTGGAGTTAGGCACATAAGCTTCCTGGGGAGGAATGCTTATTCTATCTCTTGCACTCTCCTTAATCTGGGAGGTGACTCCTTTCCCAGACTTTGTAAGTAACCTCTCCAATCTATCTAATAGACCATCGAAATGCAAGGGTGTTTTTGTGGAGCTAGAGCCATTGGACAAGCGACTGGCTTCAAACATGGCTTGCGCCCATTTGATCATCTTAGCACAAAGCTTTGTTCGCTCTATCTCTAGATCGGCTCTAGGGTAACATTTCTCATGATCTGTCACATTTGGCCCTTCCTGGATTCTGGCCTGATATGCTTTAAGCATCATGTCTAGATCCTCAGGAGTGGGATCGGCTAGGACTGATCCTACTCTGGGTGGTGGGTGGGCTACGTGCGGTGGATTAGAAAATTGGGGAATGGCAGGTGATGGATTGGAGGGCGATGGAAAGGGGTGTGGTGGTGTAGTGTGAGAGTGGTTTTGAGATGCAAGTTCACTTATCTTTGCTTTGGTTTCTCTCAAGCTTTCTTCAAGTTCGCTCATTTTCTGTGACCATTGTCTTTTCATTCCCTCCCAGCTATCTCTCCAAGCTCTTGTCCTCTTCTTGGTTAGGCTCTCTGTCTCACTAACCTCAGAACTCTTTTCCTGTCCTACTCCTTGGGTTTGCTGCAAGGCTTGAGCTCTAGTGACCACATGCACGAGGGCTGTGGACGTTATACTTCCCGTAGAGTCTACCACTAACCCAATGACGTTGATAGGAGTGATTTTTGGTAGGTTATTGGGGTTCTTCGGGCAATCTCGTAAGAGATGCTCTTTCCCACAATCTTGACAAAAGCCATGAATTGTCACTGGTTGGGGTTGTGTAGGGGCAGGCAGTGGACAATCACGTATAAGGTGATCTCTCTGACATCTGAAGCATGGTCCTCTAGGAAATGGGGGTGGCACTTGCCTAGGTTGAAGTCTAGAGTTGGGGTTTGTGTACATGACATTAGCATACTCAGGTTCCCCACTATTTTCACTTGGGTCCTCATAATAGTATGGCTCGTTATGCTCGGGTGACTGCATGTAGTAAGCATGTGGGCTGTCAATATGTGTGGAGTCAAAACTATGGTCACTTGGATCATTGTCTGATAGCAATGGTGTGACTGGGACTATGGCTCTGTTCAGATTTTCTTCAGCAGATGCATATTTTAATGGGATTACATTGGTTGGAGCAGGGGGTTGCTGGGCAAGGACTGGTTGAGGTCTCTGTTGCCCTTGATAAGGTGGTTGATAAGGTTGCTGTGGTCTTCCGTATTGCTGTGGTGGGTACTGATTCTGGTATCTACCTTGTTGTGGATATGGCTGAGGGTAATTTTGCCTGACAGTTTGTTTGTTATAAGGGCAGTCTTGTGCGGTGTGGTTGGTGTACCTTCGCTCTATTGTGCAGTACTGGCTACTAGGATTCACTCCTCCAGTCCCTTGAGGACCATGTTACTGATGTGGAGGAGACCATTTCATTAGGCAATGCACTTTGCCCTATCAACCACCTCACAAGGTTTGGGAAGGATATTGTAACGATTGCGAAAAAGAACATTTGTTCAAGGATGGACCAAAAAACCCTAACAAAATGAACCACACCACCCAAGTGAACGTAGTAGAGGTGGTAGAGCCTTCAAGAAGTGACCAAGAATATACAGTACCCTTGAAGGCAATTATGAGAGCAAGAGCCAAAGAAGGACTAGAAGAGTTAAATTCCACTAGACACGAAACCAACAATCCAGAAACTCCATTACCTCAAGCAGTGTCAGATTCATAAGAATCTGAAGAAAACTCAAAGGAAAAACGGACTCAAAGATGGAAAGCTCAATGAGAGAAGCTAAGAAACAAGTGGATTCAATAAAGAGAGGAAAAGAAGAGCAAAGAGGAGTCACAACACATTACAACTCCTACACCTAAAAAGGATTTTAGTGTTGGGGAAAAGGAGCAAGGTAAACTACAAGCAAGATTAGTTCTAGCTTATCCCATGCCAAAAGACCTAGCCATGTGGATAAACACCTATCAATCTAGGATTAAAAACGGACCTAGTGTGGAACAACATGAACTGAGTTACCCTAGAGGGGATTTGGAAAGAGAAAGGTTAGCAATCTACAAGAAATTGATAGAATTAGCTCAAAACACCTTGGAAAAACCTATACAAGACCTTCCAAAAACAAGGATACCTGAGAGAGGATTTCAAGAAAGATTGAAAGTTCATATCCCTCAAGAAGAAGGAAGGAAGAATGTAGAGAAAGCAAAAAGCATAGCCACCAAAAATCCTCAACAAAGTTTGATAATTCCCAAAGTAGAAGCTAACGGGCCGGAGGATTTATGGGCTAAAGTCCAAGAAGAGAGATGGAGAAAAACCGAAGGTATTAACCTGCCCTTCGAAGAGTTGGATGCAGACAAAAACCCAGGAATGATAAATCATGAAATGAATCATGAGGAAGGTGAGGAGGGAATGGAAAGCATGGACACACTACTGAACTATATGGGAGAATATGAATGGAATTTTGAACTTTATCATGCCCCAATAGTAAGAACGAAAGAGAAAGGATTTTCTAGCAAGACATCAGGTATAGCACAAAAATTGAACGAGACTAAGGTGCAGTGTTCAATAACCTTAGACGAATTACTAAAAATTAAACCACAGGTATGCGGAAAATTAGCTAAGAACTTCATGCAGAAAGAAGTAAAAGCAAGTAACAAGGAGTTCAATGAAGATACACATACGATTCAAATTCCTATAGATAAAGTGGGAGACTTTAGTGAAGGGGATGAAGGTAATACATGTCTACCCATCACTTTTCGAGGTTACACCACAAAGGCAATCCTAGACATGGGAGCAAGAGTAGGAATAACTATGAAAGAGATATGGGAGAAGTGGGGAAAACCAGCATTACGACCCACAAGAATGAAATTACAGTTATCTAATGGCCACACCAAAAAAACCCCAGGATTTCTAGAGAATGTTGTGCTTACAACATGCAGAGTAGATTTTGAACACACACTAGCCATTTGTCAATTTGAGAGAGCTAGTAATTATGAAATGATCTTGGGAAGACCCTTTATGAGACAACTAAGGGTAGTGCAAGAGTGGGGTAGAGATGCGGTATATTTGCAACATAGGGGCACAACTACAAGAATAAACATCCATACATACGCATATCATGATGTCCCACCTCTACAATGGAACTCGATACACAAAGAAGAGGATGACCTATCAGTCCATAGTGTGGGATCGGAAGACCAATCCTGGATGCATGAGGATACCCAACTATAGATGTGTAAGGCAACTAAGAGGGAGGACGAGAGGAGGCTAACATGGCAACAAGGTTGTGGGTCTCTAGGCCTGTAGAAGATCCATCATATATGCCACAAGTATTTTTGGATGAAGAGTTCGAACCCCATGGATGGATGGAAATATTGGACATGTTAGATGTGTGCGTCAATGAGGAATTCTTGACCCTAAACGAGTGCATAGATAAAAAGGGATATGACATAAGTCTATAGATGGTGGTGCTACAAGAGGCAGAGGAGGAGAGTGGATAGAAAAGGATTGTACAGAAGATTATGAAAGCATAGAAATGGAACCTGAAACTCGGAGAAGAAGGAATTCAGATAGAAAAAGGACACAAAGAAACGAAGACGGGAAACAATTCTTTCCAAGAACAAAAAGAAAGTCTAGAAGATGTCCATTTAGAAGGAATCAACAGAGAAGAGAATCCACCACAAGAGCAATTTGAGGTCCCTGAACATTTTAAAAAGTACGAGGTGGAGGAAAGAAAGATTGCTATCCAAATGCCTAAACAACAAGCACAAGAAGGAGTAGCATACAATAATAAAAAACAGATAAAGAAAATTACGGTAACCATAGAAGGAGAGGAGGAAAGATGTACTTACATAGGGAAAGATGTGTCAAAAGCAAAGAACGAGAACTCATCAAGTTGATTGGAGACTATAGGGACGTATTTGCTTGGACATACAAGGACTTAAAGGGAGTGAACACCTCTATTTGTTCCCATCTTATTCCCATGACTCGATGCAAAACCATCGAAACAATGACCATACACATATAATGACGTGTACTCAGCCAAAATCAAGGAAGAAATGGAAAAATTATTGGCAGTAGGATTTATTTATGAGATGGAACACATCGAATGGGTATGGCACTTGGTAGTAGTGCCAAAGAAAAATGGGAAGCTTAGGGTGTGCATTAACCTCAAAAAGGTTAATGGATCCACCATTCGAGACAGCTACCCCTTACCCATTACAGATCACCTCTTGGACAGGGTGGTAGGCAAGGAAGTTTATAGCTTCCTCGGTGGATTCTCAGGCAATAACCAAGTTGCAATTGCCCTAGAGAATCAACACAAAACTGCATTTGCCACTGAATGGGGAGTGTATGCTTTTAGGGTTATACCTTTCGAATTGACTAATGCACTAGCTACCTTTTAGAGAATTTAAAGAATTTCTCAGAAAGAGTATGGAAGTGTACATAGATGATTTGTGTCATGTATTTAAAGAATTTCTCAGAAAGAGTATGGAAGTGTACGTAGATTATTTGTGCACATATTCTAAACATCGAGTGGACCACATACCAGAGTTGAGAAAACTTTTTGAGAAGTGTAGACAATATAGAGTCTATTTAAACCCAGAAAAGTGCGTCTTCATGGTAAGACAAGGAAAAATCTTGGGTCATATAGTGTCTAAGAATGGAATATCTACCGATGAAGACAAGATCAAAGTTATACTAGAACTACCCCAACCAAAAAATGCAAAGGAAGTACAAGCATTTATGGGACACTCAGTTCAATTGGACCGAAGATTGTGAGAAAGCATTCAATGAGTTGAAAAGTAGACTAAGTTCAATGCCGATTCTAAAGATACCAAATTGGAAGAAACCATTTCATATCCATGTAGATGCTTCCAAATTTGCCATAGGATGTATCTTAGCACAGCGAGCAGATGAAGGAAAACTTGATCATCCTATAGCTTAGGCTAGCAGGAAACTCAATCAAGCAGAACGTAATTACACTACCACTAAACGAGAAGGGTTAGGAATGGTATATGCAGTAAAACGATTTTGGCATTATTTATTAGCAAACAAGTTCAAATCCTTTGTTGATCATCATGCCTTATTATACCTAGTCAATAAACCCTATAATATGGGAAGACTAGTGCGATGGTTCCTTGTATTAATGGAATTTGATTTTGAAGTGGTGGTTGAAAAAGGAAACACTCATGTCAGAGATGATCATCTTTCTTGAATGAAACATGGAGAACCTCCAACTGGAGTGGCGGATGACTTGCCTGACACTTATCTTTTCAACTTAGAAATTTATCCAAAGTGGGCAGAAAAATTGATACCTATACTCACCCATGGACCTAGTCATCGAATTAATTCAAGTACAGCCCAAGACTTATGGAAGACCCAGAATCTTCACATTATAGCGGGAAGCCTATATCACCAAGATTCTAAAGGACTTCTCTTGAGGTGTGTGGACGAGGAAGAACAAGAAAATGGGTTGAAGCATGCACATATAAACCCATGGAAGAAGCATAGAAGTATCAGTGGTATAGTGCAAGAACTAGAAAGAGTAGGAGTATATTGGCCATGTATGCAGAAGGATGTTCACAGGCATGTAGCAAGTTGTCTCAAGTGTCAAGAAGAAAGACATGAGGAGAACTCAACACTATGCTATTCCACAATAGCACCTAGATGGAGTTTGTCTTTAGTGAAGTCTTTAACGACATGTGAATACTCGAAAGGAGCAAGCCTCGCAAGAAAACCAGCTCTCGAGGAGCAGAGTAAAGATTATACCCTCATAGGGCAACAACTATTTAGATGTAGTCAAGACAACCAATTACGATTGTGTATACATGAAGATGAGTATATCCATGCGCTAGAGATGGCCCACACTAGGGTAGCTAGAGGTCATTTTTTGGCTGATAAAATTGCAAAAATGATTCTCTTTGCTGGATTATGGTGGCCAACTTTATACCAGGATGCTACTAATTATGTTCAAAGATGCGATGTATGTCAAAGAACTAAATATACGATACGAAGAGATGAGATGCCATTACGACCTATGATCAGCGCTAGAGCTTTCACTAAATGGGGTATAGATTGCCTTGGACCAATTAGTCCCCCAACTAAAGGGTCTCATGCTGAGTACATAATCGTAGCTATGGATTACTTAACCAAATGGGTGGAAGCAAAGGCCACTAGGAAGAATGATGCAAGAACCACCACCCAGTTCCTCTTTGAGAATATCTTCACAAGGTTTGGACTACCCATTGAAATTGTGAGTGATCAGGGCACACACTTCATTAACAACATGATAGAGACTTTGATGAATGAATTCTTAGTAATTCATAAGAAATCAGTCCCTTATCATCCACAAGGCAATGGACAGGCCGAAAGTTCCAATAAAGTGCTTTGTACCATTTTAACTAAGATAGTAAATAATAAATTATCAAATTGGGATAAGCAATTGCATCATGCCATTTGGGCCTTCTGAGTTACGTATATAACTGCTATAGGCACAACACCTTTCAATCTCGTGTATGGAAAAAATGCAATCTTACCAATTGATTTTTTGATTCCTACTCTTCGAGTAGCTAAAACATATGAGTGGATTGGACATGAATTATCCCAACAATTGGATCATATTGAAAGATTGCATGAAACTAGAATACTAGCAGTAGCAGGTATTTATGTTGTTGATATATTTAGGTAGTGATGTGTGTGAACACTCTAGGACCACTGGGGCACTTTTTTCCCTCTTTAGGAGGTTTTTTTTTCCTGGCTTGTATATATGCCTATTGCCCTAATGGGTTACTTATCTTTGTACATTCTCTAGTAATACATTCAGTATTGTGTGTTGTGCTCCAAACTTCTTCTTCTTCTTCCTTGTGTTCCTCACGTGCTTCCGTAGACATCTAACTCCAACAATTGGTATTAGAGCAGGTCACTGCTTGATCTAGGGTGTCGTCTACACCTCTTCGGTTGCAGTCTCAGATTCACATGAAATTTGGTATGTATACTCAAGGTGTTTCAGAGATAAAAAAATCTTCGCTCTATGGTGCCAAAATCACGATTTGAGCTCGTTTCAGCCTCCGAATGCACTATCATAGCGCTTGTGCAGGCTATTTCATCTTTTTGTGCCAAAGGTATATACTAGTTTTGGTTCGCCAGTATAAGCGTCTCAAAATTTGCTACAGGTCTAGCAGAATTTGTCTGGGCAATTCTGTTCAACTTTTTGAGATACAGTCAATTTTCTGCATCAAGGTATTTTAGTCACCGGCCATGGCTGAAAGTAGTGATGTATTCCGTATGTTGGCTATTGAGGATAAGTTGGATGGTACAAACTACCCGTTATGGGCTTATATGATGCGACATGTATTGGTTGCAAAAGGACTGTGGAACATTGTGCAGGGTGTTGAAAAACATCCTATCGCACCTACAACTGTTACAAGTATAGGTACTGAAGGTGATGCAAAAGGTGTTGAAGATGATGATATTCTGCATATTCCTATTCGTGTTGCGGTTTTTGCTGCACCTAGTGTAGAGCAAATTCATTAGGATGGCAGAGATGCCCAGGCACATGCGTTGATAGCTTTGTCTATCAAACGTGCCATTATTCCTCACATTCGCACTTGCAGAATAGCTAAGGATGTTTGGGATACACTTACCACATTGTAGCAAGCTAGGAATGAGGCTTGTGTTGCTTACCTTCAAGAACAATTGGAGCCTGAGCACATGAATGAAGGTGATTCTATGGACAGTTTTCTAACAAAGATCAAAGACTTGAAGGAACAATTGATTTCTGCTAATGAGGTTGTACCAGATACTCACTTGTGCAGACCATTCTGAATGGTCTTCATGATTCAAATCAGAGTTTTGCTTCTACTCTTTGGTTGATGATGAAAGGCAATCTAAATGCCTTGTCATTTGAGGAGTTAGTCTCTGTTCTATTGCATGAAGATCAGTCTAGGTAGAACAGGTCCATTATGCGTGTTGCAAATCAAGCTTTCTTGGCTTGTCAGAAGGGCAAAGAAAAATGGAGCTCTTCAACTAGTAAACAGAAATCTGCAAATGCTGCACATTCGAAGAAGGAAGACAAAGACGAGAAGAAATCAAAAAAGCAGAAATTGTTTTGCAAGTACTGTAAAGGGAATGATCATATCATAAAGAAGTGTCCAAAATTGGCTACAAAAGAGGCAAAGAAAAAGAAGGTTGGAATGGTTGCTACAGAGGCTTCTACATTGAAAATAGAGTCTGCTAATCTTGTGTAGGAAGAAGAATGGGTGTTTACTACTGTTTGCAATTTTGACCCATCTTCTCATGAGTAGTGCATGTCTAGAGTAGACTCAGATGTTTGTTACTTTGACACTGGGGCAACCAAACACATTACCTCGCAGCACAGTTTCTTCTCTTCACTCGAGATTGCCCCTACAGGGAATATTGTTACATGCCAAAAACTCCTCTTATCCTGTTACGGGAGTTGGTAAGATCATTTTGACTACTACTGATGGTAGTTCTTTCACTTGTCAGATGCTTTGCTTGTGCCAGAGATCAAGAAAAATCTGTTATCAGTTTCTACATTAGCCAAGATTGGCTTTGTTGTGAAATTTGTTGATGACGGGTGTATAGTTCATGATCTGTCAAATGTCGATGTCATTATTGCTTTTGGCATTTTATGTTGTGGGCTGTATAAGCTCATAGACTATGAAAGATCTGTAAATGATTCAGCATGTGTAGTACATGATTCTCAGGCTATGTCACATGCAAAGCTTTGGCATGCACACTTTGGTCATCTGAATTTTGCTAGTTTGCTACACCTGCAGAAATCTGAAAAGGTGTCCTCTTTGCCCAAACTTGAGGCACCCGGAAAACATGTTTGTGAAGGCTGTATTTTGGGCAAAATGCAGCATTCCTCCTTTCCAAAAGATGGTTCAGTTCGGGCTAGTCAGAAATTACAGCTTGTACATAGTGATGTCTGTTATCCTATGTAGACACCTTCTTTTGGAAATTATCTTTACTTCGTGACTTTTAGTGATGATTTCTCCAAGCATGCATGGGTATATCCATTGAAGGAAAAGTCCAAAGTGTTCATGTGCTTCAAACAGTTTTTGGTTTTTGCTGAACATTTGTCAACATGTAAAATGGGCACCCTCCGTTCTGATCGAGGGGGGAATATATTTCTTCTAATTTTAATGCATTTCTGGTTGAACATGGGATAAAACACCAGTGTACAGTGCCATATACACCTCAAGAGAATGGAGTTGCTAAACGAAAGAACATGTCACTCATGGAGATGGTGAGGTGTATGGTCAAGAGTCAGGCTTTACCACATAGTTTCTTGCTTGAGGTTGTCATGTGTGTAGCATATGTACTTAACAGGTGACCCACTAAAGCACTCCAGTCTATCACTCCATATGAGGCTTGGCATGATCGCAAGCCATTTGTTGCTCATCTGTGAGTTTTTGGTTGTTTGGAATATGCATTAGCGGCTAAACAACATTGCAAAAAATTGGTTGATAAAGCAGTAAAATGTATTTTTGTTGGGTACAGTTCTGAAAGTAAAGTCTAGCATCTATATCATCCACAGACTAAACACATTCTGGTTTGTCGTGATATTGTTTTTGTGGAAGATGCTATTCAGCCATTGCTTTCATGTACTAAGGAGACATTTTTTAGCTCTAAAGACATGTATGATACTTTGTTGCCTCTCTTTACAGGTGGACAGTCTAGTGCTAGTCCTAATGAGGCAACTTCTCAACCTTTGCAGGTTTCATGTGATGATGTAGATCATTCCTTTCTGATGCAGATTTACATGATGCACTTGTTGATGAGAGAGCTGATATAGAGCAGGCAAAAAGTATGACAAACTGGTTGGTGCAAACTTTGCGTGATAGCAAATTAGATGCACCTCTGTCATATTGTACCCGTTCAGGCTCTCATAGTGCCTCTTTTGCATCAGATTGCTATGCCATGGTTGCATCTAGTCTCCATGATGAGAATGAACATGTTTCATTTGATGAAGCACAAAATTCAGAAAATTGGATGGTTGTTATGCAATCTGAATATGATCCTATAATGAAGAATGGTACTTGGTCTTTATCTGACTTGCCTCCTGGCAAGAAGGCCATTGGGACTAAGTGGGTATACAAGCTGAAGCGTAAGATTGATGGTACAGTTGACATGTATAAGGTTAGGCTTGTTGCAAAAGGTTATGCATAGGAAAGAGGCATTTATTTTTATGAGACCTTTGCACCTACTTGCCGAATGACTATTGTTTGTAGCATCTGTGCACTTGCAACTCATCATGGTTGGAATGTACATCAGTTGGATATCAAAACAGCATTTCTGAATGATGACTTGCATGAAGAAGTGTATGTTTTTCAGGCTCGTGGCTTTGTGTAGAAAGGGCATGAAAACCAGGTGTGCAGGTTAAAGAAGGCATTATATGGTTTAAAGCAAGCACCACGTGCTTCATATGAGAAGATACATGCGTATCTGATTGCACATGGTTTTGAGAGCAGTCCAACTCAAATTACCTTATATGTTAAGCGTGCTAATGATGTGCTTCTGATCATTGTTATCTATGTTGATGACATGCTGCTCACTAGTCCTATTGAGAAGCATATTGCTAGTTTTAAGGCTGATTTGCAAGCCTCATTTGAGATGTCTGATTTGGGGCATTTGCATCACTATTTGGGCATTCAGTTTATGCAAGTTGATGGTGGGATGGCTTTGTGTCAAACAAAATATATTGACACATTATTGCAGCATTTTTGCCTTGAAGGTTGTAAGACTATTGTCACTCCTATGGAGACAGGTTTACGATTGAGTCTTCATGATGCTAGAGATGCATTTGATGTTGTCCTCTATCATTACGCATTGCCCAAGTGTCAAGCATTGGTAGGTGGTTAAGTGCATCTTTCGCTACTTGGGTAGTTTTATCCCAAGGTGGGATCCCTACCGCCAAATTTGCATGCTTTTTCTGACTTAGACTGGGTTGGTTGCTATGATACTCCTGTGTCCACTAGTGGCTTTTGCTTCATGCTTGGTAGCTCATGTATATCCTGGTTGATCAAGAAGCAGCCTACTATGGCCGCTTGTTGTTGTGAGGCTGAGTATAGGGCAGCTTTCATAGCGACTATTCACTGTGTGTGGCTCAGATTCCTTATGGCTGATTTGGGTGTTCCTTAGTCTTCTGCCACCACCATCTTCACTGACAGTTAGAGTGCATTGGCAGTTGCGAGGAACTCGGTGCTCCATGCTCGTACTAAGCACATTGAGGTGCATTATCATTATGTCAGGGAGAGGTTCTGTACTGGGGAGAGCAGCTTGGCATATGTGCCCACGCAGGGGAACATTGCAGACCTTTTCACGAAGGCTCTACCTAGGGAGAAGTTTGAAGCTTTGCACAAAGCTTTGGGCTTACTTCCTATTGTGGAGTGATTTCCACATAGCTTGGCACTTCCTTATACATGAATGACAGCTACTTGTTCACCGCATCACTCGTAGGGGGGATTTGTTGATATATTTAGGTAGTGATGTGTGTGAACACTCTAGGACCATCGAGGCACTTTTTTCCCTCTTTAGGAGGTTTTTTTCCCCTGGCTTGTATAAACGCCTATTACCCTAATGAGCTACTTATCTTTGTACATTCTCTAGTAATACATTCAGTATTGTGTGTTGTGATCCAAGCTTCTTCTTCTTCCTTGTGTTGTTCGCGTGCTTCCGCAGACATCTAACTCCAACATATGTGGCCAAGAGGTGACAAAAGGCCTACTATGATGCCCACATCAAAGATAAGCGACTTAAAGAGGGAGACTTAGTCTTGGTGTACACCTTGAAACAACGCAATAAGAAATTGCAAAAGAGAGGACATGGATCGCTGATAATTAATCGTATCTCTACAAGTGGAGCTGTGAACCTAGCCACTTTGGATGGAGAAGTCTTGCCAAACTACATAAGTGGTTGTCGCGTGAAGAAATACTCAGAACCATAAATGGACGAGATGATGAGTAGATTACTTAAAGCTAGATATCAAAAGGAAGAAAAAGAGAGAATAAGGGAAGAAGCAAGGCTCGAAGCATTGGAACGCATAAAAAAGCGAAAAGAATGGATGAGAGAAAGGGATGAGAGATACAGGCAAGAAGAGGAGCCTATTCCAATGGCCAACTATAGGACAACATGACCTATGACCATAAGACCACAAGTCAGACAAACCTATCTCAATTTGGGAGTGGGAATGGAGGAATACCACCTGGTGGATGCATTGATTGATGCCGGAGCAGCATTAAGTAGCATACAATTATCTTTAGCCAAACGATTTAGTGTGTCACTTAATTCAACTAAGACCTACATGTTTGGCATAGGAGGAAACACCATCGAATGCATAGGGGAGGTCAGCCTATCTCTACACCTGGGTAACAACTCAATGCATCAAAAGTTTTTAGTATGCCAAGATGATGATCTAATGGAAGAGTTGGTGTTAGGTCAAGATTGGATATATGAATTTGAAGTGACTATCCAGTTAGCCTTAGGATATATATCCGTGAAGATTGGACACAGAGAGGTCTTTAGTCTATTAGATGAAAAACCTCTAAAGATGGTTAGCATAAAACGTAATAGTGTTGAATGTGTGTCTGCATGTGAAGCTCCACCAGCCTTGAATCGTGATATCCTCTTGTCCACATATGCCTCAAATCTCGAAAACCCTTCTCTTCTTATCCATGACTCCCGACTTAGCCCTTCATCTTTACTCAACCAACCGGAGAGAACAAGTGAGGATCTCACTACGAATCGACTACAAGGAATCATACAACCAGACATGAAATTAACACCAATACAGACAACTGGGAAAATAAGGATGCGACAAATATGGGTGTGTAAAGATCAATTAGACATCTATCGGCCTCAATACAAGGAGACTCAAAAGGAATCCATTCAAAGAAAACACCAACTTGAATCTTTAGTCATAGATAGGTCCACAACCATAGTGCAAATCTGGATACAGAAAATATTGAAGGCAGCTCAACAATCGAAAAATCGAATATGGATACCCAAAACCACTATCAAGCTTACCAGAGAGCAAACAACCAAAGTCCAATGGAATCAATGGCAACACAAACGACTCTTCAAAAGATACACGACTCCAATGAAGCAGAAGCCACGAAAGAAACCAGAAGGAGTTTTTAATGCAAGTCAATAGGCATGGCAAGTGGAAGTGCAGCAGAACAGAATATCTTCAGGAAACATCAAAAGTTTCTAGAAGGACATTCAAAACATCAGAACTAAGAACATGTGGATACCAAAGTCTGAGATAGCTTCACTAATGATTCGAGCAGAACATCCCGCTTGCACTCATAATGAGTTCTATGCACCTAGAGTAAGAATACTAGGGCCACATTACAAGGCCATGCATGAGGCACCAAAGTATCATTGTACTAATAAGAGAGCACATTTCCCACCTAGGGAATAGGATCACCATGTACCGTAAATACTAAGCACCAATTGCTTCGGTCATATCCTTAATGTTTTCTGTTTTCATTGCAGCTTAAGAAAAAAAATGTAATCCAAGGCTAGGTATTATGTTCCTTACACACTTGTGAGTGGGGAAGTGACACACAGAGCAAACGATCAACACACCACTACAACTTACTTCATATTTGATACTAATCATTGAATACTTCCAAAATAGATGGCTTCATCAAGTTCTAAAGCTAGAAAGAATGCATCAAGTGATTTTGAAGCTACACATGAAGCGGAAGTATTCGAGTTTCCCTTAAAATCTACTGTTAAGGCAAGGGGACATTGGTTCAAAGGTGAGAACCCAGCAACAGAGCACTTGTTTCTTGTAACTATAAGGATCATGGATCGAGAACATCAATTCCCAGTGATGACCAAGGATTTTAGAATCTTGCATGAGATGCCCAACATAGGGAATGTATGGACTAAAGACAAATTGAGGCCTATTTAAGGCTCCCAATTTATAAACTGGACTTTCAACGATGCACACAAGTCATGAATACTTTACATCCGGCTCTTGATAAGCCATCGGTCCCTGAATTTGTGGTATTGGATCGCAATGGGGATATCAAACTATTCGATTCACACATGAGCTCATCAAAGCAGCATTCGGTTGGGCAATGGATGTCCTTACAGATCTCAAGGATGAATGCCATGAGGCAAAGAAAAGGGCTTTCTTTGACATCAATGGAATAGACATTGAAGAGGAAGTCAGATTGGTGCATCAACACTTTTGTTTTCCAACTATAAATAGATACACGGCTCCTCAAAAATTTGTAGTACAATTGTTATCACATGCTATCAAGAAAATTGGGAATCAGGTCAATATGACACCCTACATTCAAGAGCGAATCTTTGAAGCCAAAAAGCAGTGGGGCCGCAAAAAGTTTTTAAATGGAAGTTTAGCCCTAACACTGCTCATGTATCAAGCATTGAACACGAAGGAGTGTTTACGGCCTATGATCTCGACGGTTGAAATGGCAAGGTATGTGAAAGCGCCTATAGTACCAAAGAAGAGGAAGGGTGTAACCCTATTAGAGGAAGCTCTTACAAGCTCTAAACCGACTATGAAGGGTGCAAAACAAGCTCGTGTGGCTGAGGCATCAGAGACACCACAATCCAAACAAACACATGAGCTTGCTAAGGTGTCGATCGTTGCAACACCTGCTATTACCAGAAGAGACCTCTCTATAGCATTAGAAGCCACACATGTCCACATGAGAGGACAAATCAACCTTACAATACAGGGCCACCAATACGATCAAGCGGAAACACAAAGATCAACACAGGGAGAAATAATTGTATCTCACTAGGATAGATATAAAGAATTGGGACTTGAAGATTCTAGCTCGGAGAGTGCATCATCACATGATCATGACACACTTAATACAGATATACAAATTGATGAACACATGGGAGAAGACTAGGAGGAACTTGACCAATTCCAGCAATCAGCCGAAAAGGAAAAGGAACAAAAAACACAGTCTCAACCTTTGCATGAAGCATCGGCAGTGGAAGAACATATAATACAATTGAACGAGCAAACAAAATTGTCCCTCAAGGAAGCTTCACCGCCCAAACATAGAATGAATATTCATCCAAAAATGGAACTCGACACCATCGAAATGCAAGAAGAAGAAAGACCTATGTTATCAATACAAGTTGTGGCTGAACCTTCACCGTTGGATGTGGTAAAGGACTCTCATAAGGGGCCTTCTGAAGAACCAGCAATGGAAGACTCCACCAACCCCATTGAGGAAGGTGAACTATAGATTCAACTCCACATAAGGCAAACACATCAAGACACATTACATGTGGCACAAGGTAAATATGTACAAATAGGAGAAGAGCTAGCTATCTCGAGAACTTGGCTAAATGTCGATGTCAATCAACTAAAACCTGTTGTCAGAACCATGATAGAAACTGCCATGATAGCTCAAAGCATCTTGATGGATGAGGAAAAGGAAAAAATAGAACTATGTGAGGCGAGAAATCGATTTCAAAAACTAAGTGAAGAACTTTCTACCAACAATATTGCAATGCAAAAAGAACTTGTTCAGAAGACAACAACATTGTCAGAAAAGACAAACGATTGTCGTCGTGTACAGGAAGAGAATGCATTGCTAAAAGGCAATGTACAGGAATTAACCGCATCTGTATCGATACCCCAAGAAGAAGTGGCAAAAGTGCAAAAGAAGCATGCAATGTATGAAGCTGAGAAAATGAGGATGGTCAATTGCAATAAGCTCCTAGAAAACCATATGAAACTATATATGGACGAGGCTGATAACCTACATATGCAAAATAAAGAATTAATGAATTCCATTTTATTAAATCAACCATTGGAAAGCAATGTAGACACGAACATACCAAAATTATAAGCCAAATTGGCAGCATTAGAAGAACAATTGATCCAAGAGAAAAGCAAATAGGTAGAGATAGAGACCACCTATAAAGTGGAAGCTAAATCTTGGGAACTTAAACGGAATGAAGTTGTACACAAGTACATATGCAATGAAGATGGGGATCAGATAAAACATCTATGTGAAGAAAAGGCAAAAGTGGGAGAGGAGCTCAAGGTTAGTAAACAAGCAAATGAACAGAAGGATAAAATCATCGCAGAGCTCAGAGCCCAACTAGACCAGACAAAACACCAGTAGTGCAATCCACGATGGCTACTAACGAGACTGAGATATGCCCTCTTTCTCCCCCAATCATTCATTCACCAATAACGGGACAAGGTATAGAGGAGTATGATGATCACCCAATGCCGTATACCGTAGAAGTAAGTCAGAAAGAGCGAGCACTACTAGTGTCTTGACTTACCAAGAATTTTGAAAACAAAGTCGTAAAAGTCATGAAGGAAGCTAAAATTAAGAGCAAAGATTTAGAGGCAATCATGAATCCCTTCAATCTCCCATATGGCATTATGAAAGAACAAACTCAAATGTATATTAAGAAGACTACGGGAAAGGATCCAAATGAGCAACTAAACTTCAAAGCCGACACCTTTCAATACACTCAAGAACAATTTGAAGCTGCCGATCCTATATGGAGGAGAAACTTTTTGGAAAGAAATCCAACATTGCGGGTGTACTGGCAAGAGGCACCATATTTATTACAAGTTAACCCCGCATTTTGTCCTATGCCACATCAACAATACTAGCCAAAATTTTGGGAATTACAAAGTCAAGGTAAACTAAATAAGCAGTGGCTCAATTTTCCATTACTTCCGAGCCCATCCCACAATTATTTGCCCACAGAAGAATACATGATCAAAACAATAGAATTTTGGTTATCTCGGTATGCAAAAGTTCTTGACCTCAATGTCAAAGTGACTAACAAAATACTCAGCATGATTTTCACTGTACTCAAAGTATTCAAGCATGCAAAGTACACATTCTTGAATTTTATTGGAATCAATCAAGGCACAAATGTTTTAGTATTCGAACTTTTTTTTATGCCAAGTAGACTAACCATTATGGCTATTATTTGTGACTAATGTTCTTGCCTAGTACATACATGCAAACATTTGAAGAAGCCTTCTTCACTTTCTTTTTTGATATTGATTCATAAATCTTCCTAAAGATATCCGCGAATTTGAATGCAAGATTAGTCGCCTATGAACTAAGTTTTTTTGTTGACCATCGCGAACCACCACACGATGGTATCAAGTCCGAACAATGGAAGCAACTCATGATACGTGATGCCAATCTGCTAAATGAAACAAAGCAAAAGGTATATAAGACGTACTCCCATCGACATCCAAAGGCAGCAGAGACAGGGGAATCTAGCAAAAGAAGAAGAAGACGAAAATCAAAACGAAAGACTGTGCAATAAGAAGTATCACCTCTGCCCAAAGCCCCGTAGGGGCATGCATCAGGCTACAACGCAAAAGGACCAGGTCCCAAAGAGTGGAAACAAAGAAATATAACATCCAGGACCTTTCAAGGAAGGTTGCACACAGCTTCTCATCCACCAGGTGCGTGCGATGGAAAGAAGTAAACAGGCTCGAGGCAATACAACTGGGTCAGATGTGTGAACACAAAGACATATCAAAGGACCAAAAGTTAGAAAGGAGGGAGGTTGAGAAGCTGAAGCAGGTGACTAAGAATATCACATTCTTAGCCACTAGTTGCGTACGTGGTAGCCTGACCTAACACAAACCCAGATTTATGAATGTAAGGAATACCAAGGGGCTTACAAAGGCTAAGGACTTAGTTCGGATAAAGTAACAAATTGTCTAACAATCCTTATCGCTTCTTCGACCACTGGGTGCGTGTACTAAGGAGCTATAGACAAGCTGCAGACAAAAAGCAAAGCTTGTCAAGGGATGACAGAGACAAAGAGGGGGAGAGTGTTGCAGAGAAAATAGAGCACTAAAGAGGAGCCCCAAAATTTTCAAAATTATGGGCATGATTTTTCTTCTTCAAATGCTTACGGAAATCTCTTGAAAGCCATGTAAATGCACTAGAGGAGTCCTCTAGATGCATAAATCCCAAGCAATGTATCATAATCTTTGTAAATAGTAGGAAATTAGGGTTTCTACAATAAAGTGCCGGTCTCTTATGTGAAAGGACCATTTTTTAGGGCACATGTATATAAGTCATTTGATGACACTTTGTAAAAACTTTTTGGCCATTGTGAATAAGAGAGATCTGATTTTCGAATTTGCTTCTTGTTCCTCTTGCATTTCCTTGGTTGTGAACTTGCATGTGTGTTTGTAGCTTGGAATGAGTGCATGGAAGTGTTTTCTACTGAATCATTGCTTTTTTGAAGTGTGTAATGTGTGTGTGAGGCATGAGGAGGTGTGTGGTGAAATTAGGTGAGTTGTACAGCTCTATTTTTGCCCATATCTTGAAGTAGAGTTGTCAGAATTGACGAGAGCTTCGAAATGAACCCGCTATTGACCATATTCCGAGTTCGGAGTTGAGAGAAAAGTCTGTTTTTGTGCTTACTGTTGTTTCATGTATCACGACATGCTTAAACTATTTACTTGCAAAAAATAGTTGGAGAGATCACATGAATGAAGGTAATTATATGGACACATTTTCAATAAAAATAAAGGACTTGGAAGGGCCCTTGATACTTCATATGAAAGTTTATTAAGGAAGGAAATCACAATGCCTTATCATTTGAAAATTTGGATTTGACTCAATGCAAGTGGATCCAAAAGTCAATAATACGTCTTTTATAGATCGAGCATTTTCCACTACTAAAAAGGGGATGTGTTAAGCTATCTCTTCGTCCAATTTTTTTTTTCCTTTTCAATGATACATAGTCAAATGAAGAAGGCAAAAGATGAGAAAAATCATAAAATTGACCACATTTCATTAAGATCCTTACTAAAGGAGCTCAAGGGAAAATGAGAAAAGAGGTTTTAATTGATATTATAGATGCCTTTGCCTTTAAGATTGTGTTTGCTAATTTTATGCATAATGAAGAATGAGCTTTTACCACTAAGTGTAGAGATGATTCATTCTTTGGTGATCATTGTATGTTTATATTGGACTTAGATGTTTGGTACTTTGACTCTAGTGCAACCAAACACGTTAATTCACATCATATTTTTCACGTGACTTTAAGTTTTCTCTAAAGGGAATACTTTCAAGTGCACGATTCAAAACATCTAGTTCAAGATTCATAGGCAATTTCGGATGCAAAAATTTGCCACGCATGCTTCGTCCATGTAAATCTTGCAACTTTTTAGGCTTACAATAATTTGATTTGGTTTACTCTTTTCTTAAACTTGATGAATCTTGAGAAATTATTTCCTACAGTTATATTAATGGTAAAATGCAAACATTTTATACTGAAAAACATTTTTTTACGAGTGCCAAAGTGTGGAATGGAGTTCAAAGGATCCTCAAGGTGGATCATCGGATCAACTAGAAGCAAGTGCTTCTTGAGGAGGTGATTGGCGATGAGCAACTAGAAGCAAGTGCTTCTTGAGGAGGTGATTGGCTACTATGCTGAACTTATAGAGAATTTTTGGAAGTGACTTGCCATATGGAAAAATTGGAAGAAAGAAATGCACGATTAACTTTGGCGATCCTCCCAAGGAATGATATAGAAAAGTCCCTAAAATTATTTAGGTTGAAAAAATAGAAACCATAAGAGTAATCCCCTATTTAGACACAATAAATTATTTGATTTAGCTAGTAGAGACCGATAGTTCATGCAGAGGATGAAAGGCTATAGCAAAAAAAAAAAATGTAATAACTTTCTTTACAACCATTAAAACCATGCACTATCAACAAGCTTCCAATGCTTACACTAACACCGATCATTGCAAAGTGCTTTGTTATTTGTCCAATGCGACGTAACAGTGAGAATAGTCAAAATAACGTCATACACAAAGTTTTCTAGCTTTTGTAAAGTATATAATCCACACAGGTATACAATGTGAGAGGCAAAACTTAATTTTATTGGATGGAAATAACTTCTATAGTTGTGAAATGGCATATCACCTTTGGTAGGATTGAAATGCTTCGTGTTTGACATTTAAAAGAAAACGTTAAGACTCCTTGCATTACGAAATGGGACTTATCTCAACTACTTAACACCCTCAATACATGTGCCAATATTAGATTGATGTAATAAATGTTTTTCCACTATCTCATTTATATCCTGGCCAATCCCATCCCCCAACTCACTAATATGCTAGCTTCTAACACAATACGAATGGCAAAAGTTTTCTTCATTCATCTACCACCTTATCCAAACCCAAAAGCCTTGAAGAGTATCAAAGCTTATAGACCAATCTCCTACATGTGTGTGGTGATGATAGCATATGTGATGAGCACAATGATCTTAAATTCTCCAAGCTTTAAGACAAACCCATTGTCCAATTCTCCCAGTAATTGCTTGTAGAAGAACGGTACATGTCTACATCGCACTTCAATAGATAATGGCAGATGTCATCACTCATTTATAAACACTATACCTTTGTTATGGCGCATTGATCTGGTTGGCTGGAACCTTTGCCTCCTGAGGCAAGGGCAACGGTTCAACCTTTGCCAATGGCGCTGGAAGTGTAATGAGCCTAAGGCCAACTTGTATTACCTTCGGACAGCCTACTATGTCTAACCCCGCTTTGCGAGATATGAGGGGGGGGTCCCATTATTATCATCCCCACCTTCACTAGTACACTTGTTCTTTCCATTAATTCAAGCTATCAGAGAGAGAGAGAGAGAGCTTCGACCCAACTTCCTTTTAAGAAACATGAGTTTTCAGATAGACTGTGAAATTAAGAAAGCGAAATGGATAATTTATAGACACTTGAATTTTACCGTGACATGCACACACTGGAGAGTTTCTGCCATATATAAGAGGGAAATGAGAAAAAATGTGGACTTCATTATTTTATGTAGGCAAAGACACTGCCCAGAAATTCCTCCGAATTCTATAATTATGTGGGGTCATAGAACTCCTGATAAATAATCTGTATTGGCTACTAAAAGAAACGATAATCGCATAGTCTTCAAACGAGAGGAACCTTAGGGAATAAGGCTGACGTAAGAAGTAGCACCGTCTCTTTAACGATTATCTATCTCAATATTATTACATTTTGATGGAACCCTCCCTAGCAAATGATCAAATGCCATGACTGAGAGTAGTTCTTCAGTGGTATACCACATCTTGTGCCCTTGCAATTAGTCTGTAAAGAGGTATACGAAGGCTACAGCACACGTAAATTGGATGAATCGCAATAATGCATAGCCATGCATTGGATTGCATGTCCTTTCTGGGCATGCCGTCAGCCAGTTCTTCAAGGATGAACGGCAATATGAGTGACAAAAAATGGAAGGGCATAGTCCATAGTTTGTGTAACATGGCTATTCTGCAAGTCCAATTGCCAGTGGTCGACTCAAGGGAAGAGAGAAATAGAAAGCAAGCGAACGAGAGCCGTCAGGTATTTTGGTCTAAAAATGGACTGGTGTTGACTGAGTTTTTATGGGGGAATAAGATACTTCGCATCAACTGCATCGAAGTTTGCACGTCTAGAAACTACGTGGAGGCAGTGTAGAGCTTGGCAAGTGTGGCATAAGCTCCATCCTTGGAACGCAGCAGCTCTTCATGCCGACCTTGTTCTGCAACAACGCCATTCTTGAGTACTACTATAAGGTCAGCATTCTTGATGGTAGATAAGCGGTGGGCAATCACTATCACTGTCCTCTGCACCATGACATTCTCCAGTGCCTCCTGCACGATGTGCTCTGATTCCGCATCCAAAGCACTCGTTGCCTCGTCAAGCAACAGTATCTTAGGGTCCTTGATGATGGCCCTTGCTATGGCAACCCTTTGCTTCTGTCCTCCTGACAGCTGCACTCCTCGTTCTCCTACACACGTCTCGTAGCCGTCAGGCAGCTCTGAGATGAACTTGTGGGCATTTGCAGCCTCTGCAGCACGGACAATCTGCTCCTCGGAGACATTCCCGCTCATACCATAGACGATGTTCTCACGAATTGTGGTATTGAATAGCACTGGCTCTTGGCCAACCAAACCCATCTGTTGCCTCAGCCATCTCACCTGTAGCTTCTTGATGTCAGCTCCATCAAGATAGATATGTCCAGTGTCAGGATCATAAAATCGTTCCAGTAGAGATATAATAGTAGATTTCCCACATCCACTCTCCCCTACAAGAGCAACGGACTGCAAACATAGTATCACATTATGTTAGAAGTCTTTCACATCGGAAAACTGACACAGTAAGAGTAGTGACATAGATTGAATGCAATGAACTCACCTTTCCTGCTTTAACAAACAGACTAAGATCTTTGAGCACTTTGACATCTGGCCTACTAGGATATGTGAAGCCAACATGTCTAAACTCGATATTCCCGACCACAGAACCAGAGCTTGGAATCAAACCTGAAGTATCCGATGGATCAATCTTTGAGCGACGATCTAGCAGTGCAAACACGGAATTCACTGCACTTTTGGCATTGGATACGTCTGGCAGTAGTCCAGTAGAATGTGAGATGCTAAGGGCACCCATTGAGATGGCGAAAAAAGCCTGATGGATGAAGCGAAATCAAATGGTGAGGTAAAATCCACGGCTTGCAAGCTCTTGCTAAAGAATAGCGACGTTAGCTGATTCAAGGATTCTACTTCAGCAGATTGTGCTTGAACTATGGACTTGAAATCGTACACATGAAAAACTTCTTCAAAACCAAGATAAACGCTTCAAGGTTCTTGACCTTCCAGATATTGCTATGGAGTTGTAAATAAATCAATTAAACACATTAAAAAACTTATCAAAAGTCCATACATACTCTGAAGACATCTCCGAAGCTTATTTGCCCTTGCTGGACCAGCCTCGCACCAAACCAAAAGCAGAAGGCATAAGCTGCAAACATCACAAAGTTTGCAGTCCCAAAAACAAAACCACTGATGACCCCTTGCCGAATGCCTTTCTGGAGTGGGCTGCGACACTTCTCATTATATATCTGCATCACCTTCTCTTCTGCACAAAATGATGCAACTGTACGAATGCTGCCCACTGCATCTGTTGCGACTTGACTTGCTTCTTCATACATGACCTGGTTTTGCAGAAATACACATTTAGTGAGACAAGTAGTGAGCTTAAAGGCCAGGAAGAATACCATTAAATTCCCTCCACTACTTGTTGGAATTAATAATGCGGACGACCGCAACATGTCAACACATGTAATAAGATGCGAACAGTCGCAAGATATCTATATATGTAATCGAACCCTCTCGTATAATTAAGAAGCAGTTTAACCATGTTATCGTCTCCTGTGGATGTCGACATGTCCCTGTATCTGTTTCTTCATGGTATCATCGAGACCAGTCGATCCTGGGTGGCGTACCAATGATTGCAGGGTCTCTTACGATTGCTGCGCATGGGCGGCTTGATCAACCCTCCAACGCGCAAGCCTCGTTGCAATTTTCTGGACAGAGTTCTTTACTGCGATGGACCATCCAAGAAGGTACTTCTTTCGCGTGTGAGTCTCAATTAAAGCGCTATGTTTTGCCTAGACAGATTGCTGCTCCATATGGTTCGCTACCCGTAGCCTCTGTTGGAACGATTTAAATTAATACTTATATTTAAATTAAATAAAATAACAGGTGTAATCAAACTTATAGATAAATCAAACGTATCCACCGCGCACAACGCGGATGTTCATTCTCTCTCTCCTCGCGTCGTTCTCTTTCTCTCTCTTGGCGTCGTCTTTCTCACCGAATCTCTGTGTTCTGCTGCGCTTTACTTCTCCACATGGTATCATCGCCGACGGCCCTGGCGTGCCTGAGAGGCTCATCCGCGCGCGATGCTTGTACATTTATATACGCAGGGCTTCTCCAAAGCGGTTGTACACTTATATACGCGCGGCTGCCAGTGCTTAAATTTGAAGCCCCACTGCGCTTCATTGGCCTCCTTGGGCTTCATATGACACCTTCTATATATGAGCCTAGGCTTCATTGTGAAGCCCAAGTTTATCTATTAGATTTCAAATGACACCTCACATTTTAAGTTGGGCGTCATTTCACACCCCTTACATGTTCTATTTGTATATATATATATATATATATATATATATATATATATATATATATATATATATATATATAGATATATATATATATAGAGAGAGAGAGAGAGAGAGAGGTAACATGGTTATACGTGGAGTGGTTTCTATGTGTGTTGGAATGTTGAAAATCAGAGAAAAAAAAGAAAAGGTAGCTGAAATGAATACCATGTGGGTAGATGAAATGAATGCGAAGTGGCGAACTCGCACTAGCCAAACCGCCATTTTTTTTTGTTTTTCTAAAAATATACATTTTAGCATCAAAATTTTCGTTCTTTTATATTTTGAAATTGGAGCCTGGAAGGAAAGAGGGTTTTATCTTTGGATTTGAGAATAGTGCGCATCCTTGGCGCCAAAGAAACAAATGTCGAGTAGGGGTTCTATACGAAGAGGAAGCATCGATCAACGAAGAGGAAGCATCGATCAGGATTCACAGAGTTGGAGAGGGAGTTGCCTAACAGGAGCTGATGGGGACTATCCATATGGTAAAGGAAAACTTACAAAGGAGGGAAAGGTGCAGGATCGCGATCACAGCGAGAGGCTGTAGTAGAGGAGGACACGCATTCGGTTTGAGAGAGGGAGAGATCAAAAAGTACAGAGACAACCATGGAGGGGCCACGCGCAGAGTGAAGGGGATTAGCAAGGAAACAGGGAGGTGAACAAGTAAGTGCGCAACTAAACATAATGATGTCAGTTATTTCATTGAACTACCTTAATGTTGTCGGTTGAAGTCGGGAACTGGGTTGGCTATGTGTGGTCATATTTTGATGAATGCTAAACTATTTGAGGAAATAGAATATAAGGTTTAATAATATATGTTGAGCTTCTTTATCTACTCTGAATGGCATTGAGAGCAGTATTTAGACTTAGAATAGGAAGCCATGGGAGGCCTACCGAGCTCAGGCTTGGGTGTAAGATTGTTGTTTCTGAGATGCAAATATTTATTGTTGAAACCATAGCCGAAGCTTGCAACCTTTCAATCAATGGTGATTATGTTGGTAGACAAGCTCGTTTTAGAGATCTTTGGAGCAATGTTAGAAGTATCATTTTGCGGCAATGTCTTTGTGATGAATGACTTGAGCAGATTGTACTGCTTCACCCTTATAAAAGTGCTACAGAAAAAAGTGCATGGGTCGATCGTTGAAAGGGTTAAGTGGTGAGATTTTTTGGATTTGTCACTTGCTTCATACGATGCCAACGAGAATCATGATCAAGCTTTATATTCAGATAGTTAGGTACAATAAACACGTTGTTTTGCTCATCCTACTCAATTCCAATTACTCAGTATCCCTCTGTACGTGGAATGGTTGTTCAGGCATTTTTTTATAGATACAGGTGGCATATGCTCATGTTTGTTTGCCTAGTATTGTTGCAGACCAAAAATGAAGTACCGATAGAAGCTTAGCTAGTTCAAGGAAAAAATGGAATTAGAAGGGTTGTTTGTTTGTCTAGTACTGTTGCACAATAAAAATGAAGTACCGATAGATGTTTGGCTAGTTCAAGGAAAAATGGAATTAGAAGGGTTGGATGATGAAAAGCATAAGCTGTTGTAGGCCGCTTGGTGGTGAACATCACTTGAATAATAGCTACACAACTATGGTGACATTGCACATTGGTTCCTTCAAAGAAAAAAATGGAATTAGAAGGGCTAGATGATGAGCAACAGTTCATGTGTTGTAGGCCACTGTGATGACCATAGCTTGAATAACTACACATTATCGTGACATTTCACATTGAAACGACTGATGGGAAGCCTAGTCTGTTGAGCATAGAAACTTTCATAACCGATCTTCCAGGTGGCAACACAAAGGATGATATCAAGTTAAGTGGAGATGCTTCTGAAATGTAACATGAACACCCTTGCAAAGTGTGTGAAAAGGTATCTCTGTAATGGTATTCTCTGGAGGGGATTTATGCTAACCAATATTTCATGCCTCTATGGTGACAGATCAATCTTGTGAGTCTGGTGTGAAAAATCCATTTGATATTTGTAGCAAGAGTATAACTTCTCACATAATGGCGATTAGCCTATTCACTTTTGTGTATGTGTCATGTAGCTAAAAGCCTAAATGTCAACATACCCTAAGGTAGTTAGATATTAGCGCAGGAACCTTATGAAGCCTTCATCCACAATTTATGTGTTTGTGTCACGACTCATAATTGTAATCTATTGTACTATAAAGAGATATTTCTTTTCCAAGTATTTTACTTTTCGAATCCACTACAGCCATTAAGTATATTTTGAGCTACAAAGTTCTGAACGTAGTGAATAATGCAGTTATTAATTGTCACTCCTATTGATAGTGATTATATTGTTCTTTTCCACATGATGACACAGAAATTATTTCAAGTTCTGTTGAGATACTTCTAACATTAAAGAAAAAGCATTGTTGAATCAGAGAGCAGCTTGTATTTATTCTACTACACACGAGAAAAAACTTTGGAGAGAATTCACATTAATGAATCTAGAAAGCTTTTTTTCTGTGTATTTTGAGAGTTGTGGTTTTCAACCATGGACACCGTTTTGTGTTTTTTTTCTTGATCTGTACATTGTCTCGTAAATTTGTTATTAAGAGACACTTGCATGAGATGTACATCATGACATATTTCCATATTTTGGTGTAAAAAGAAGAAAAGTAAAATTGTTTTTTGTGTTTGGATGATAGCATTTTTTTGAAATTCTAGTCTGACTATTAAATCAACAGTTCATATTGAATTGTTACTCACTGATTTTTTTTTCTTTTTCAAAAATTTGTACTAAATCATGAGATTATAGAAATAAGTTCTAATGCAAAAAAAAAGAATAATCAGAACGTAGAAAAAAAAACCAACCAGAAGAGTCCTTCAAGAAGATGCTATATGATTGTGATGCATGAGTTCGTGTGTAAATTTTGTATGTGCATGTATTCCTAACTTTGTGTGTCTTATGCACGTATACTAATGATTATGTTTTCTCTGTGGGATTCCCGTTCATGCATATGTGTGTATGTGTTTTAACTACACGTGTATATGAAATACATATGAATGTAAGAATATGCGTGTATTATTTATGTGCTTCTTAGTACATGTGTGTGTTTGGTTGGTACCATGTATCATACATGAGTGATTTTGTGTGCATTTGTCCTTTTGAAAATTCATGTGCATGCACCATGTACGTGATTATGTATGCATATATGTATGCACCTACATGCATTTATGCATGTGCAATATATATATATATATATATATATATATATATATATATATATATATATATATATATATATATGTGTGTGTGTGTATGTATGCATGAATATACATGTATCTATCTATGCAAACAGTTAAGGCTTTATGCATGTATTTGACACTCATACATCTATTATGCATGTATATTTACATTTGTGAGCGTGAACATAAATGTAAGCATGTGTGTATGTATGCATTCATGTATAATTGTATGAATAATGAATGTATGTATATATGTAAGTGAATATGCATGTATGTATAAATTATTTAAATATATACAAATGTTTGTATGTATGTGTAGATATGTGCATATGTATGTATGTACATCGTATGTATGTGCGTATGCATACATTCATGTATGTTCCTAGATAAGTATGTATATATGTTTGTATGAATTTATGTGTGTATCAATGTATATTTGTATGAACGTGTGTATGTACATATGTAATAATATATGTAATAATATATGTAATAATATATGTACAACGTGCATACACATGTATGTATGCGTGTTTGTATGATATTATAAATATGTATAAAAGTTTGAAGCTTTATAATTTGCCCAAGGTTTCATAAGAAGCCTGACTTTGGATTCCTAGGCTTCATGGGGATTTTTATGAAGCCCAGGGCTAGGCGTCAAATTTAGCTCCTGGCGCGGCATCTCCAAATCGGATTTCAAGATGATATTGTGCGGCTCTTACATAGCTCGCCTCACTGCGCTGTTCAAGATCAAGAAATGATGGCGTGTGCTCTGCCTAAAGCTATGCGCTCAACTTTCCAACCCTGCGCCTGCGACACTCAGTTGTGTTGCCCCCCAATCCATTTGAGGATATCTTCATGCATCTCGAACTGGAGATGTGTGCCGCTGCCAATCTGCCAAGAATCTCAAAAGATGGTGTCGCTCCCATTCCTTTATCTGTTTATCCTGCTGATCGGACAACGTTGACGATTTCAGAACGTGGAAACTATGCCACATCTGCCGTGAGATGTAGTGAATCGTGATGGATTTATTATGGAAAATAATGTTGACCATATGAAGTGTCTACTACTATGCCTCATCCATACATGGCACTTCGCTGTTGCACACCAGGAGAAAATATGTATCTATGGACCATATGAAGTGTCTACTACTATGCCTCATCCATACATGGCACTTCGCTGTTGCAAACCAGGAGAAAATATGTATCTATGGACCATATGAAGTGTCTACTACTATGCCTCATCCATACATGGCACTTCGCTGTTGCAAACCAGGAGAAAATATGTATCTATGGACCAGATATTTTGAAGCCTTCACATATAGTGGACTATATTTTGTTGATGATAAAGCTATTCCTCTCGTCTCAAGTGTGTGACCCAGGTGGACTTGAACTTGCTGCAGAGAAGCATCATCGTTCCATCTCCGTACAGTTCTACGCCTATTAACCTTCAGTATTCGCTTGAGAGGGAGCAAATGGAGATCAAGCTCAACTGAAGCTAAACGCTCAAGCAGATTCGAAGAAATAAAGCAAATCACCTTTACTTTTTCAATCGATCACCATATTATAAGTTATTCTATGCATTTCATGCTTGTATGCATTGTGCACATTTCATGCTTGTATGCATTGTGCATGTAGTTCTAGATTCCGTCAATTCAACTACTCTTCCCTTTATGCGGTCTATGCGTCTATCCACATTGAGGAGAGTGTTGGAGTTGAAAATGCGGATGACCGCAACGTGAGTTAATAATGCGAATGAACGCAACGTGTCAACATGTAATAAGATGGAAACAGTCGCAAGATATCTATATATATGTAATCGAACCCTCTCGTATAAGAAGCACGTTTAACCGTGTAATCGTCTCCTGTGGGTGTCGACATGTCCCTATATCTGTTTCTTCACTGCTCTCACACAGCTCATTTACAATACCATATTGAGCTTTTGTGCAAGGGCCACCTCATATCCACTTAGACCTTACGATGGCTGAGTGGATGGGACTCATAGGAGTAGGCATATAAGCCATATATCAGGTGCGCATATCAGCTTTTTGGCATTGATCTGGAAAATGCATGAAAGCACATATGTTAACTGAGCCACTGCCCTTCAGATTATCTACTGATAGGTCAGGTCACTGCAGTCATGCTGCATGCGCACAAGGGGATTTTTGGTATCACATCCGAGAACTGCGTCACTCTTAGGTTAAAGCTTGTGAAGCAACATGAACCTATGAGGGTAAAGTGTCACTATTAAAATAAGGTGCGAGATTGGTTAATCTGAATGGACCGGTGGTAAGCAACTATATCCTTCGAATTTTTACATGAAATGGGTAACGAATATTGTAATATCTGTAAAAATAATTCCTGTCTCCCATATAAATGTCTCATGTATAACCCTATCGGGGCAAAAGCAGGAAATGATAACACGTTGAACGTCGGAGGCTGAAGCTTCATATGTATAGATGTGCATGAGAACAACACCGAATTTAAGAGAAACGAGCGAAAGCTTCTCACTTGGAAAAACGTAAAAGCATTCCGCTGACAGACAGAGAGATGAAGCTTAATTAGAGACGTCAAAACTGAAGTATGTGGCACTGTTGTTACCTTTGCATCTGCACTGAAACCTTTCATAAACTTCACATGTGCCAAGCCCTGCAATCCTAAGAGAGGCACAATGGCAAGAATCACTAGGGACAACTGCCAAGTTGCAGTGAATGCAATAACAAGAGCCGCAACAAGAGAGGAGGAATTCTGCACTGCAAGTGACAAAGTGTCTCCCACTATACTCTTCACATATACTGCATCTCCTTCTAACCGAGCACTTATGGCACCACTGTCATCATCAAATCCACAAGTGAGTTCACAACCATCTGGTCCCATCAGGAATGAAAGCTGAATATAGTATGAACAAATATACACGAACCTTGCATTCTCACTCTTATCAAACCAAGAGATTTCTTGCCTCAACACGCTTTTAAAGGTAAGCTGCCTCACCCGTCGAATTAACCTATTCCCAGCTATGCTGAAGCAGGTCAACTGCACAGGAATCACTACCATGGCTGCACAAGCAATGACTAAGAACATGGCTGCCCAGAAATTCGCATCCTTCTTTAGCTTCTCTCGGGTCTCAAAAAAGGTTTTAATGACATTAGACATTAGAAGCCCATAAATTGGAAACAAACAACCGTTTGCAATGGCAGCTAGGGCCCCGACCAAATAAATGAGTGCTTCTGGCTTGTTCAATAAAGCGAGGCGGAAAATGGAGACTTCTGGGGCAACCGTTTTGTCTTGTCCCAACTCTGGGTCTTCCACAACCTTGGGTCTACACCAATGTAAAAAGAAGCCCTTTTTTGCCCGTGTCGTTGGCTCATTTCCTGTTTTTTGTAAGCTTAACGAATGCATACTTGCAGCTGACTCTGAGTTGAAGCTGGATGACCTTCTTGATAATTTATAGCTACCAGGTTTTTGATTCTGTGAGGACAACCTAGTTACCATCCCATCAACATCTTCATTTGATTCCTCAACTTGATGCATTTGTTGGAGATGGATGAGCTGAGAATAAGCTCCAATGCTGCTCTGCAAGAGTTCATCATGCTTCCCTACCAGAAAAAAGCAGATTTTTGGACATTCATCATTACAGATCCATATTCTTCTTATCAAAGCCAAAGTTCCATATAATATTAAGGCACCTACCTTGTTCAATAATAGCACCATGCTGTACAACAGCTATAACATCAGCATTTTTTATGGTGGTCAGTCTGTGTGCCACAATAACAGTGGTACGTCCCAGCATTACACGATCCACAGCATCCTGCACCAGGCGCTCAGACGCAGCATCCAAGGCACTGGTTGCCTCATCAAGGAGCAATATACAGGGATTCTTCAGAATTGCCCGTGCAATTGCAACTCTTTGTTTCTGACCTCCAGAAAGTTGAGTACCATGTTCTCCAACCAAAGTGTCATATCCCTGCTTGTACACACACATACCAATACATATAAAGGACCTAAGTACCCTTTTTGAAATTTGAGCAAAGTATCACATTGTATACCTTGGGGAGCCGAGATATGAAACTGGAAGCATTTGCAAGTGCTGCAGCCTGCTCAATCTCCTCCAAAGTAGCACCATCTTTACCAGAAGCTATATTATCCCTGATGGAAGTTCCAAAAAGAACAGGTTCCTGACTTACAAGCCCTATTTGCTGCCTCAACCACTTCAACTGCAAATTTCTTAAGTCTGTCCCATCAAGCAAAATGCTGCCCCCTTGGGGATCGTAAAACCTTTCAATCAAGCTGACTACCGTGGATTTTCCACTCCCGCTCTCTCCCACCAGGGCGACTGTCATACCTTCAGGTACATGAAAACAGAAATTTGAGAAAATCTTTACGTCTGGGCGGGCTGGATAAGAGAAGTCCACATTCTTGAATTCAATCTCCCCTTTTACATCCTTCAAAACCTCCCCTTCCAGGTTGTAAACATCGATTTCTGGTACCCTCTCAATCACTTGAAACATCTTATAAGCTGCTGCTCTTCCAGCTGCAATAGCATTAATAGAAGGGGTTGCTTGACCCAAAGACCTAAAAGTAGGGAAAACTTTCATCAAATAAGTAAAAAGAGGGATACGGGAGGAAGATTTAAAAAGCACGAAAGAAAATCATTTTCTTGTTTTAGTGTTTAAAGCAAAACACTCACATGCCTCCCATGAGTACAGCAAATACCACATTTACAACTGTGCCACCAGAGTATCCCGAGTTAAGAATGAGCTTTGCACCATACCAAAAGGCCAGAGAATAAGAGCTAAACATGATTAGCATGAGTGCACCAAAACCAACCCCAGAAGCCACTCCCTGATGAATCGATGCCTTATAGGCTATTTTGAGTTTCTCCTCGTATGCATCTAACGATTTCTTTTCTCCGACAAATGCTGCTACCTGATGGATATCCACAAGTATTCTAATCAGGCAAAGGGTTTCTTCTTTTCAGGAATGCACCACAAACTTGCGAGAGTACTCACAGTTCTTATGGCTCCAATTGCTTGCTCGGTAACATCTCCTGCCTCTGCATATGCCGCTTGCCCACGACTTGTTGCCTTCGATACGGCTACAGTCACGATTCCACCAACCACGACTAGAGGTGGAATAGAAACAAGCATCATTAAAGTCAGCTTCCAGCCCTTTACAAACGCTATCACAAAGCCTCCAATGAAAGTCGAAGTCAGTTGAGCAACCTTCCCAACCTGCACGTGCAAATTGGCATGAATGAACCGGTAACAGAATTTCTCCACATAATACTGCTATGACCGCACGAAATCTGTCGTGCTGATCATATACATACAGTTGAACTCTTGAGATATAAAGCGATACAAAACGGAGAAAGGCGAGTACACACCTTTTCTCCCACAGCGTCCTGGATAAGTATAGTGTCACCGGACATTCTACCTATAACCTCGCCTGTAGCAGCCTCTTTATCGAAGAAAGCCACATCCTGCCTCAAGATCGCCTTCAAATAGAGACCTCGGATCCTTGAAGCTTGACGTTCCCCTGCTACCATCCAACAGGAGACCTCTACAGAAAGAAACAAGCTGCTAAGTAAGCATGGATAGCATTAAATGGAATATTTGTCTGATTGAGAACAAGAAAGCAGATCTTCCTCTTCTTACGGATAAACGATACCACCAAGGCTCCGATTCCCACGTAAATGAACCGCAAAGAAACCTGTATTCATCATGACATCAGATTAACTGCTTCAATACAAAAGGACATATTCTCCATATATAGCAATACGTGAACAGAAAAAGCAGATGAGGATTAGAAATTCTTACCACAGAGACCTCGTGGAGGGTATCTCTGGTTGTGCTATTTTCTCCAAATGCATTGATAAGTTGTCCGAAGAGCAAGGCGATAAGGGGAATGCTGACGCCGTTTGCCACCCCTCCCAGAGTGCCTACGACCATTAACATCACATCGAAAGGGGTAGCGAAACTAAAAAGTTTGAAGAACGGGACCACGCGATCGGCGGTGTCCTCTTTCTTGTTTTCAGCACGTTCGGTTCCGGTATCAACACCCATATTGACAGATCGGACAGCGCTCCTATGCGCACCAGTACCGTTCCACTAAGTAAAGAACGCACGAAATGCTTTACTGTTCTGGTTTCTGTATTTGTTGTTGCGCAGCTGATGGTGAACGATGCTTGGAGATCGTCTGCAGAATTTGTCAAGAAAGCAGGAAAGAAAGAATTTGCGGGAAAGAACCTTCGTAGCCAGAAATATGTACTTGAGCCGTCGTTCGAATCTATGTAACTATCATGTCCTTAAGCAGAAAATTCGGTAATGATGCACACCTACGGAGAGATATAAAACTGAGAGAGAGAGAGAAGAGAGAGGGAGAGCTTCTGCGCCCATACGCGGGTCGAAATATGTAACGTTTGGAGTCGAAGGTCCTTCGCGAGACAGGAGAGGCTTCTCCAGAATCTCCACTCGAGACTTGCGAGGACGAAGGCACTCTTGAGGTGGTGGGGTTAGCCGACAGTCCTTTTCCTTATTAATCAAGTCATCAAGTCAACCTTGTCTAAGCATATGAGATGTTAGAGAATTCATGAGCCTTGCCCCCCACTCCAAGCAAAGAAAATATGCTTATATTGAAGAGAAGATTGCACTAATCAGCGCAAAGAAAATTATATAACAAGAAACAAAAATTACATAGAAGTTTAGGAGAAAATGGACCTGTAATGGGGATTCATTTTTTTTTTAAATGGAGTTTCTTACTCCCCAAGGCGTTGCCATATCTTTCAAAGGGCTTTTCTTCCAATCACATTTCCTAGGACCGTAGAGCAATCGATTACTATGAAAAGGGCTTGCTTGTTGGAAAGTGATCCTTCCCCTAAGATGTACGATTCTCTACGGACTTTTCTATATTTGAGAATCTGTGCGGCATGAGTGAAAAACGTGACCTACATCTTCTTTTTTTCTGTGACATTTTTCACTTCCATTTTGAGTTTCTTGACAGCCCTTTGCTATCCATAAAGATCCCCAAAGAGTCTGAAAATGCTTCTAGGCATGAGAACTTGATAGTTGTAGTCTAATTTATCCAAGTTTCATGACCTTCGTTTTCCTATGACTGATTGATTATAGAGCTTGGCTATTATCAACCAAAGACACCTTTTATATGCCGGGCAGAATCAAAGTCCCCTTGTAAATATCATATTTTGGTAGTGTTCCCATTTTGTAAAGGCCAAGGAATGCTTAAGCCCCGATGAGCATGTAGGATTGCTTTCCTTTTAATTTTAAAGACCCTAGATGGTTATTTTTAGAGTTAGAACTATTTTTATTGTGAATAGGACCAAAAGCCCGTGTATATAAGTAAATTGAGCTCATTTTGAGGGATTTCTCATTGTGTACTTGATTCAAGTAAAGAAACTTGTGATCCTCCTTTATTTTGCTACTTTCTGAGTTCCTCTATTCTCTTATGTGTATGTGTTTGCATTTGAGACTCGAGGGAGTGCTTGTCTAAGAAGGTATATTCTTTGTAGTTTTGTTGTGCCACTTAAGTGCTACCATCATCTAAGAGAAAAAGGATCAAATTAATTAGGAAGTTGATCCTCATTCTCATGTATCTAGGTAGATCTCAACGAGCTCTATATGTACATATGGAAGAAGAGGCACTTATTTCACAATTTGGATCATGTAAGATGCACCAGTTGATGTAAATGAGCTTCTCACATATTTATTTGGTACCATTACCAGAAAACAATCCATACATCAATGTTTGCAAGATGATAAGTACAAGATTGAGGTTAGAAATCCAAGTGTATTCATGGAGTAAAGGTATTTATTTTCATTTGATTCTTTTGTTGTACATGTATTGAAACATTTCCATTAGGTATGCATCCATTTTCTTCTTGGATTTTAAGTTTGGATGCTTACAATCATCTCTTTGTAAGTAGATTAAGCAGTACGGATTTCAATTTGGCATAAACTTCACAACATACCTAACATCATCCTACCATTTCCAACATCTTAAAAATTCAACAAAATATCTAAACCTGCATTCTTGGTCATTGTAGCTTCACATGTGTAAGTGTGTGAGAGAGCAAAAATCAGAGAGCACCACCTTCAAAGTTCCATATCTTGTGATTGGCACATCTATTGTTCAAAGTATTCCACGTTATTGAAGATAACAATGACCACTTTCATTGGATGTATGTAATTTGATATTTGGACCAATGTCTTAGTGTGCATCAGCATTAGAGACATCATAAGCACATTTTGGTAGTGAAAGTGTCTGAGTATTCCGTAGCCAAATACACTAAAATAACAGCACTAGCTAGCAAATCACTCTCTAATTAAAAAATCTTGAAATAAATTAGAGAACAAAAATTACATGAGACATCATGATTGCTCTAAATTTAAGAACCATCATGGTTGGGACGTCTATATTGTCTTAGGAACACCAGGATTGCTCATTTTCATGATGAGATTTTTTATTAGCCAAATTTGAATCTAGGACACCATGATTGCTCAGAAATAAAATGATTTCTTAACCATGTGGGCTCAAACACTACCGCATGGAAAGAGGAATCAAGGCATCAAGATATTGACCATCACCTATTGACCTCATATGTATGTTGAGCATAATTTCCCTCTATACATCATGAATCCTTGGAGACATTGTCGATTTCTCTATAGTGCGGACATCATCCATGAAGATATCACAATTTCCCAAGGACACTATGATCTCTTGGGGGCATCATCCATTGATAAATCACAATTTCCAAGGACATTATAATTTTCCAAGACTCAACCATCATTATAGGAACATTATGGGGTTTTTTCTAAATAAATTGAGTTTTGATTATAGAAATATAAGGTTCTGGCTTTTACTAATAAGATTTTGATAACTAAGAGGAATTTGATGCTACAAATTGGGGTGAATTGATCTAGAACATCAAGGGATGGACATCATGACTCCTTGGAATTCTCCTAGACATATTTTAGAGCTCATTAGAGGTCCAAATACTCTAAAAAAATAATTTTTGATAGTCATGTAGTATTTTTTTGTCACATAATCCTAGCAAGAGGTGGATGAACCACACCTTAAGAGAGAGGATTTGGAAGTAATCCTCAACCATAGATTTTGGAGCAACTGATTAGCCCATCATACTCCTAGCTAAGAGGTTTTGAGTTCAATCCCAACATTGATATCAAAGCCTTATTGAGGAACTTGGGCAACATGGAGGTAAAGAGCCTCAATCATGGGTAGTTGGGAAGTGCTTGACCATGGATGAGTTTGAAGCTAGCCACAAACAAAGTTGCATGGGCATTTGGGCACCAAACAAGGGGTTGGATACGTCCAAATAGGTCCATGCATTGGAATTTGGGGCTAGTGGAGTACATTGTGCAACCTTAGGAAGGGGTCTACCAGGTTACTTAGAGGGTCGAAAAGTGAGGATTGAGGACTATGCTCAATCTAAGGGGGAAGGAGTGTCACATAATCCTAGAAGGAGGTGGATGAACCACACTGTAAGAGAGAGGATCAGAAAGTAATCCTCAACCATGGATTGGGCAAGTGGTTAGCCCATCATGCCCCTAGCTGGGAGGTTGTGAGTTCAATTCCCAACATTTTTCTAGTCATATTTCTAATTCAAAAAAACAAGGGCATAAAGAATGAGAAAACACACAGTCAAGCCTAAAATCATATGAACTAAGAAGAAAAATTAAAATAAATAAAAAATAACCCTATAAACACCTAAGATTAGGAAAAATAAAAGGAAATATATTAGGAAATCAAAGAGAAATCTCTTATCAAGAGGATATAACACTAAAGAGGATCCAAACTTCTTATCTAGAGACATCTAGTAACTTTGATTGCAATCTAGATGAAATGACTCAATCAAAATTAGAAAGCATTGTGCACTAGTAATCCCTTTAACTAGAGTCTTTCTAGATCACCATCTAAGCTCCATATTGGGAGTGCATGGTTGGATAGCACCATCTTTGTAGCTACATTCATGTTGGAAATTTGAGAATTTGAGTTCTTTGTCTATCAACCTACATTTTTGTTTATTGTATGTTTCTCTCATCTCTATTTACTAGTCTTTCCACGATGCTATTTTTCTGACATGGTATTAGAGCTCGAGGCTAATGTTTTGAATGTGGCTCAATATACTACTAACACTTGTGAATCTTGGAACATATTGAGAAATAAATATGAAACTCATAATGAGAAATCGATTCAGAACTTTGAGAGTCAGTTAGTAGCAAAAGGCTTGCTAATGGGGAGGTGCAGAGGTGCTCATCACTCACATAAAGAATCTATGGGATCAAATGGTGGGAGCGAGCATGTAAAATTCGATTGAGGAGCTAGCTTGAAATCGTCTTTGAATCTCTCCATCAAAGCTTGATGGCTTAGTAAATTCTCTCAATACTCAAATCAAACCCCAACCTCTAAATCTTGAAGAATACAGTGCCTTACTCATGGAGGAGGAGTTGTGGCTTAAGGAAAGAAATGATAGGAGATGTTGCGTTCATAGCAAATGCCAAAGGAGGGAAAATGGAATCTTCTAAAGATGGATACAAAAAGAGGAATGATAAGAGGAAGTTCAAGGGAAAATGATTCCACTACAAGAAGAAAGGTCACATAATTCAGGATTGTCGCATCAAAAAGGCAAAAGTGAATGGTTCTTCAAAAGGCAACAAGGACATGGAGTTTGCCAACATTGTAGAAACAAAGCTTGAGCTATTTGTAATGATATAGGAGATATGCTCATCTACCAAAGAGTCAAGGACAGATGCATCATGGGTGCTAAATGTTGGAGTTAGACATCTGCGGAAGCACGCGAACAACACAAGGAAGAAGAAGAAGCTTGGAGCACAACACACAGTACTGAATGTATTACTAGAGAATGTTCAAAGATAATTAGCCCATTAGGGCAATAGGCGTATATACAAGCCGGGGGAAAAAAACCTCCTAAAGAGGGAAAAAAGTGCCCCGACGGTCCTAGAGTGTTCACACACATCACTACCTAAATATATCAACAAATCCCCCCTGGGAGTGATGTGGTGAACAAGGAGCTCGCACTCATGTATAAGGAAGTGCCAAGCTATGTGGAAATCACTCCACAAAAGGAAGTAAGCCCAAAGCTTTGCAGAAAGCTTCAAACTTCTCCCAAGGCAGAGCCTTCATGAAAAGGTCTGCAATGTTCTCCTGCGTGGGCACATATGCCAAGCTGATCTCCCCAGCAGAGAACCTCTCCCGGACATAGTGATAATGCACCTCAATGTGCTTAGTGCGAGCATGGAACACAGGGTTCCTCGCAACTACCAATGCGCTCTGACTGTCAGTGAAGATAGTGGTGGCAGAATTCTGACCAACACCCAAATCAACCACAAGGCATCTCAGCCACACACACTCAACAGTCGCTTTGAAAGCTGCCCTATACTCAGCCTCACAACTGGAAGTGGCCACAGTAGGCTACTTCTTGCTCAACCAAGATATACATGAGCTACCAAGCATGAAGCAAAAACCACTGGTGGACACACGAGTGTCATAGCAATTAGCCCAATCTGAGTCAGAAAAAGCATGCAAATCTGGCGGTAGTGATCCCCCCTTGGGATAAAACAACCCAAGTAGCCGAGTACCACTCAAGTAGCGAAAGATGCGCTTAACCTCCTTCCAATGCATGACTCCTGGGCAATGCATAAACCTGCTCATCTGTGAGACAGCAAACTAAATATCTGGCCGAGTAATGCATAAGTAAATCAAGCATCCAACAGCCTGCTGATAGAGAACAACATCAAATGCATCTCCAACATCATGAAGACTCAATCATAAACCTGTCTCCATAGGAGTGGCAATAGGCTTACACTCTTCAAGGCCAAAACACTGCAATAATGTGTCAATATATTTGGTTTGACACAAAGCCATTCCACCATCAACTTGCATAAACTGAATGCCCAAATAGTGATGCAAATGCCCCAAATCAGACATCTCAAATGAGGCATGCAAATCAGGCTTGAAATCAGCAATATGCTTCTCAATAGGACCAGTGAGCAGCATGTCGTCAACATATACAACAATGATCAGAAGCACATCATTAGCACGCTTAACATATAAGGTGCTTTCAGTTGGACTGTTCTCAAAACCATGTGCAACCAGATAGGCATGTATCTTCTCATACCAAGCACGTGGTGCTTGCTTTAAACCATATAATGCCTTCTTTATCATGCACACCTGATTTTCATGCCCTTTCTGCAGAAAGCCACGGGGCTGGAAAACAGACACTTCTTCATGCAAGTCACCATTCAGAAATGCTATTTTAATGTCCAACTGATGTACATTCCAACCATGATGGGATGCAAGTGTACAAATGCTCCGAACAGTAGTCATACGGCATGTAGGTGCAAAGGTCTCATCAAAATCAATGCCTCTTTCCTGTGCATAACTCTTAGCAACAAGCCTAGCCTTATACCTGTCAACTATACCATCAGGTTTACGCTTCAGCTTGTATACCCACTTAGTGCCAATGGCCTTCTTGCCAGGAGGCAAGTCACATAAAGACCATGTACCATTCTTCATTATAGCATCATATTCAGATTGCATAGCAGCCATCCAATTTTCTGAATTTTGTGCTTCATTAAACGAAACAGGCTCATTCTCATCACAGAGACTAGATGCAGCCATAGCATAGAAATCTCATGCAAAAGAGGCACTATGAGAGCCTGAACGAGTACGATATGACAGAGGTGCATCTAATTTGATGTCACGCAAAGTTTGCACCAGCCATTTTGGCATAGTTTTTGCCTTCTCAATATCAGCTCTCTCATCAACTAGTGCATCATGTAAATCTGTATCAGAAATGGAATGATCTGCATCACCACATGAAACCTGCAAAGGCTGAGAAGTTTCCTCATTAGGACCAGCACCAGACTGTCCACCTGTAAAAAGAGGCATCAAAGTATCATACATGTCTTTGGATCTAACAGATGTCTCCTTAGTACATGAAAGCAATGGCTGAATAGCATCTTCCACAAAGACAACATCACGGCTAACCAGAATGTGTTTAGTCTGTGGATGATATAGACGATAGCCTTTACTTTCAGAACTGTACTCAACAAAAATACATTTTACTGCTTTATCATCCAATATTCTACGATGTTGTTCAGGCACTAATGTGTATGCCAAACAACCAAAAACACGCAGATGAGCAACAGATGGCTTGCGATCATGCGAAGCCTCATATGGAGTGATAGACTGCAATGCTTTAATGGGACACGTGTTCAGTACATATGCTGCACACATGACAGCCTCAAGCCAGAAACTATGAGGTAAAGCTTGACTTTTGACCATGCACCTCGCCATCTCCATGAGTGACATGTTCTTCCGTTCAGCAACTCCATTCTGTTGAGGTGTATACGGCACTGTATACTGGTGTTTTATCCCACGTTCAGCCAGAAATGCATTAAAATCAGAAGACATATATTCCCCCCCTCGATCAGAATGGAGGGTGCCCATTTTACATGCTGACAGATTTTCAGCCAAAACCAAAAACTATTTAAAGCACATGAACACTTCAGACTTTGCCTTCAATGGATATACCCATGCATTCCTGGAAAAATCATCGATGAAAGTCACGAGGTAAAGATAATTCCCAAAAGAAGGTGTCTACATAGGACCACAGACATCACTATGTACAAGTTGCAATTTCTGAGTAGCCCGAACTAAACCATCTTTTGGAAAGGATGAACGCTGCATTTTGCCCAAAATACAGCCTTCACAAACATGTTTTCCACTGGGCAACGAGGACACCATTTCAGATTTCTGTAGGCATAGCAAACTAGCAAATTTCAGATGACCAAAGCATGCATGCCAAAGCTTAGCATCTGACATAGCCTGCGAATCATTTACTGCATATGCCAAATCATTTTCAGATCTTTCATAGTCTATGAGCTTATACAGCCCACGACATAAAATGCCAGAAGCAATAATCACATCGCCATTTGACAGATCATGAACTGTACACCTGTCATCAACAATTTCACAACCAAGCCAATGTTGGCTACTGCAAAAACTGATAACAGGTTCTGGTCGCCCCACTGTCAAAATACTGGCAAACATCTGAGTCTACTGCAGACATGCACTACTCATGAGAAGATGGGTCTAAACTGCAGATAGTAAGTAGTAAACGCCCATTCTTCTTCCTGCACAAGATTTGCAGACTCTGTTTTTGGTGTAGAGGCCTCTGCAACAACCATTCCAGCCTCTTTCTTCTTTGCCTCTTTAGCAGCCAGTGATAGTTCTTTATGATATGATCATTCCCTTTACACTACTTACAAAACAATTTCTGCTTTTCTGATTTCTTCTCATCTTTATCTTCCTTCTTCGAATATGCAGAATTAGCAGATTTCTCCTTACTAGTTGAAGAGCTCCATTTTCCTTTGCCCTTTTGACTAGCTAGGAAAGCTTGATCTGCAACTCGCATAATGGACAGTCTGCCTGGAGTGATCTTCGTGCAACAGAACAGAGACTGACTCCTCAAATGATAAGGCATTCGGATTGCCTTTCATCATCAAACGAAGAGTAGAAGCAAAACTCTTATATGAATCAGGAAGACCATTTAGAACGGTCTGCACAAGTGAGCTATCTGGTATAACCTCATCAGCAGAAATCAATTGTTCCTTCAAGTCTTTGATCTTCGTTAGTAAACTGTCCATAGAATCACCTTCATTCATGTGCTCACTCTCCAGCTGTTTTCAGAGGTAAGCAACACGAGCCTCATTCTTAGCTTGGTACAATGTGGTAAGTGTATCCCAAGCATCCTTGGTTGTTCTGCAAGAGCGAATGTGAGGAATAATGGCACGTTTGACAGACAAAGCTATCAATGCATGTGCTTGGGCATCTCTGCCATCCTAGCGTATCTGCTCTGCAGTAGGTGCAGCAGAAATAGCAGCACGAACAGGAATCTACGGAATATCATCTTCGACACCATCTTCATCAGCTCCAGCACTTGTATTTGCAGTACCTATAGTCAGAGGTGTAAGGACGTCTTTCAACACCCTACACAATGTTCCACAATCCTTTTGCAACCAATACATGTTGCATCATATAATCCCATAATGGGTAGTTGGTACCATCCAACTTATCCTCAACAACCAACATACGGAATACATCACTGCTTTCAGCCATGGCCGGTGACTAAAATACCTTGATGCAGAAAATTGACTGTATCTCAAAAAGTTGAACAGAATTGCCCAGACGAGTTCTGCTAGACCTGTAGCAGACTTCGGGACGCTTAAACTGGCGAATAGAAACTGGTATATACCTTTGGCACAAAAAGACGAAATGGCCTGCACAAGCGCTGTGATAGTGCATTCAGAGGCTGAAACGAGCTCAAATCATGATTTCAACACCACAAAGTGAAGCCGTTTTGATCTGGGAAACACGCTGAGTATGCTCACCAAAATTCATGCGATTCTGAAACTGCAACCGGAGGAGTGTCGACGATGCCCTAGATGAAGCGGCGACCTGCTCTAATACCAATTGTTGGAGTTAGACGTCTGCGGAAGCACGTGAACAGCACAAGGAAGAAGAAGAAGCTTGAAGCACAACACACAATACTGAATGTATTACTAGAGAATGTACAAAGATAATTAGCCCATTAGGGCAATAGACATATATACAAGCCGGGGGAAAAAAAACCTCCTAAAGAGGGAAAAAAGTGCCCCGAGTCCTAGAGTGTTCACACACATCACTACCTAAATATATCAACACTAAATAGTGGTGCCTCTCATCACACGATGATAAAAAAAGACCTTTACAATTCCTTACAATGTCTAAAGGAAATCAGCAATGCTCATCACTGTAAAGGTATACAATAATGCAAGATGTCCTACAAAGGGCGAAGGTATGGTTTCTTTCATTAATTCTAATGGGGATATCAGAAAGCTTTCAAATGTATTGTATGTTCCACAAATCAAAAGAAATATGCTTTTAGTAGCTTCTATAACTGATCAAGGTCATGAAGCATCTTTCATCGAGACAAGAGGTAAGACTATGGTCAATAACAATAACATTGTTGGGACTGGCATAAGGAGGAACTACTTGTATGGGTTGTTTGTTAGCCACTACAAGTGTGGGCACAAGCAAGCTTTGGAATGAATGGATTGGCCATATTTGATACCCTTTACTATACGAGATGCATGATAGGGGTATGTTTGCACACCTACCATCGATTACAAACATGAAGGAACCATGTGAACCTTGCATGATGGTCAAACAATAGAGGAAAGTGTTTCCACAAGAAAGCAAGAATAGAGCAAGCTATCCTCTAAAGTTGATGCATGTTAACTTGTGTAGTAAGATGCCTACACAAGCCTAATTAGGTGGACATTGAAGGGGTGGGGTGTAAAATATACTCAATAAACCACCCTCAAGAAACTAAAAATGATCCATGGTGCTCTAAGTTTTAAGGCCTCCATTTTGAGGAGAAAAGTCGTTATTCTAGACATTTATAAAACCATAACTCCCAATTTAAGTGAGGTCTATGTGTGATTATTGATGGAACTATATGATCTTTGTGAGTTGACCCATGAGGTTAGGTAGGGAATAAGATTCCATGCCATTGGGGTGCCATTCAAGGCAAAAATAAAGTTCTTGCACTAGTGCATAGTTCCCCATAGAACCTTTATGGGGTAGTGAAAATTGGGGATTTCCTGAGAGGGAGGAGGGATATCCATGTGATCCATAGGGCCAAGATGGTAGGACTTCTAGTCATAAAGATATTGTCAAAATTTATACTTTGTCAACCATTTTATATCTCCCCAATATGTTTATCTATATCGACTCCCATTGTAAAAGCTATATAGGCATGGCCTATGTGAAGTTTTAGACAACAATGCACACTAGTAAGCCCTTCATCTAGAGTCTCTCTAGGTCTAAACTCCATATTGGGAGTGCACGAATGGATATTTCGGCACCACATAGTGAAGTTGTTTTGGTCTCTGAAACACCCTGAGTATGCTTACCAAATTTCATGTGTTTATGAGACTGCAATCGGAGAGGTGTAGACAACGCCCTAGATGAAGCGACGACTTGCTCTAAATACCAATTGTTGGAGTTAGATGTCTCTGGAAGCACGCAAACAGCAAAAGGAAGAAGAAGAAGCTTGGAGCACAACACACAATATTGAATGTATTACCACTAGAATGTACAAAGATAAGTAGCCCGTTAGGGCAATAAGCGTATACACAAGCCAGGAGAAAAAACCTCCTAAAGAGGGAAAAAAGTGCCCCGGCAATCCTAGAGTGTTCACACACATAACTACCTAAATATATCAACATTTAGAACCTTGTGCCTCTTTATGCCTTATGGAAAAATCTATTTCCAAAATTCAATCCTACTCAGGATTTTATGATTTAAGAGGTAACTCTTCACTTATCTCATGAGTATTTCATGAGATTATTGCTAGTACTTTGGCAAAATCTCTAGTGGCTTCAATTACAATGACTATGAGACAATAATAAAGACAAATTCTTTATCTTAAGTTCTCTTTAAATATTCTAAGCATTCGTTGATGGTTTTATATTCCAAAAGTGAGAAGCTCTTAGAGCTTGACATGCCTTTGGTTTGTACCAATTATTTGACTTGGTTACCACTACTTGTGGTTTGGGGCTTTACTGTCTAGATAACTTGAAGTATTTTCTTTCCCACTGCTATGGAGAATGCTATATTGATATATTTCGGTAGTGATGTGTGTGAACACACTAGGACTGCCGGGGCACTTTTTCCCTCCTTAGGAGGATTTTTTTCCCCAGCTTGTATATACGCCTATAATCCTAAGAGGTCACTCATCTTTTCTACATTCACTTGGTAATACATTCAGTATTGTGTGTTGTGCTCCAAGATTTTTCTTCTTCCTTGTGCTATTTGCATGCTTCTACACAGCTCAAACTCCAACAATCGGTATTAGAGTAGCTCGCCACTTCATCTAGGGGGTCGTTGACATCCCTCTGATCATAGTCTCAAAATCGCATGAAAATTGGTGAGCATACTTAGGGAAATTACCAATTAAAAAGAGCTTTGCAATATGGTGTCAAAATTTTGATATGAGCTTTTTTTGGCCTCTGAACACACTATCATGGCATTTGTGTAGGAGATTTTGTCTTTTGTGCCAAACATATAAACAGTTTTTTATTCGCTTGTATAAGTGCCTCGAAGTCTGTTAATTACATGTTTAGTAGAGCTTGATAGGGTAGTTCTATTCAACTTTTTGAGATACAATCATTTTTTTGCATCAAGGTATTTTAGTCAGTGGCCATGGCTAAAAACAATGTTTTTTTTTATGTTTGTTAATATAAAGGAAGTTCGGCATTAGCCTACTCTCCCGGACTTGAATTAAATAGAGAAAGAAAAGTACAAGAGAAGGAGACTAGTGCCCACGGGACCCCCCAAATCCCACAAAGCAGGGGAAGCTTTAACAAAGCTTAGATGGCGTTACAAAGAAGGTTAATCACCCTCTCGTCACCCTCATGCGGGGCCCACTTGGGTTTAAGCTTGTTATTGATCAAAAGGAGAGCTTGATGATGCCTGAAGGGGGGGGATTTCTTGCAGTTAACGATCCTTTTGCCAAGGAGGAATAATGATTTCTCAATTGACCACTCCTTGGGGGAGTCACCGAAGTTGAGAGCACATCTTTCCCGCCAGATTTTCCATAGGACCTCCCCTCTGATGGCGTTCTAGAGGGTCGCGGAGCAGCCGATCGCTTCTCCCAGCAGGGCTTGCTGCCAACTGAGATGTTTTTGAAGTCTAATTTTCATTCCAACCGTCTGGCAGAGTCTGTTGGAGTTGGGGCAGGTAAACAAGATGTGTGGGACATCTTCGATAGACTGGTAGCAGCGTTTGCACCAAGGAGAAATCCCACAAAGTTTGCTAGCCTTAAGGTTGGTCCAGATTCCATGATGAAGAATTTGCCATAAGAGGACAAACTTTTTGATTTCTATGAGGGGGTGCGAGATATCCATGAACTTCATGTCCCACCGAAGCCGCGTCCATGACAGGCACCACTTCTTGTTGAGGTTAACCTGATAGTCAATCGTTTCTTTGATGTTCAGGATTTTTGATAGGCTATTCCCATTGTGCCATTTGAGACCAAGCGAGCTTGATGTGTCGTGTCCCATGAGAAGGCGAGTTTTGTGTCGATCCCAGGCGAGATATCTGCTTTGCAAAGTGTTCCATTCTTCGTACGAAATGTTGACGCGAGGGTCAATATCCTCGAAGTTGATCCAGCGGTTGGTGTCATGTTTCCAGAGATGTTTCCATTTGTTGAAGCCTTTGTTCCATAATTTCTTGGCATTTTGAATGTTCCAAGGTTCCACGCTCCAGATGCCATGGATCGGAAACCAGATACAGTCGTTTTGTCTGATATCGGCTGCCCAGTTCTAGTCTTCACTAATTCTTGTGTAGCTTTTGACTTTATTCTAACTCTTCCATAGGGAGCATACGAGATTAGAGCCTTTCGGGAAGACGGGGACTGGGGAAAATAGCAGGATGTCGAGATTCTTCCAGTTTGGGAAACCCATGAGATCCAACTCGTTCTTGTTTCTGAAGATCAACTTGGCCCACAAGGCCTCCCCATTGCTCCAAGCCTTAATCATCCATTTGGCTGCCAGTTTGTTAGCCATGCACCCAATGTCTAGGATACCAAGTCCCCCACTATCTTTAGGGCTAGTGCAGATAGACCATTTGATTTTAGGCACCCCCCTTCTATTGTGATTGCCCGTCCAAAGGAAGTTTCTACAAATACTATCCAGTTTGGACAGATCTTGCTCTTTCGGTCTCCAACATGAAAGGAAATAAATGGTAGAAGAAAGGAGGAACGTGTTGATAACCATCGCACGACCAGCAAGATTGATTTGCATACCTCTCCAATAGTGAAGCTTCTTTTCGAGTTTGGCCAGCACCCAGTTGCACCGCTGTTCCATAGAGACGCCAAACCCCAAAGGGATCCCAAGAAGCCAAAAAATTTGGCCCTGCGGAATGATTTGACAGCCATGATCAATGAGAAGGCCGGGCTGAGACCCCACAATAGCTCTAAAGGCGGTCTTAGAGTGGTTGATTATGGATCCAGAGGCTTCACAAAAGGTAGCAAGACACCTCCAGAACGTCTCAAGGCTGGCACTATCATTGTGAACAAACGCGTTCATATCATCGGCAAAAAGTCTCATGGTGATCTGACTGTGGTCGTGAGGCAAACAGAGGCCTTTGATAGTACCAGCTTCCACCTGGTGCGCCACAAGCCTGCTAAGCCCCTCCGTGGCGATTGCAAAGAGAAGGGGAGCCAATGGGCACCCTTGTCTGATAGATCTTCTAAGTTTGATCACCTTCGAAAGTTTGCCATTAATGTTAATTTGGGTCGATGCGTTTCCGAGAAGGGTCGCGATCATCTTGGTGAATTTATGACTACATCCAAGATCTTGGAGCGACTGCAGAATATAGTCCCATTCAAGCCTGTCGTAGGCTTTATCAAAGTCAATCTTGAGGAAGACCACATCTTGTTTAGACTCATTTGCAAATTCAAGTCCTTCCCAAATATCAATAATGGTTTCCAAAATTGACCTGCCTTTGATGAAACCTTTTTGGTCCTCGCTTAGCCACGCTCTCAAGTGGCAAGAGATTCTATTGGCAATGACTTTGGCGATGATCTTGTATCCTGTTTGGAGCATCGTAATAGGATGCCAGTTCTCTATTCTGTTCTTTTCCCCTTTTTTGTGAATTAGCTTGATAATACCATTGTTGAGACAAGAAGGAAGTGCGCCGAACCTGAGCGCCTCCTGCCAAACCAGACGAAGAGGGGTGGCAACCACCAACTTGAAGGATTTAAAGAACTCGTTAGTGAGCCCGTCCGGTCCCGGGCTTTTACCGAGAGGGAGCGCATCAATGACCTCAATGATTTCTGCTTCAGAGATAGGGGCATGTAGCAGGGAGCAAAGGTTGGGTGGTATCCTGCAGGGGGAAACCCTAGATATGGCTGCCATACAGTCCCTTCTATGGTGGGAGAGGGGGTTCGAGGTCCCCAAGAGTCTCGTGAAGTGCCCTTCAATGATCCCAAGATTATCTTCTTCCGAAATGCATACATTCCCATTTAAGTCTAGCAATAGGGGAATCGATTCTCTGTTATGTTTCCTTTTAAGGATACAACACATCTCTTTGGTGGGTTTGTCGGCTTTGCCAGCCCACCACTCCTTGAAGAAAATTTGCAAGTTTTTCCTTTGTATTTCTTCCTCATATCTCAACAGCGCTCTGATTTTTCAAAGACCTTTCTGGGCTTGAAGTTTTCCTTTGTTCACTTCCTCCTCGAGCCTCCAGAGTCTGTGGTAAAGAGCTTCCCTACGAGCCCGCCGCACAGTCTCGAGCATTTTCTTGGTTCTAATCATGATCTTTCGAGACTTATCAACCACACTTCTCCAACACTTGGCTAGGGACAAGCCGGAGGCAAATGCCTCCTTCCACACATCAGCAATCTCTTGATGTACAGAGGGGAGAGAGAAGGTGGGCACACTGGCATGGAACCAAGGTGCCTTGCGGATCTTGTTGGAAGGTTGGAAAGTGATAACGATCGGGTAGTGATCAGAGATGGTGAGGTCGGTGCGTTGCGCGAGGGACGGGTGGCCCCATTGATGGGTAAAACTCTGAGAGATGTAACATCTATCAAGTCTAGCTTTCCTCAGGTCCTCCCCCGCTTGGAGATTTTTTATGTTTGTTGTTGAGGACAATTCGGATGTCACTAATTACCCGTTATGGTCATATATGATGCCTCATGTATTGTTCAAAAAAGGATTGTGGAATATTGTACAGGGTGTTGAAAAACAACCCATTAAACCTACACATATAGTTATTGAAGATGATGTAGATGGCATTGAAGATGAAGATCTTCAAATTTGTATTCGTGTTGTTGTTCTTCTTGCACCTACTATAGAGCAACTTTGATGGGATGGCAGAGATGTTGAGGCACATGCATTGATAGATTTGTTTGTCGAACATGCCATTATCTCACATATTCGCTCACGTAAAATAGCAAAGGATGCTTGGGATACACTTATCACTTATACTAGGCAAGAAATGAGGCTTGTGTTGCTTACCTCCAAAAATATTTGGAGAGTGAGCATATGAATGAAGGAGATTCTATGGATAGTTTTTTGAATAGAGATCAAAGATTTGAAAGAGCAGTTGATTTCTGCAAATGAAGTCTTGCCAAATAGTTCACATGTGCAGACCGTTCTTAATGGTCTTCCTAATTCATATCAAAGTTTTGCTTCCACTCTTCAGTTGATGATGAAAGGAAATCCAAATGGCTTAACATTTGAGGAGTCACTCTATATTTTATTATAGGAGGATGATTCTAGGAAAAACAGGTGCATTATGTGTGTTGTAGATCAAGCTTTCTTAGCTAGTTAGAAGGGCAAATGTAAATGGAGCTCATCTACTAGTTAGTAGAAAATTGCTAATTCTGCATAGTTAAAAGGGGAAGACAAAGACGTTAAGAAAATAGAAACATAGAAACAATTTTGCAAATCATGTAAAGGAAATGATAATGTCCTAAAGAGTTGCAAATCCCATTACAAGATAAGAGGAGTTGTTAGCACAAGTGATGATATTCTTTTTCTTGGTCCTTGGCACATATAAAGCATTTGATAATGTGAAAGAAATGCCATCAGTATTAGTGAAAATGATCTTTCCAACTCCCATTACAGGATAAGAGGAGTTGATATTCTTTTTCTTGGCCCTTAGCACATATAAACTATTTGACAATGGGAAAAAACTGCCATCAATATTAGTCAAAATGATCTTTCCAACTCCCATTAGAGGATAAAAGGAGTTTTTAGCACATGTGACAATATTCCCTATAGGGGTAAGATCAAGTGAAGTGAAGAAACTATGTTGCAAGGTAATATGTTTGGTTGCACACTATCAAGGTACCAAATGTCTCAGTCTAAAATATAAGCACATTGGTGATGTGAAGATGGGTCATAGCTGGAAACAATAGTAAATGCCCATTCTTCATTTTTAACAAGATTAGGAGGCCCTATTTTAGGCGTAGATGCCTCAACAAAAACCATCCTAGCCTTTTTCTTCTTTGCTTCCTTTGTAGCCAATTTAGGACAACTCTTTATTACATGATCATTTATTTTATAGCACTTTCAAATTTGTTATCTTCTCTTTTGTTTTTTTATCATCTTTTTTTTTCCTTTTTTGAGTATGCAACATTAGAAAAAATTTTCTTATTAGTAAATGAACTCCATTTACCTTTGCCCTTCTGACTGGCTAAGAAAGTTTGATCCGCAACACACATAATTGACTTATTCTTCCTACATTGAACTTAGTGCAACAAAATAGATACTAACTCATGAATGACGAGTAGGTGACAAAGAAAGATAAGGGGCAAATATAATATAAGGTAGGTAAAGGAAATGATTCTCATTGGGTGTGTGGAAGAAAGAAGGAGAAAAATTCATCATAAATGTTTTGTGAGGACTACATAGATAATGAGGCATATTGGCTCGTCAATATGAGACCAAGAACCACACTAGGATACAGAATTTAGAAAATCAGTTGGCAAATGAAAAGCATTCTGATTCTGAAAAGGCTGAAGATTTTATCAAACGTATAAAACATCTTCAAGATCAATTGGCTGCAGTTGGTGTTGTTATAATACCTGAAGAGCTGGCTCGAAGATGTGTACGCGTTCTTCCAACAAAGTATGATGGATTAGTAACAGCCCGTAACACTCAGGTAAGACCAACTCCCCTCACATTTGAAGAGTTTTGTGCTATGCTTTTAGAAGAAGAGATGCGCTTGAAGAATCGGCAAACTACAAGTGATGCTGCATTCTCAGCAAACGCAAAAGGTAAAGGCTCTTCTGATGGATCAAAGAAGAAGCCAAAGAAGAAAAAGTTCACAGGAAGTTGCTTTTATTGTGAAAAGAAAGGCCATTCCATCAAGGATTGCAGAAAGAAGCAAGCTGGTGAACAGAATGGGACTGTAAAATCATCGTGGAAGAACAAAGAGTCTGCAAACAACACAGAGCTAGAACTATGGGTAGCTATTGAAGAGGTATGCTCATCTGCTCAAGTAGTGGAGTTTCTCACCATACGACTAGTAAAAAGGATTGGTATAATTCCCTAATGCCTCTATGGGAATCCATCAATGTAGTGGTGGGAAATGACTCCAAGTGTCCAAAGGAAGGAACTGGAACCATCTCTTTTATCACTTCTCCAGGTGTTGAGAAAAGTTATCTGACGTTCTTTATGTACCTACACTTAAAAGAAATTTGTTGTCAGTTTCTGCAATAACAGATCGTGGACTCGAAGTTCACTTCAATAAGAGTGGTGCAAAAATCATGGATTCATCAGGTAATGTAGTAGGTAAAGGCATAAGATGTGATAACTTGTATGATTTAAGTGCCTTAACTACTACAGAAGATAAAGATGTAACCAGGTTATGGCACCAACGATTTGGGCATCTCGGATTTTTAGTTTTGAAGGAGATGCAAAGAACAAGGATGGTTGCTCATTTGCCTGCATTTTCAGAGTTGCACGAACCTTGTGAAGCTTGTATCATGGGCAAGTAACAATGAAAGGCATTTCCAAGAGAAACGAGCAATCGATCTCAAGCTCCTCTAGAGTTGGTACATGCCATTAGGGCGAAAAACGGCCAAAAGGGGCCGTGTAAGGATTTCAATTAGTTGTGCTTAATCTGGATTAAAGTTGTCAACTCATTTTTAAAAAATCCGTGTAAGCGCATTTAAAACGTATCTTGTGCAAATTTTGAAGAGAGAGAAACTCGTGTGATAATCATGAAAAGTATGTGTGATATCTTATGCCTCAAAGTTTGTGCTCATCGGGCGTTCATGAAAATTTGAATTTTCCTCTTGTTCATGGACCTATATAATGTGTGCTTATGCCGTTTTGCACTTTTTTTACTCTACTTTTGATAGCAGGCTTGTTTCTCTCTTTCATGTCATTTTAGACACTTTCGCGTCACTCTTCGTAGTAGACCATGGAGAACCTCAACCCAAACACTCTCACTCACCTTTCAACCAGCCAAAATCATTGTGATAAGTTCCATATCAACATTGCAGTTAGTCATGAGTATGCAACGACAAGAAAGGTATGTCGAAGGGCTCTTCAACATTCTAAAGTGGTTGGATTGCAGAAAGAAGGCAAAAAACATATCGACATATGGGCAGATGGATTTGTTTATCCAATTGATCCACAAACTGGAAGGATACCCCTTTTCATAATCTTCATGATCTAATTAGACTTTTAGGAGAAACATGGGCATCCCTTCTTATGTAAAAGAAATATCGTAGGCAGTGGAAGCTACATTTCAGGATGGCGACTGACTTGCGTACACTGCTCCTACCACTTTTTTTCGGAGCCATTATGTGGAGAGCTACACAAGTGACTGTTCTATTTCATAACACCGGAACTGTCACGAGCTAGGACTCCATCAATCAGGTAACCACACTTCCTCTGCTTCGTCCACTCCCGTGATGATGATAGCGGCATCCGTTGAAGTAGTGCCCATCTATCTATGTATGTGCAGGAGCACTATGGCACCGTGCATGAAGTGACCAATGTCGTCTACAAGGGTAGCACTGCAATCAAGTGCACGCAAGTCTACGTTCACAAGGCTATCGTTCACCTTTTCATTAAAAAATGTGAATCTCTACTTTCATAAATGGGATTTCTTGGTGGTGATGTTCATCTAAGAAAAGATCCAAAGCTTCTACAAAATATAGGTAATGTACAAAAGAGCTTGGACTTTGGATAGCTTGGACTCAGAGGAGAGCTATCCTGAAGTACTGATTCATCCAGATTTTCAATCTAGGAAAATAACTGTCACAACAAATTGGAAATTTAGAAATGTAAGGGAGCTCCTAGAATACCTTAATGAGGCATCATCATAGTTCATATTCTCAATTGATGATGCAATAGTTAACATTGGATTAGAGAAAACATTATCTTGCATAACTTGCCTGCCACCCAGGGTGATCAAGTTCCAACCCTTTAGATTGTAACAAGTCTCCTTCTTTAAGAAGATTTTTTTTCAAACTTCCATTGATTTTTCTTTGCAAGATGGTGACTAAGAATGTGACTGATTACATCACTTCAATTATGTCTTTTTATGGAATATATTCATCTTGGCATTTTTTTGTTTATTTTCAAGATTGTGAGGAGGCTTCAATGGTGCAATGATTATACAGGAACTTGCATATGACAAAATGGATGGTATGACAAAATGGAAAAGATTGGATGACACGACCGATACAAGCGATATGGACCATCTGAAATTATCTGATTGCCCATATCGCTTGCATCGGTCGTGTCATAAAAACTTCTCTATCCTCTTCACATTTAACTTTTCTGTAGGATGGTGACTAAGAATGTGACTGATTACATCACTTCAATTATGTCTTTTTATGGACTACATTCATATTGGAATTTTTTTGTTTAATTTCAAGATTCTAATGAGGTTTCTATTGTGCAATGATTATAAAGGAACTTGCATGAGTAAATTCTAGGTGATTCAAGAATATAAACCAAGAAATTCTTACATAATATATCTCCCCTTTTAGAACCTTTTTCCATACTTCCATTGATTTTGCTTTTGCAGGATTGTAAGTAAGAATGTGACTCATTACATCACTTCAATTATGGCTTTTTATGGACTATATTCATATTGGCATTTTTTTTTAATTTCAACATTTGGATGAGGTTTCAATGGTGCAATGATTATACAGGAACTTGCATATGACAAAATGGATGGTATGACAAAATGGATGGTATGAAAAAATGGAAAAGATTGGATGACATGACCGATACAAGCGATATGAGCCATCCAAAATTCTCCGATTACCCATATCGCTTGCATCGGTCGTGTCATAAAAACTTCTCTATCCTCTTCACATTTAACTTTTCAACATGAATAAAGCAAAAAGCACCCAAAATAGACATTTTGATGATAGAACCAATTCAATTTTTCTGGAACCATGCAATGAAGTCACTTTTACTTAGTTCTCAAGAGGATCAATTCAACATTACATTACTCAAGGCATATAAATATAGTTACAATGACCATCTTCCAGATGAAGACTGGCATAATTACATACAATTTGTACATCAATAAATCTTCCAACATATGTTGGTTACACATTAAATTACAATCTTACATTCCAAAAATATAAGGGCATATTGCATGTTCCATAATGGCATTTATTGCTCTCTCCTTGATCAAGATGACCCAAGCATATGGATAGTGTGACAAGTTCAACTCAGGGTTGTAAAACCTGCTTTCCAAGAACCTTACTGCATTTGCAATCACTCTCCAGTCACACGAGGTGTTGTATTTCTGTAATGGCACATGTATTTGAATGTATCCAAACCTTTTTTCTTCTTTCAATGAAGGAATTCCTAGAATGTTTTGATCAATATGCATTTTGAGAAGCTTAGCAGCACTGCAAGGTAAACTTAAATTTAGAATGGATGGCAAGGCTTTAAAATAGAACACAACAAAACGTATGGCGAGGCTTACACTTTGGAGTTTCCATGTTGTGATTGGAGAGAATTCCTTGCTGTCTTCTTTGTCCTAGCCATAACCTACAAAAAAAAGATTATTATCATCAGATAAATAGGACTTTTACTAGAGAAAAACAAATCATGGATCAGTAAGGATTAATATTAGGACATGGATCAATTACACAAAAAAAGATTACATCCTTCATATTTGCAATGTCTTGTACCCCTTTGGGCAATAAATATGTGTATCTATGTACATTTCATGAGTAATAAGCTTTGAAAAGAAATATATTTAATAGAAATAACTCGAAACACAAGCATAAACAAAGCATGAGACACGACCAATCCAAGCGATTAGGGTCATCAAAGAATATCGGATGGGTCTAATTGCTTGCATTGGTCCTAGTTGTTTGAATTGGTCATGTCCAAAGGAGGTCATCTTGAAGCTTAGATTGCATGTGAACTTTTGTATCTTATTATTGGTTAAGAATTTTAAGAAAATAATGCAACCATTGCGTCCAAAACGTGCCAAAACCCTAAGATTGACTGTCTATTTGCATGATTTTGATACCCAGAGGTCTTGATAAGCTTTTTTGTATTGATTTCCAGACACGACCGATGCAAGCGATTAGGCCCATCCAACATTTTCAGATGAGCCTAATCGCTTGCATTGGTCGTGTCCTACATTCATGCACAAATAGGCTCATCAAGACCTCTCAATATCAGAATCATGCAAATAGACAGTCAATCTTAGGGTTTTGGCACGTTTCAGATGCAATGGTATCATTAGTTTCTTGAAATTGTGAGCCAATAGTAAGATAGGGAAATTCATGACCGATGCAAGCGAAATAAGCCAACTTGCACAAAAAAGAGTTTAAAAGCTTGGAACAAATTTTAAACGTAGAAAAACTAATTAAAAAAGCTTTCACAAAGCACTCAAGAAACATGACCGATACAAGCGATTAGGGTCATCGGGAAATCCTCGAATGTCCTTAATCGCTTGTATTGGTCGTGTTGTAAAATAATTGATCATGATGACCCTAAACCCTCACACAAAATGTGGTCTATGGAAAGTTTTGAAAAGCATGTAAAAACGCGAAGACAACGGCAAGTTGATGGTAGCAAGGAGTTTCACAAAAAATGAAAAAAGTGAATAGAAGAGCTTAAATAGGTCTCTGGGATGATTTGACCGTTGGTGACATGTGGCAATGTGTGATTGGTCCATGTCATCTAGCCGTTGCGAATCCCAACGTTACAATGCCACGTGGCATCATTTGAGTGGGCCACGTCATCTAGCCGTTGTGATTCCCAACGTCTTTTGCCACGTGGCACTCACTTATTGGTCCACGTCATGTGACCGTTACCCGGTCCTTCTCGACTATAAATACGGGTCTCGTTCACCATTTCACATTTTCAACCTTCATAGAATTTCTCTCTTCATCACCCATGCATACTTGTGCTACATACCCGATACGACTGATACAAGTGATTACACGCGTTTGACCTACCTTTGACTAGCTTATTTCGCTTGCATCGGTCATGAACTTCCCTATCTTACTATTGGCTCGGAATCAAGAACCTAATGCTACCATTGCATCCGGAGGAACATGCCAAAACCCTAAGATTGACTGTCTATTTGTATGATTCTTATATGGAAAGGTCTTGATGAGCCTATTTGTGCATGAATCTAGGACATGACCAATGCAAGCAATTAGGCTCATCTGGAAATGTTGGATGGGCCTAATCGCTTGCATCGGTCGTGTCTGGAAATCAATACAAAAAGGCTTATCAAGACCTCTGGGTATCGAAATCATGCAAATTCTGATATGGAAAGGTCTTGATGAGCCTATTTGTGCATGAATCTAGGACATGACCAATGCAAGCGATTAGGCTCATCTGGAAATGTTGGATGGGCCTAATCGCTTGCATCGGTCGTGTCTGGAAATCAATACAAAAAGGCTTATCAATGACTGTCTATTTGTATGATTCTGATATGGAAAGGTCTTGATGAGCCTATTTGTGCATGAATCTAGGACATGACCAATGCAAGCGATTAGGCTCATCTAGAAATGTTGGATGGGCCTAATCGCTTGCATCGGTCGTGTCTGGAAATCAATACAAAAAGGCTTATCAAGACCTCTGGGTATCGAAATCATGCAAATTCTGATATGGAAAGGTCTTGATGAGCCTATTTGTGCATGCATCTAGGACATGACCAATGCAAGCGATTAGGTTCATCTAGAAATGTTGGATGGGCCTAATCGCTTGCATCGGTCGTGTCTGGAAATCAATACAAAAAGGCTTATCAAGACCTCTGGGTATCGAAATCATGCAAATTCTGATATGGAAAGGTCTTGATGAGCCTATTTGTGCATGAATCTAGGACATGACCAATGCAAGCAATTAGGCTCATCTGGAAATGTTGGATGGGCCTAATCGCTTGCATCGGTCGTGTCTGGAAATCAATACAAAAAGGCTTATCAATGACTGTCTATTTGTATGATTCTGATATGGAAAGGTCTTGATGAGCCTATTTGTGCATGAATCTAGGACATGACCAATGCAAGCGATTAGGCTCATCTAGAAATGTTGGATGGGCCTAATCGCTTGCATCGGTCGTGTCTGGAAATCAATACAAAAAGGCTTATCAAGACCTCTGGGTATCGAAATCATGCAAATTCTGATATGGAAAGGTCTTGATGAGCCTATTTGTGCATGCATCTAGGACATGAACAATGCAAGCGATTAGGTTCATCTAGAAATGTTGGATGGGCCTAATCGCTTGCATCGGTCGTGTCTGGAAATCAATACAAAAAGGCTTATCAAGACCTCTGGGTATCGAAATCATGCAAATAGACAGTCAATCTTAGGGTTTTGACACGTTCCAGACGCAATGGTAGCATTATCTTATCCAAATTCTTAACCAATAATAAGATACAAAAGTTCACATGCAATATAAGCTTCAAGATGACCTCCTTTGGAGAGAACCAATTCAAGCGATTAGGACCATCCAAGCTTCCTTGATGGGCCTAGTCACTTGAATTGGTTGTGTCCAATCAAGTATCATATTTATAGCTATATGAATGAATGCTCCATATAAAACAACTAAATGTGTTTATAAATATTATTTTCAACATTAATTTTATGTTTCTATAAAGTTAAGGATGATAAATCAAACATGACTGATGCAAGCGATTATGCCCATCGGATATTCTCTGATGACCCTAATCGCTTGGATCGGTCGTATCTCATGCTTTGTTTCTACTTCTGTTTCTAGTTATTTCTATGACTTTAAAAGATCATTTACTTTTTCTAACCTAGATTTTCAATTTTTTCCACAGATATCTATATTGGATGAAGACAACTACATTGGGAGGGGGAAGGGAACAAGGAAAACCATAGAGAAGAAAGGAAAGACAAAGATGGATATTCATTCAGTGATCCACTATCTTCCAAAACTGAATCCAAAATTATTTTGTGTTATTCATAAGCAGTATAGTGAAGAGGCAGATTTTTCACTATTCTCCTTGAGGACTCTTTCAAGATACATGGGTTTTACTTCAATACCCTTTAATGCATACAGAGTTTTTCTACTTGAAAGAACAGGTGCATTAAGAATTTTTGGATATGCCCCAGGATTCAATGCTTCAAGGGCAGGCTACTTCCTTTGTTACTCAAGCTATGCAATGGCTGTAGGGGTGTCATATGTTCAAAGTATTATTGTCTACAGGAGAAAAGAGTACCTCAGATATAGAGGAGATTTGCTAGAGACAAGTTCATTCAAAAGGCTCAAGAAGGATTAAATATATTTCTATTCAAAGCTTATTACTCATGAAATGTACATAGATACATTGTAATATATTTATATGCCTTGAGTAATGTAATGTTGAATTGATCCTCTTGAGAACTAAGCAAAAGTGACTTCATTGCATGGTTCAAGCAAAATTGAATTGTTCCTATCATCAAAATGTCTGTTTTGTGTGGTTTTTGCTTTATTCTTGTTAAAAAGTTAAATGTGAAGAGGATAGAGAAGTTTCTATGACACGATCGATGCAAGCGATAGGGGCAATCGGAGAATTTCGGATGGCTCATATCGCTTGTATCGGTCGTGTCATCCAGTCTTTTCTATTTTTTCATACCATCCATTTTTTCATATTCAAGTTCCTGTATAATCATTGCACCATTGAGACCTCATCAAAATGTTGAAATTAAACAAAAAAATTGCCAATCAGAATATAGTCCATAAAAAGCCATAATTGAAGTGATGTAATGTGTCACATTCTTAGTTACCATCCTGCAAAAGAAAATCAATGGAAGTATGGAAAAGGTTCTAAAAGGGAGATATATTATGTAATAATTTCTTGGTTTATATTCTTGAATCACCTAGAATTTACTCATGCAAGTTCCTTTATAATCATTGCACAATAGAAACCTCATCAATCTTGAAATTAAACAAAAAATGCCAATATGAATCTAGTCCATAAAAAGACATAATTGAAGTGATGTAATCATTCACATTCTTAGTCACCATCCTGTAGAAAAGTTAAATGTGAGGAGGATAGAGAAGTTTTTATGACACGACCGATGCAAGCGATATGGGCAATCGGAGAATTTCGGATGGCCCGTATCGCTTGTATCGGTCGTGTCATCCAATCTTTTCCATTTTGTCATATGCAAATTCCTGTATAATCATTGCACCATTGAAACCTCCTCAAAATCTTGAAATTAAACAAAAAAATGCCAATATGAATATAGTCCATAAAAAGACATAATTGAAGTGATGCAATCAATCACATTCTTAGTCACCATTCTGCAAAGAAAAATCAATGGAAGTTTGAAAAAAAGCTTCTTAAAGAAGGAGACTTGTTACAATCTAAAGGGTTGCAACTTGATGCAAGATAATGTTTTTTCTCTAATCTAATGTTAACTATTGCATCATCAATTGAGAATTTGAATTGTGATGATGCCTCATCAAGGTATTCTAGAGCTCCCTTACATTTTTGAATTTCCAATTTGTAGTGACAATTATCTTTCTAGATTGAAAATCTGGATGAATCAGTACTTCTGGACAGCTCTCCTCTGAGTCCAAGGCTATCCAAAGTCCAAGCTTTCTTTTCCACCTTTTGTTGAATGATGAGAAGCATCCCAATCTAATGAAGAGATGCAAGGACTAGGCAAATGTATAAGATTTCCATAAGAGCTCCTCCCTAATGGCACCTGATAATATGCAAAATGGACAAATAACTCTGTGCTATTGAAAACTTGAGAGAATTTGTCTGCATACATAAGCTCTGCATATTCCTTACGAAGAACTCTGAATGTTCGTGTTAAACATTCAAGAGGTTGCCACTCTAGAATATTGGAAGGAAAAATATCTGCAATACAAAAACATATATGTTGTTATACAAAACCAACTGAAATGATAGACGATCATTGTAAAACTTCACTTACAGTACAAAGGGAACTGCATATGCTTTTCCAGAACAAGATCCTTAGCGTTGTACACATGTTGTACTCTTGCAAACCAACTGCATCTCTTCGATTTGAAACTAAGAATAAGTCCCCTGCAATGGTTTCTTGTGTCGTCTCTTTTAGCATGCTTGACTTTATGGGCACCTCTATAGCTAGGAAGCATAGTTACTCATTCATTTAACTTCACAGAAAGAGGTTTTCATAAATAATCCTCTCTTCTGTTGTAAACCTCACATGAGGTTACACGATTGGAAGGACGACAAGAAGAAGAAGCCATTAGAATCAAGAAGAAGAAGAATGCTCAAAGCGAGAAACCGACATTCACAAACTCTGCCAACATTTATAGATAAAAGGGCTTTGTACACGTGGAAACTTTTGATTTGATGTAAACCCTATCGCCGAATGACCATGGAATTTCGTGAACCCAAAAATATTTCGTATCTTCAAAAATCATTTCCTTCTTGGAACTTTAAAGATATGCATTGTGTGATGTGCAAAAATATCTTTTTTTGCATCAAACCAAGAAATTGTACACTGAATACAAGAATCTTCATCACTTTCGCGGCGCTTTTAGATAATATTCTCTTAAAAAAAGAATTTCTTCATACGGTTAAAGGAGACAACAATGTTATATTCTTGTACACTTGGAAAGACTCTATTTGTCAATTTCCTTAATCTCTCATTAGCAAACAGCCTCTTTTCGGCCGTTTTTCGCCCTAATGCTGATCTCTGCGGTAAAATTTCTACACCTGCTTTAGGAGTATCTTTCTACTTTTTGCTGTTAGTCAATGATTATAGTAGAAAGATGTGGGTTTATTTCATTCGAGAGAAGGCTGATGCTTTTGAAAAATTTAAAACGTGGCATAAGTATGTGGAAAATGAATCAGGAAGGAAACTGAAGAAATTTAGAACAGATAGAGGAGGTGAATTCTTGTCAACAGAATTTAATAATTATTGTAAGGAGCATGGTGTGAAAAGGCAACTTACCACAGCTCATACACCTCAACAAAATGGCGTTGTTGAGCGTAGGAATAGGACAGTAGTTGAAATGGCTTGTTGTATGTTAAAGGCTCAAGACATGCCTGATTCATTCTGGGCAGAAGCAGTCAATACAATAGTCTACATCCTCAATTGAAGCTAAACAAAAGCACTGAAAGGGATGACTCCTCAAGAAGCATATTCTGGTAAAAAGCCTTCAATTTTGCATTTCAAAATTTTTTGTTGTTCTTGTTATGCACATATTCCTGATTCAACAAGATCAAAGTTGGATTCAAAAAGCAAAAAGTCTGTCTTCCTAGGATATAGTGAAGAGTATAAAGCATACAGGTTGTGGGATCCTAAGGCAAGGAAGATTTTTGTCAGCCGAGATGTGGTGTTTGATGAACAACCACACTTAGTAGAAGATAAAGGTAAATCTACTATCTCATCAAATGGAGAAATATCTCACATTGTGCCTACCAAAAGACAGGAGGAGGAAACATCTGATGGAGAAATTTCCTCAATAAAAAGCCAACCAGTTGTAGCTGCACAACGTAAGCCACTATCGAAGTGGGCACAATAGCTCTTTGATGATCACAATCCACATGTAGATGTACCAGAATCATCCTCGGATGGATTATGAAGATCAAAGAGAATAGAGGAGCAAAGAAGAGCCTCAGAACACCTTGTTAACATGGCTCCAATGACAGATATCATGGGCTCGATAAAGGAACCCACCACCATTGAAGAAGCCCTTGATGATCTAGGTTGGAGAGCAGCAATGCAGTCTGAGTATGGTAGTATACTAAAAAATGATACATGGGATCTAGTCGACTTGCCACCAAAGAAGAAGGTAATAGGTACTAAATGGATTTGGAAAGCTAAGTATAAAGCAGATGGAACATTAGAAAAGTATAAGGCAAGATTATTTGCACAGGGTTTTTTAGAGATCGAAGGATTTGATGTTCAAGAAACTTTTGCACCAACAACACGCATGACAACTATTCGGACGGTACTTGCAATAGCTGCACAAAAGGCTTGGCCTATTTTCGAGATGGATGTCAAATCTGCATTTTTGAATGGTCACCTCAAGGAGGAGGTATATGTATCTCAACCACCAGGTTTTGAGGTGCCCAATTCAGAAAATAAAGTTTGGAGGTTGAAGTATGGACTTAAGCAAGCTCCACGGGCTTGGTACCAATAAATAGATAATTTTCTAAAAAATATGGGTTTTGAAAGAAGTACTTCTGATGCTAACTTGTATGTAACGAAAATGAATAGCAAGCTAGTTGTTGTCATTGTATATGTAGATGATTTGATCATTACAGGAGATCATTAGGAACTCATCAATCAAACTCGCATCAGCTTGAGAACTGAGTTTGAAATGACAGACTTAGGTCCACTCCATTTTTGTCTGGGAATTAAAGTATGGCAAAGGAAGCATGGCATTTTCATCTCACAACAAAAATATGCCAAAGAAATTCTCAAGGTATTTGGAATGATGGATTGCAAATCAACTAGCACACCTATGGAGGTAAATCATAAGCTATCTATGGATGATAACATGCCTGATGTAGATGCTAAGAAGTATAGGAAGCTCGTTGGAAGTTTTATTTTTCTATGCAACACTAGACCAGACATTTGCTATGTTGTTGGAGTGTTAAGCAGGTTTTCCAACAAACCTAAGGAGAGTCACTAGAATGCTGAAATGTGAATTCTAAGGTACATTGCAGGAACCTTGGATTTTGGTATTTTTTATACCATAGATGATACACTCCAAGGATATTGTGATTTAGATTGGACTGGAGATTATGATTCTAGAAGATCAGTTTCTGGATATTGTTTCTCACTTGGTTCAAGAATATTTTCTTGGGTAAGTAGGAAGCAACCAACTCTCGCACTCTCCTCCACTAAAGTAGATTACTACATCATCACATGAAACTTGTAAAGGCTAAAAAGTTGCCTCATTTGGACCAACACTAGACTGTCCACCTGTAAAGAGAGGCAACAAGGTGTCATACATGTCTTTGGAGCTAACAAATGTCTCCTTAGTACATGAAAGTAATGGTTGAATAACATCTTCCAGAAAAACAACATCATAGCTAACCAAAATGTGTTTAGTCTGTGGATGATACACACGATAGTCTTTCCTTTCAAAATTGTACCCAGCTGAAAGATCCCAATTAGCTACATGCCACTCTCCTCCCAACCTTAAATAGCCCTTGACCTTGGCACATCTAAAATCTTCTCTAAGGTCCAAACACTCCTCATATGGCCACTCTAAGGAGATGGAATAACCTCAAAGATCCATGCTAGAGCCTTGGCTCCCCCGAGGTCTGGTCCTTGACCTAGCTAGGGTCCTCGACCAAATGCAGGTAGACCAATGGTAGACCATGGAGGTCTAAATAAATCTAACACTCTCTCCTCCTTCTAGAGATCACTATCCTCAGTAATCAAGGAAGGAAAGTGTTTGCGAATCAGAGCTTCTGATTCCCAAGTAGCATCTGTGAGTGGATGGCTAGTCCATGCTACTAAATACTCTAGTATGGAGCGATTTCATAACTTTTGCTCCCTCTTATCAAGAAATTGAAATGCAACATCTCGCTGAGATGCTCTATTTTCTAAAGCAACTAAGCCATCTACAAAATTCTCATCTCGATAAATGTATGGTTTCAACTTGCTAACATGGAAAACTAGGTGAACTTTGCAATTATCAGGCAATTGCAATTTTTATGCGACATCACTAATCTTCTTGATTACTATCCAAGGTCCACAAAATCTAGGGGATAACTTAGGTTTCTCGACTTCTTGAAACGTTCATGGTGTACGATGTCGATCTGCAAATGCTTTCATCCTTTCAGCAGCTTGCTAGAGATTGAATTGAGCTATTTTTAAGTTAGCTTGCATATCTGTCAAAAACTGTGAAGCACTCAGAGATTTCCTGGGTAACCCAATGGTAGCTAGAATATGTGGAATAAATCCATAAATCACCTTAAAAGGTGCCAGCCTAGTAGTCTTGTGCCTCCAAATATTATAAGCAAATTCAACTAATGGGAGAAAACTATCCCAATCTGTTTGCTTTTCTGAAATATATGCACGTAACATATCTTCCAGTATCTGATTAACTCTTTCGGTCTGACCGTCAGTCTGTGGATGCTCTCCACTACTCATCTTGAGTTGAACTTGAAGCTTATTGAACATGTGTTTCCAAAACTTGTAAATTTGAGATCCCTATTAGAAACTATTGATTTTGGTAGAGCATGCAATCTAAAAATATTTTGAATAAATAGTTTTGCGACTTACGGAGCCTCCATAGATTCCTTTGTAGGGATGAAGTGTGCGATTTTGCTCAAACAATCAACCACTACAAGAATAGCATTCTTCTGTTGTGGTGTCCTAGGTAAACCCATTATGAAGTCCATGGAAATACTATCCCAACAATACTATGGTATCTCCAATGGCTGTAGCAGACCTGGAGGACTAATCCTCTCTGCTTTATTCACTTGTCATTTCAAACACTGACTTACATCATTGTTTACATCTATGACCATCTTTGGCCACCAAAGAGTGCATCTGATCAACTGCAAAGTTTTCTTAATACCAGGATGTCCTGCACAAGGTACATCATGGTTCTCGAAAATAACTTCTTTTCTAAACTTCGCTTCTTGGGAATTAGGCACACAAATCTTTCCCTTTCTTTTGAGCAAACCTTGCTCCACTTGAAAATTAGAGAATGCTTTATCTTTATCATTTTAGGACAACTTATTTATTATAGACTGACAATAATCATAATCAATTTGTGAATCTTTGATTTCTTGGATTAGATCACTGTCAAGAACTGTGAAGCTAATTTGATGCAAAATACGAGATAATGCATCTGCAACTATATTCATTTTTCCTTTTCTATATAGAATTTCCATATGAAATTTTTGCATCAAATCAACCCATCTAGCTTGTCTCCCCCGAAGATCAGGCTAGGAACATAAATACTTTCGTCTATGATGATCTGAGTATACTTTAAAAGTTGCACCATACAAATAGTGTCTCCAAATCTTCAACGCATGAACTATTGCATATAATTCTTGTTCATGGACAGGCCAGTTTCTCTAAGCTAGAGAAATTTTCTAACTTTCAAAAGCTACTGGTCTACCATCTTGAATCAAAATTGCACCAACAACGATGCCACTCGCATCAGTTTCTATTTCAAAAGGTTTTTTGGGATCTACTACCAATAAAATTAGGGAACTTGAAACTGCTTGTTTCAATGTGTCAAAAGCTTTCTGTTGTGCACTGATCCATACAAACTTTTGATTATTGTGTAACAGATCTATAAATTGTGCAGCTATGTGCAAATAGCTGGCAATGAATTTCCTATAGAAGCCTGATAATCCTAAGAATGATTGCAACTGACATTCATTATGAGGAATCGGCCAACCAAGGATCACGAAAACTTTTTGTGGATCCATTCTAATTCCATCTATAGAAATTATATGTCCTAAGTACTCAACCTCAGATAAACATAGCTGTGTCTTCTCTGGGTTGACGTAAAAAGTATTCTCATCCAACATTTGAAAAACTGTACGCAAATGACATTCATGTTCATCCAAACTCTTATTATAAACCAACATATCATCTACAAAATCAACCACAAAGTGACCAATAAAAAGACAAAAAATATCATTCATGAGCATCATAAAAGTGGCTGGAGCATTTGTTAAACCGAAGGGCATTACACGATACTCATAATGACCAAATCTAGTATGAAAAGTTGTTTTATGTACATCATCATCCTTGACTCTTATTTGATGATAACCACTTTTTAAGTCTATTTTACTATATACAATAGCACCTCCTAGTGCATCCAGAATATCATCAATGCAAGACATCAGATATCTGTGTTTTATTGTAACTTTATTTAGTGCTCTAAAGTCTATACACATCCTAAAAGATCCATCCTTTTTGCGAACCAAAAGCTCTGGGGCTACAAAAGGTGAATAACTAGGTCTGATGAGTCCTTTGTCGAGGTACTCCTCGCCTGTACGATGTACTTCTACCTCCTCTTGTAGACTCATTCGGTACGGCTGTTTGGCCGATGGACGAGCTCCTAGTACTAACTCTATCCTATGCTCCACTTTTCTGTGAGGCAGAAGACCTGAAGGTAACTCTGAAGGAAACAAGTGTTGGAATTCAGTTTTCATTTTAGAAGGTAGCTTGGCCTCCAAAATAGTTTGAATTTGTAAAATTAACAACTCCTTATGCTCAAAATATAAGAAATACAAATACTTACACTACTTTTACCATTGCAGAGGTAGATGCTTGTCGGTACACCTTCACATCGGGCTCTCCACAGATGATGATGCAACGACCATTATGATTGAATTGATATATGTGTCTGAAAATCAATAGTTGGCTTCTTACTTCCATGCCACTGTTTAGTAAGGATGAGATCAAATCTAGCCAACCTGGCGATCTCAAAATCTAGTTTGTCTCTATAAGTCTGTATCTAGACTAGTAATCCGACAACTCGTTGATCCTAGGTCTCAGATCCCTTCCCATCTACCAACTCTACTCTGTAGGTGTATGCATATGGCGTAATCTTCAACTTTAGTTTCTTGACTAAAGAAGAGTTAATAACGTTATGTGTGGATCCTGTATCAAATAGAATTTTAATGAGATGTCCATGAACTTCCCCACTCATGACAACCAACTTGGTGTCTGGAAACTGATACCCTTTATGAGCAACTAGGGATAACACACATCTAGAACATTCTTAAGCTTCTTAGTGACTGTTATATTTAAGATGGGTTGTTTATCTTTAGATGGAGGATCCATCTCAATGTTTGTAGCTAGAACATCAAATCCGAAGGAGATGATGGAGTGGATGGTGAGGACTGATGCCTCTCCATCACCGTTGTTGTAGATATCTTCTTCTTTTTATTAGCACACATCCTATAAGCATGCCGACCTAGGCATTCATAATAGAGGCCCTCACAGCGAGCCGTTTCTTTCTATTGCTCTGTTAGATTGAATCTCTGAAAGCTCTATCTGCCATGGATGAACTTACTTTTCTTTTCCCATGGTTGGAAGTCTGAATGACATTCATCTGTCTGTTAGATGCTAGAACTGAAGCTATGGGCTTTTTGAATCTTGTCCAAGTATTCTTTTTTCCAGATGGTTGCAATCCAGAGCATCGCCCATCCTCCAACACCAAATCAAGTTCTACTGCCTCATTTAAGGTGTGGCAGTGCTCCTTGCGCACAACTGGACACAATGTCTCCCTAAGCCCGAGAACAAATTTATGCACCTGAAGAAAATCAGGCACCTGATCTGGAATCTTCAATAAGATTTCCCTATATTTGCCTGCATATTCTTGCACGGAAAGCTGTCTGTACTGTAGGAAAAACCAAGCATCTAGAGCCCTGGTATGCTCATCTGGAGGAACAAAATTATTGTAAAATATGATCTTGAAATCTGCCCAAGTAGCCGGTTCTATCTTATCTTGCTCTATTTTCCTCCATCACTGATGATCAACATCCATAAAATTGTAGGTGCCATGCTGGATCTTTTGCTTCTCATCCTCAATATTGCAAAGTTGCAAGCATTGCTCCCACTTACTTATCCACTGCTCTACCACATCAACCGTCCTAGCACTAACCTGTCCATGGTATTTTGGTGGGTTCAAGTCCTTTACTTGCCACTTGACCTCTCTACTAGTGGACACCCCCACATCTGCAAGTGGTATCTGCGAACTAGATGGTTTAGTAGATGGAACTTCCATCTGCATTGGTGTAGCCATTGGTGGCACTTATGGTTTCTTTATTGCTTTGAGGATCATCTGAAGAGTATCCTCCATGCCTCTAACCTTGGCATTAAGAGCCATAATCTCTGTAGTGTAAAGTCGTTCAAGCTCGACATCATCCATGGGAGTTACAGTATCATCCAAACTCATTCTATAAAAATAATATAATTGATAAGTAATTTGAATATAAAATGCAATAGCTAACTAACAATGCTCCTAATTAATGATTCGTTCATGAAAAACATGAATTAGAAAGATGTATCCTAAATCCTCTCTCAATCCCATGTATACACAAAAGACAAACCTCACTCAATCCCCATGTCCTATACAAGTTAACATAATAACTATACAAGATATGGAAAATCCTAAAATACATCTGACGATAAGCGCCATGAACAAGCTATACAAGCTTTGTACATTTTCAAAAATGATTATGAATGAACCCATACTAACCGCAAGTCTAATGCAAGTTAAATTCAAGTGATTTTCCTAAAAATGTACAATTTAAAGTCTTTGATAACTTCCTCTAACTTCTTATGTCAAAAAGTGCAGTACCTACAAAAAGACCAGAACATTAGAAGTACATCTTTCACCTCCAAGTTGAACCAAGTGAATTGGATCTATGATCATGAATTTATGACCAAAACTCTGCAAATCTATACCTATGTACAGGAGGTCCTGGGAGTGATACATAGCTCTCAAGATCCACTGAGTAGACTGATCAAATGATGTCCAAATTTAGTGAAATCTGGGTCATTGGAAATCTTATCTGAGCACCTATATTGGACCACATTTCATTTGAATATCACTCTCCAGCTGAGAGAAATAGGCCAAATAGTGTCTGCAACACCTGCAGATTTTGCACTACTTAGAAAGTAGACCAGAGAAAGATTATAATCATAGACTCCCCAAATGAATTTCAAATGACTCAAATTTGGTGAGCATTAAGATACCATAGCTGGCAAACATTTCCAAAAGAATTTGCCCTAATTGGACATTCCATGAAAGAGAAATGGCATAATCACCAAACCTCTATGTGGCGAGGGACCAAAGAGCAAAAATAGCCTTTAGACCCTTTGAATCTTATCCCAATCATATTAAATTTATACGTGTTCATGCTAACACTAGTTTCCAGAACAAAATACAAATTTCATATCATTTGGACAAGTAGTATGAGAGAAACATTTCCTATAATAATCTTAGAGATTAAGTGGTACTTATGATTTTAGATGAAGAGAAAAGGAATGAAAATTATTTCTAATGAGATAAAATCACCTCCCTAAGTATCTATGAGAATATAAGAAAATAATTCAAACCTTAAGAGTTTCTCACAATTCCACTCAGTCAACTTGAAATCTCCAGAAAGATGGAAAAATCTAAACAAAAAGTAGCAAGCACCTATTATTTTAAAGCTCTTGAAGCAAGGAATTCATAGCACTTTGGATTTTTCAATTTGGATGTTCCTAGACAAAGTTATGGCCTTTTTAGTGCACCAAGGTAGGTATTTGAGGGGTCAAAATCAGAGAAAAAGTGATCTAGTCTTTTTCTCTCTCTAACCTCCTCCCAGCGACGTGAACGCACGGAGAACAATATAAATATCCCATATACCGCTTATTTGGTACAACGGAGTTCTTTCTATAAGCTTGTAGAAGGTCTTGGTCTCAAGAGAGGAGATAGTTCAAGGAGCACACTTGCTCCCTTTCTTATGAGAGCAATGGAGGAAACTCCGTCGGGAGTCGCCTCGTGAGTATCACGTTCAGAGCTTACCTTGCTGGTCGGAATCAATTCTTTTTTGTCTCTCCTCAAAGCTTCAAGGTGTGCACGTGTCCCAAGACAGCCGACTCGATCCGCCCTCTACAAATCTCACGCCCAAGAAAAAAAACTCCTCCGACTTCATGTGAGCTTCACGAGAATTCCTCCCCAAAACGTGCTTTCCAAGAAGCTCTCAAGAAGGTAATGAAGTGGTCTATTCTCCAAGGCTTTCCCCTCTCTCACTTAAGCTTTGATACCAAATGAAAGATCCCAATTAGCTACATGCTGCCACTCTCCTCCCAAGCTTAAATAGCCCTTGCCCTTGGCACATCTAGAATCTTCTCTAAGGTCTAAACACTCCTCATATGGCCACTTTGAGGAGATGGAATAACCTCAAAGGTCCGTGCTAGAGCCTTGGCTCCCTCGAGCTCTGGTCCTTGACCCGACTAGGGTCCTTGACCAAATGCAAGTAGACCAATGGTAGACCATGGAGGTCCTAATAAATCTAACACCAACAAAAATACATTTCACTACTTTATCATCCAATTTTCTTCTTTGTTGTTGAGGCACTAATGCATATGCCAAACAACCAAAAACACACAATGAGCAATAGATGGATTGTGACCATGCCAAGCCATATGGAGTGATAGACTACAAGGCTTTAGTGGGACACTTGTTAAGTACATATGCTGCACACATAATAGCCTCAAGCCAGAAACTATGTGGTAAAGCCTGACTCTTGACCATACACCTCGCCATCTCCATGAGTGACATGTTCTTCCTTTCAGCCACTCCATTCTGTTGAGGTGTATATGGCACTGTACATTGATGTTTTATCCCATGTTCAGCCAAACATTCATTAAATTCAGAGGGCATATATTCCCTCCCTCGATCAAAACGGAGGGTGCCTATTTTACATACTGACAAATTTTCAACCAAAACCAGAAACTATTTGAAGCACATAAACACTTCAGATTTTACCTTCAATGGATATACCCATGCATGCCCGAAAAATTGTCGATGAAAGTCATGAAGTAAAGATAGTTCCCAAAAGAAGGTGTCTGCATAGGATCATAGACATCACTATGAACAAGCTCCAATTTCTAAGTAGTTTGAACGGAACCATCTTTTGGAAAGGAGGAGCACTGCATTTTTCCCAAAATACAGCCTTCACATACATGTTTACCAGGTGCTTCAAGTTTGGGCAAAGAGGACACCATTTCAGATTTCTACAGGCATAGGAAACTAGCAAATTTTAGATGAAAAAAGCGTGCATGCCAAAGCTTTGCATCTAACATAGCTTGAGAATCATGTACTGCACATGTTGAATCATTCACATATTTTTCATAGTCTATGGGTTTAAACAACCCACGACATAAAATGCCAGAAGCAAATGATCATGTTGCCATTTGAGAGATCATGAAGTGTACATCAGTCATCAACAAATTTCACAACCAAGCCAATCTTGGCTAATGCAAAAACCGATAACATATTTTTCTTGATCCCTAGCACAAATAAAGCATATGAGAATGTAAAAGAACTAAGCAGTAGATAGAATGATCTTATCAACTTCCATAACAGGATAAGAGGAGTTGTTGGCACATGTGGCAATATTCCCTATAGGGGCAGGCTCAAGTGAAGTGAAGAAACTATGATGTGAGGTAATATGTTTGCTTGCACGACTATTAAAGTACCAAACATCTGAGTCAATTGCAAACATACACTGCTCATGAAAATATTGGTGAAAACTACAAACAATAGTAAACACCTACTCTTCATTTTGCACAAGATTAGCAAACTCTGTTTTCAATGTACATGCCTCTGCAACAACCATTCCTGCCTCTTTTTTATTTTCCTCTTTTGCAGCCAGTTTTGGATAGTTCTTTATGACATGATCATTTCCTTTACAGTACTTACAAAACAATTTCCACTTTTCTAATTTCTTCTCATCTTTGTCTTCCTTCTTTGAATGTGCAACATTTGTAGATTTCTGCTTACTAGTAGATGAGCTCCATTTACCTTTGCCCTTCTGACTAGCCAAGAAAGCTTGATCGGCAACACACATAATGGACATGTTCTACCTAGATTGATCTTCCTACAACAGAATAGAGAGTAAATCCTCAAATGTCAAGGCATTTGGATTGCCTTTCATCATCAACAAAGAGTAGAAGCAAAACTTTGATATGAATCAAGAAGACCATTCAGAATGGTCTACACAAGTGAGCTATTTGGCATAACTTAAGCAACACAAGCCTCATTCCTTGCCTAGTATAAAGTGGTAACTGTATCCCAAGCATCCTTAGTTGTTCTACAAGAGCGAATGTGAGGAATAATGGAACATTTGGTAGACAAGGCTATCAATGCATGTGCCTGAGCATCTCTACCATCCCAACAAATTTCCTTTATAGTAGGTGCAGCAAAAACCACAGCACGAACATGAATCTATAGAATATCACCATCTTTGGCGCCATCTACATCAGCTTCAGCACCTGTATTTGCAGGTGAAATAGGATTTTTTTCAACACCTTGTATAATATTCCACAGTCCTTTTGCAACCAATACATGATGCATCATATAAGCCCATAATGGGTAATTCGTATCATCCAACTTATCCTCAACATCCAACATATGGAATACATCACTGCTTTCAATCATGACCATTAACTAAAATACCCTGATGCGAAAAATTGACTGTATCTCAAAAAGTTGAACAGAACTACCTTGTTGATTTTTGCTAAACTTGTAGTGGAGTTCGAGACGCTTATACTGGAGAACTGAAATATGTATATATCTTTGGCACAAAAAGACAAAATAGCATGTACAAGCTCTATGATAGTGCACTCGGAGGCCAAAACAAGCTCAGATAATGATTTTGGCACCACAGAGCGAAGAAATCTTGATCTCCTAGTCACCCTCAGTATGCATACATTTCGTGCAATTTTGAGGTTGTAACCGGAGGGGTGTCAACAATGCCCTAGATGAAGCAATGGACTTCTCTGATACCAATTGTTGGAGTTTGAGGTCTGCAAAATCACATAAACAACACAAGGAAGAAGAAGAAGAAGCTTGGAGCACAACACACAATATTGAATGTATTACCACTAAAATGTACAAAGATAAGTAACGCATTAATGCAGTAGGCATATATACAAGCTCGGGGAAAAAAACCTCCTAAAGAGGGAAGAAAGTGCCTCGACAATTCTAGAGTGTTCAGACATTACTACCTAAACATATCAACATATGCTTGGTGCGAGCATGAAATATTTGGTTCTTTGCATTGGCCATACAACTTTGATTATCACACTTAAGTACAACCACCATTTTTTATGGAAAGCCTAGATTTGCGAGAATTCTCCTTAACTAGACTGCCTCACTAAACAAGCTGCTTTGCATTGTGCTTCCATAGAGGAGAGTGCGAGAGTTGGTTGTTTCCTACTTACCCAAGAAAATATTCCTGAACCAAGTGAGAAACAATATCCAAAAACAATTGTGTGTGTGCTTTATCATTGGTAAGTGTGTTTACTTTTGAAAAATTCATAAGAGAGCTCACTTATCTCTAAACCCTAATACAATCTTAGAATTGATTGAGCATCAAGGGAATACTTAGAAAATCACTTCAAGTATCTCTAAAGCATAGGAAGTGCAAGTGGAATCATTGAGTAGCTAGTTACGCAAGAGCAGGATCTTCACATACTCTAGGAGCTCATAAAGAGAAACCAAAGGAACGACCTGAAGTGAGTTTTGTGCACACTATAGGGAGAGAAAGATAAACTTGCAAACTTATCCTAGTGCCCTATTTACAAGGTATGGGGACACAAAACCAGTGAAAGTAATATAGGGGTTAATCAATCTTGTTCTTTGCTTTGCATCATCATCTTGAATTCCCCCCCAAAAAAAACACTCGATATCTTGATGTTGCTCCCTCCTCTGAATTCACTTGAGTTAGTCTTGGGAGTCCCCACTACTCTTGTCTCCGAGTGTTTGCAGCACATATTGGTGCTAATATGTGTTATTTATCTTCTCATATGATTTATTGTTACTATATTCTTATTTTGGTACAATGGTGCTTGAGCCAATTTGAGGGAGGAACACACTTATCTGCATTGGAAATCATTGATATTGAACAAGGAGCCATTGAAGTAACTAGATACTTAGAAAACACAAACTCACATTGAATCGGATTTGAGGATCTAGGGCATGATTTCATACCTATTGGTGCTTCCATAGAAGAGGAATTCCAATGATGGACTGTGTGAAGGAAGATGAGGTCCATAACATACTTTTTGAGGGGGAAGCATTTCCGGAAGGTAGTAGGAGAGCTGGCATGGTTGCATTTTTGAAGCCTCTCCAAATGGTGCCTCGTAAAGCCATTGGACCCCTCCATGGCGGTTAGAGATCCACCTACTCAACACTAGTGAGAATAGAATAGATTATTATGGGGGCACTTGTTCGAGCTTTGCCATGGAGAAGCATAATGTATGGATTGCTTATAGAGTTGGTGAGTGGTTGATGAAAGCCATTTCTCAAATGAAGTAATTGAATATTTGTTACAAAATTTCATTATGATTCACAAGAAGTCGGCACCATACCATCCACAAGCAAATGGACAAGCTAAAAGTACGAATAAGATCCTATGTAATATATTGACTAAGAGTCGGCACCATACCATCCACAAGCAAAAGGACAAGCTAAAAGTACAAATAAGATCCTATCTAATATATTGTAATATATTGTTTGGGAATATCGAGCAGCCTATAAAAAGGTACTCAATGCCACTCCCTTTCAAATGGTATTTGGCCAAAAGGTTATGCTTCCTTTAGATTTCTTTATATCCACCCTAAATTTTGCACAAAAGCGTCAATGGGGCACGCCATGAGCTATCATCCAAGATCATGGATTTAGAACACTTATGAGAGACCATACTAAGAGCAAAAGTAGGTATAAATGTGGAAAAAAAGAGACAAAGGCCTACTTTGATGCACATGTGAAAGATAAAGATTGAAACTTGGTGATCTTGTATTGATATACACCTCAAAACAACATGCTCATAAACTAGAAAAACCTGGCTCTAGACCATGATTATCAATAGACTTTCAACCAATAGGGCAATGCAATTAGCCTCTCGAGAGGGAGATGTGTTGCCAAATTACATAAGTGGTTGTCGAGCCAAGTTCTATCAAGAACCCTTAATGGACAAAATGCTTAAAACGACTCGGTGTGGCTAGGAAACATAAAGAGGAAGAAAAGTGAATATTAGAAGAAGCTTAGATTGAAGCTCTAGAATGCATTAAACATGTGAATCTAAGATGAAATGGCATAGGCTAGTTTAGGAATAATAATGTTGAAAGGATTCATCTTGTGAATGTGCTTCCCCACTCTGATGCCTCTAGATATCACATGGAAATGTTCAAAACGAAGAGGAATTCCTCTTCTAGCATTATTGATTAGAGCCCATCCATTTTGGTCGAGCTAGGAGGGGACACTACACTGTTGACACTCAAGATCAAGCACAAGGCAAAGGAATACTTCCAAGAAGTGGACACATAAGAAGAGGGAGCATATAGGGAGCTCCAAGAAGCACATGTCAAATATTCAAAAGAAATCCCTATAAAAACAATGATTTTGATCACTAAAAACCATTGTAAATATCATTTCACATTTTTGTAACTCCATTTTGTTCAAGTCGAGGATTCCTCGAGCTTGAGGAGTATTAGAAGTAGCTAGGTAACAATTTTCATAATTTTTAGATTTTGCTTGAGCCCCCAAATAAGCCCTTTAACTTAATTTTTAACTAGGCCAGACACTAGGTCTGGATAGGGCCAAAACTAGTCCAAAAACTATAAAAAGAGCTAGAGAGCTCATTTTTGGGGTTAGCTTGTTAGATATTTGAGCTTTTGTAAGAGAAATCTTTTGTAATCGAAAGCCTTCCATTGTTCCTATCTTTGTTATCTTGCCTTGTGTGCATGTGTGTGTGTGCGCATGCATGTATGTGCTTGTCACTCACATTTTCCCACCACAATCGCTCACGGTCTTCATATCATCCACACATCTCCACAGATTGACAAATAAAGGAGGTGGTACTCATGCTTGAGTTACACCAAATTTTGGCAGTGTTGGCGGGGAGTGTTGCTCGAGGACAAGCATTCTGACGGTAAGATCGTAGATTTGCGATGTTGGAAGGTAAAAAATAGTCATTTTTTGTTACTTTTCTGATTTTTCTTCTCCATCTTCATCATCATTATCTTCATCATCTTCTTCCATCTTCATCTTTCCATTTTTCATTTTTTTATCATATATGCACTATTTTCACTTCATTTCGCATTCATGGGTGTGCAAGAGGGAGAGAGAGAGAGAGAGAGGGAAAGTATGGATATGCGCAAGTTTCTATTATTTTTGCGACCTCTGCATGACACACAGGCCTCGGCACTGAAATTCAAAGTTCCCACCAAAAATCTCAGAAAATTGCGATTTTGTGGTGAAAATCGTGATTCTATGAAAAACTCAAATTTTTTGAAAATCGTGATTTTTTCTTAGTTTTGGAATTTCCCGCCTAAAATCATTCTTGAAAAGGACACGATTTTGAGGTCATTCTCAGAATCACGATTCTCAAGTTGTGCTCAAAATCATGATTCTCTAAGTTTCTAGAAACACGATTCTCTGGTCATTCTCAAAATCATGATTTTTTGGCGATTCTCAAAACACGATCCTAAGTCAAAATCGTGATTTTTTGGTCATTCACAAGATCGCGATTTTCTGTTCAAAAACATGATCCTAAGGAAAAACACGATCTTGAGGTCATTCTCAAAATCGCGATTTTGAGGGTGTCTCAAAAACATGATTCTCTGTCAGGATCCCGTTTTTCATGATTCTTTGTCAAGATCGCATTTTTCACGACTCTTTCACAGGATCGTATTTTTCATGATTCTTTGACAAGATCGTGTTTTTCACGATTCTTTGTTAGGACCGTGTTTTTTACGATTCTGTGATAGAATCGCGTTTTTCATGATTCTTTGACATGATCACATTTTTCACGATTCTTTGTCAAGATCGCTTTTTTTTTTTGGTATATTCAACATCATGATTCTCATTGAAAATCGTGGTTTTCAAGGTTTCTCAAGATCGTGGTTCTCAATCAGAGTCGTGATTTTCTCATAGCATTCTACTTCTCTGTTTTGGCCCCCAAGAGCCTGATTTGACATAACTTTTTCATCAAAAGTCCGTTTTTTGAGCTCTATAGCTCATTGGAAAGCTCGAGTAATTTGAAGTTGACCCTGAAATGGGATTGGAAAGCCAAGGGGGCTCCAAAGGATTTTGAGCAGTATAAAGGGGAAATTTTGGACTCTTAACCAAGGCTTACCTCAGATCTTGTAGACACTTAGGCAAGGGTAGACAAAGCATTAGATCTTCTGAGGCTAGTGTCAACCATACAACTAGGTCATGGGCACAACAACTTAGTGGTTATCCCTATGTGCTAAGTTCGGACACAAGTGATTCAAAAATGTCTTTTAGCATGGAAAGACTTGCAGGTGGCTCAAGCATTGCCTATTTACAGACACCAGAAGGTCCCTATAAGACACAGTTGGAATATATCAAGACCAACTGATTAGGTGCACGTATCTATGAGGATGGTCTGAGGTGATCAATTGTCCAACTCAAAAATCTCGATCAACCCTTCGAACTTGAACACCCACTGGTCAAGTTTGAAGATGATTCATATATTGATAAGCGAGGAACCATGTATGTAGTCACTAGCTTACCAGACAAGACATATGAGTTTGGAAATGTCATTCTCGAGAACGAGACAGGAGACCTAGAGCAAGGACACCTATGACGAGAACCCAAGACTCCTCGAGGCAAATCTGTCTCGACCATGGTAATTACTCCAGAGTGGATTCCCCAAGACAACAAAAGCATAGGGCTATTCTTGAATAGAGAAATGAAGGAAGCTTTTTGGGGATTCAAGCCAGATCAACCTAGAAAAATAGGTGGAGTCATCATCTATGAGTTTAAAGATCCAGAGATACCAGGCAAAGTTGTCTATCTAGATAACACGTCGGAGAGAATGTTCTTGGTAACAGAGCATGGCAGGCATGCATACACTTGGAAAGGTGAATTGATTTTCCTTCCCCCAAGATCTAATGTTTCCCATGGCCTCCAAGGAGCAAGATCATCCCAAGATCATGAAAACCAGAGGGAAAGAGATAGAGAGAGACCTGAGGTAAGCTTTGCACACACTATGGGTAGAGAGAGATTTGGACTTGAAGGAGAAAGACTTGAAAGACAGAGACTCTAAGCACAGAGGCGTCAAAGAGGTGAACATGGTTTTCCACTGCCTAGAGCTCAAGAGAACCCAAGAACCCTTAGAACCTCTCAAGTGGTCAAGGCAATGAAGAACTATTTTGATGGGTCAGGAGATCCTTATGATCATGTGGCTGAGTTCAAGCAAGTGTTAAGAGATGAACAAGTTGAGGACTTGTTCACACAGTTTGAGGCATTTGGTTTGAACCTCAAGGGTACTACCTTAGCTTAGTTTTAGCCCTTAAATAGTTGCAACTACCTGAATATAGGTCAAATACTAGAAGCATTCATCATAGAATTTTCCAAGAGTGGCATCTGGCATAACACATCATCCTTGATCCACAGCTTCAAGCAGACACCCCAAGAAACAGCTCGACTTGTAGGCAGATAGTTCAGGCAGTACTTAGAAAGATGTTGTGTTCCAAAATTGCCCACACCTGCCAAACAAGTGGCCTTGTTTTTAAATGGCTTACGAAGCACTAAGTTAATATCATATGTGTACTTGAAAGAGCCAAGATCCATAGAAGAGTGTGTGCAGATGTGCATCGACATACAAGACAACCTGGGTGAGGAGTTAGAGCTGTCCAAACTCGATAAGGATTCTGATAGTTCTACTAGTCATACTTCTAGAACCTCCACTGAGATATACGAGATAGATGAGCAAGTTGCCAAGAAGTTAGGAGTTCAAAATAGACAAACTGCAAGGGTCACCTCATTGAAGCGATGTAACAACTGTGGAAGAGACCACACGAAGAATGTTTGCCCGATGATGGTTCAACCCCAAGGAAACCCTAATGCTCCATATTGCACTATTGAGAGAAAGTACACAAACTACATGGCTCAAGATTGTCCATACAATAGGTAGGCTGTTAGACAAGCTTATCAGCAACCTGAGCAATAGGGTAGGTATCAGAACCAATACCAACAACCATACCATAGACCTCAATAGCAATACCTACCTCAATACCAACACTGCAACATCATGCACCATATAGGCCACAACCAGTCCTAAGAAACCAACTGCCACCTGTTACCAATGTGATTCCAGTTAAATATGCAATGGTAGAGGAGAACCCTAATAGAGCATTGATGCCGATAACTCCTTTGGTCTCAGAAAATGACTCTCTTGCTCATAGTTCTGACTATTCCCATGAAGATAGTCAACAAGCTTACTACGCAGAGTCACCTGAGCATAGTGAGACTTATCCTTATCAATATGAGGCACCACCTATGGAACAAAATCGAGAGCCGAAATACTCCTATGTCATGTACACAAATCCTAACCCTAGGCCACAATTGAGACAAATGAGACCACAAGCCCCTAGAGGACCATGTTTTAGATGTCAGGGTGACCATTTCATTCGTGAATGTCCCCACTCACCCACTCTGGGATTAGGAAAAAACTTCACAATAAAAGGCTTTTGTCATGAGTGTGGCAAAGAACATCTTTTGAGAGATTGTCCAAGGAACCCCTCTAGTGCAATCAAGGTTATACCCATTAATGTGGTAGGCTTAGTGGTGGATTCAAGTTCAAGTAGTGCTAATGTGGCTCCTATACATGCAGTTACTAGGGTACAAGCCTTACAAAAGGCTAAACCAAGTAAGAAATCAGAGTCAAGTGAATCAGGAGAGCCTAGTAAGAGGAAAACAAGAACATGGAAGGATACTAGAGAAAAGGCTGATCGTAAGCGGACTAAAAAGTTATCCGAACTAGAAGAAATCTTGAAAGATGCAAAAACAAAAATAGAAGACATTGCATCTCAAAATCCCAAGTATGCCGAAACTCCATCCACTCCACTTCATCTCACCCAACCACCCATTATAAATAGACCACAACCAGGGTCTGTTCTCACAGATCCAACTCCGGAAGGCTTGGACATGATGTTCAAGGCCTACCAGGCTCGACTTCAAGAAGGGCCAATAGCTGCGAACCGAGGTAAAAAATAAGACCACCCCCCTCTCTCAAAAGTATATAAATATGGGTGAATTTCTTTAAGTATCTCATATTATAAGTATAAATATTTCGGTGAATTTTGATAATAATTTCCATTTGAAAAATAAAAAACCTGGCAAATTTTAGCCTTATTTTATATTTGAAATATAAAATCTAAAGCAAATTTTTATAATAACCTCCCTTAAAAATATAGAAATGTTTGAGTATTTGATACCGTTCGCTATGTCAAATCACTTCTTTTGCTATCTTTTCTTAGTTCAAGAAGAGCCTCAATCCAAAAACCAATTTTGTAATGGAAATGAGTTTGTGGAAACAGAGGGTGCTAATATGATGCATACAAATTCATAAATTTCAATGTCACCTGCATGAAAGATGATAGAAATTATTTATTGCAAATGTAGGTAGAGCAATGTTATGGATATTTCTTGTTATATCTTGGTGAAAAAAAAATTGTCCACAACTGATGGCCATAGCTCTGCTTGCTACATCTTTGATGGATTCATGCTTGACTTCTTCATTAAAGAAGAGTAGTACAGTGCACTCAAGTTCTAAACCCTTGTTCACAATGTGGTCCTGAAGTTATGTACTCTTTTGGATTTTGCAATATTTAAATCCTCATATTGAATATAGCTCAACAGACAGAAACATCATTGGAACAAGGTGACTGTTTACTAGTTCTGTCTCAATCAACAGTGATATCCTGATTCCATCTAAATAGGTTGGAACGAATCATGTACAATATCTTTTCCATTGTCAGAACATGAACCTGTATTGATGCAAAAACCATCAGGTTTTTTCTAGTTGTAGTGAGTGATAAAATCTCTAGATCAAGCTTGAATTCTTCATCAAAAACGAACAACACAGTGTACTCAAGTTCTAAACCCTTGTCCACAATGTGGTGCTAAAGTTATATACTCTTTTGGAACTTGCACTACATCAAGATCCTCATACTGAAAACAACTTAGCTGACTCGACTCGATTCATTCATGCCATCTTCTCAATATGAAGACAACACCTGTGTGGTTACCAATAGAAAATCAAGGTGTCTATTACAATTTCATAAGTTACACAGCAATAGTTGCATGATGTCTCTTTTGAGGCCCACAAAATGATTTTATTAATTTCAAAGGGTAGTCACTACACTCTTTCAAGGAATCATCACCTTTGCCAAGCAATAACATGTTAAAATTTTAGTTCAACTGAAAAGTGTTGACTGCATAGTTAGGAGTGTTACCTGCCTGGCAGAATAATACTTCAAGAAATCCATACTCGCAAGTTCTCAAGAATTTGTCTCATTCACACCTCTCAAGAGGTACATATGCACACCTCCTAGGAATATTTGGAGTATATTTTAGTCCTTGCTCCATAAGAATGGTATAGGAAATTTCTACAAATTCAGTAGCTATCAAAGGATCTTGAAAACTAGAAACCAACCAATGGAATGTGACCAAAAACATGCATGCTTCATAATTAAGGGGAAGCTATTTCCTTCAAATACATTAGATAGTAAAAAATTCTAAAAACTAGACCTCTGAAAATGAAGGGTGGTCAAAAATATTTTTAGTAACATGCTATATTAACCCTCCAATAAAAGAAAAGGACTGCCCTTCAAATATGAGAAATTTCTCAAGCACCTTGCAATAATCATGTATGTATGCAATAATCTTGTTGGAGTTAGACGTCTGCAGAAGCACGCGAACAACACAAGGAAGAATAAGAAGCTTCGAGCACAACACACAATATTGAATGCATTACTAGAGAATGTACAAAGATAATTAGCCCATTAGGGCAATAGGCGTATATACAAGCCGGGGGGAAAAAACCTCCTAAAGAGGGAAAAAGTGCCCCGGCAGTCCTAGTGTGTTCACACACATCACTACCTAAATATATCAACAAATCCTCCCTGGGAGTGATGCGGTGAACAAGGAGCTGGCACTCATGTATAAGGAAGTGCCAAGCTATGTGGAAATCACTCCACAAAAGGAAGTAAGCCCAAAGCTTTGCGGAAATCTTCAAACTTCTCCCTAGGCAGAGCCTTCGTGAAAAGGTCTGCAATGTTCTCTTGCGTGGGCACATATGCCAAGCTGATCTCCATAGCAGAGAACCTCTCCCTGACATAGTGATAATGCACCTCAATGTGCTTAGTGCGAGCATGGAACACAGGATTCCTTGCAACTGCCAATGCGCTCTGACTGTCAGTGAAGATGGTGGTGGAAGAAGACTGGCCAACACCCAAATCAGCCATAAGGCGTCTCAACCACACACACTCAACAGTCGTTGTGAAAGCTGACCTATACTCAGCCTCACAACTCGAAGTGGCCACAGTAGGCTGCTTCTTGCTCAACCAAGATATACATGAGCTACCATGCATCAAGCAAAAACCACTGGTGGACACACGATTGTCATAGCAACTAGCCCAATCAAAGTCAGAAAAAGCATGCAAATCTGGCGATAGTGATCCCCCCTTGGGATAAAACAACCCAAGTAGCCGAGTACCACTCAAGTAGTGAAAGATGCGCTTAACCGCCTTCCAATGCATGACTCCTGGGCAATGCATAAACTTGCTCATCTGTGAGACAGCAAACTGAATATCTGGCCGAGTAATGCATAAGTAAATCAAGCATCCAACAGCCTGCTGATAGAGAACAGCATCAAATGCATCTCCAACATCATGAAGACTAAATTGTAAATCTGTCTCCATAGGAGTGGCAATAGGCTTACAGTCTACAAGGCCAAAACGCTACAATAATGTGTCAATATATTTCGTTTGACAAAAAGCCATTCCACCATCAACTTGCATAAACTAAATGTCCAAATAGTGATGCAAATGCCCCAAATCAGACATCTCAAATGAGGCATGCAAATCAGCCTTGAAATCAGCAATATGCTTCTCAACAGGACCAGTGAGCAGCATGTCGTCAACATAGACAACAATGATCAGAAGCACATCATTAGCAGGCTTAACATATAAGGTGCTTTCAGTTGGACTGTTCTCAAAACCATGTGCAACTAGATAGGCATGTATCTACTCATACCAAGCACGTGGTGCTTGCTTTAAACCATATAATGCCTTCTTTAACCTGCACACCTGGTTTTCATGCCCTTTCTGCACAAAGCCACGGGGCTAAAAAACATACACTTCTTCATGCAAGTCACCATTCAGAAATGTTGTTTTAATGTCCAACTGATGTACATTCAAACCATGATGGGCTGCAAGTGCACAAATGCTCCGAACAGTAGTCATACGACATGTAGGTGCAAAGGTCTCATCAAAATCAATGCCTCTTTCCTGCGCATAACCCTTTGCAACAAGCCTAGCCTTATACCTGTCAACTGTACCATCAGGTTTATGCTTCAGCTTGTATACCCACTTAGTGCCAATGGCCTTCTTGCCAAGAGGCAAGTCACATAAAGACCATGTACCATTCTTCATTATAGCATCATATTCAGATTGCATAGCAGCCATCCAATTTTCTGAATTATGTGCTTCATCAAAAGAAATAGGCTCATTCTCATCATAGAGAATAGACGCAGCCATAACATAGCAATATGATGCAAAGGAGGCACTATGAGAGCCTGAACGAGTACGATATGACAAAGGTGCATCTAATTTGCTATCACACAAAGTCTGCACCAGCCATTTTGGCATAGTTTTTGCCTGCTCCATATCAGCTCTCTCATCAACAAGTGCATCATGTAAATCTGCATCAGATATGGAATGATCTTCATCATCATATGAAACCTGCAAAGGCTGAGAAGTTGCCTCATTAGGACCAGCACTAGACTGTCCACCTGTAAAAAGAGGCATTAAAGTATCATACATGTCTTTGGAGCTAACAGATGTCTCCTTAGTACATGAAAGCAATGGCTGAATAGCATCTTCCACAAAGACAACATCACGGCTAACCAGAATGCATTTATTCTGTGGATGATACAGACGATAGCCTTTACTTTCAGAACTGTACCCAACAAAAATACATTTTATTGCCTTATCATCCAATTTTCTGAGATGTTGTTCAGGCACTAGTGCATATTCCAAACAACCAAAAACACGCAGATGAGCAACAGATGGCTTGCGGTCATGCCAAGCCTCATATGGAGTGATAGACTGCAGCGCTTTAGTGGGACACCTGTTCAGTACATATGTTGCACACATGACAGCCTCAAGCCAGAAACTATGAGGTAAAGCCTGACTCTTGACCATACACCTCGCCATCTCCATGAGAGACCTGTTCTTCCGTTCAGCAAATCCATTCTGTTGAGGTGTATACGGCACTATACACTGGTGTTTTATCCCACGTTCAACCAAAAATGCATTAAAATCAGAAGACATATATTCCCCCCCTCGATCACAATGGAGGGTGCCCATTTTACATGCTGACAAACTTTCAGCCAAAACCAAAAACTGTTTGAAGCACATGAACACTTTGGACTTTGCCTTCAATGGATATATCCATGCATGCCTGGAAAAATCATCAATGGAAGTCACGAAGTAAAGATAATTTCCAAAAGAAGGTGTCTGCATAGGACCACAAACATCACTATGTACAAGCTGCAATTTTTTAGTAGCCCGAACTAAACCATCTTTTGGAAAGGATTAACGCTGCATTTTGCCCAAAATACAGCCTTCACAAACATGTTTTCCAGGTGCCTCAAGTTTGGGCAACGAGGACACCATTTCAGATTTCTGCAGGCGTAGCAAACTAGCAAAATTCAGATGACCAAAGCGTGCATGCCAAAGCTTTGCATCTGACATAGCCTGAGGATCATTTACTGCACATGCCAAATCATTTACAGATCTTTCATAGTCTATGAGCTTATACAGCCCACGACATAAGATGCCAGGAGCAATAATCACATCGCCATTTGACAGATCGTGAACTATACACCTGTCATCAACAAATTTCACAACCAAGCCAATCTTGCCTAATGTAGAAACTGATAACATGTTCTTTTTGATCCCTGGCACAAATAAAGCATCTGACAAAGTGAAAAGAACTACCATCAGCAGTAGTCAAAATGATCTTACCAACTCCCATAACAGGATAAGAGGAGTTGTTGGCGCATGTAACAGTATTCCCTGTAGGGGCAGGCTCAAGTGAAGAGAAGAAACTGCGCTGCGAGGTAATATGTTTGGTCGCCCCACTGTCAAAGTACCAAACATCTGAGTCTACTGCAGACATGCACTACTCATGAGAAGATGGTTCAAAACTCCAGACAGTAGTAAACACCCATTCTTCTTCCTGCACAAGATTTGTAGAATCTGTTTTTGGTGTAGAGGCCTCTACAACAACCATTCCAGCCTCTTTCTTCTTTGCCTCTTTAGCAGCTAGTTTTGGACAGTTCTTTATGATATGATCATTCCCTTTACACTACTTACAAAAAAATTTTTGCTTTATTGATTTCTTCTCATCTTTATCTTCCTTCTTCGAATATGTAGAATTAGCAGATTTCTGCTTACTAGTTGAAGAGCTCCATTTTCCTTTGCCCTTCTGACTAACTAGGAAAGCTTGATCTGCAACTCGCATAATGGAACTCTTTTGTCTGGACTGATCTTCCTGCAACAGAACAGAGACTAACTCCTCAAATGATAAGGCATTTGGATTGCCTTTTATCATCAACCGAAGAGTAGAAGCAAAACTCTGATATGAATCAGGAAGACCATTCAGAACGGTCTGCACGAGTCAGCTATCTAGTATAACCTCATCAGCAGAAATCAACTGTTCCTTCAAGTCTTTGATCTTCGTTAGAAAACTGTCCATAGAATCACCTTCATTCATGTGCTCACTCTCCAACTGTTTTCGGAGGTAAGCAACACAAGCCTCATTCCTAGCTTGGTACAATGTGGTAAGTGTATCCCAAGCATCCTTAACTGTTCTGCAAGAGCGAATGTGAGGAATAATGGCATGTTTGACAGACAAACCTATCAATGCATGTGTCTGGGCATCTCTGCCATCCTAGCGAATCTGCTATGTAGTAGGTGCAGCAAAAATAGTAGCACGAACAGGAATCTACGGAATATCATCTTCGACACCATCTTCATCAACTCCAGCACCTGTATTTGAAGTACCTATAGTCAGAGGTGTAACAAGACGTCTTTCAACACCCTGCACAATGTTCCATAATCCTTTTGCAACCAATACATGTCGCATCATATAAGCCCATAATGGGTAGTTGGTACCATCCAACTTATCCTCAATAGCCAACATACGGAATACATCACTGCTTTCAGCCATGGCCGGTGACTAAAATACCTTGATGCTAAAAATTGATTGTATCTCAAAAAGTTGAACAGAAGTGCCCAGATGAATTCTGCTAGACCTATAGCAGACTTTGAGACGCTTATACTGGTGAATAGAAACTGGTATATACCTTTGGCACAAAAAGACGAAATAGCCTACACAAGCGCTGCGATAGTGCGTTCGGAGGCCGAAACGAGCTCAGATCGTGATTTCGGCACCACATAGCAAAGCAATTTTGATCTTTGAAATGCCCTGAGTATGCTCACCAAATTTCGTACGAATCTGAGACTGCAAACGAAGGAGTGTCGACGGCACCCTAGATGAAGTGACAACCTGCTCTGATACCAATTGTTGGAGTTAGACGTCTGCGGAAGCACGCGAACAGCACAAGGAAGAAGAAGAAGCTTGGAGCACAACACACAATACAGAATGTATTACTAGAGAATGTACAAAGATAATTAGCCCATTAGGGCAATATGCATATATACAAGCCGGGGAAAAAAACCTCCTAAAGAGGGAAAAAAGTGCCCCGACGGTCCTAGTGTGTTCACACACATCACTACCTAAATATATCAACAAATCTAAGATGAGCATGATGACAACATCTTGTGAGAACTGGTGTCTAGTCATCAACCAATCAAGGGTAACAGACAGATGTAAAATAAAAAACATCTATATGTACTTGCACATGTACATTATTTGTTGGCTTTATGCTCAGAAAACTAGACTTATAACTTAATTCAAACAAAGATTAGAAGCTTGGGAAAAGCTTCATAATGTAAAATCTTGTTGGCCTTATTTCCTTTCCTTCTTGTTTTCCGTATAAGAAACCATGTTCTTGTAGGTGAACATCCACTTGGGCAATAAATACCTCATAGAACTAGCAAATCTGTCTAGAAAAAAATCACTCATTTTAATATGTACATAAAGAGGTATCTACACAGGGTTCACCATATACTTTTCAAAAGCTTTCCTCACTTGTAATCACACTCATAAGATCCTGCATATATGAAGAAAAGCCAAATCATGATTTTATAGCCATTCAATGTTGTTACTTCCACTCAAACATCATGGCGTTACTTATGCTAACACACTTCTCAGATTGGTCCGGGCTCATGATATTCTCAATGTGCAAATTGATGCTTCCAACTCAAATGCTTTTCAATTGTCCATCTAGAGAAACCCACTTAGTAATTGTTCTCATTGTTATCTTCAGTAGCAGATGGATGTATCCCCACCTGCAATTATGGAACAGTTTATGAATAGTTCAAGATCAAAGAAAAATTCATAAGGAACCCTCAAAACACTATCAAACCAATGAGATATAGAAATCTTACAGTAGCATCTAGTTGAGCTCTTGTTTCCATGCACTTCAAAGCAACTGCTATGCCTATTTTGACATATGCATACCTGTCTATCTGGAAACAACATTAGATTACCAAATTTCTGATCAGAGATAGGTCCCAAATTCCAGGAAGTTCAACGTGCAAGCCTTCAAATCCTCTAAAAGGATTGTTCTGTGTACACACATACATACATACATATAAGCATGAATAAAAACATAATATATACATGCAAGCATCACAACATACTTTTGAATTTCAAACATACATATATACATGCACGAATACAAGAATACAAACATGCACACATGTAAGCATCTCACATGCAAGAATCACCCATGCACACATATACATACACACATACATATTACATGCATCAGACATGCATCCATATGTACATACACATACATATTACATGCATCACACATGCATCCATATGTACATACACACATACATATTACGTGCATCACACATGCATCCATATGTACATACACATACATACATGCACGAGTACAACAATACAAACATACATGCATGCAAGAATACATGAATACAAACATACACACATGCAAGGATGGCACATGCATGAGTCATACATACATAGATACATAAATAGGCATGAACATTGAACAATAGGAACCTTTGGATCTCATCATTTCATATATTAAAAAAAAATAAAAAAACAAAAAACCGACAAATATTGAAGTCCTCGATATATTCAAAATCAGTCAAAACAATAAGAAATATTAGTATAAATTATACTTCACCATAATATTAAAAAAGAAATCAAATAAAAAAGTTACTTTTTTTATAATCAGTATCAGCCGATTTGAAAAATATTAGAAGGTTCAACATCCTCTATGTGTTTCCTCTCATCTGATACTACACATTCACTTCTTCGTTGACATTGACTTTTCCATATGGCATAAGCTTCTTCGAAAGGGAAAGTTTCAAGGTCACTCTTACAAACAAACAATCTAAGACATGTATCCAAGTTTTTATTCAATCTATTTCTCGTTGCATTTCTTATGAAAGTTAAGTTACTCCATAGACGTTCATCTTCAATGGATCCAAGGATCATTGTTAGACACAAATTTGCTACTTTAAAATACTCCGACATAGATTCCTTCAAGAATGGAGATATATCGAGCTTTTTCCATAGCTTTGTCATTGCACCTGGATTTGAAGGATCTTTGACGAAGTCAAATTGCTCCCACATCATTTGTCCAAATATCCTTGATTGTTTTTTTTTAAGATTTGGATTTATAATTCCTTCTAGAATCCTATCTCCTAAATATGCATTCTTTCCAAAATGATCGGTTAATATTTGGACCTTGATTTTAAAGTCATTTCTTAGTAGGCTCTTGTATTTTGCATGATTCCAATATAAAGGATGAACTATGGCCATTGCTTCTAAGAGCTCATCTCGAGGAAATCTCTCTCTGATCCCAGAAGTCAATTTATTACATATGGATCTTAAGCCTTGTTTTACACTATCCACTAGGATAGCAAAGAATGTTTGATTAACTTTTTTCCTGATGCATACTCCTTGACTTTTCCGTGATACATAAAGAGGAATCTGCTTATCTTTCACAAATATGCACAACCAACCTTTCTTATTGCATTGCAAAAAACTATCTTCTACATCAACTTGTAGCAACGATTCCCACTCGATAAATTCTTGCGAATCAAAACGTGATGTCTCAGAATACAAAGTTTCTAAGCGCATACAAGTCATTTTTCTTGCTATTGCGTATTCCATTACATAAATATCTCTTGATTGAGAAACTTTTATCAAATTATTCATTTCTCTTAACAATGGTAACATTCCTCCAAGATAGAGAAGAGTTTCCGCATCACTTAGCATTTGCAACAAAGTATGAGCTTTTCCTTTTTGTATTCTTTTATTTAAAGACATAATATTGACCACACCGATGACTGATTTATATTCTTCAAAAAGACGTTCTACAGGTCCAATAAGTGAAATCCATCTGGTGTCAATATTTTTTTTCAATTTTCTTCCCTTACTTATCCCATCAGAGAAGCATTTAAACTCTTTAATACGCTTAGGAATTTTTGAAAAGAAAAGCATATGCCTGGTGTACAAGATCTTCAACTTTTTGTACGAAACAAATTCTGACACAATTTTAAATGCCAAATTTGTACGATGAGACATACAATGTATACGTAAAGCATATGGTGTATAGTTTTGTTGCAATTGAACACACAATCCATTTCTAAGCCCATGCATAACTGAGCATCCATCAACACCAATGCATACTATCTTTTGATTAATATCACTAATTGACATCCCTCCAATATTTAAAATGGAATCTAAAACAAGTTGCACCAACAAATTAGAAGTTGCACTTCCCTTTAGTTGAAAAGCACCCAATAAATTTAGTTTTTCTTGCATAATTCTCCACAATATATGCATGGATACATACCCAAGAAGTGCAATCCCTTGTTGTCACTTCGTCAAGGGAAATAGAAATAAAAGTAGCATTCGATAAACTTTTTCTCAAGTTAGATTTGATTACCTCTCCCATTGCTTTTGCAAATTCCCATCCTGAAGATTCTGTCCAATATTGTGTCGGAAAACTTTGAATTCGTAATCCAATGAAATTCAATGGAACTCTCCACTTAGGATAATCAAACATTGGTTTTCTAATGGACAAGATATGTAGCACAATTGAAAATTGCATTAATATGGCTTCATTATCTGATTTGAGCTTTCTCTCAAAAAGATGCATAAAGGATCTTTTATTCTCATTACTTTGCTCCAAAAGCAGTAAATGAGAATTATAGGCATCCACATTCTGTAGATGCCTACATTCATCTTTTGTTTTCCATCTAACGATGTTTTCCATTTTCCCTTCTACTTCTACTTTCTCATACATTTTACCCACATGTTTTTCAATGGTATCTAATTTCAATTATAACTTGACTTGATTACCTAATTTCCAACCGCATGGTATACAAGTGGCAAATTTTGGTTCTTCTTCACCCTCAATCATCAAAGGCTCAATAAAAGGAAACTTTGTTATCCAATCTATTTTAAAAGTCCTTCCTATATCCCATTGACCCTTCCCTCTCTTCAACTTTTAGACAAAGTGTCATTTGAGGTTTTTGACTCTAACACAGAGATGTTAGAGCATGCAATCGGGGGTAAAGTTGTAGGCTCAAGGGATGAGCTTGCTACGCATGAAGAGTGCATGACATTCGAGTCTCCAATCCCTCCTTTAAGTGAATAAAAATCAGAAATGGATTTTCTCTTAGGTCTCGAATCCATTACAACCTTTCCTTTTGCCTTTGATTGCATCTTAGTAGTTCCTGGATATATAGAAGACACACACATGAACACACCCATGAGAGAAGCATTTGAAATCTTCCAATACTAATCCTATGTCTTTCTATAGATCCATTTTTATATATACATACAAACCCTAACTCTACTACACATGCCCTAGACCTACCACATAAATAATTATTAAACCTATACACATGCCCTACACCTACCACATATATACAGTATATACAAATTATATATATTATATATTTAGAGAGAGGGAGACTACTTGAAGGGAGTTGAGTACATACCTAATGGATGATTATTCCCATCAAAAAATTTGACGACATATTGAGAGGATGGCGAACTCCCAGCCATTTGAAGCAAGATGATATCGACTGCCACAACAACTGCAAGCTACACTCAAAAAGATAAAACTCATGTGCATGCAACACAAACCCAAAGAAATGAGTGTACACACATATGAAAGAGACACACACACATGCATACATCAAAATACTTGCATGATCATAAGCAACGACAAACATGTGTGTCACATAACTAAGACTCATGTACAATTAGTCACTTCTTAGAAATATCACTAGATTCGATATACTCAACCCCAAATCATTTAATAGGAAAAGTGTCAAAGTCCACATCGCATAAGGTGTAGAGAAATGCAATCACTATGAATGTCATAATACAAATATTGAATTGCACATTTCATCGCTGAATCATGCACTAGACCTGCAAAGTTGCATGTGATAAACAAAAGATTTGCAGATTCACACATAGTCATTAGGTCCACCTTAATTCTATCATGCGTTATTTATAAAATGTGGTATCCCTTAATTACTTAATTATGCATTGAAATAACTCAACTAAACACTCGAATACTCAATCACGCATAGAATCACATAATCACATAATCACGCGTTTGATCACTCATAATCACATAATCAATCACGCGTTCAAATACTCAATCACACATAATCACATAATCGCCCTCTCTCTCTCTCTCCCGCCCTAAATCCATATCGCTTCTTCTCTACATTTCAAGCTCTCTCATCCTACTAGTGGTGATATCTTGCGACAATTCTTATTACTCACGGAGTTCCCTCTCTTTCGTATGTGTATGTGTGACATATGTGTATGTCTGTGTGACATGTATGTATGTGCATGTGTATGTGTATGTGCATGTGAATGTGCATGTGTATCTGTGTGTGTGTGTGTGTATATATATATATATATGTATGTATGTGTATATATGATATATAGATAGATAGATAGAGAGAGAGATGTATGTATGTATGTACATACATGTGCATGCGCATGCGCATGTCATGTCATTTCATGTGCAAACATATCTGTGTATGTATATATAAATGCATATGTATATGTATATACACAAGAATGAATCTAGGCAATCCTCAATTTCACCATCAGATGAAAGTGTGTATATATATGAGTGTGTATAAGAACATATTTATGTATTTATGCATGCATTTACATACACACATACATATGCATCTTTACACAAAGATGTACACATGCCCATGTTCATGTCCACACTCAACTCGTACAGGCACCCCTGCCTATGTGTGCTCATATATGTAGTATATATGTATGCATGTATATGTATATGAGTATCTACTTTACATGTGTATATGAGTATCTACTTTACATATGTCACTAATTTTTGCCAATTAGCTTGCTAGAATCAACAAATGCACCGTTAGATCAGGCACTTGCGTACATCATGATGATGTTGTAATATGGCTGAGGATCAATGCAGATTAAGGATGCTTTGGTAAATTTGGTAGCCTAGAGATGCCTTAGTAATTGAACAGAAGCAAATGTTTTCTGAAGCTCTTCCTAGGAAGCTTCTGGAGCAGTGTATTATTGAAGTTGCTATGGCCCAAAACTCTACATAAAACACCATATTCTTAACCTTCAGCTTGACATAACGCACTCATTCCTTTCTTGTTTAGCCTGGCGCAAGCTCTCTGGATGCTTAGTCTCCTACATTTTGATATTCATCGATAAAGAGGTTGGTTTTCCAAAAAAATATGTATGGTAGTATGTATGTGTATGTGTGTACACATGAACATGTACATAGCTTGTGTGTCTGTGTACGCATACATGTCAGTGTATGAAAGTATACAAATTATCTTCCTAGGAAAAAAAGTGCACGGCGAATTTTGTAACCAAATCATTACTAAGGGAATGGATAAATAAAATGACATATTTACCATTTCACTTACTTGGAAACAGCCACAGATGCAGTATCAGCTCTTACGCTAAGAGGATTATGTGTGGTAGCATTCAATAGGCTACGTAAAGGCCCCTGTGTAGCATAAAACAGGAATTAGAAGGAACTACAATCCGTTGAATCCCAGAAACAAGAAGCTCTTATCACAAAAGGAAGAAAAAACTTGTGGTAATAAAAACCTGCAAGGCACGAACATGAAATGGTTTACAATGAAGCACTTTCTCCCCCCACCCCCCCCTCTCTCTCTCTCTCTCGTACCTGGTCGGGTACCTGTAGCTAGAGCGTCCGACTCCTCACTCTCTCTCGCGTATGACGCATCGAATGCTTGATAATCCTACAGACAACGTCGACGTGCGTATAGCACAAAGGGCAAAACTGAAGACTACAGAGAGCTCGCGCGTATAGCACAGTGGCAAAACTGAAGACTACAAGAGCTTGCATGTATAGCACAAAAGGCGAATCTAAAACTACAGAGAAGTTAGGGTTTGTTGAAAATAGGACTATTTTTAAAAGTTTCCAGATCACTAAATATAGCAAAAATTTAACAATTTCTCTAAATATTCGCCCCTAATTATTTCACTACTGCAAACCTAGACAAGAGTTACCCTAGAGTTGATTTAGAGATGGAACGAACAAAAATGTGCATAAAGATGGTAGAGCTAGCTCAAGCTATGCTCGAGGACAATCAATTGTTCAATCAAACAAACTCTATCAAATCGGATTTTCATTTCCAGGGCTTGAAAGACTAGAGCAGTTGGTAAACAAGCCTCATGCTTCTTTACCTCCACAGGCTCAACAGTTGTTGAAAGAGAAAGCTCACCACAGATGAAAGCTCATGTTCTTGATTCCATGGATGATGGTACACCTCTTTCGATTCAACAGAACTCTCAAGAGTTCTTGCGGGAAATACAAGAAGATAAATGGGCCAAGGAGAAGGGTAATCCCCCTCTTATTCTTGAAATCGATGATCTTCATGAACAATTTCCCCAAGACATTCCATCTATTTATGGAAACCAAATAGAGAAACAAGAAGACAAAAGATTAGATTTTGAATCTAATTCTTTACAAGAGGTACCACAATTCACAGGCCCATGGGAATCTGAATCTCTTCGGATCAGAGCTTCCAAAATCTTGGTAAGAAACAAAGACGCAGTGGTTCCAACAAACATTGAAGTCATGAAGAACACTAAGGTTCAGTGTCATCTCACTTTAGAAGAGCTGCTCAAATTAAAGCCTGAGTTATGGAAAAATGTGACGAATCAGGTTCCAAAACTTGGTTCGAATATGTCAAAAGTAGGCTGTAACGAGAAAGTCCCAGGGATACTTCTAGAAAAAATAGGAGACATGAGTGAAGGTGAAGAAGTTAATACTTATCTTCCAATCACCTACCAATGTTACACAACCAGAGCTATCTTAGATTGAGGTGCTGGTGTTGCAATTGCAACCACCTCCTTATGGAAGCAATGGGGCAAACCTGCTGTCATTCTAGCACAATGACAAGTACCAACATGAGGAGATACACCTCAGAAATGTCAATCCACAAAGATGTGCGGACTGGTATGGAGACCATGAGCAAGTGATGGCACAAGTGCATGAGTGAAGCCACATAAGCATGCACACACATGCGCACAAGGTAAGAGCAAAGAGTGGAACAATGGAAGATCTTCAATTACAAAAGAACTCTCTTACAAAGCTCAAATCTACAACAAGATAACCCCAAAAATGAGCTCTCTAGCTCTTTTTATATTTTTTTGAGTGGTTTTGGCCATGTCCAAACCTACAGTCTGGCCTAGTTAAAAATTAGGTTCCAGTTTTTTTAACAAAATGGAGTTGCAAAAATGTGAAATGGTATTTACAATGGTTTTTAGTGATGAAAATCACTATTTTCATAGGGTTTCTTCGAAAAAATTGACATGTGCTTCTGGAGCTCCCTATATGCTCCTTCTTCTTGTGTGTACACTTCTTTGACACATTCTTGCACCTTCTGCTTGACCTTGGTTGCCAACACTTCGCCCGCCCCTCTCGAGTCTATCATCCCTGACACACCCTTGTTGGAGTGATTGTTCCATGTAGTACTTGAGAGGTAGTGTCCATGTAGCAGGGTCTATTGTCTTGTTCTTCATTTTGTCTCGACTATCTATTGCAAGTTGTAGTCCCTTTGTATGTACTTCTTCCTTGTATTCCAGCTTGATGGTGTCTTTGTGAGCTTTCAAAAATTGTGAGCTGCTCAAAATTGGTTGTTACGGTTGATTGTGAGTAGCTCTTGGTGGTGGATTACTTCCTTGCTCTTGCTGTTGTCATCTTGATGTCCTCTGTCTCTTTCAAAGATGGCTTTCATAGTTTTCATGCCAAGTACTTGTGACCCATAATTACTGATGGGTGAGTGCAGTAGTGCATGGGTTGAAAGAAGAATGTGCCTTGTGCACGGCCTTGTAATGTGGCCCTATGCATGCTTACTTTGGGAATGCATTGGAGTGTAAGAAGTTGGGTCTTGAGGTAAGTGCTCAATGGTGTGCTGACGAAGAGGTTTCCTAATATATCATGGTTGTAATGTTGCTAAAGTGGGCGATTCTTACCATGGTGAAAGGTCGATTCACGTTTATCTCTTCGTGTTGTACCCCCATCACGGTGATTGATCATTAGCTTGTCTTTCTTGTTGATGGATGTCCTTGTTGATAGTTTGCTGATGAGATTCATTGAGTGCCTGGTCTTGTTTCTTCTTCTCTCTTTCCCCTTTTTTTTTCTTTTTTTTTTTTGGAACAATTTCACAAAACAAGGAGAGGGTGGTTAGTATCAATAAAATATTTTACGTATGTCAAATGTGTCCCATGTGCTTGAGATTCTCAATTGTGTCTATGCACAACCATGTAATGTGGCCCTATATTGATGCATACTTTGGAAGTGCATGACATGAATGGTGCAAAAGACAAGGTTATGCCAAATGCACATGCTTGTTGCACGTGGAGGCTTTCAAAGTGTTTGCAGATGTTGATGTAGCCTTTGTTTGGAGGTGTCAATTGGATCTTGAAATGATAGAATCCTCCTTATAGGGATCCATTTTAGAATAGTATTTGGCCCTATAGAGATCACCTCTAGCTTCTTCATCTTTGGCTGATTTCTTTCATTTTGGATTCCTTGTGGTTGGCTTTTTGGTTCTATTGGGGTCACTGGTGCTTTTGTCTTCCAAACCCATACTCTTGATGATTGTCTTCTTACTATTGCCAAAGAGATGGGTTGATCTTCTTTTGATCTCTATGGTTTGTTCTGACCCTCGCTTCTCCTTGGCTTCTTTGTTGAGGCTTTTCTTGTGTGGGAGAGTATAGGTTTTTGTGCATGTAAGAGTTTCTTGGGTACCCACATGTGTGATTGCCCTTGTTGAGCTGCAACTAATTTCTTAAGCACCCAAATTTGTCGGAGACCTTCTTGTTGAGCTGGTCGTGGTTGCTTGGTTCTTATCTTTGCATGGTTGGCTTGCCTGGGTGGGAATTGTGTTGGCAAGGCTGGTGGTTGCTCTCCTTTTCGTACCCAAATCTTCTTCATGCCTGGAACTACTTTCTTTTTGAACTCTCTTTTTCTACTTGATATAGCGGTTGTCATGTACTTTTCGCTTGCCTTTTTGGTTGAGTTGTTGTGATGGCATTGGTCTTTGCACAAGAGAAGGAGTCCGCTTGCCATTAAGCATGTTTTTCCATGATTGAGTTCTTATGGAACATAGAGCTTTTGACACATACAACATCTTTTTTGCTAAGATTAGTCCTAGAAGAACTAAGAGAATGTGTGACATCTGGATTTGTGAGCATGCAATTCTCTAATTCTAATGTAATGCATTGTTCCTATACCCAAACTTGAAGAAGTCGCCTTCTGAGATTTAAGTTGATTGCATGGTCAAAAATCCAATCTTGACCCAAGACAAGTGGTTCAGTAAGGTCTTCATCATCTTGAACGTAGATGGGAAACTCCACCTCGCCCAAACAAGGGGTCTCCACACCCCCCAACCCTATGAGATAGGCTTCTATGGGATTGATGTTCAACTGAAGATCTTGGCAGTATGAGAGTCTGATTGCACTATTTGCTGCACCTGAGTCAATCAACGTTGTTGACAACACAACATATATATTTTTCTTGGATCCACTCTTTTTCATCATCATTTGTACCTTTTTCTACCTTTCATTGTATAGATGTGTGTGAGTGCCACACTAGAGAATAAGTGGGATTGATTCTCCTTTCAGTTTAGAAATCCCACATAGCATGCATTTTTCCCATTTTGTATATAAAGAGGTACACTAACTCTCATTTTGGGGGAAGCATTCTTAGAAGTAATGAGATTATGCTAGTTTGTAGAATGCTTGGAGAGCTCATGTTGTCGTTATGATGTGGTTGTGTATTTGTTCCTTTGTTGCCTTATGCTTGTGATGTGTTAGTTCATTGATTAGTGACGTGATTATGCGTGTAATTAAGTGTGTGTATTGTTAGAAATGCTTTCTTCTTATTTCACGTGTAGCTTAGTCGTTAATCTTGTGCTAACAAAGCACCATCGCGTCTACTCAATGCTTCTACTTAACATTTGGGTCTCATGAGATGCTCCTCCGATTGACAAGTATGAGTTGTGATGCTACAACGTCAACAAATTTTGGCATCGTTGCCGGGGAGCGTTCTCTTGTCACTTACATGATGGTTTATGGCATGAAAGCGATGTGTACACTAGCTTTTCATGATGATTTTTGAGTTTTTCATTTTGTTATGCTCTTGTGACTATACCCGACTTGCAAGATCTATAATAACTTGTTGATATGATCCACTTTTGGTGTGATTTAGGTCCCCCATTGGGTGATCAATCTACCATGTGTGGTGAATCTTCAAATCACGAGTAAAATAGGAATATTTTTTACAAATCTGTAATTAACTTGTTGAAAATTGTTTTCTTAATCGTGTGATTAGTTCTCTAATTATGTGTAAGTAAACTTGATTAGGGTTCTTCTTCAAGTTTCAATGGAGTCTTTGGTTCATCATCTCCATAGGAAGCATGAAAACGATACTGTTTCTCTTCTTCTACGTTTGAGCTTTGCTCCTTGTCCTAGCTTCTGCTCAGCGGAGAAAAGCTCTTGTGGAGGATACACGAATGTTCGAAGTATAGCTCTCTGCCGACCCCCTTCTGCATTGAATAGGGCTCGTCACATTCCTTGATGTTTGAGAATTTTCTGCATGAAGAAACCCTTGATCTCAAAACGGTCGTATGGTGTGCTTCATGTCCTGACGATCTTGCTAAGCTAAGTTTTCTTGATCTTCTTTTGTGCGGGCTGCCTCTTGTTCTGGCATCCCTCTACATCTTCAAAGGATGGATGATTTTGTTATAGCTATCATCATCAGTTTTGCTCAGAGTGGTGGAGTTGGTTGGCGGATTGAAACAGTAGATAGTGCAAAGTTCAATATTCTTCCGTGTTTTAGTTCTCTTACTCTGCCTGTGTACGTTCCATGCGGAGTATAAAAGATAGGATTAATCTATGGGGAGGGCTTTCAAGTTTGTGATTCTAGGGGGCGTAGCAGCAGGCTACGAATTTGGAGTTCATTAAGCATGAAGTTCATCATGAGGATCTGCGCATAATCTTAGAAGAATCCGTTGCCCCTTTATGAGTGCGAACATTAAGCAAAGGTTGTCTTTTGCCAGAAGGAGTTGTAACGTTACCATCATTCCACACTTGCGTTGGGATTCTTGTTGTGAGGCGCTTCTCAGTTGAGGGTCAACTGAAGTTCAAGGCTGTGCTCTTTGTCCCAAAACGGGCGCCATCGGATTTATTTTATTTGATATCAGAAAGAAGATGAATAACATCAAGTTGTGCGTGCGCAGGGTTTCCAATATGAACAATTTTTGAAGAGATCATTCCTGAGTACTTGAGTTTTGTAAAGTGTGTGGCAAGAAATTGAAGATCAGTCGCAAGAATCTTGTTAAGAAGTGTATTGAACTTTTCTTTGAGGTTGTAGAGAACAAGGGAATTATGACAAGTTCGGTGAAGCTTTCGCTAAGAATATCAAGTTGGGGATTCACTAAGACAGTCAAAACAAATCAAGTTGGCTGAGCTTCTAAGGTTTCACTCCAGAAAATCTGCAGATGGAATGACAAGCTTGAAGGACTATGTGACAAGAATGAAAGAAGGGCAGAGCGACATCTATTACATTTACGGATGAAAGCAAGAAGGCAGTGGACGAATTCTCCATTCCTTGAAAAGATTTATGGTGAATGAGTCTGCTACCAGGGGGGTTGAAGTCGGAAGATTCTGAGGAAGAAGAAGAAGAAGAAGGAAAGGGAGAGCTCAAGAATCATGTTGTGAATCCACCCTGTTGACTGGAGAGTATGGATGGACCACAAACATAGAAAGGATAATGGGGGCTTGAGTTCTGAAAGATAGCTGTATGACCAGTTACACGATATTAGAGAGGATGATGGAGATCAATCCAGCAAATACAAGGATGCGGGAATTAAGAAAACGAGGCTTACGAGAGCTTTTGATTGGGAACAATGATGAGCTTCTTGCAACTCGGAGGAAGACAATACCTCGAGCTGATATTGCAAGAGTCTGTGTTCAGGCAATACTTCATGATGAAGTGAAAAACAAGGCTTTTGATTTAGCTTCCAAGCCGAGGGTGAAGGTTCACCAGCGCTTGATTTCAAAAGCCTTTTCAGCCAAGTAACAACAATTTTTTAGCAATAATGGGACTATAATTTCAATTCAGTTGTGAAAAATTTGGAAGCGGCATTGGGAGCAGTACCTGGTTGATTCTGGTGTAACATACACATTAATCAGGCTTGGTGGGTTGCTTGATAAAGAGGGTGCAGATGTTGATAAGAATGATAAGTTCGTTAAAGATCTTGTCCTACTTCTCTTCGAGATAGCAGGGCCGACCTCTCAGCTCAGTTTGCATGACCTCAACACATTCGACAACGGGAATCAAGGATATCAAAGCTCGGTCTGAGCCTTAACGATAATGCAGGAGTTGTGAATACTGATCATTTGTATTTAAAAAAGGAGTAAGAAAGAGAAAATGGGAACCGGTGCAAATGCCATTGTTGCAGCTACCGCAAGAGCTTGCACCACTATCACCACTCAGCCCCTAGATATAGCATCAACACGGATGAAGATGGGTTCATTTGGAAAATCTAGAGGTTTTTGAGAAATCTTAAGTGCTGGAGATGGGAAGCAAGCTTTTGATGGGCTAGGATCATCACTTGTATTGATGTCAAATCCTGTTGTACATTATACAGTGTTTGAGCAACTAAAGAATTGGCTCCTCACTAGTCAGAGAGCAAGCACTATGGCTGGTGAACATGCACGTGGGGCAGCACTAGCTATTTTATCTGCTTCCTTTGCATTCCTTTTGGGAGTCTTATCTGAAACAGTAGCAACTGTTGTAACATATCCTTCCATCAAATGCAAGGTTTTAATATATCAGTATGGGAGTGGAAAGAAGAGGAAGCTGAACAGAACATCTCTTGGATAGGTGTTCTAAGAACATGTTGGATGCTATCAACATCATTTGGCATAGAAAAGGAGCTTTAGGATTTTATAAAGGTTTGGAGGCTCAGATCTTGAAAATTGTCCTGAGTACTGCTCTCATGCTAATGATTAGAGCTAAAAAATAGCACACCAAAAGTGGTTTTGATGGGTAAAGGTCTAGATCTGGAAACATTGTTTCAAGTAGCAAGAGGAGGGAGTTGAGGAGGCATGAAAAGGGGAAACCGAGAGAAGATTATGATGAGTATAGACGACGACAAAAAGAAGAGGAGGATGATGAATATGATCGTTTCAGGGAGCAAGAAGAGGGTGCAGCAATTGCAAGCAAGGCAGGTCAATATGCAGGGCTGATACCTACTTTAGTTGGAAATGCTACATCTCGATTGTTCAACAAATTGCTTCGAACACAGAGCCTTGTTACTCTCTTGTTACTTATCTCTCTATCTGTCTCAGTATTCCATGCTCCAATCTGTTGGATGTTGGTATGTAAGTTTGGGATGGGCATCACAGGAGCAGTTGTTGCACCTCTAGCTATTTATGACACATTCTCTCCGAAGTATGTGCAAGTAAGAATGCCTCTCTCTATGGAGACTCTTCAGGATTTGAAACCTTTCTTGAAGCTTGCCCTTCCTTCTGTTGCAATGATTTGTTTGGAATGGTGGTCTTATGAGGTTCTGGTAATTCTTTCTGGATTTCTCTCAAATCCAGAAGTTCAAGTTGCAGCTATCTCAGTCTTTGTTAATACAGAATGGCTGATATATATGATATCCTTCGGTCTCAATGCTACTGCCAGTACGCGTGTCCAATGAACTAGGGGCCTTTTTACATTGCTAGGTTGCCTCTAGATCGTATCTTCACTTTTTCTCGTTCATCTAGAAGGGAAGGGGTGATGATTAGGCTTAACACTTGGTGTCTTCGTTCAGTGTTTGACTTCCGTTGTTTTGATGCATTTCACTGGTTGGGAAAAAGAGGCAAGAAAGATAGCCATACGTGTTGCTCATATTCTGGGATCGAGGAACTAATTTTGGAATCAGAAAAACAGTAAAGGAGATATCAACTGAACATCAAACATGGGTTCTTGGTGCATGACCTCCTGCGACCTGATCTTTTCATTCATGATACATGGCGCGCACACAACACCACGATTGAGAGAGAGAGAGAGAGAGAGAGAGAGAGAGAGAGAGAGAGAGAGAGAGAGAGAGAGAGATTCTGGGGACATGAACAAACGAGAGTAGCGGGATATTTTCCTTTGATTCTAACAATTGGTAAACCAAAAGTGAATGACAGTTGGCTAATAAATTGACCGATTGACATAGGTGCTTATTTCAGCACGCATCTATGTGGTTTTTCATTTTTACCAATAAGTACAATAAGTAGTAGAAGCGCTCAGTCTATTGCTTAATTAAAGCAATAAAGGATCAAACGTGGGTTGGGGGACCTCTAAGGTAGGCATTAGCTTCCTAACGGGTGAAAATTAAGCAGCCCATCAAAACTTTGAAAATCACTTTAAGACATGAAAATAAGGAAGGGGAAGATTCATTGAGTGAGGGAGGGTTTGAAGGTTATGCGAAACATGGCGAGTTGGGTCCCAAAAATGATGGTTGAAATATTATGAATTCTTGTCTTTGTCTATTCATTGTCATCAAAGAGGTACCACATGTATATGATAAATCTCTTTATATCTTGTAGAAGAACCCCATTGGAAATTATTTATACATCTTAGAAAACATTCAAAAGATACACACAAAACCTCAAACAAATTCTAAAAACTCCTTCAAAAACACCAAACACATTAAAAACTCTGAAAAAAACAAAAATTGTGTTAACAAGACCAAAGCAAAAGAAAGAAGAAAGGGGGATAAGAGTGAACATGAGAAAGGAGACAAACATAAAATGCATGAAATAATCTCACATAAGGGTGAAACATCTAGCAAAAAATTGCGAGTAGAGAAAATGGGTGAAATATACGAGGGAGTAGGCTCGTTACTTGCAATAAGAGAATATAACAATACTTTTGTGGATTTAAGAATAGGATATGACAATAGAAGGATGAGTGTTTATATCAATCCTAATTGTGAGTGGAGTTTGACTTATATTGATCTAGTGACTATTATTTTTGAGAATATTCAACCAACAACTCATTTTTCTATCGCCATGAATGGTGAAAATTATGATTGCATGGGCCAAGTTGTGTTGCTTGTTATGATGGATGATATGCAATTTTTTGAAACATTTTTTATCATGGAAGGTATAGATGAAGACTTGATCAGAGACACTCAAAGGTTTGTTAAACAAAATTATCAATAATTTGAAGTGTCTTATCCATCTATCATGTCCACCCCTACATCTGTGTCTATTGAAAATCCTAATGATTATTCTCATTGTAAAGATTGTGGACATAATCATCTATTCAAAGATTGTGTTTTTAATCCACAAAATAGTCTTTCCACTCATGCTTTTTTATCTAATCCTTCTTTGAGTGAGTCATAGGAAACCTTGGTGAATGGAGAAATGGAGGACTCCAAGTGCTTGGGGGATGTGGAAGGGCCCTCCCTTCCTCTAAACTTGGATTCCCCTTATGAATCCATGAGCAAGGATGTACTACACTTGGCTTATCAAGAAGAGGATATGCAAATACTTTGTATCAATGCTATGGAAAATGATGTTGAATCTATGGTCAATCATGACAATCCATCACCCATTTGTATATCTAGAGATTCTACATGTAATAAGGATAAATGTATCGTTAAATCTCTAGATCAATCTCAAACTACACAACCCAATGATCCATTGCATGAGCATGTTTTATGTATAGAAGATCACACTTTGTTGAATTCCCCATGTAAAGATGAGTTTTTCCTAAAGACTCACATAGAAGGCACGAAAGACCCTTACATCAAGAAGAAGAAATCACATTTCCCTTGTAATGTCAAGCAAATTTGGGTGGCCAAGCAAGTACTTAGAGCCCAACCAAATCACACTATGATATGGGTACCAAAGAAATCCCTTGTAGAAAATCAACCCTCTCACACTAGACTTCATAATCTATGGTCTAGGCACACCACACCTTATCTTCAAGAAAGACCACTTGCAACCAAAGGATCCAAAGCAATCAAGCCTAAACTCAAAAAAAATCCAAGGAGGAACTTCATGGCAAAGGAAAAACATATTGGTGGCCTAAAACCTCTTCGTGCGGCTTCCATGGGTCTCAAACCCAACCTTGTCAAATGCACAACATATGTTCAAGATGCACACCAAGTACGCACACAAATAGGGCATCATCCAAAGGCCAAGCATTATGCACACTAAGTTTAACCCAAGCACAAAGAGGGCACATGTATATACATTGCAAAAATTTGCTTTATATTTTTCTTTTTGCACGTTGGTGGACAAAGGTATCATCCATGTCAAATGGTTGATGGAAAAGAAAAGGTTCTTGGAGTTGGACATTTGGTAGGATCTCATCATAAGACCGTGCATAGACACTTTTTCTTTTTTTCCACTCATGCACCCTTAGTCCCCACTCATGCACATGGACTAAGAAGAGATGAATCACATTCATCTATTGTATATGTCATTACATTACATGCTTTTGTTGTCTGGAGTGATCACTCTGTTCAAGTCTGACTTACCTCTAGGAGTCTTGGGTTCTCATCCTAGGTCTCCTTGCTCTAGGTCTCCTATCTCAGTCTCAAGAATGACATTTCCAAACTCATCTGTCCTGTCTGGTAAGCTAGTGACCACACATATGGTTCCTTCCTTATCAATATATGAACTCTCTTTGAACTTGACCACTGGGTGTTTAAGTCCAAAGGGTTGACCGGGATTTTTGAGTTGGACAATTGATCGCCTCAAACCATCCTCATAGATGCATACACCTAGTTGGTTGGTCCTGATATACTCCAATTATGTTTTATAGGGACCTTCTGGTGTTTATAAATAGGCAGTTCCTGAGGTACGTGTGGGTCTCTTCATGCTAAAAGACATTTCTGAGTCACTTGTTTCTGAACTTGGTGTGAAGGGATAACCACTTAGGTGTTGTGCCCAAAACTTAGTTGTATGGTTGATACTAGCCTCAGATGATTGAGTTCTTTGCCTATCCTTGCCTAAGTGTCTACCAGATCTCAGGTTCATAAGCTTTGTCTTCTAGTTCTGATTGTCCCTTTGTATTGCTCAAAATCACAACAAATGGATTTTGTATGAGAAAGTTATGCCAGTTCAAGGTTCTGGGGGTTAAAACAGGGAAACACGACCGCTCTGGGATTGCTTCAGAACAGGTGATACATGATACTTAGGAAGTATCTGCAATACTTAGGAGCAAACGATACACGATACTTGCCTTGCCACGATACACAATATCTAAACTAAATGATACATGATACACAGGAGACACGATACAATACTTGGTTTCAGATGATACACGATACTTGACGAGTATCGAGGAGATACATGATACCTGGGGTAGGTGATACACGATACTTGTGCTTCTACGATACATGATACTGAACTTTTCGGCGATACACAATATTGAACTTTTTGGCAATACATGATACACGATCCGGTGAGACACGATACTGGTGCAGTATCGCGATACATGCTATGGATCTTCATGATACATGATACTTAGTGGGCAACGATACATGATACACAGTACTTGAGGTTGGCGATACTTGGACTTCACGATACACGATACTTGAGCTATCGTGATACACGATACCGACCTTCGCGATACACGATACTTGGGAAGTATCACGATACATGATACTCGACCTGACGATACATGATACACATGAGGTATCGTGATACACGGGGAGATGATACACGATACTCGACAAGTATCACGATACACGGGAGCTCTGGTATCGCAATACCTAAACTCAACTAGACACGATACTTGGATTTTTTGAAGTTCGAACTAAAAAATTTTTGCACATATGTGTACCTTAGGTACTACTTGTTACTCCTATGTGCTTGTCGATGCAAAATCTCCTTCCAAACCCACGATATTGCACTCGTGATACTTGGCATAGATGATGTCATGCCGCAGGAATGCTCACTCAGTTTTTGGGTATATTGAGGTGTATTTCTTCAGTGTTTCAACTCTACACCTCTTCTAGGCTTCTTGCTTGCAATCACAAATGAAAACGAAGTGAATGTACATCCGAAAGATGAGAAAATCTTAGAAGATGAAGATGGGAGGAGGTGATGATGGTGACGATGATGAAGATGGAGAAAAAAATCAGAAACTGAACAGAAAATGATGATTTTTTTACCTTCCAATGTTGCAACTCTACATCTTATCGTCACACGCTCGTCCTCCAAGCTCTCTCCCTGGCAACGGCACCAAATTTGGTGTCACTCTACCACAATGGCAAATACCAATGTGAGTAGATACACCTCATAAATGTCAATCTGTAGAGATGTGATGACTTGTATGGAGACCGTGAGCAAGTGATGGCACAAGTGCGTGAGTGAAAGCACACAAGCATGCACACACATACACACATACGCACAAGGTAAGAGCAAAGAGTGGAACAATGAAAGATCTTCGATTACAAAAGAACTCTCTTACAAAGCTCAAATCTACAACAAGCTAACATAAAAAATGAGCTCTCTAGCTCTTTTTATAATTTTTTGAGCAGTTTGTGTCCAAACCTAGCGTCTGGCCTAGTTAAAAATTAGGTTCCAAGGCTTATTTGAGGGCTCAAACGGAGTCTAAAAATTATGAAAGTTGATATGATGATACTTCTAATAGTCATCAAGCTCAAGGACTCCTCAGCTTGAATAAAATGGAGTTGCAAAAATGTGAAATGGTATTTACAATGGTTTTTAATGATGAAAATCACTATTTTCATAGGGTTTCTTCGGAAAATTTGACATGTGCTTCTTGGAGCTCCCTATATGCTCCTTCTTCTTGTGTGTCCACTTCTTTGACACATTCTTGCACCTTCTGCTTGACCTTGATTGCCAACACCCGCATTAGGGCCAACTAGAATGAAGCTTCAAATGGCTGACGGCCATATTGAAAGACCTCTAGGATTGCTAGAAGGGATAACTCTAACCACTTGTCGTGTAGAGTTTGAACACACCTTTGTTATATATGAATTTGGAAAAAATATTGTATATGAGATGATGTTAGGAAGACCCTTCCTACAAAAACTATAGATAGTGCAAGATTGGGGAACCAACTCCTTGTACTTGTAGAACTTAGGGGTCACAACCAAGGTCAATCTAAAAGATTATACCTTTAGAGATGTACCACCCTTATAGTGGAATGCTATCCACAAGGTGTAAGAAGATTCAATCTTTGTGCATTCTGAAAGCTCATCTGATCCATCCTGGATGCATGAAGATACTCATTTGTGGGTGTGCAAGGTTGCAGAGGAAGAGGAAAGGTGTTTAAAAGCAAGAGAAGAACGGCTTCTCAACAAATCAGACCAGATAGAGACCTAGCCTACACACTGATGATTTTTCCAAATGAGGAATTTGAGCCTCATGGTTGGGCAAAAATCTTAGCCACCATGGACATTGTTGTGAATGAAGAACAGTGGACACCTCATTGTGATGAGGAGGGTTATGATATCTCTGTGTTCATGTGTGAGCCCTTGCTAGAAGAATGTGACCCTCGTGATGACATGGAAGAAGAAGAAGAGGATGAAGATGATCTAGAATCCATTGTGATGGATAATTGCTTTAATTCAAAGGAGCACTATCTAGAAGACATAGGAGTGTTTACCCAAAAGGAAGAGGAACCTCTCACAAGCATCAAAACTGTAAATTCAAAGGATCGAAGTGAAGGTGGTCAAAAGAAAAAGAAAAGAAAGCATTGAAATAAGAAGAGGATGAATCATTGTTTAACGTACCATAAAATTTCAAGAAATATGTAGTTGAAGACTGGAAAATTTTGGTACGAATGCCTAAGAGAGAGGCCATCATAGGAGAAGCATATGATAATAAAGAAAAGACCAAAAAAGTTGTTGTAACCATTGACGGGAACAAACAGTGATGTACGTACATAGGAGAAGACCTAAGTGCATAAGAAGAAGTAGAGCTTGTAGCTTTATTAAGGGAATATAGGGATGTGTTTGCATGAACCTATAGAGACCTGAAGGGAGTAGATCTAGAAATATGTTCTCATACAATCCCCATGATAGCTGATGCCAAGCCCACCAAACAGAAACCCTACACATATAATGACACTTATGCAACCAAAATAAAAGAAGAAATTGACAGGATAATTGAAGCTGGATTTATCTATGAGATTGAGCATATTGGATGGGTGTCCCCCATCGTAGTAGTGCCCAAGAAGAATGGGAAGTTGCAAGTGTGCATTAACCTTAATAATGCCGCTACTATCAAAGATAGCTATCCTTCCTGAGTTGCATTTGCCAATCCTCTATATTCAGCTTCAGTTGAGGAGAGTGCTACAGTATGTTGTTTCTTAGAAGACCAAGAAATGAGTTTTGTACCTGCAAAATATAGATATCTAGATGTACTACTCCTATCATCTTTTGATCCTACCCAATCTGCATCAGTGAAAAGCTTTACACTTAAATCAGATGTGAAGGGTAATATAACCTCTCATTGATTGTTCCCTTTAGATACTTTAATATTCTTCTGGCTGCATCCATGTGAGGTTTCCTAGGAGTGTGCATGAATTGGCTAAGCACACTTACTCCATAGCAAATATTAACCCTAGTTAGGGTGGCATAGTTCAAGCTTCCAACTAGACTTTGGTATCTTGTAATGTCTTCAACTGGTTCTCCTTCATGAGCACTTAACTTGTGGTTGACTTCCATGGTAGTACTTGCAACCTTAGTGTCCTGCATTTTGAACTTTGCAATCATATCTTTAATGTATTTCCTTTGTGTAAGGAACATCCCTTGATCTGTGTAGAAAACTTCTAATCCAAGAAAGTAAGTGAGCAATCCAAGGTCACTTATCTTGAATTCTTTTTTCGTTTGGGCTTTGATCTTCTTGATTCCATTTGCATCATTACCTGCAAGAATGATATCATCTACATACACACATAAATATATAACTTCAGAGTCATTCTTCTTAATGAAGAGTGAAGAATTAGCCTCGCTCAATTTGAATCCTTTGTCCTGCAAGAATGTAACAAGTCTATGGTTCCAAGCTCTAGGAGCTTTCTTGAGACCATAGAGAGCTTTCCTGAGTTTGCACACATATTCACGATGTGATTTATCAACAAATCCAGGAGGTTGTGCCATGTACACCTCCTCTAAAATCCAACCATTTAAGAATGCATTTTTTACATCCAATTAATAAATGTTCCAATTCCTTGAAGTAGCTATACTCATGAGAACTCTGATTGTTGGCATCTTTGCCACAGGAGAGAAGGTCTCCTCATAATCAATCCCTTGGGTCTGAACAAACACTTTAGCCACAAGCTTCGCTTTTTACCTATTTATTGAACCATCAGAATTCCTTTTTACCTTATAAATCCACCTAGATCCAATGATCTTCATGGATTGTTTCTTGGGAACTAGGTCCCAAGTCTGATTCTCTTGGAGTGCTTGTATCTGTTCCTCCATTGCATCTTTCCACACTGATTTCTTGTTTGCTTCTTCAAAGGTTGATGGCTCTTCTGAGTTAATATCCTGAGCAATATAGATTGAGTGTTTAGTGACCAGAGAAGTGTCAAATCCATACCTTTTTTGGCTTCTTCTTTTCCCTAGTTGATCTCCTTATTGTTTGTTGAGAGGATTCTGCAATATCCCTCAAATCTTGCATTTTATCTTTACCTTTGTTTTTCCATACCTTGAAATTCCTTCTTGGTGTCTTCTGATCATCATCAGAGTCACTTGAACCTTCATGTTGTTGATCTTTTACCTTTTGAAGTGTTGGAAAGTCCTCCTCTAGGTCATAAGGTAGCTTGACTTTTCTACAATCATCTTCAAACCGCGAGTTGTTTTCATCAAAGAAAACATCTCTACTAACAATAAAGCCTTTAGAACTTGGATTATATAACCTGTAACCTTTTTTATTTAGGTCATATCCTATGAACACACATTTCTCTGCCTTAGGATCCATTTTACCTCTGATTTGTGGTGGAATATGTGCATAAGCTATGCACCCAAATATTTTGTAATGATCTAAGCTAGGTATCCTTTCATTCCTAGCTTCATATGGTGTCATCCCATCCAATTCTTTAGATGGGATCCTATTGATGAGATAAGTGGCTATAGACACAATCTCTGCCCATAGATAGTTTGGTAATTTTTTCTCATTAATCATGGTCCTTGTTTATTCCACAATGGTCCTATTCCTCCTTTTTGCTACTCCATTTTGTTCTAGAGTATACCTGGTAGTGATCTCTCTTTTGATGCCTCTATCTTGGAGATATGCATCAAAATCATGGGAGAAGTATTCTCCCCCTCCATCTGACCTTAGCCTTTTCAAGGTTTTCCTTGTTTGGTTTTCAACAAGAGCAAGATATGTTTTGTAAAAATTGAACACTTCATCCTTGTGCTTCATAAAATAAAGTATAGTCCATCTGCTACAATCATCAATGAATGATACATAGTACCTGGATCTTGAAATTGAAGTCTTTGCTAGGTCCCCAAACATCTGTGTGGACTATCTCCAATAGATCACCATGGATGTAACCTTTCTTCATAAAGGGTTGCCTATGAGACTTGCCAAATTGACATCACTGCACTTATATATCATGTGTTGATTGGATATGTTTGGCAACCCAAGCACACTCTGATCCCTGCATATTTGCTTCAAAATCCTTTCTCCTGTGTGAGATAATATTTTGTGCCACATTTCTAATTCTGATAAAGTTTTTCCTCCATAATTGAAAAGTGCTATATTTCTAGTATCATGTAACTCAAGTGTAAAGATTCTACCTGTCTTTTCTCCTTTTGCAATCCTCTTGAACCCTTGTTGAGGATCTTCAAAAAATGCTCCATTTCTTGTGAACCTTACTTGTAATCCTTTTTCTACAATTTGTCCAACACTTATCAAGTTCTTGGTTATGGTAGGTACATACAATACCTTGCTGAGTAGATTCATATTTCCATATGGAGTCTTCACATTTCCAATCTTTTCAACTGAGTGCCTTGTGTCATCTCCTCTCTGTACCTCATGCTTGTTCCTTGGATCCTCCAAGTGAGATAATAATTCCACATTTCCTGCTACATGATTTGAACAATGTGAATCTATATAGAATACATGCTCATCTGTTTTACCTTGCCTCATGGTCATGTTCATTAATAAAAGTGAGTCCTCTTGTGTCTGCTCTTCAATATAATTGTTTTAGTCTCTTCTTCCTCTATAGCCTGCTTGGTTATTGTAGTTGTTGTAATTGAAATTGTTTGATCTTCCTCTTCCATAGCTTCCTCTATTGAAGCCTCTTCCTCTCTTATTTCTAGGGTTCCTAAAACAATTCTTAGTTTGGTTAGTCAATCCACATATGGCACATGGAGAGGTGCTTTGGAATCTCCCCTTGCCTTGCCTACCTCCTCTACCTCTTCCTCTTGTACCTCTACCTCTTCCTGCAAAGTTAGCTTGGGAGGTACTAGCGTCATCATCATATTTCTTGCCTTTACCTTTACTATCCTTACTCTTGTTCTTATCAGTGTATAGGGAAGAGGATTGATTACCTTTTGAGTTGTCATTGTTCTTCATAAACTTGGCTTCATGAGTGAATAGTTTCCCCATTAGAGTATTAAAGTCAGGTACCTGCATGTCTATGTACATATCCATTGTTGTGGTGAAGGCTTCCCATTTATCATCTGCCTTGATTCCATTGATCACTTGTCCTCACAATTTGCTCTTCTTCAATGACTTCTCTGATGCTTCCAAGTTGATCAACTAAGTCCTTCATTTTAGTGACATAATCAGTCACATTTTGATTGGGCATCTTTTTGAGTGTTGTGAACTCCATCCATAGTTGGTTCTTTCTTGCCCTAGTGCTTGAAGAAAAGAATGCTTCAAGTGCATTCCAGGTTTCTTGTGATGTCTTATAGTTCCTAATGAGTGGAAGCAAGAAATTGGAAACTAAATTGAGAAGATATGACCTAGCCAAAGCATCCTTTGAGCACCATGTTGATAATCTTTCCTATTCTTCTTGAGTAGGTTGCCCTTTGATTCTGAGTATTAGCATTAACTCATCTCCAGATATGTAACCATAGATATTTCTACCTTGTAGATATGCTTCCATTCTAATAGACCAAGCAGAGTAATTACCTCGATCCAATTTGTCAATTGATGATGAGAATCCATCTCGCATGTTGAGTTGATGATGGCTCTGATACCACTATGAGGAAATGATTGCATACACTCCAGAAATGAGGTGTTGCTGCACAATTACTACTCTACACTACCAATGTAGCTTCAGAGTACCTTAGTAGATACCTTTAGCTTCCCAAATATGTTTGGATCGATAATGTACCTTGGAGCATCACCTTCAAATAGTTATATCAAAACAGACTACTTCCAAGATTGAAGACTTCCAGAAATCTTTCTATTTTGGGACTTGATCCTTCTCAGTAATTTACTCAATGCTCACTCATTGATTGCAATTTATATGAGTGATTTTAGACATAGCTAATTAGACTCCTAAGCTTGCTATAGGAAGCTATTTCACTAATTTAGGATGAGTATATGATGAGAAATCACATTAAGAAGTTAGGGGTGTAATCCCAACTTTTTAGGGAGATGATAGTGAGCAGACATAGGTGACTTGCAGAGGTCTTATCTCACAAAGTACTAAATTAAATGATATGAAAATTGATAGTTGAGAACTAGAAGGTTTAAGCTACATACCATAAGTTGAATCACATTGATTGGATAAGTATTCGTAGAAAACTCTTCAAAACAAGCTCACCAAAATGAGCACTTAGTAGCAGACAACAATACTGACACCAACACTGACCACTCTTGATTGGAATAAACGATTCCATGTCCATGTAGATGCATCCAATTATGCAATAGGATGTGTGCTTGCACAACCCATAGGTGAACAAAATCTACATTTTCCTATAGCATAAGCTAGTAGACCACTGAACGCAGCTAAACGAAAGTATAAAACAACCAAAAGAGAGGGCTTAGGCATGGTATATGCTATGAAGAAGTCTAGACACTATCTATAAGCCAACAAGTTCAAGTTTTTCTGTGATCATCAAGCTTTATTATATTTGGTCAATAAACCTTGCAATACGAGATGCTTAGTAAGATGGTTTCTCTTACTAATGGAATACGACTTTGAAGTCATTGTCAGGGTGGATCACCTTTCTTGCATCACTTCAAGAGAGTCACCACAAGGAGTGTCTGATGAATTGCTCGATGCTTATCTATTCAATTTAGAAGTTGTTCCTAAATGGGCAAATAAGTTGGTACTAGTCCTAATCTTTGGATCCGCAAATAAGAATGTGGAAACAAACAAAGAGGAAATTGTAAAATCACAAATAAGCCTTTTATAAGTTGTTCTTCCAAGTTTGAATTCTGATTTCAAACTTGACTCCATCTAAAAGGTTACTCCATTGATTTAGGAGTTACTCACTCAATTAGGATTCGTAGCTCATATTCCTCCTAACTCCATGAGATATAAAATTTTACAAGATTCTTTCAAGATTTAATCTTTTACAATGGTAAATGAACAAGTGATTACAAGCTAAGGTTCACATGTATCATCAAGTGATAGTTGCACATATTGTCTTCTAAGCCAAATGTGTAGGCTTGATCATTTTGCACCAATAGCTCCCCCTCAAGCCAAACATCTTGGCTTGCATTGCTTCATCAATCTTCTTGAATGTCTTGTAATCCAATCATGGTTTTAAACCTGCAAATCTTAGTACCATCAAGTGCTTTGGTTAACAAATCAGCACAGTGCATATTTGTAGATACATAGTCTAGTTGAATCTCTTTGCTCAGAGTTTCTCTCTAACATAATGATAGTGCACTTCTATATGCTTGGTTCTTGCATGATAAATGGGATTGGCTGCAAGATGCAAATAACTAGTGTTATCACCAAAGATCATTGATGAATGAGTGTGAAGTCCCAAATGTGAGTAGAGCAATCTAATCCAAACAACTCCTTGTGTAGCATTTGCTAATCCCCTATATTCAGCTTCTATTGAAGATAGAGCAACAATTGGTTGCTTTTTAGAAGACCATGAGATAGGTTTATCACCTACAAAAGATAAATATCTAGAAGTACTTCTTCTATCATCCTTACATACTGCCCAATATGCATCTGAGTACAATGTTATATCTGAATCTAATGTGTATGGGAAGTAAAGATCTTGATTTTGAGTACCTTTGAGATACTTCAAAATTCTTTAAGCAGCTTCCAAGTGAGGTGCTCTAGGTTTATGCATGAATTGGCTCAGAACACTTACTCCATGAGATATGTCAATCCTTGTTAATGTTGCATAGTTCAAACTTCCAACTATGTTTGATAACTTGAAATGTCTTCAAGCAAATCACCTTCATGAGCACTTAATTTATGATTTACCTCGATAGGGGTGCTAGCTTTTGCATTCTCTAAGTGGAACTTCTTCAGCATGTCCTGCACATATTTCCTTTGAGTGATGTAGATTCCGGAGTTAGTGTATACTAAATCAAGTCCAAGAAAATATTTCAGAAACCCTAGATCACTGATCTTAAACTCTTGCATCATCTAGTTTTTGATTTGTTTGATGCCATTGGCATCACTACCTGTAAGAATGATGTCATCCACATATACACATAAATATATCATTTTTGAATTACTCTTCTTGACAAATAGAGAAGAATCTGCCTTGCTCATCATGAATCCTTGGTCTTGAAGATAGGTTGTTAGCCTATGGTTCCATGCCCTAGGTGCCTGCTTCAAACCATAAAGGGCTTTCTTCAATTTGCACACATGATTTACCTTGTTTGGATCTTGATAGCCAGGAGGTTGAGCCATGTAAAACTCCTCTAAAATCCACCCATTGATAAAAGCATTTTTCACATCTAGTTGATACATATTCCAATTTCTAGATGCAGCTACACTTACCAATACGCTGATGGTTGGCATCTTAGCCATAGGTAAAAAAGTTTCTTCATAATCTACTCCTTGGGTTTGTGCAAAACCTTTGCCACAAGCCTTTTTATACCTGTTTATGGATCCATATGAGTTCCTTTTAATTTTGTAAATCCACCTAGAACCAATTATCTTCATTGATGCTTTCTTGGGTACTAGCTCCCAAGTGTCATTCTCTTGGAGTGCTTCTATTTCTTCATCCATAACCTCCTTCCATTCTGCTTTGGAAATTGCTTCTTCATATGAAGAAGGTTCTTCAAGTGATGAATCCTTAGCAAGATAAATAGAATGCTTAGTGACTAATGAAGTATCATACCCATATCTGATTGGCTTCTTACTCTCTCTTTGTGATCTTCTTACGGCTTGGTTGGATGACTCAAGTATGTCCTCCAACCTCTTCATCTTGACCTTGCCTTTTGATTTCCATGCTTTAAATTCTTCCAAGTGTATGGTGTCCTCATCATTTGATCTGATGTCTTCAATTGTGCTTGGCTCCTCCTTGGTGAGGTTTGGAAATTCTTCTTCCACGTCATATGGCAATTTGACCTTCCTGCATTCACTTTCAAACCAAGAATCATTCTCATCAAATACAACATCTCTACTGACCATAAATCCTTTGTTGGATGGATTATAAAACCTCCATCCTTTTTTATATATCATACCCTATGAAGATGCATTTCTCTGCCTTAGGGTCTAACTTACCTTTGATTTGAGATGGAACATGCACATAAGCAACACAACCAAATATTCTGCAATGTTAAAGTGATGGTCTCCTACCATGCCATGCCTCATATGGGGTCATCCCATCAAGGGACTTAGAAGGTAACCTATTAATAAGATAAGTGGCAGTAGAAACACTCTCTGTCCACAAGTAATTAGGCAACTTCTTTTCATTTAGCATAGATCTAGCTGCTTCCACAATCAATTTGTTCCTTCTCTCTGCTACTCCATTTTGCTCAGGAGTATATCTAGTAGTGATCTCCCTTTTGATACCTCTGTCCTGCAAAAATGCATCAAACTCATTTGTTGATAACTGAATGCTTGGTATCATCACCTGTCTGCACTTGGTGCTTTCCCTTGGGCTCCTCAAGATCAGAAAGGAGAGCTACATTTCTTGCTACATGGTTTGAACAACCTAAGTCAATATAGAAGAGATGCTCATCATTCATACCTTGTTTTGAAGTCATGCTCATAATGAGAAGAGAATCCTCTTGATCCTCTACATAGTTGTTGAAATATTTCCTTGATTTGTTTCCTCCTTGATATTTGTTGTTGCAATTGTTTTCGTAGCCATGGTTGTATCCTTGATTATGGTTGAATCTTCCTCTTGATTGTGAGTAGCCACCTCTTTGAAATCCTCTTCCTCTGTGATTCTTGAAGTTCCTATAGCACTCATCTGTTGTGTGATTAGATAGTCCACATATATTGCATGGGGAAGAGTTGAAAGGTCTCCCCCTACCTTGCTTACCTGCTCTGCCCCTTCCTCTTGAATTCCTACCTCACCGTGCATAGTTAGCTTGAGAAGTAGTACCTTCATCTTCAACTTTCTTGCTCTTTCCTTTATCCTTAGATTTTCCTTTATCTTTATAGAGGGCAAAAGAATTGTTACCTCTTGATGGTTCACCATTTTTGTTGAGCTTGGCCTCATGGGTGAAGAGTTGCCCCATGAGAGTGGTTAGATCAAGGATTTGCATATCCATATAAAGATCCATTGCAATTGTGAAAGATTCCCACTTATCCTGCCTTGATGCCATTGATTATCTATCTCACTATTTTCTCTTCTTCAATCTCCTCTCCTATGCTTTCCAATTGATCAGCTACATCTTTCACCTTAGTCACAAACTTTGAAACATTCTGCTTAGGTTGCTTCTTTTGAGTAGTAAACTCCATCCACAATTGATTTTTCTTAGCTCTTGTATTGGAGGAAAAGTATGAAGATAGAGTATCCCAAGTCTCTTGAGAAGTTTTGCAATTCCTAATATGAGGAAGAAGGAAGTCAAAAATAAAGTTAAGTAGATATGACCTGGCTAAAGCATCTTTTGCACACCATGAGTTGAGTCTTTCTTGCTCCTCTCTTGTAGGTTGATCTTTGCTTCTGAATATGGGCATCTCCTCATCTCCTGATATGTATCCATAGAGACTCCTTCCTTGTAGATAGGTCTTCATCCTCAAGGACCATGCTGGATAATTATTCCTATCCAATTTATCAATGAAAGAAGGGAAACCATCTCCCATTTTACCTCAACTTGCTATGATACGACTCTTGGATGAGATGGATGGATACCTCAAGGAAGTGAGGTGGTACTGCTAAAACCTGCTTTGTACCTACCCTAATACACTTTAGAGTTATATATTAGGCTCTTTTAGATTGCAAGTGACACCAAGAAAGTACCTATGTACTTTGGAGTTGATGCTTGAAACAATTGAATCAAAACATACTACTTCATGAATAGCTAGTGTCAAAAAACTTGTTATTAGTCCATACACCTATTGGTTCTTTTGCTCAGTGTTCACACTACAGTAACAATTGATGAAATTCCTCTTGAGGGAATTCAGTTAGCTTAGATAGCTAATGATTGCAAGTGGAATCATCTAAAATGATCAACTATGCTCTGAGAAATAAGTTTAGCAAACCAAAGCTTACCCCCAATTTTTTAGGGACTAACTAGTAGACTACCAATGAGAACTTCGATGAAGATTTCTCCCAGATGGCTGAACCAAATGCTTCGAGATTTGGAAAGCATAAAGTAGGCTTCAAGCTGGTTCCAAGAAGCCAAGGAATCTATAAAATGGTTGAGAAGTCACTGAGATATGATCAGAGAAATTTGACTATTTTGAGTAGTCATAGCAGAGAAGTAGACATAGATGTTCAATGAACTATATGTATTATAAAACATGATTGTACAAGATCACTGGCATTGAAATGATGCTCAATGATGATGGATTGAGTGAGCTATGGTGTGAGCCACTCAACTTCTACAAATGATCAAGGAGAGAGCTCTGAATGAGGCCACACAGCCACGAGTTTTTCACAAGCCTTTTATAATTTGTTCTCCCAAGTTTGAATTTTGAATTCAAACTTGGCTCCATCTAAAAGGTTACTCCATTAATTTAGGAGTTATTCACTCAATTAGGATTCATAGCTCATATTCTTCCTAACTCCATGAGCTATAAAGTTTTACAAGATTCTTCCAAGATTTAATCTTTTACAATGGTAAATGACCAAGTGATTACAAGCTAAGGTTCACATGTATGATCAAGTGATAGTTGCACATATTATCTTCTAAGCCAAATATATAGGCTTGATCATTTTGCACCAAAAAGACCCCCAATGGAGCATGCTACCCTTTATCATGTGCCGTTAATTCCATAATGGAGTGCTCCATTGGTAGAATTTAGGAGATCAATAACACTACACAACGAGGCTAGTCTACTAAGAAGACGAAGCATGGAGCAAGAGGCTCAGGGCTATGCCTTAGTTGGAGACAACCTATACCAAAGAGGCAAAGATGGTTAGTTAAGACTATGAGTTCATGAATCAGATTATTTGAAAATCTTAGAAATTGCACACAGTGGTGTTGCAGGTGGACACTTCGGGCTAGACCAGGTAATTAAGACCATGCTATTCTGAGGACTTTGGTGGTCCACTCTTCATATGGATGCACATACCTATGTGAAGAGATGTGACACATGCCAACATGCCCAATATCCAATCAGAAAAGACAAGATGCCTTTGAGGCCAATGATGGGATGATGTGCATTTTCGAAGTGGGGTATAGACTTTATAGGTCCTATTAACCCCCTAGCTAGAAACTCTCATGCAGAATACATTATTGTAGCCACATATTACCTTAGAAAGTGGGTTGAAGTCAAAGCCATGACAAAGAACGATGCTCAAATGATGACTAAGCTCTTATTTGAAAATTTGTTTGCCATATATGGATTACCAATAGAGTTAGTAAGTGATAGAGGTACATACTTCTTGAACGAACTCTTTGAAAACCTTCTCCAAGAATTCATGGTGATACATAAGAATTCTTCCCCCTATCATCCACAAGCTAACGGACAAGCCGAGAGCACCAATAAGATCCTATGTAATGTATTGAAAAAATTTGTAAATAATAAACGCTCTAATTAGGATAAACAACTTAATCATGTTGTTTGGGCATATCGAGTAGCCTACAAAACGATACTCAATGCCACCCCAATTCAGATGGTTTTTGGATAGAATGATGTGCAACCATTAGTCTTCTTGATCCCGACTTTAAAAGAAGCACAAGAGCATGTGTGGAATGGACATGACTTGTCCTCTAGGATATTTGATGTAGAATGTTTAGGTGAGACTAGGCTACGAGCGGTAGTAGGCATCTACACCACAAAGAAAAGACAAAAGGCATACTTTGATGCACACATCAAAGATAAAGGATTGAAAGAATGAGACCTCGTGTTGGTTTATACACTAAAGCAACATGCCCATAAATTGGAAAAATGAGGATATGGACCCATGATCATAAATAGAATTTCCACTAGCGGTGCAGTTCAATTGGCCACTCTAGAAGGTGACATTTTGCCAAGCTATATTAGTGGATGTTGAGTCAAGCTATATCAAGAACCTCCTATAGAGGATATGCTAATGAGACTCAACACTGCTAAGAAGCGAAAAGAAGAAGAGTTAAGGGTTAGAGAAGAAGCACAGGTAGAGGCCAGAGAGCGCATTGGGAGAAATAAATTAAGGTGATACAACCTAGATGTCACTCCCACTGCCCCAAGATATCACATGGCCATGTGCCAAACATCGAGTGTAATGGCTCATTGAATAATCGGCCGACATCGTTTTGTGACCATTGAGGTAGGACAAGGAAAGAGTGTAAGGACTGTGCAAGCCTTGATTGACTCAGGTGCAACAATGAGTGTAGTTAGACTCTCATACTGCCAAGATCTATAATTGAACATCAATTCCATAGTGTGTACCTAAGTAGCAAGCCTTAGGGACTTGTGTCGATGAGATTGTACCTCAATGGCCCCAGAAGTGCACATAGTGGTGGATTAATACACATTTAATTATCAATATGAGAGATTAGACATACCAAGTGTATGAAGTCATGTGCCCATGTGATAGGAAGTGAAGTATCAATGCTACAATGCATGTGACATGTCTCAACTACCTCTCCAACTCATTAATTCCCTAAAAATGCATGTTGCAATACTTGTTACAATAGTAAGCACAAATTCAAACTTTTCTCTCAACTCAAAACTCTTAATATGGTCAATTTCGAAGCTCTCAACGAGACGCATCTAATGATACTATTTTCACTCGAACTTGAAAAACATACTTCAAGTTATGAGCAAAACAATGAATGGTGGAAAACACCAACACCTATTCCACAACTCCTCAAGGTTCACACCTGCACCACAGTAGTTCAAAAGTGATGGGAAGGGGTAGACAACAGTCCTACACACATATTTCAAGCATCCACACACACAAGCTCTTGGAGAAGAAGATGATCAGCAAGAAAGAGTCAAATTCAAAACATCAGCTTCATTTCTTTCAATGGCAAAAAGTCCTTTTCAAAGAGTCACCAAGTGACTTATATATATGTGCCCTAAAATTGGTCCTTTCACACAAGAGACGGGCACTTTTATTGAAAACACTAATCTCCTATTATGTTACAAGGATTATGTTACAATAATTGGGCTTTATGCATCTAGAGGACTCCTCTAGTGCATTTACATCGTTTCATGGGGTATCTAGGCAAACAATGAAGAAGAAACACCTAAGGTGTTCACGATAGAAGCAACTCAGGCGAGACAAGACAACATGGAAACATTAGATAAGGTAGAGCAACCACCATATCTTTTTGAAGTTCCAGAACATTTTAAGAGATATAAAGTAGAAGAATGAAAAATAGCTATTCAAATGTCCAAGAGAGAAGCAACCGATGGAGAAGCTTACGATAATAAGGAACAAACCAAGAAACTACTGGTAACTATAGAAGAAGAAGAGGAGAGATGCACCTACATTGGAAAAGATGTATCTCCTGGAAGAAGAATAGGAATTGATAGAACTAATCAAGGAATACAGGGATGTATTTGCATTGACCTACAAAGACCTCAGGGGAGTAGATCCATCCATCTAATCCCATAGAATCCCAATGAAGCCTGAAGAAAAACCTTCAAAGCAACACCCATACACATACAATGATGTTTATTCGAAAAAGATTAAAGAGGAGATCGACAAACTATTAGCAGCAGGATTCATTTATGAGATAGAGCACACAAAATGGGTATCATCTTACGTTTTAGTACTAAAAAAGAATGGAAAATTAAGAGTCTGTATTAACTTAAAAAAGGTGAACGGAGCTACTATCCATGATAGTTACCCATTACCAATCACCGACCATCTCTTAGAAAGAATTGCAGGCAGGCAAGGAAGTATATAGCTTCCTCGATGGATTCTCTGGATGTAACCAAGTAGCCATTGCTACGTAGGTTCTCAAGTTTCTAATCTCAAGTGTCCAGCTAATTGTTTTCACAATCGTGGTTTGGCTCGTAGTAATTCTTCTATTGTCAATAAGCATTGTATCTTAGTTTTCTTGAGCTCTGCTAGATTGTGTGATATCTTATCTTGTGACCTTTCTTCCTTGCCCCGAATCATGGGTGCATGGAATAATCTTGACCTTCTCTATATTCTCCCATATAATTTGGTAACATGGAAATGCTATGATATTCTTCCTTCTTTCTTTCTAAAATAGACACTTCTTCATATGCTTCTTCTAAATTTGGTATAGGTTGATTTTCCTAAGTGTCTAGTTCTTTGAAAGGTAGTGGTGTGTTCTCATTCTTCCTCCATTGTTCCTCCTAAATCTTTGATGGAGAGTGTTAATCTCCAAAAGAACAGCCTACTCTTGAACTTAGAACACCTCTATATCAAGAGTAAGTCAAAACCTTCACCAATTTAAAAGATCAATAACCAAATATCAAATTCTTGAACAAACTGTGAAGAAGGAAATTACTCAGAAAGTCTGCTGCATATATCTTTCTCATTGACTGAGTAAATGTGTAAAGTTCTTTATGAAACTTTGCACAAGGTGTCGCCTAAAGATTGCGCACCTCCTCTAAGTCAAATCACTCCAAACGATTCAGTAGATCTTGAGAAATCTACTTAGCAAGTTACCTATGTCTAAATCTGCACTTCTGAGAAATCGATTTGGACACCCCTAACTTTTAACACATAGTTCTCTCAGTATAGAACCCATTTAAGCAAATGCTTTTAGCCACGAGTAGCTTACCTTCCAACTTAAAGATTAAGTGCTTACTTGCACAAAACTTTAAACTGTGGAGTGAGAAATGATCAAATCATTAAGATCGAAATTTGCGCCTGTTTCAGGAACCAGTGAATACTTTGTCACATGTAAATGTTCCTACACACAATTCTCTTAGCCTGATCACAATTGGAAGCTAAAACTTTGTACAGAGATCTATCAACTCTAGATTTAGACTTGTACAAAAGCATTCCACAGAAGATCTATCATAGAAGGAGAAGACACAAAAACTTCGGGCGCAACTTTTTCTTCTATTCCTCAGAAAATTACAACTGAGTTATGAGAGAGACTTCTTCTCATTCCTATGAACTCTAATGAGTCTTACAACTTACAAATGCACTATTCTCATACTCTCCTATTGTCTCCTCTATTGCCCCGACATTTTTCCAAAGTATTTATAGGCAAATATGTACAAGCTTATAACTAGACAAAAGTATAAGTGATCTATGTCTTCACTAATGTACATATGTGTACATATCATTCATCCTGTGAATGTAACCACCTTCTTTGCTTCAAGGCTTGATCTTATCTCCATCTTTTTGTCTTCCAAACTTCAATTGGTGATTGGTCTGCACCAACAGCTCCCCCTCAATCATCAATTGAGGTTTCTCTTATCTTCTTTATGCCTGCCATGTCTTTGAACTTCTGTAACTTTGGTCCATCTAAACTTTTTGTAAGCATATCAGCTATCTGATCTTTTGTTGAAGTATGTATAACTTCAATCTCCTTATCCATCACTCTCTCTTAGAAAGTGATACTGTATCTCAATGTGTTTGGTCCTGGCATGAAAAACAGGATTAGCAGCTAGATATAATGAACTCATGTTATCACCATAAATGATAGGTATGCTCTGTATAGTGTCAAAACTCTTCATGAGAGTCTTAAGCCATATCACTTCCTTTGCAGCTTCAACCATGCCTTTGTACTCTGCTTCTGTAGATGACAAAGCAACTGTATGTTGCTTCTTTGAGCACCAAGAGATTAGCTTATCTCCCACATAACACATGTATCCATAGGTTGAGCTTCTATCATCTGGATTACCTGCCCAATCTGCATCACTATATATTTTGATATTTGTATCTGATGTAAAACCATAATACAAACCCTCTTTGAGTGTTCCCTTAATGTACCTCAACACTCTTTGACCTGCAATCCAATGCTCTTTCCTAGGACAATGCATGAATTGAGACAACACACCAATTGCATATGATAAATCAGGCCTAGTTAATGTAGCATAGATAAGACTACCAACCAAACTCTGATATTGTTTCATGTCCTTGAACTCTTCACCTCCAAATCTGCTTAATTTGTGATTCACCTCCATTGGAGTAGGTGCTACTCTGCAATCATTCATCTTAAACTTTGTTAACAAATTCTTCAAATACCTTTCTTGAGTCACATACACTCCATGTTGAGTGTATGAAATTTCCATGCCCAAGAAGTATGACAAATCTCCCAAGTCACTGATTTTGAACTCTTTCTCCATTTGCTTCTTTAGGCTTTGTATGCCTTTCTCATCTGTACCTGTAAGAATTATATCATCAACATATATACATATGTAAATGAACCCATCATCACTTGCTTTGACAAGCAAGCTACTATCTGCTTTAGATACTTGAAATCCAAGTTCCTTTAAGAACTTTACAAGCCTATAGTTCCATGCCCTTGGGGCCTGCTTCAAGCCATGTAAAGCTCTCTTGAGCTTACACACATAATCTGAATATCTTCCATCTCTGAATCCTTGAGGTTGCTCCATGAAAACATCATCTGAAATATAGCCATTCAAAAAAGCATTCTTCACATCTAATTGACACAATTTCCAACCTTTGCATGCAGCAATTGCTATGAGTGTTCTAATAGTTGTCATCTTTGCCACTGGACTATAAGTCTCATCATAGTCAATACCATATGTTTGAGCAAATCCTTTAACAACAAGTCTAGCTTTGTACCTAGACACACTTCCATCTGCAAATCTCTTTGTCTTATAGACCCACTTGCATCCAATGATCTTCTGACTATTTGGTTTTGGAACCAAATCCCATGTTTGATTCTCCATTAATGCATCATATTCTTCCTGCATAGCTTTTTCCCAAATCTCTTTACCTTTTGCCTCTTCATATGTAGAGGGGTCTTCATCTGCTTTAACCATGTAAGCATAATCCTTAGTAGTCAAGAATGAAGTATCATAGCTATACCTTGTAGGTTGCCATTTGTGCCTTGTAGACCTCCTGAGTTCTCCACTTCTTGAGGTTTCTGGTTCTTCACATTCAGGATCAAATCTTGGTGTCTCTTCCACTTCAACCTGCACTTCATGATTCTCTTGTTCATCAAATATCTGAATCTTTGATTTACCTTTCCTTTGACTCACAATTTCTTCATCATCTGTATTAATATTGATAGTACCTGCATACCAAGTATCTTGCTCATCAAATGTAACATCTTTTGATACAAGAAAATGTTTTGTGGATGGATTGCACAACTTGTATCCCATCTGCTTATCATCATAACCAATAAACACATATTTTTCAACTTTAGGTTCCAATTTGTGCCTTAATTGTGATGGCACATATGCATAGGCCAAACATCCAAATACTTTGCAATGATCTAATGTAGGTCTCTTACCCCACCATGCCTCATATGGTGTCATACCCTGCAAGGCTTTACAAGGTAGCCTATTGACCAAATAAGTAGCTGTATTTACAGCCTCAGCCCACAAATAATTTGGGCAATTTTTCTCCTTCATCATGGACCTTGCAAACTCAACAAGAGTCCTATTCCTCCTTTCTGCTACACCATTTTGTTGAGGAGAGTACCTGCAAGTAACCTCTCTTTTTATACCTGCATTCCACAAGTAATCACTGAACTCATTAGAGAAATACTCTCCCCCTCCATCTGACCTTAGTCTCTTCAACTTATGTCCTGTAATTCTCTCTGCATACATATGATAATGTTTGAAAGTATTGAATACTTCTGACTTATCTTTGATCACATAGATAGTGATCCATCTGGTAGCATCATCAACATAAATCACATAATACCTTGAACCATTGATACTGAAATCCTTTGATGGTCCCCACACATCTGTGTGTACCAACTCAAGTTTCTCTGAATACATAAACCCATGCTTAGAATAGGGTTCCTTATGAGCCTTACCTAATTGACATGCCTCACATCTGTATGTCATATGTTGACCTGCAACATTAGGCAATCCAAGCACTGAACCATTATTAATCATGTCTTTAATACCTCTTTCATTGAAATGTCCAAGTCTCTTGTGCCAAAGATCTAACTCAGAGATCTTATGTCCTCCATAAGTGAACAAAGCATGACCAACATTACCTTGAATCTTCAATGTGAACAATCTTCCTTCTTTTTTCCCTGAAACAATTTGTTTATACCCATTGCTAGGGTCTTCCACAAACACTCCTTCATTAGTGAACCTTACTTCATAACCTTTTTCCACAATTTGTCCTACACTTATCAAATTCTTAGGAATTGTAGGAACATACAAGACCTTACTCAATAAGGTGCTACCATCCTTGGCCTTCACTGATCCAATTGACTTCACATTGTGCTTTGTGTTGTCACCTGTTTGAACAACATGATTAGATACCTTATTCTCCAAATCAGTCATCAAGGCTATATTTCCACTCAGGTGATTGCTACACCCTGAGTCAATGTAGAAGACTCTTTGATCTTCACTCTGCCTTTCACAAGTTGCATTCATTATCAATGTTGAATCTTCCTTCTGATCTGAAGCATAATTGTAGTAGGTATTGTTATATTGTTGACTTTGGAAACCTCTACCTGCATTTCTTCCAAAGTAACCCCTACTACCTCTACCTCTGAAATTACCTCTTTGATTTTTGCCTCCTCTTCCTCTTGAATTATAGTTCTGATTGTATCCACCATTACTCTGAGTGTTATGCCAACAATCATTAGCTAAATGATTTGTCTTATCACAAATCCAGCAAGCTTTGGATCCATCTTTGTTACTCCTGCCTCTTCCTCTACCTTTGCCACCTCCTCTTCCTCTTAGGAAGTTGGCTTGACTAGTTGTGCCTTCTTCTTCATTTGCTTGTTGCTTTCCTTTGTTAGTTTTCTTCTTGTCTTTAGAGTACATTGCATGACCTGCACTCTTGTCAACATCTGCTTTGATATCATTCTCAAAAGTTAGCATATGTCCTAACAATTGATTCAAATCAGGATTGAAATGATCCAATGAAAGTTCTGTAGATAAAATAAAAGACTTCCACTTCTCATCACCTCTTAGTCCTGTGAGAATTTGCCTTACCAATTTATCTTCTTCAATGTCTTCATCCACTGCTCCTAATGCATCTGCAATGTCCTTCATCTTTGTCACATAATCAGATATTGATTGTGAAGCCTTCTTCTTGAAAGTAGTAAATTCTGCCCATAAGGATGCCTTTCTTGACTTTGTAGTGTTTTGGAAATGCTCCTCCAAAGCATTCCATATTTCACTTGCACTTTCAAGACCTCTAATGTGAGGTAACAAGTAGTCATTGACTGCCATATAGATAATGCTCCTAGCTTGAGCATCTCTCTTCATCCAATTCTTCAAATCTGATAATTCTTCCCTAGTTGGAACACTAGGATCTCTGAATTGAGGCTTTTCTTCTTCTCCTGTAATATAGGCTATCAAATCTTTGCTCATTAGATGGGCTTCCATCCTCATTGACCATGCAAGATAATTCTCTCTATCCAATTTCTCTATCTGAAGAGAATCTCCCATCCTTCCTTTACCTGTGTACTGAATTCTTCAATCTTTATAAAGTATAAGGTTACCTTTACTTCGAAAGACACTCCTTTCTTCCTTCATGATGTCGTATGATCTCTTCCTCAAGCTTTTCCTTCAGGCTTTCACCTTTTAATCCTTCAGATGTTGAATTCTTTGCAACTGCAGCAGTCGGGATCCTCCTTTTCTCAAATTTGATGTTTCTTGCTCTGATACCACTGATGGAGAGTGTTAATCTCCAAAAGAACAACCTACTCTTGAACTTAGAACACCTCTATATCAAGAGTAAGTCAAAACCTTCACCAATTTAAAAGATCAATAACCAAATATCAAATTCTTGAACAAACTGTGAAGAAGGAAATTACTCAGAAAGTCTGCTGCATATATCTTTCTCATTGACTGAGTAAATGTGTAAAGTTCTTTATGAAACTTTGCACAAGGTGTCGCCTAAAGATTGCGCACCTCCTCTAAGTCAAATCACTCCAAAAGATTGAGTAGATCTTGAGAAATCTACTTAGCAAGTTACCTATGTCTAAATTGCACTTCTGAGAAATCGATTTGGACACCCCTAACTTTTAACACATAGTTCTCTCAATATAGAACCCATTTAAGCAAATGCTTTTAGCCACGAGTAGCTTACCTTCCAACTTAAATATTAAGTGCTTACTTGCACAAAACTTTAAAGTGTGGAGTGAGAAATGATCAAATCATTAAGATCAAAATTTGCGCCTGTTTCAGGAACCAGTGAATACTTTGTCACATGTAAATGTTCCTACACACAATTCTCTTAGCCTGATCACAATTGGAAGCTAAAACTTTGTACAGAGATCTATCAACTCTAGATTTAGACTTGTACAAAAGCATTCCACAGACGATCTATCATAGAAGGAGAAGACACAAAAACTTCGGGCGCAACTTTTTCTTCTATTCCTCAGAAAATTACAACTGAGTTATGAGAGAGACTTCTTCTCATCCTATGAACTCTAATGAGTCTTACAACTTACAAATGCACTATTCTCATACTCTCCTATTGTCTCCTCTATTGCCCCGACATTTTTCCAAAGTATTTATAGGCAAATATGTACAAGCTTATAACTAGACAAAAGAATAAGTGATCTATGTCTTCACTAATGTACATATGTGTACATATCATTCATCCTGTGAATGTAACCACCTTCTTTGCTTCAAGACTTGATCTTATCTCCATCTTTTTGTCTTCCAAACTTCAATTGGTGATTGGTGTGCACCAACAATCTTGGCCCACAAGTCTTGTGGACAGTTGGCCTCTAGTTCTTGAGTTACCAAAATCCACTCTTCTTTGTTACTATGCTGGGTTTTTCATGACTTTCCCCTTGTGGTGCCTTTACCTATTTTTTATTGTTATTTTCTAGACATTCATTGAACTGGCTTTCAGGTATCCTTGTCTCCAGAAGGACTAGGTAGTATGTTCCAGAGTGGTTTGAGCTATTTCTATAAGTTTCCTGCATATTGCCAATCTCTCCTTCTCCAGCTCTACTTGTGGATAGAGTTTCTCATGTTGCTATATGCTCGGTTCGGTCGTGATTCTAGACATATAAGCCTTTATCCACATATCCAAGTCTTTTGGCAATGGTTCTACTAGAATTGATCCTGGTTTGGTTAATCTTGATGCTTGAATAGTCCGTTGGGCATTTCCTTGCACTTCTACCTCTTGAGGTTTCTTACTTTCCTTTAGAGCTTTCTCATTCTTTTCACTTTTCTTCTTTAGCCATTTATCCCTGAGTTTTTCTCTTCTAGTCTTCCACCTTTGCATCTTCCTTGTTTTGTTAGTTTCTCCTTGGTCTTTTGAATCCTCCACTACCTGGATTTTAGATCCTAAACTTTTATCCATCTCAAGCTCAAAATCTATATCTTTTACTACTTGTTTGTTAGGTTGTGTTTGAGTAATAGCCTTGAGTGGTACTGTGTACTCGTTGTCACTCCCAAATGATTCAATGAATTCTATTACATTGATCTAGGTAGTGTTATGAACCTTATTGGGGTTTTTCGGGAAGTCTCTAAACAAATGCTCCTTGCCACAATCATTGCAATATCCTTCCCATGTTCTAGGGGGTGGTGGATTGTAAGGCAATGTACATTCCCATATGAAGTGATCTCTGTTGCATCTATAGCATGGTCCCCTTGGTGCAGGTGGTCTAGTGGGTGGTCTCATTGGGGCTTGTGCTTTCGGTGTGGTGTACATCAGGTTCGCATATTCTGATCCATAAGAATTTTTGTCCCCTTCATAACCATAGCATTGTTGCTTGTAGCTTTGGTCATACTCTATCATACTGGCATTGTAAGGATAATATTCTCCCAGGGTCTGCTCATATCCTTGATTTGTCGATTTTGTACTAGCTAAAGGTGTAGCTAGTATTATGGCTCTTTCCAAAATTTCCTCCGGTTGAGTGTACTTGACTGGCACTACATTCTGTGGATGGGGTGGTTGTTGTCCTAACACAGGTTGTGGCTGTCCATACTCTCCTTACTCATATAGTGTGGGTGCTCCCTGTGGTCCTAGATAAGGGTTGTATCTAGGAACCTTTCTACTTTGTTCCCTAGGAGGATATCGGTAAGGTCTGTATTGAGGTGGAGTCACTGGCTTTGGTTATCTATGAAATGGGAAATTTTTAGTATTATGGTTGGTATATTTTTGCTCAATATGACAGTACTGGTTGGGTCCTTAGGGTGGCTACCTATTGTATGGGTAAGGTTGTTGTACACCTAAACCTCCTCTAGTGTAGGCATGGGACAGATGGTCTCCACCACATAGGGTGCATCTTCTCAACACTAGCATTCTCACCGGGGGGGTTTGATAGTTTAGTGTAGGCATGGGACGGATGGTCTCCACCACATAGGGTGCATCTTCTCAACATTGGCATTCTCATCGGGGGGTTTTGATAGTTTTTCTGTCCATGCACTCCTAATTTTTTAGCCACCAATTTTGCTAATTCCTCCACATTACTTGAACTAGATGTCACAGTACTCCTAGTGTGTTCTGATTTAGTGGAGCTTTGTGTATTTTTAAGATCATCTGCTAAGTTGTCTTCTAAGTCAATGCATTCTTGAAGACACTCGCTTAATGTTTGCAACCGTTTCACGTAGTCTAAGGTTCTCAATGTCCCATTAGTCAATCCATCTAGAAATAGAGATATCATCTTTTGCTGTGAGAGCCTCTTTGTTACTGGACATCTATCAACATATTGGTTAAATCTTTGGGTCATAGTTTTTACTATTTCATTTGGGGCTTGATTGAAACTATGAATCAATGATGATGAGTTGTGCTTAATCCCTCACTTGGAAAATTCTCCAATAAACTCCTGGAAGAATTGTTCAGTGTGACCAAAGCGGTTTGGATCCAAGGGTTGGAACCGATTTAAGGTTGTTCCCGTGAGGGTCAGCCCAAAGGATTCATACTACACAAACAAGTCATCAACTTGTTATTCTCGCAACACTTGCTTGAATTCGATGATATGGTCATAGGGCTCTCCTGTGCCATCATAATGATTTCTCATGCATCTAGCCACCTGGATTGGTCTCAGCCTTCTCACTGGCTCTGGGGTCTGATCACTACATGGACAGCAGGTCTTAGTGGTTGCAATCCTAGTCCTACACTTGGTTGCGGTCTTGGTCTAATGGGTGGTCTATTCGTATTTCCTATCCCTAGGTTAGCTTGGTTGTGGGGATTCATTCTTGGCATAGTGAATTGAACATGGGTTCTAGTGGGGATGCTTCATTGACTCATTTGATCTGACATGGTATTCTCCGTTCCTTGATGGGATCCAAAAGGATTTTGTGAGGTAGTTGCTTGCTCTCGAGGAGGGAATACAGGCAAACCCATGTATTTCAAGCTTGACCTATCAACTTCATCTTTTAGCCAATATCTCCTTTGATTCTGGTCTAGGTATGTAACTCTTGATGCATCCTCTAGATCGCTCAGCTCATATATAGTTATTGGGTTTAAACCTTCTCCTTGTGTGGGTGAGTGAGTTAGTAAAGGTAGGTCTGACCCATGGATCAAATACACATCCACCAGATAATCATCTTGAGATATTAGATCCCCTCTCAAGACTTGAGTCACTATGGACTTGCCCCTTGGGGTAGTCATAGTGTCTCCATCATTAGGTCTCTCTGAAGCTTCTTGCCCCTCTAGTTCCCCTCTGTCATTGATCTCGTCTGGGTTTTCAGTCACTACATAGATTTAACCTAAGTTTTCCATGTAAACCCCTCCTTCATACTTGACAGCGGGCCTCGAAACTATTTCTGAATCAATAGAGTTTACCATTCATGCTACTAACCTAGTTATGCCATCAAGGTGAATAGGTACTCCTTGGAGGTTGGTGTACACATATTGTAAAGAGGTCCGGTATCTATGGTGGACATAAAGCTCTCCCTTGAAACTAAATCGTTCATGTCCTCTAAGGCCATGGGTAGTTCCTCCTCTGAGTCACTTGATGTGTTTGAGTAGAGCGAGTGATGGCTTGCTTCGGCCACACTTCTTATCGATGAAATGACACTTTTTTGACTACCTAGCACCTCTCTTGACCTTAAGTTCATTCACCTCTTAAGTCTATTACTTCCCTCTTCTTTTCCCCAATTTGTATCTCTCTCAATGTTCACTTTCAATTTGTCTAAATTCCACAATACATGATACTGCTCTAGATAATACCAACGATGGGTGATATGATATTGGATAGGCACGATACGATACCTATGTTCTCCATGATACACGATACCACTACAAACAATATCACTACAAACGATACCACCTTAGGCAACACGATACAGCCAACCAAGGCGATACCAAATCTCACAATACGATATCTCTATCATGACGATATGATACTAGAACTGGGTATGATACGATACCGACATATTCTTGCGATGCGATACTGCTATCAAGACGATATGATACCACGAGATCTAAGGTATGATACGATATTGGGTTCTACATGATACGATACCTTTGGCCTGATGATACCTCGCTTCTCATGATACGATATCGAATTGTGGATCATGATACAATATCACAAGGTGTACGATATGATACCACTTTAGAGTCACAATCGCAATACCTCAACTTGGCGATACATGATACCTTGAAGGTATCGGGATACCTCAAGGGAGGCACCCACGATACGATACCTAGCGAGTATCGTGATACTAGGGAATATTGGTATCACGATACCAAAACTCAACCAATTTTAATAGTGCAGCCAACTGTGGCCAAAACTTAAACATTTCCTATACCAAAACTCAACCAATTGCAATAGTGCAACCAATTGTGGCCAAAACTTAAACATTTCCTGTGCAATGTGTTTCACCTTCACTCCTCTTCACTCTTAACCCACTATACCACACAAGAACTCACTTCAACCCTTCTTTCCTACCCTGCAATACTGATTATGTGCTAGATCACATTTTCAAGCGTTCTTTTGATTTTCTAAGGTTATCTCACCTTCAAGAGTATCTCTTCCAAGTTTTGTGCTCACAATATCAACAAAGCACTCGCTGTCCATGATACTATCGCCACAATACTAGTCGCTATTCTCCACAATACTTGCTCAAGACAAGTGACTGGAAATTTAGTGTTTTTTTGGGTTTTATGGCCTTGGTTGACCAAGTGCCTGAATTAAAAAGAACTAAATTTTTTGGGATCTTCTCAAGGTGTCCTACCTATCCTATTCCTACTTCTCTCTCTTATCTAATCCTAACTCTTCTCAATCCCTCACTCCTTGTCCTAAGAACTCATTACACAAACCCTAAAGTGTGAAGTAACAAGTGTTGAACATCTTGTGACTTGCCTCTAACTGAAATTACCTCTACACGTACAATTCATTCACTCTGAAGCCATAACCATCACGAAGGCATCTTGATTGGGCTATTCCCTTGCAACGGTGCCAAAAACATGTGTACCTAAGTAGCAAGCCTTAGGGACTTGTGTCGATGAGACTGTACCTCAATCACCCCACAAATGCATATAGTGGTGGATTAATACACGTTTGATTATCAATCCAAGAGATTAGACATACCAAGTGTATGAAGACATCTACATGCGTGATGGGAAGTGAATTATCAATGCTACAATGCATCTAACATGTCTCAACTACCTCTCTAACTCACTAATTCCTTGAAAATGCATGTCACGATACATGTTATAGCAGTAAGCACAAACTCAAACTTTTCTCTCAACTCAAAACTTGGAATATGTCAATAGTAGGTTCATTTCGAAGTCTCAATGAGACGCATCTAATGGTCATATTTTCAATCGAATCTGAGAAACATATTTCAAGTTATGAGCAAAATAGTGAATGGTGGGAAACACCAAGACCTATTCCACAACTCCTCAAGGTTCCTACAATGCACTACAATAGCTCAAAAGCGATCGAAAGGGGTAAACAACGGTCCTACACACACATTTCAAGCATCCAACACACACACACAAGCTCTTGGAGAAGAGGATGATTAGTAGGAAAGAGGCAGATTTGAAAAATCAGCTTCAATTCTCTTAATGGCAAAAAGTCCTTTTCAAAGAGTCACCAAGTGACTTATATACATGTGCCCTAAAATTGGTCCTTTCACACAAGAGATGGGCACTTTTATTGAAAAAAACTAATCTCCTACTATGTTGCAAGGATTATGTTACAATAATTGGGGTTTATGCATCTAGAGGACTCCTCTAGTGCATTTACATCGTTTCATGAGGTATTTCATAGGAATTTGAAGAAGAAAATTTGTGCCCATAATTTGAAAATTTTTGGCGCTCCCTTTTTTATGCTTCTTTTACTCTGCAACACATAGAAGCCTATCTCATAGGTTTGGGAGGTGTGGAAACCCCTTGTTTAGGCAAGGTGGACCTTCCCATCTACCTTCATGACATCCCAATGAAAGTCAAAATGCTAGTTTGTCAAGATGAGGACCTTATGGAACCTCTTGTTTTGGGACAAGATTGGATTTATGACCATGCAGTCAAATTAAACCTAAGAAGTGGACTTCCCCAAGTATGGGAACACGAACAATGCATTACATTAGAATTAGATAATTGTATGATCACAAATCTAGGAATCACATACTCTCTTAGTTCTTCTAAGACTAATCTTATAGAAGAAGATGTCATATGTATCAAAAGCTCCATGATGCAGAAGAAGTCAATCATGGAAGAACAAGCTCGAAGGCGAGTGGATCTCTCTTGCCACAACAATTCAACCACAGAGGCAAGTGGAACCATACAAGAAAACTGCTATATCAAATAAACAAACAAACATCAAGAAAAATATAGCTCCAGGCATGAAGCAGATATGGGTATGAAAGGGCGAGCAATCAATCACACCATAGCAATCAATCTTGTCACCAAAGAAACAACAAAGAAAGACAAGGCGACAAGTAGTAGAACTATGAAGATCTCTATCCCATAGAGTCCTCCAAATTTGGGTACCAAAGCAATCAATGAAGGCTGACCACAATAACATACAAATTTGGGTGCCTAAGAAATTAGTTGCAGCTCAAGAAGGGCAATTACATATGTTGGTACCCAAGGAACTCTTACATACACAAAAGCCTATGATCTCCCCCAGGAAAAAAGTTTCAACAAAGAAGCCAAACAGAGGCAAGGGTGAAAACGAAGAATGGAGATCAAAAGAAGATCAACTCACCTCTTTGACAATAGTAAGAAGAAAATCATCAAGGGTGTGGGTTTGGAAGCCAAAAGCACTAGTAGCCCCCATCGACCCAAAGAGCCAACCATGAGGAATACAAAATGTAAGAAATCAGCCAAGGAGGAAGAGGCCATAGCTAATACCTACATGTTTGAACATAGTTCTACAATGGATGCCTATAAGGACGAATGTTCAATCATCATCCAACCATCAATTGATTGCATCATTTTGAGAATCAATGGATATCTCCAACCAAAGAGTGCATCAAGTTTGCAAGTAACATCAAAAGCCTCGACATGCAGAAATCATGTGAAACAAAGGATAGACAATTGACTCATAAATACTCAAGATCTTCAAGATCTTCAAGATCTTCAAGATCATTCAAGATCATATAAGATCATACAAGATCTATGATCTTTCCAACAAAATACCTGTGTAGAATCTACTCTCATCAAACCTTCATGATTGAATGTTTGATTTGTTACCTGAATGTATCTAAGTGTCCATGCTACTCACAAAGTTGTAAAACTTTTCTTTAACCAAATCCTTCCCAAGAATCTGCAAATTCTACTTGAAACATAAGTGGACAAACTTCTCACCTTGAGAACTCCAAAAGCTGCAAGTTGATACTTCATCTTTTCATATTCTACCTGGGTGAAATGTGATAGTACCTGCTTGACTTGCTTTTGGCTAACCCCACTGCTCAATCAAGTGCTAGGATTTAATGGAACACCTTTTTGAATACAAGCATGTATCCAAAAGTCAAGACAAACACAGAAAGTAGATTCTCCAACTAACTAGTACATCAACAAATGTGAATTTTTTGAAGTTTTCTCAAAATATTGAATATGAGGTAACACACAAAACCTCAACCCAAGTCTTCAACATCTGCTACAAAAAACTCTTTTACCTCAAGAGTTAGATAAAGAAGAAATATACTTCTCTGCAACTTGTCATATACCAAGTAGCTTTGAATTGACACTCCAAGAATTCTTTTAGGGAACATATAAGCTGCCTGCTTAAAATCTTCAACTTATATATAACTCATACATATGAGTCAAAACATACAAGTTGTCTTAAAAATCTGCTGCTTTTCTTTCTCTCAATGTAATTCTCTGTCAAATCTACTAAATCATGACCAAGTATAGTGCAAAACAAGAAACTGCTTCTTCTTCACACAAGATGTTCTTGTAGACTTGTCTTTGGATGTGGAGGATTAAATAGGAAAAGTATATGGAATATATGAGAGAAAAGGAAGTCTTACTTTCCCTTTGGAATTGATGGACTTTCTTCTTCTGCATCTTTCTTCCACCTGATGATGTCAACATCTTCAAACTTCTCTTCCATATCTCTTGTTCTCTTCATCTTGAAGTAGCAAACACTCTTAACTTCTTCAAATGAACTTTTCTCTTCCTCTAGTGCTAAGAGTAAGAGACAAAATGAACATGGTATACAAATGGAAGTGAACATAGAATTATGTTTTATCATCTCCTCATATTTCATGAATCAAAATTCTGCATCAAATGACTGAAATGACTGAATTCACCAACTTTTATCTGAATGAAGAATTACCTTTCTAGAGTTACCTCTCTAGATATAAAATGTGAGCAAAAAACTTTCAACCAATTTACAAGATTGGCTGAAAATAAAACTGATGCTCTCCACATTTGTCTTCTTAGATGAGCTTTCTTGTCATGAAAGAGATCTCTCAAAACTCTCTAGAAAAACCTCTAGATACCTGTTTTGATGTAGCCTTTAACTTTCAAAGAATGAAAGTTTATAAAAGCATTCCTTGAATCCTTCAAATCTCTTCATAACTGCTCTTCTAAGATATGATCTGTAAATGATAATCTGATAGTAAAAATTGATACCTGTGATTTGATGTTGATCTAATTCCTTCATCTTCTCCAAACCATTGATCTTCCTTGAATTTGAAGTAGCCTTCTCTTCATCAAGTCTGTCTTCAAACAATACTTTTGTATATACCTTACATAAGTGTTCAACTGCTAATAGATCATCAACTTCATACTCCACACTGATGAATAAACATGTGACCGATTGTCTAATTCTCAAATCTTTACTCATCTAGATTAAGTGTGTATGTCAAATGTCAAATGTCAAATGTTTAGAAGATGCTCTTAAATCATATGTTGTAAACCGGGAAGTCTAGGAACTTGTGAATATGAGAGCCTGAATGAACTCTGATATCAAAACCCTAAAGCTCTCATACCAAATGTTGGAAATGTGGTAGGCCCATAACTAATCTCACAGGTCCAAGGTTCCATAGGTCCAGCATATACAACATAGAATCTAGCAATCTTCCAATATTGACAAAACATGAACATACCACACTTAATCATACAAATGATGAGACAAAGATAGAGAAAGATTAGACAACATGTGTAAAGTGTTACGTAAGCCAAGGCTTACTCACACTATCATATATACCAATGTTCAATGTACAATGTGGGAGCAAAACTCTCAACCACTCTATGTGAACAGAAATAGATGGATGAGTGAATGTACAAATGTAACAAACATATTCAGATGTATGGACATAAATCTGAATATACATGATATGTGTGACCTAAAAGGTTGTAGAAGAGTGAATATGAGTGACAGAAAGAGGAAGGATCAGTCTAAAACTAATAATCAACAAACCCTCATCTAACCTTAGGCTATGGAAGAACCCTAAGTTAGACAAGTGTGTGAAAAGATCACATACTTACAAAAGTAGCAAAGAATGCTAACAAGTTTGCTGCCAGAAATCCTCAAACTCATATGACCATACCTTCTCAAACACCTCATCCAAATATGCATAAAGCATATACGTACTGATTCTCTTGTACCTATGCCAAATAGGACTCCTCCTGATATGGATGTTACTACTTCCATAAACTTCAAGTAGTACCTGTGTGCATAAAGAGAATATGTACCTAAATTCTTAACATAAGATGCAAATCTTATGACAATCTTCAAATACATCATGTGAATGGCTGATCCACATCGCTGCTAATAGATAAGTCCTCTCTATAAGTAAGAGTGTGAGCACACTCTTCTTGTCCAAGAACTCCATAGCCGCTCCTCAACATGCTCCAAGATAGCACCATGGCTGCCCCATGTGCTAAAAAGCATCACCTTTATTGAGGTACCAAAGCTATCCAAAGCTTGGTGGTGAAACTAGGTGAAGGATACAAGACAATGAGCTAATGATCTTCTTATATAGGATTGATTACACCTTGAAAAACTCCTCTAAAAGCAATCGCATAATAAAGCACTCCCGAATATAATACGATCATTGAGAAAAACAAAATTGTTCCGTCAGTTTGCATTTTAATAAAGCAAAAGCATAAGTTTTCCTTCGTGTTGTCGTTTGCTAGAGTTGGGGATCAAACCCTGGTGGATTCATTGGAAGTCTATTGTTTTAGCCACGCTGCCAACACCACTTACTTGTAGAAGGAATAATACAAACAACTACACATGCTATGAAATGTGCAAATTTTGACCATAGGATAATGTACTATTTGACATTGTATTCCAAAAGAGAGTTGAGTTGTGATTACAGACTTAGCAAATTCTCTTGCAATCGTGTATTGCATTACCCTAGGCTCATGAATTACTATCTTACTTTATACATACATGTTATCATATGTTGAATAGCATTATCTACAATTGATGATGTATGTATAGGGTTTAACTACTTGAACGCAAGGTGATCAAGTGTCAATGTAGAGGGGATGGGTATTGTGGATGCAAATGTGTATGCATTGGTGAGTGGGGATGAAGTTGGTAGTGGGAGAATGGGGGATGGTAGTACTAGTGGTGGTGTAGGTGTTGTGGTGGGTGGTGAGATTTACATGGGTTCAAATGTGACGATGTGATTGGTGGTGATTGTGAAAAGTGGCATTGGTTTTCCTGTGTGTGGTAGTGTGCTTGTGGAACTAGACAAAAATTAAATGGAATTTTATATAGATTGGGTAATAGATGGTCAGAGGTGAGTGTTAAAACAAATAGGAGTTTAAAAAAAGTTATCCCAAGAGAGGATGCATGGGCTGGGTAGATTGAATGGTGCATAAAATTTTGGTTGGGATGGGTGAAGATTTGGATTTTTTGGGGTGGAAAATATAGGAGCACAGAGATGGAGTGGAGGGGGGAAGGATTCTAGTGTGGATTGGATGGGTGGTGAGAAAGGAGCTACTATTGGTGGTATGGGAGTGATGGTGGCAAGGGTTGTAACTACAAGTGGGTCTAGATGAGATATGAAGACAATGTTTTCCTCGGTGTTAGTGTAACTCATGGTGGTTAAAGGGGCAGGGATACAATCAAAACATGGAAATAGGGTGGCATCTTTGGAGGTATTTCAAAGGTAGCTTGGAATTTGGTAAAAGTTTGTTGGTAGAAGAGATTGATGGGATGGGCAGCTAACCTAAAGAGGTTGGGTTGGTTGGTGGAATAGGTGCTGGCATATTTGCCCTAAGACTTGAGCATTGAGAGATGTTGGGTGGTTGCATACATTGATAATGTGTCCTTGGCGTGATTGAAGTCAGACTCATCATGCATCATACATAGTTGGGGTTGATTGATGAGGAAACTGAGTGCATCTAGCACGCCAACAACTTGAGTCAATGTATGTGCAATATCAATGAAGGGTTGGTTGAATTTTTTGCTCTCTAAGTCTTGTTGTAGCAAGGTGTGGATTTGCTCTTTGTTAAGCTCTTGTAGAGCTCTTACTGCTGCCATATTTGCATGTGATCTGTGAAATGTTGTGGTGTAAGTGAATTAGTCTATCTCTTATTCTTCTTTTCTACATTGATGCTCCTCTTGTTCACCTTGTCGCTCGATGGTTCTTTCTTCTTTTCTTTTGTTAGTGGTCTCTCCTCATACTCTTGATTAGTTCGTGTATGCCCTTCTTCATGATCAGTCTAGAATCTAGGATAACTTGGTCTTTCATATTCCTGTGAGACATAATGGACATCTGAATACTGAAACTCTCCAAAATTAGTAGAGGTGTTTTGAAGTCAAAGATTAGATTTTTCATCTACTATTGTTTTTGTATTTTGAAATCGGGGTTGAGCACAAATGTCATTTTAGCTCTATGAATGACTTATGAAATTCATCATTCCACTCAAAATTTGTTAAAAGGTTGTACAAGGGCTATGATTGCATACATGTGGATAATCATCAATGGTATCTAGAAAGACCCATAAATGTTTTCTCTTCCTTTATCATCCTAGGTCTGGGTAACTTTGTTATGACTCTCACTTTATCTTTGTCCATTGACATGCAATTCTTTGATGTGACCTAAGATCTTGCCTTGTGTGACCATGCATGGATACTTTTTTGGGTTTAGATGCTCTAACTCTATTTTGGGGCATCAAATAGGGTCCAAAAATTATGAAATTTTGCACATGACTTATAACTAAACTAATCAAGATTGAGGACTACTTGGCTTGCATAGAATAGATATTTTTGATACAAAATTGGGTGCTATAATACAAGGGAAGTGATAAAAATCATTGTTTGGGCACTAGATGGAATAATTGATATTTGATGATTTGAAAAAATGGATCAAATACCAATTATCCTCACACACACCTTGCTTCACACATGTCCTTGCCTTTGACATATGCTTGCCTCTCTAGCCAGACCTTTGTCTTGTGCACTACGAATAGATGAAGTGAATGGTGAAGAAACATCATGAATATCTAGTCTCCATCCACCCTCCAACATATGGCCATATATGGGCACATGCACAAGCTTATATCAAAGACAAGATTGATATTGAAGACACCTACATGCTCATGATGGAAGATGCCGAGAATATTACGCAACAACAAATCTGCTTCTGCTAAGCCATAATGGAGGAGAAGAATGCTCTAACAATCACTTGATACAACACTCACCTTCAATTAGGTTCTACAAAATGTACAATATAATCTATTTTTTGTACCATTTACCAAGAGGAGATCATGGCTAGCTTATGAAGCCATGAAGGTATGACAAAGGGCCACAACATATTTGCTAAACTATCCAGCAATAGCAAACCCCACAAAAAACATTATCATGCTAGAGTACATATGTGTAACTATCACTTTTTGGTAGGAAGAGGTCATGGATATCCCTAATTTGATGTGCTATATGCTTTTAAAATCCTAGAATTCTTAAGAGTGCCTTAACATATTTAATTTTTCACTTGCTCTCAACTTAAAACTTCCAAGTTTCCACTATGGTATTACAACCGCTCCTTTTTTATTTCAGTCACATGATTCCTCTCAAGTGCCTCATTGCATATCATAATTAGTGTCAATTTTTGGATGAGCGTAAGATGTCCACCTTCAAAAAAACCTTTCATACTAGCGTTTTTGAAAAGCATTCCAAGATATTTTGTAAACTACATAATGGCCGCACACGTTAACTAACACCATCCAACTAAATATTGCCTATTCCAATATGATTGCTATCAAATTAGGAACCAAAGTTGTAGAGTGGAAAAACCATTTAATGTTTCTAGCAAAGAAGCATTATCAATGCAATCAAGAGATCTATGAAAATCTAATTGCATGTAAACCCTGACTCGCTCCAACACAACCTTGTCATGGATGTCAACGGGGGAGTTCTTGCAACACCCGGAGTGAAGAAAAGACTTGAAGACAAGCAATGTAGAAGTAAAGAGGCCCACCAAATTTTTCCAATTTGTTCTATGAAGTGAATGAAAGATCCCTTAGAAGAAGCCAAGTAATAATGGAGTTCCAAATGTATGAGTCGTGGGATACATAGGCACCACATGTGGGAATCGAGATATGCCTCAATTTTGAGAATTTGATGTAATTTTTAACCTTCAAAAAAGCATTTGACATATACGCACTCCACATTTGTAAATGCCAAGGATTCATTGAGTCTTTGGAGATATCTCCCACTCCTCTATAATTTCTCTATAACTTCTCTATAATTCTTAAGACTCATTTGGAAGGTTAAATAGGCATTAAGACAATTTTTTAAGTGCCTTTGTCCAGAATTCATGTGAAAAGGGCTACTTTTTTTAGTATATAAGAAAAAAACCCTAAATAGTAAAGGCTCTTTTCTCTTTTTGAATGGATTCTCGTGCATCTTGCTTCATGAGAACTTTTCTCTCATTTACTTCTCCATGTAAATCTTCAATGGTGTTCTTGAGTTGTCCCAATCCCATAGTTCCTTAAGTGTTTTTTGCTGGAGACCTTTTAATCTCCAAAGACTTGATCTATAGTGATCTAAGAACACCTCTATATCAATTATAGACCAAACTTTACACAAATGTTACTTTGATTTCTCAAATCATTCATGAACAATTCTTTGAGTGAGAATTTTTCTTCTTCAAGAAGTCTGCTTCAAAGATTGACTTCATTACCTGCACATATCTTCAGATTTCTTCAATCTAATGATATACATACCTCCAAGCTACCTTTTCGCAATCATATCAACCATTAGTCTTTCAAAAGAATCATTAAAACTTCAATTTTATCCTTAAGATCAAAAGTATGTCAGAAACTGTCTTCCTGAATAAGCGACTTTGACATAGGTAACTTCTAAGGTTGATTTCTCATAGCACAGATCTCGTTTTGCTAAATGCTTTTAGCCATAGCTTACTTACCTTCTAAATCAGATTTTGAATGCTCAGTTATCAAAAACTTTACACTGTGCACTGAGATCTAAGCAAAACATTGACACGGAAAAATGCGCGACTTTGAGAGATCATCTGCAGACTTTACATATACATGTTCCTATTGATCATACTCACAGCATGAAAGGAATTAGACCATGAAACTTTACATAGCTTCATTAGCTTCTAGATTAGATGTGTACAAAAGGATTTCTGATCCACATGATCAGACTGAGAGAAATCAGAGAAACTCTACACATCTACCTTAATGACACTTGGCTTCTAATGACTCTCACAGCTATTTGCTTACATCATTGACTTATATACATATGGTTCTAGTCTTATCCCGTGTCTATTACAATACTCCTTATCATCCTAAGGATTATCTAAACTCAGATTACAAGAATTTCCACCTGTAATGTACATATGTATACAAACTTCATTTCTGAGATCTATTCACTTTCTCAAGTGTCTTCTTTCACTTCAATCTGATCATGAGCTTGCTTCAAACTCTTTGTAATCACCAATTTGTGATTGGTTTGTTCCAACAGCTCCCCCTCAATCACTAATTGTGATTATTCCATTCTTTTTCACTCCTTCCATCTCTTTGAATCTCTGTAGCTTAGGTCCATCCAAGCTTTTTGTTAACATATCTGCAACTTGTTCCTTTGTTGGAGTATACATCACTTCAATCTCTTTGTCAAGTACCTTTTCCCTCAAGAAATGATACTGAATCTCTATATGCTTAGTCCTGGCATGAAAAATAGGGTTACCTGCCAAATATAATGAACTCATATTATCTCCAAAAATAATTGGAGTACTCTGATCAGTTCCAAAACTCTTCAACAAGGTCTTTAACCATATCACTTCTTTTGCAGCCTCTACCAATCCTTTATACTCAGCTTTTGTGGATGACAAAGCAATTGTATGTTGCTTCTTTGAGCACCAAGAGACTAAATTATCTCCAATATAACAAAGATACCCATGAGTAGACCTTCTATCATCTGAATCACCTGCCCAATCTGCATCACTAAACACTTTGATTCTTGTATCAAAAGTAAATCCATAATACAAGCCTTCATTTAGGGTTCCTTTGATATATCTGAGTACCCTTTGAGGTGTAATCCAATGAGTCTTCTTTGGACAATGCATAAATTGTGATAACACACCTACTGCATATGATAAATCTAGCCTTGTCAAGGTAGCATAGATTAAACTACCTACCAAACTCTCATATTTCTTCATGTCATTGAATTCTTCACCTCCATACCTGCTCAACTTATGATTTACCTCCAATGGTGTACTTGAAGGCCTGCAATCCTCCATGTTGAATTTGACCAGAAGATTCTTTAAGTACCTTTCTTGTGTAACATATACTCCATGTTGAGTATATACAATCTGCATTCCTAAGAAATAAGATAAGTTTCCCAAATCACTTATCTTAAACTCCTTCTCTATTTTTTTCTTAAGCTCATTAATTCCTTGAGCATCTGTACCTGTGACAATGATATCATCAACATAAATACACATATATATGTATCCATTTTCACTTGCCTTCACTAGCAAGCTACTATCTGCCTTTGATGCTTGAAATCCACATTCATTTAAGAACTTAACAAGCATGTAATTCCATGCTCTTGGGGCCTGCTTCAACCCATACAAAGCTCTCTTGAGCTTACACACATAATTTGATCCAATTGAATCCATGAAGCCTTCTGGTTGCTCCATGTACACTTCATCTGCAATGTATCCATTCAAAAATGCATTCTTCACATCTAATTGTGACAACTTCCATCCTTTACAACCTACAATAGCAATCAATGATCTAATAGTAGACATCTTAGCAACAGGACTAAAGGTTTCATCATAATCTACCCCATAAATTTGGGCATAACCTTTGACCACAAGTCTAGCCTTGTATCTAGACACCTTACCATCTGCAAACTTTTTTGTTTTATACACCCATTACATCCAATGACTTTCTGATTCTTTGGTCTTGGCACAAATTCCCATGTTTCATTTTCAAGTAGAGCATCATACTCTTCTTGCATTGCCTTCTCCCAATTCTGTTTACCTTTAGCTTCTTCATATGTGATTGGATCCTCTTCTGTCTTCACAATGTAAGCATAATCTTTTGTTGTTAAGAAAGATCTATCATAGCTATACCTGATAGGATCTTTTCTTTCCCTTGAGGATCTTCTGACCTCTGCACTTCTTGAAGTCTCAACCATATTTGATTCTGGATCAAATCTTGGCCCATCTTCAACATTATCCTGCAATTTACTTTTATAATCAACATCATCATCAATACACACTTACTTTTGCCTTCCCTTTTCTTTGTATTCCTTTGTCATCTGCATAATCATTTGTTGACCATGTATACCATGTGCTTTGCTCATCAAATGTAACATCTTTGGTAACAAGAAATTGCTTTGTAGATGGACTCCACAATCTGTAACCCATTTGTCTATCATCATACCCAATAAACACATACTTCTTTGCTTTGGGTTCTAGCTTATGTCTCAATTGTGAAGGAACATAAGCATATGCTAAACATCCAAATACCTTACAATGATCAAGAGTAGGTTTCTTACCCCACCATGCTTTATAAGGAGTTCTTCCCTCCAATCCTTTACAAGGTAACCTATTCACAAGGTATGTTTCAGTGTTGATAGCTTCTGCCCATAAGTAATTTGGACAATTCTTTTCCTTCATCATTGCTCTTGCAAACTCTACAAGAGTTCTATTTCTTCTTTCTGCAATTCCATTTTGTTGAGGGGAGTACCTGCAAGTTACTTCTCTTTTTATACCTGCATTCCACAAATAATCATCAAACTCTTTAGAAAAATACTCTCCCCCTCCATCTAATCTCAACCTCTTGAGCTTTTGTCCTGTAATCCTTTTTGCATAAGCATGATAATGCTTGAATGTCTTGAACACTTCTGATTTGTCCTTGATTACATATAAAGTAATCCATCTAGTTGCATCATCAACAAACAACACATAATATCTGGATCCATTTATGCTATAGTCCCTTGAAGGACCCCACACATCTGTATGAACCAACTCAAGCATGTTTGAATACTTGTATCCTGATTTGTTGTAAGAACTTTTGTGTGCTTTACCTAATTGATAAGCTTCACACTTGTACACCATGTGTTGCCCTTCAACTTTTGGCAAACCAAGCACCACATCATTCCTTGACATTTCCTTTATGAATCTCTCATTGAAATGACCTAGCCTTTTATGCCATAGGTCTAACTCAGACATCTTTTGACTTCCATAAGTAAATAGAGCATGTCCCACATTACCTTGAACTTTGAGAGTAAACAACCTTCCTTCCTTTTTACCTGCAATAATGTTTCTATATCCCTGATTTGGATCTTGCACACCATCATTTGTGAATTTGACTTCATATCTTTTCTCCATAATTTGCCCTACACTTATCAAGTTTTTAGGAATAGTAGGAACATAAAGTACCTTGCTCAAGAGTCTACTTTCATTCTTTGTCTTCATTGATCCAATGCTTTCCACCTTATGCTTAGTATTGTCACCTGTTTGAACTGTATGTCCATTCACCTTTGCTTCCATATCAGTCATCAAGGATATATTGCCACTCAGATGATTGCTACATCCTAAGTCAATATAAAACACCCTTTGGTCTTCTCCTATTGCTTAATGAGTTGCATTCAAGATGAGAGTCATGTCATCCTTTTGATCTGATGCATAATTATAATAATTGTTGTTGTAGGACTGAGATTGAAAACTTCTTCCACCTCCTCTAGCATATGATGTCGTACCACCTCTTCCTCTGAAGTTGCCTCTTTGGTTTTTGCCTCCTCTACCTCTTTGATTAAAACTCTGATTATTATTTCCTCCATTTTGATTGTTATACCAACAATCATTTGCCAAATGATTGGTTCTGCCACAAATCCAACAAGCTTTAGTATTATCTTTGTTCTTACCTCCTCTTCCTTTACCTCTGAAGTTCATCTTTCCTTTTGTAAAGTTAGCTTGACTTGAGGATCCTTCATCATCAGTTGACTGCTTCCCTTTGCCATTCTTTTTCTTGTCCTTGGAGTACATAGCTTGACTTGCACTCCTATCATTATCTCCCTTAATGTCCTACTCAAAAGTTAGCATATGTCCTAGCAATTGATTAAGATCAAGAGTAAAGTGATCAAGTGAAAATTCTATGGACATTATGAAAGGCTTCCACTTCTCATCTCCTCTCAAACCTGTAAGTATTTGCCTTACCAACTTATCCTCTTCAATGTCTTCATCTACTGCTCCCAAGCTATCTGCAATATCCTTCATCCTTGCCACATAATCAGAAATTGATTGTGAACTCTTCTTCTTAAAGGTTGTAAACTCTGCCCATAATGAAGACTTCCTTGACTTGGTTGTGTTTTGGAAATGCTCTTCCAAAGCATTCAACACATCCGTTGCACTTTCCAATCCTCTGATGTGAGGTAAAAGATAATCATTTACAACCATGTAAATGATGCTCCTAGCTTGAGCATCCTTTCTCATCCAGGTCTTCAAATCTGCAAGCTCTTCCCTAGTTGGAATGCTAGGATCTACAAACTCAGGCTTTTCTTCTTCTCCTGCAATGAATGCCATCAAATCTTTGCTCATGATGTGTGCCTCCATCCTCATGGACCAAGCTGGATAGTTCTCCCTATCTAGCTTATCAATCTCCAAGCTTTCTCCCATCTTTTGATCTTCTGTATCTGCAATTACTATGATTTCTAATAATAAAGTGTACCTTTGATATGAAGCTTTGATCTGTATTAATCCTTCGAACTCATGCTTTGTACTTCTGCAGGTTATCTTCAAGAATTTGTCCTTGTCCACCTTCAATTAGAAGGAACTTCAATATCCGCAGCAGTCGGGACTTCCAATGCCTTTACTTCACTTGTATTGCACCTTCAGCTTTGATACCACTATTGGAGACCTTTTAATCTCCAAAAACTTGATCTATACTGATCTAAGAACACCTCTATATCAATTATAGACCAAACTTTACACAAATGTTACTTTGATTTACCAAATCATTCATGAACAATTCTCTGAGTGAGAATTTTTCTTCTTCAAGAAGTCTGCTTCAAAGATTGACTTCATTACCTGCACATATCTTCAGATTTCTTCAATCTAATGATATACATACCTCCAAGCTACCTTTTCGCAATCATATCAACCATTAGTCTTTCAAAAGAATCATTAAAACTTCAATTTGATCCTTAAGATCAAAAGTATGTCAGAAACTATCTTCCTGAATAAGCGACTTTGACATAGGTAACTTCTAAGGTTGATTTCTCATAGCAAAGATCCCGTTTTGCTAAATGCTTTTAGCCATAGCTTACTTACCTTCTAACTTAGATTTTGAATGCTCATTTATAAAAAACTTTACACTGTGCACTGAGATCTAAGCAAAACATTGACACGGAAAAATGCGCGACTTTGAGAGATCATCTGCAGACTTTACATATACATGTTCCTATTGATCATACTCATAGCATGAAAGGAATTAGACCATGAAACTTTGAACATAGCCTCATTAGCTTCTAGATTAGATGTATACAAAAGGATTTCTGATCCACATGATCAGACTGAGAGAAATCAGAGAGACTCGACACTAACTCGTGAAGATGACTCTCTACACATCTACCTTAATGACACTTGGCTTCTAATGACTCTCACAGCTATTTCCTTACATCATTGACTTATATACATATGGTTCTAGTCTTATCCCGTATCTATTACAATACTCCGTATCATCCTAAGGATTATCTAAACTCAGATTACAAGAATTTCCACCTGTAATGTACATATGTATACAAACTTCATTTCTGAGATCTATTCACTTTCTCAAGTGTCTTCTTTCACTTCAATCTGATCATGAGCTTGCTTCAAACTCTTTGTAATCACCAATTTGTGATTAGTTTGTTCCAGCATTTTTTTCATTTTTTTCTTGAATTCTTCATACTTTTTAGTGAGTTTGTGGTGTGATCTTCCTCTTGGCTACAATTTTGGACTCCATATCTTCATATGACATGTCTCCATACACTTGAAAATGTGAACATGTTTGTATTGAAAAATTAAAGTTGATCTAGTACTATTAGATGCTCATTAAGCAAGATTTCTACAATCCGCTCCACAACAACACATAATATCAAGACGTAGGCAACAATTCAAGGAAATGGGGGGTGGACCAAAGTTCATCAAAATGGTTCCACACTCAAGGGAAATGCTTCGACTATATTCAACATCAATGGAAAATTATCCACAATTATGGTTGAGGCTTGGTGTAATGATAGGGAGTCTTGGCCCAAGCTCATTTTTTTGACATTAAGCAATAGGATTCAATTCAATACCCGATTGTGGGATCAAGGAAATCATTAAAGATAATCTTCTTAATTGAAGAAGCTATGGAACAAAGTTTTCTACAATTGGTGAAATATTTTGAACTAAGAAATAAGAAAATGGATTAGGTTAGAGTACATAAAATCACCTCTCAGAGTGGTTTATGATTAGTGGTAAGTCGAAAGAAACATAATCAATGACCTTTTGTAGGGATCGATTCTTCCCCACCCAAAATGCTTGAAGTGGAACAATTGAAACAAGATAAACGATATCCCTAAAATCAGTGTGGACATTCACGAATCTCTTAAAAATAAATGATGCGTAGATTGGTCCTAGCTTAGGTGGGATTTCAAGTTCAATTTGATCTAGCATCCTCTTGTAAAAAGCAAGAAATCTCTATGTTGTGTCCATAAAACAAAGCTACTACCTAAACGACTACTCAAGAATATGATTTAGACCCACAAGGGGTAGAAGATACACATATCCCCCCAACCAGTTCCACCCATACGTATACCTCCAAGGCTAATGGGAAATATGAGGAGAACTAGCCTACTGCCCCTCTACATGGATTCTAATTGAAGGGATTCCAACCTTGGAAATTACATGATATCACATCATCTTACACAGACTATGAAAGGATATATCTCAAGATTGTATGTGCAAGTCCCAAGGCTTGAGAAGCTTCCTAAGGGCTAAACACCATACCTTAGGAAAATAAAATCTAATCGTAAAATACCCTTCAATTGGAAATACATAAATCCAAGGGTTTAACTAGAAGGAAAGGGTAGTTTCCAACATTCCAACCCTTAGAATCCATATCTTTAGCCTTTTGAAACCATGTTTTAATTCAAAAGATTAAGCCTAATGTTGTTCTTGTTTAAGTGGAAAAAGTGCATTTAATAGGGAACTTTTTAGTAGGCTAGATTAGGCTTTTCTTTAGGACTTTTTAGGCTCTTCTCTCATCTTATAGAGAGAGATCAAGGGAATCTACTTTTCGCATCATCAAAACTTGTGCATATATGTGAATTATAAAGTTTCATTTTCAATGTATATTTAAAAGAGCCTATTTGAATATATATATCAAAAGTGACTTTTTAAACTCATTTTTCAAATTTTCTTTTAGAAAAAGTAATACTTTCAAAATCGCTGTAAAAGTAAAGTGCCATATCATCAAATCCATAAATATGTTTCTCTAAAAAAACAAAATTTTCCAAATTTCATCATTTTCAGTCATACACAATGGAAAAACACACTTTGACCCCATCCATATTCAAGAAAACACATTTTCCCTTCAAAGCACATGCTTAGAAATTTTCCACTTTGTTTTTCATATTTCTTGTAGTTGTTGGCAAAGATCTTGTTGACAACTATTATAGACCTCACACTTAGTCTTCTGCCATACGAACCTCCTTCTTCAATTTCCAAAAAATAATATCTGCCCAATTAACTTGTGTTTTTGTAGATTTCTTTACCAATGCATAGAGTTTTTGTGATACTCCATAGTGCTTGGCTTGCAGATTAATGATCATTGTCATCAGTAACAAACCGAGATTTAGCGAGTTGTCATCAGGAAGTTGAGAAAGTTTATATTCATGCGAGCAGGGCTTACCAAGTAAGGAGCAAATCTATGCTGCTTCTACAGACTCCGTGCTTGATGTAATCCCATCATTTGCAACATTAAACCTTTCGACTATTAACACAGAAGACAACTGATAGACCTCCTGCCCGATTCTAATATTGATCTCTTGTGAATTGACGTCATTGCCCTCAGTCTTTCGGGCCATCTCCATTGCAATGTCACTCGCTTGTGGGTGAGGTCATATGCTTCTCCAATCTAGCATGGCGCACTATAAGAGGCCTTTGCATTCAAACCAATCCTTCTGTTCCTAAGAAAGCTTCTCTCGGATGTACTGCACGTGGCAATCTGAGAAAGAGACGGTCATTGCTGCACTATTGATTTTTTGCTTCGCTGCTATAACACTCTGACACGTCGATCATTGTAGTCGCTCTATGCGCACACTCACCAAATAAGCTGAATTCAGCAAAGTACGTAGCCTTTTATGCCTGGCCTGCCTGTATAGAGAGCTGCAAGTCTCGGCCATGATTGCTGATTGTGGAATCTTAACTCTTGAATTTGCACTTATTTCTAGCTCACAAAATAAGAAACACTTCATGGATTTGAAACATTGTGGCCACCGCTGCTCGTTGACTCCATGTACTATTGCATGTCAAGTATTTACACCATGCATGATTACTGAGATTTCACAATCCTGATATACTCAAATTGCATACTCGTTGTCGAATTTATTTTATTTTTTTATTGCATCAACCTCTAAAAGTCTGATAGAGCCGTAATTTGGACCCATTAATGACGGTCAAAAGAACTTTTCCAGTTAGCATGGCTAGTTGAAAAGACCGTGGTCCACACATCTCGTGAATCCGGAATGGCCTGTCCATTGTAATTTCAATTTACCCATCGTTCTCTTCATTTTTGAGCAGAAGTACAGCACCAAATCTCCAGGCCAAAAAATCTTTGTTCGTAGATTCCGATCATGCCACTTCTTCTGCCCACTCTGGACTTCCTACAATAATAAAAAGTTATGATAGCACTGTTCATCTAGTTGCCGCATCTGATCCATGCGGTAGGCAAATGACTCCTCCAGAACCAATCTCTTCTGCACTACAATCTGGAGAGTGGGTACTGCAAATTCAAATGGTAGGATGGCCTCCTATTCGTAGAGCAATTTAAAAGGTGTTCTGCCAATAGAGACTTTCTATGAGGTCCTGTATGCCCAGAGGACAGTGGGGAGTGTTATTTCCCACTGATCCATCGAATCCAGTAGCATCGTTTATAGCATATGTAGTAAAACTTTATTAGTACTTTCTGCCAAACCATTTGCTCGTGGGTAATAGGGGGAACTAAATTTATGCTTAATCTGAAATTCCGAAGTAAGTTTTGCAATTAATTGATTCAAAAAATGAGTTCCCCTATCTAAGACTAATTCCAAGGGTAAGCCATAGCGTGAAAAAATTTCATTCTGCAATTTCCTTGCAACTATTCATGCAATAGCTTGCTTGGTTCCCCATGTTTCGGCCCATCATGTGCAATAATCCATACAGATCAAGATGTACAGGCCTCTTGTGCGAGCTGCAGGTGGTTTGACTGGACCTATAAAGTCCAAACCCCATTTTTGGAATGGTTCTAGTGGGAGAATTGGTTGCAATGGGAAATGGGAAATGTTGACTGTCACGAGGTTCGTAGTGCATTGGCATGGATCACAATTTTGTACCGCATGTTGCACATTTGAGTACATAGTTGGCCACCATAAGCTGGACTCGTGAGTTTTCCAGAATGTAATCAAATGACTAAAGTGCCCACCAGCCTCACTTGCATGAGCCTCCGAAATGACTGCATGCACCTCATGTGGAGGCACGCAACGCAACCAAATGTCGGTTGGATCCTTATGGTACAGCTGTCCCATAATCACTGTAAATCTGCAACTATGAAGTCTTAGTTTTTTCCGTGCTGTTGAACGTAAGTACAATGGAGCAATACCATTTTCGAGAAAACTAAGCATTTCCTCATACCAAGTAGGGTAGGTCTGAGGAGGGTGCTCAACTTCGACCACCTAGAAAATGTTTGCATCCGGAAGAGTGTCATCTACACCTTCGGGGGGTTCTCCATGATCAATATGCAACAAGAAATCTGTAGTAGCATGACTGGCTCCTGGGCGATGAACAATGTCATATTCAAATTCTTGTAACAACAGGACCCACTGGGCAAGATGACCTACCAAATTTTGTTGTTTCACTAAATACAGCAACACATTGTGGTCCACATGAAAAGTGAATGCTCATCCCAAAAAATAATGGCAAAAATTCTTGATTGAATAAATTAGCCCTAAGCACTCCCTTTTTGTAGTTGAATTTTTTGCTATGCAACTGCTAATCGCTGGCTAGCATAGTAAACCAGGTGAAACCAACTATGATGTTCCTTCTGCATCAACACACTTCCAATAGCTTTATCGAAAGTATCCACACATACATGGAATTGCTGCGTCCAATCTGGGGCTTTCAACATCAGTGCGGTAGCTAGCATCTTTTGCAAGCGCTCAAATGTAGTTTGAGCTTCGTTTGTCCAGAATAGGTCCATTATGCGTGTTGCAGATCAAGCTTTCCTGGCTAGTCATAAGGGCAAAGGAAAATGGAGCTCTTCTACTAGTAAGTAGAAATCTGCATATGTTGCACATTTGAAGAACCAAGATAAAGATGAGAAGAAATCAGAAAAGCAGAAATTGTTTTGCAAGTACTATAAAGGGAATGATCATATCATAAAGAACTGTCCAAAACTGGCTGCAAAATAGGCAAAGAAAAAGGAGGTTGGAATGGTTGTTGCAGAGGCTTCTACTCCAAAAACAGAGTCTGTTAATCTTGTGCAGGAAGAAGAATGGGTGTTTACTACTGTTTGCAGTTTTGAACCATCTTCTCATAAGGAGTGCATGTTTGGAGTAGACTCAGATGTTTGGTATTTTGACAGTGGGGCAACCAAACATATTACCTTGCAGTGTAGTTTCTTCTCTTCACTCGAGCCTGCCCCTACAGGGAATACTGTTACATGTGCCAACAACTCCTCTTATCCTGTTATGGGAGTTGGTAAGATCTTTTTGACTAGTGCTGATGGTAGTTCTTTCACTTTGTCAGATGCTTTGTTTGTGCCAGGGATCAAGAAAAATCTATTATCACTTTGTGCATTAGCCAAGATTGGCTTGGTTGTGAAATTTGTTGATGACAGGTGTAAAGTTGATGATCTGTCAAATGGTGATGTGATTATTGCCTCTAGCGATTTATGTCGTGGGTTGTATAAGCTCATAGACTATGAAAGATCTGTAAATTATTCGGCATGTGCAGTACATGATTCTCAGGCTATGTTAGATGCAAAGCTTTGGCATGCATGCTTTGGTCATCTGAATTTTGCTAGTTTGCTATGCCTGCAGTAAAATTGGAGGATAAAGCAATAAAATGTACTTTTGTTGGGTATAGTTCTGAAAGTAAAGGCTATCGTCTATATCATCCATAGAGTAAACGCATTCTGGTTAGCCGTGATATTGTTTTTGTGGAAGATGTTATTCAGCCATTGCTTTCATGTACTAAGGAGATATATGTTAGCTCCAAAGACATGTATGATACTTTGCTTCCTATTTTTACAGGTGGACAGTCTAGTGCTGGTCCGAATGAGGCAACTTCTCAACCTTTGCAGGTTTCATGTGATGATGTAGATCATTCCATTTCTGATGCAAATTTACATGATGCACTAGTTGATGAGAGAGTTGATATTGAGCAGGCAAAAATTATGCCAAAATGGCTGGTGCAGACTTTGCGTGACAACAAATTAGATGCACCTCTGTCATATCGTACTCGTTCCTGCTCTGATAGTGCCTCTTTTGCATCAGATTGCTATGCTATGGCTACATCTAGTTTGTGTGATGAGAATGAGCCTGTTTCGTTTGATGAAGCACAAAATTCAGAAAATTGGATGGCTGCTATGCAATCTGAATATGATGCTATAATGAAGAATAGTACTTGGTCTTTATGTGACTTGCCTCGTGGCAAGAAGGCCATTGGGAGTAAGTGGGTATACAAGGTGAAGCATAAGCATGATGATACAGTTGATAGGTATAAGGCTAGACTTGTTGCAAAGGGTTATGCGCAGGAAAGAGGCATTGATTTTAATGAAACCATTGCACCTACATGCCGTATGACTGCTGTTCAGAGCATCTGTGCACTTGCCGCCCATCATGGTTGGAATGTACATCAGTTGGACATTAAAACTACATTTTTGAATGGTGACTTGCATGAAGAAGTGTATTTTTTTAGCCTCGTGGCTTTGTGTAAAAAGGGCATGAAAACCAGCTATGCAGGTTAAAGAAAGCATTTGGTTTAAGGCAAGCACCACGTGCTTGCTATGAGAAGATACATGCCTATCTGATTGCACATGGTTTTGTGAACAGTCCAACTAAAAGCACCTTATACGTTAAGCATGCTAATGATGTACTTCTGATCATTGTTGTCTATGTTGATAACATGCTGCTCACTGGTCCTATTGAGAAGCGTATTGCTGATTTTAAGGCTGATTTGCATGCCTCATTTGAGATGTCTGATTTGGGCATTTGCATCACTATTTGGGCATTCAGTTTATGCAAGTTAATGGTGGGATGGCTCTGTGTCAAACGAAATATATTGACACATTATTGCAGCGTTTTGGCCTTGAAGATTGTAAGCCTATTGCCACTCCTATGGAGACATGTTTACGATTGAGTCTTCATGATGTTGGAGACACATTTGATGTTGTCCTCTATCAGCAGGCTATTGGATGCCTGATTTACTTATGCATTACTCAACCAGATATTTAGTTTGCTATCTCACAGATGAGCAGGTTTATGCATTGCCCAGGTGTCAAGCATTGGCAGGTGGTTAAGCGCATCTTTCGCTATTGGAGTGGTACTCGGCTACTTGGGTTGTTTTATCCCAAGGGGGGATCACTACCACCAGATATGCATGCTTTTTCTGACTCTTATTGGGCTGGTTGCTATGACACTCGTGTGTCCACTAGTGGCTTTTGCTTCATGCTTGGTAGTTCATGTATATCTTGGTTGAGCAAGAAGCAGCCTATTGTGGCCACTTCCAATTGTGAGGCTAAGTATAGGGAAGCTTTCACAGCTACTATTGAGTGTGTGTGGCTTAGACGCCTTATGGTTGATTTGGGTGTTGGTCAGTCTTCTGCCACCACCATCTTCACTGACAGTCAGAGCACATTGGCAGTTGGGAGGAACCCTGTGTTCCATGCTCGCACTAAGCACATTGAGGTGCATTATCACTATGTGAGGGAGAGGTTCTCTGTTGGGGAGATCAGCTTGGCATATGTGCCCACGCAAGAGAACATTGCAAACCTTTTCACGAAGGCTCTGCCGAGGGAGAAGTTTGAAGCTTTCCGCAAAGCTTTGGGCTTACTTCCTTTTGTGAAGTGATTTCCACATAGCTTGGCACTTCCTTATACATGAGTGCCAGCTCCTTGTTCACCGCATCACTCCCAGGGGGGATTTGTTGATATATTTAGGTAGTCATGTGTGTGAACACACTAGGACCGTTGGGGCACGTTTTTCCCTCTTTAAGAGGTTTTTTTCCCTCGGCTTGTATATACGCCTATTGCCCTAATGGGCTACTTATCTTTGTACATTCTCTAGTAATACATTCAGTATTGTGTGTTGTGCTTCAAGCTTCTTCTCCTTCCTTGTGTTGTTCGTGTGCTTCTGCAAACGTCTATCCCCAACAAAATCATCTAGGAAAATGTGCATCAATGATGTTAAGTATGGAGCAAATATTTGCTGCATGCATCACTAGAAAGTGCTTGGCGCATTTCGTAATCTGAACAATATCACTTTGCAAGCAAAGACTCCCCAATTTGCGATAAATGTTGTTTTTGGTATATCATCTTCCACCATTTGAACTTGGTTATATCCACTGAATCTATCGAGAAACGAATACATTTCCCACCTACGACCTCATCCAGCATACTATCCAAGAACGGTAAGGGAAACAGATTTGGTATAGTAGCCGCATTTAATTTCCTATAATCGACACACATCCGTAATTGCTTGTTTTTCTTTGGGACAATAACGATAGGCGAGACCCATTCCAAATGCTCAATAGGGATGATGTATCCTAATTTTATCAATCAATCCAGCTCCTCTTTAACCTGCACTACAAAGTTGGGGTTCATTCTGTACCTTTGTTGCATCACTCGGGTAGCATCTAGCTTAAGTTAAATCCGATGATGATAAAGCTTCGGATCTAGGCCTTTCATGTCTGCATATGTCCAAGCAAAAAAAATATTTGTACTATTGCAACAAAGATATCAGTGCCATCCGGAATTCTGGAGCAAGCTCCGAACAGATTTGGACTAGTTTGGGCTCTTACATAGTACCAAGATTTACCACTTCCAAAGAATCTTCTTCTACTCGTATCTTCCCATCTCCATGGGGTCTTTTATCATGGGATCAACACCATCTTTGTCCTTCAGCTCCAGAGGTTCTGTACAGAGTACGGCTGCCATATTGTCCCAACCTCAGCTGATGACCAAATTCATATCAACCACTCTGAAAGATAGAAAATCTAGATAGACTTCTAAGAACTGTTGTTCCTCGTCATCCTCGAGCCCACCCAACATATCTAGAGGCTCTATTAGGACTGTTTTATGTTCCAAAAGACAATGTTTCTCTTCTTCTAATGGAACAAAAAATTTTGCATGTCCTCTATGAAATGTGATTGTCTTCTCGTTCCAATTCTATCGAACTTTAGCATTTTGTAACCACGGACAACCCAAAAACAAGTTATAATCCAAATTTTGTCCCTTCAATTACAGCACAACAAACGTAATGTTAAATAAGACCTGTGAGATACAGATAGGGATGTCCTAAACCAGCCCCATTGGTTGCACCCATGATGGGGCTGGTTGCACCCATGATTGATCCGCCATCTGAACAAAGAAGCGAGCTGGGTCAATTCTATTCCAACCCATTCGCTTACATGTGGTGGTAGATGCAATGTTGATACTAGACCCACCATCAATCAAAACCTTTGGAATGGCTTTATTTTTGTAGTGCACTGTGATCGTAGGGGCCACATAATCTACGATCTTCTCAGACACATATTGTCTTTGCCCAGTCGGATGGCATGCATTCCAAGATTGCCATTAAGAATTACCAGTTTTTAGAGTTTGATGGCCATAAGGATGGCCCTTTAATCCTTTCACGGCTTTCACAGTTTGATGATTTTTATACTTATGAAATCTATGTTGAAAGTGAAAAAGTCAAATTTGCCACTAACTATTTGGTAGGAAAATCTCAACTCTAGTGGAATGTCCTACGGCACAGTACTGAGCGTCCAACAACGTGGAAGGCTTTCCAAGAGAAAGTGAAGGATTCTTTTCTTCCTCCTCAATACCATTTGCATGTTCGACGTGCGTGGATGACCCTTACCTGGAAGGAGCGTGATATGGTTAGTACCTACATGGAGCGGTTCTGGAAAAATTTACTATTGGTTTGAATGCTTGAAGATGTACCAGAGGATAGCTTGTAGCAAAAATACGAAGATGGTTTGGAGGTGGGAATCCAAGCTAAGCTTCACACCTTATGACCTACAACCCTCAACGAGGCTATATCTTTTGCCTATGATGCAAAAAAAGAATTTGAGTCCATAACCAAGTCACTTCGTCTACAACAACCACATCAACGACTACTTTTTGTTAAACTAAATCTTCCCATGAAACGTACTTTTAATGCCCCATCTTACCCTAGTTTTCCTTGTCCATCGCAATCCAATTACTCAACTGCACCTGTTGCTTCATCTCTCCAACCTACCAAACCACCTACCCTACAAACTTCAGCGATGGATGCCCAACAGAAGCGACCACGAATCACTTGCTGGAATTGTGGCAAACCTGGACATACGAAAATGAAGTGCCGATTGCGACCTCTTAACATGAAACTAGCTGCAGCTCAATTACATAACATGGAGGCCCACAATTAAGAAATTCCTCCTCTTTGGACAGAGGAATCATTGGAGAAGGACTTAAGTACCTTGGGTAATGATATCTCTCTTCATTCTCTACTTTGCATGCAGGGTACTATAAACAACAAACTCGTTAAAATTCTACATGACGATGATAGTTACATGACTTCATTTCACACTTATTAGTACAAGAACTTAAATTGAAAACGTTTTCTTCTTTGTATAAAGTAAAAGGTACATTTCAAGCTAATTGTTATAATGTAACACGAGAAGTACAAGATGTTACGATTAGCATAGGTCCATATGTTGATTTACGAACATTTTTAATTGCACCTTTGCAATCTTACGATATTATATTAGGTATGCCTTTTCATCATCATTATAACCCATGGATTGACTACTACACATACCTTTAATTTTGAATTTAATAAAGGTCAAATTGTTACTTTGTTTGCACGGCATGATTTCTAGCCATTTCCATTGATTAGTCATGCTCAAGTAAAACGTGCATTTAGGAAAGGATTCAATTCATGCATTGTTTTTGTCAATGTCATCAATGATTATACTCATACACTTCCTGATGCACATAAACCTTTCCTGACTGCTTATAAGGATTGTTTTATGTCTGAGTATTCCTCTGAACTACCACCATCTCGAGCATCCTTTGACCATAGCATAGACTTAGTCCCTGGTAGTTCTCCTCCTCATAAAGCACCTTATAGACATGGCCCACTACACCAAAAGGAAATAGAAAACCAAGTAAAAGACCTACTACAGAAAGGACTTATAAAGACTAGTTCTTCCCCATATGGAGCACCATTTCTTTTAGTAGAGAAGAAGAATAAAACTTATCGAATGTGCATTGATTATAGACCTTAATAAGATCACAATACAGAATAGATATCCTATTCCCCAAATCAATGATCTTTTAGATAAATTACAAGGAGTTCACGTCTTTAGTAAAATTGATCTAAAATCAGGATACTGTCATATTCGTATGATGCAAAGTGATATTTTTAAGACAGCCTTTCGAACTCAAACAAACCATTATGAATTTATGGTAATGCCCTTTGAACTTACTAATGCCCCAGCCACATTTGCACGAATGATGAACAAAATTTTTCTTGATTACCAAGCCTTTGTTCTTGTATTTTTCGACGATATACTTGTTTACAGTAAGAATGATAGTGAGCATGAGATGCATCTTAAAACAGTTTTTCATTTACTATGAGAAAACACTCTTTACGCTAATCCTGAAAAGAGTTACTTCTTTCAACATAAGTTAGAATATCTAGGACATATTATTTCAAGTGAAGGTCATGTGGATCCAAAAAAAATTAAAGTTATAGTAGAATGGCCTACACCACAATCAGTCGATGATGTTCATTCTTTTCTTGGGTTGGCTATTTTCTATAGGAAGTTTGTTCGAAATTTTTCTTATTTAGCATTTCCCCTTACCTTGTTATTGAAAAAGGAAATAAAATTTGCATGGGGACTTACCCAACAACAATCCTTTGAAAAACTCAAACATGCACTTTCACATGCACCTATTTTACAATTACCTAATTTTTCACAACCTTTTCATGTTTTTTAGTGATGCTAGTGGTTCAAGGATAGGTGCAGTTTTAATGCAAAATGATCATCCCATTGCATTTGAGACTAGGAAACTTAAGCCCTCAGAAAAGAATTATAGTACATATGATAAAGAATTGTTAGCAGTTGTGCATGCTTTGCGAATTTGGAAACACTATCTTATGGGCTTTGAGGTCTTAATCAAAACTGATCAACAAGCTATTAAGCGTTTATTAAATCAGCCCTTAATCTTTGATCGCCATCTTAAATGGGCATCATTCATTCAAAACTTCCAACCCATGATCCAATATTAGCCTGGTAAATCTAATGTTGTAGCTGATGCTCTTGGCCGATTTCCTTCACATTCTATTCTTTCGCAGAATATTTCTACCATCCAAATACATTCTTTTCAAGAAATGGTTTCCACTTATGCATCTAATTTGTATTTCTCACGTGCATGGCATGACTTCAACAATGATGCATCTTTTTCTGATGAACATTATACATTTCATAATGGTTTTCTTTATTTTCAACATAGATTATGCATAACCCAAGCTTTTAAAGATTTTGTCATCAAAGAAATGCTTGAACCATCTTACATGGGTCATAGAGGCATACAAAGCACCATTTCTACCTGGGAAGATTTCTTCTTTTGGCCACACATGGAAAAAGATATTGCACATTATGTTTCTCAATGCATTGTATGTCAGCGTGTAAAACGTCATCATGGTAAACTATTTGGATTATTAATGCCACTTCCCATTCCTAACGAACCATGGGAACAAATTTCTATGGATTTTGTCACAGGTCTTCCCATCACTTCATCACATAATGATATGATTTGGACAATAGTTGATAGGTTTAGTAAATATGCATATTATATTCCATGTAGAAAAACTTTGTCTGCACTTTAGGCTGCAAAATTATTCATTAAATGCATTTTCCCACATCATGGATTTCCTAAAGTAATGTTATCTGATCGTGATGTTAGATTTTGTAATCACTTTTGGGTTTCCTTATTTCAACATTTCGGTTCTAAAATAGATTTTAGCTTTGCATTTCATCCCGAAAGTAATGGTCAAAGTGAAGCTACAAATAGTACTATTCTTGATTTATTGCGTTGTTATTCATTAGATAGTCCCACTAACTGGGATGAAAAGTTGTCATTGCTTCAATTTGCTTACAATAACACCACACACACCACTACTGGTCGTGCACCTTTTGAAATTGTTTATGGTAAAAAGCTTCCCACTCCCATGTCACTCACCCAAACCGACATTTCGATGGCTGATTCTATTGCTCAAGATCACATTTCTATACTTCATGTGATGATATATTTAGGTAGTGATGTGTGTGAATACTCTAGGACCGTCGGGGCACTTTTTTCCCTCTGTAAGAGGTTTTTTTCCCCTGGCTTGTATATACACCTATTACCCTAATGGGCTACTTATCTTTGTACATTCTCTAGCAATGCATTCAGGATTGTGTGTTGTGCTTTAAGCTTCTTCTTCTTCCTTGTGCTGTTCGCGTGCTTCCACAGACGTCTAACTCCAACAATTGGTATCAGAGCAGGTCGTTGCTTCATTTAGGGCGTCATCGACACTCCTCCGGTTGCAATCTCAGAATCGCACGAATTTTGGTGAGCATACTTAGGGTGTTTCCGAGATCAAAACTGCTTTGCTCTGTGGTGCCAAAATCGCGATCTGAGCTCGTTTCGGCCTCCGAACGCACTATCGCAGTGCTTGTGCAGGCTATTTTGACTTTTTGTGCCAAAGGTATATACCAGTTTCTGTTCGCCAGTATAAGCGCCTCAAAGTCTGCTGCATGTCTAGTGGAATTCGTATGGGCAGTTGTTGGCAGATGAAGCAAGTACGAGCATACATGAAGATCTAGCACTAAGGCAACCCATTAAATTTTTTCAAACCTTACACCATGTTAAAAGTAATTATCATCACTGAAAATCCTTGTAAATATCGTTTCACCTTTTTGTAGCTCCATTTTGTACAAGCCGAGGAGTCCTCGAGCTTGGGGAGCCTTAGAAGTAGTGGCCTGCCAATTTTCATATTTTTTAGATCTCGTTTGAGCCCTCGAATAAGCCCTAGAACCTAATTTTTAACTAGGCCAGACACTAGGTCTGGACAGGGCCAAAGCTAGTCAAAAACTATAAATAGAGCTAGAGAGCTCATTTTTGGGGTGGCTTCTTGTAGTTTTGAGCTTGTATGAGAATTTTGTTGCAATAGAAGTGATTCCATTGTCTTACTTTCTTTGTCCTTGCCGTGTGTGCGCGTGTGTGTGTATGTGTGTGCATGTTAGTGTGCTTCTCACTCACACATTTGTGCCTTCACTTGCTCGAGGTCTTCATACCATCCTCATGTCTTCCCGGATTGACATTAAAGGAGGTGCTACTCATCACTGAGCTACACCAAATTTTGGCGCCGTTGCTGGGGATTCGAGCTTTGAGGACGAGCGTGTGATGGTAAGACGTAGAGAGGACGCGTTGGAATGGTAAGTAGTAGGTAAATTTCTGATTTTTCTCCATCTCCATCTCCATCTTCATCTCCACCTTCATCTCCTTCTCCACCTTATATTCTCATTTCCAAACCATTTCCTCATTTGCTTTGTGCGAGTTTGAGAGAGAGCGAGTGTGTGTTCTTGCTTGTGTGTGTTTTTTGCATGTTTCTTGCAGGTTGCAGCTCCATCATCATCTCCAGCAAGCTCAGCAGGTACGGATCTTGTCTGCGCAAACTCCGAGGTGTCGAGCTCGAGCTATCACGACACTCTGGAAACTTCACCCTATCACAATTCTGAGTGCACCAGGACACTGCGCAGGCCTAGAGCTCCTAGGATCACTAGACAGAATAGCAAAATTTGCCATAACCCGACTTATCGCGACACCTCGAAGTATCACGACACCTCGAAGTATCACGACACACCGAAGTATCGCGACACACCGAAGTATCGCGACACACCGACCCCACCTATCGCGACACCTCGACTTATCGCAACACTCCGACCTATCACGACACCTCGAAGTATCGCGACACACCGACCCCACCTATCGCGACACTCCCAAGTATCGCGACACCTCGACTTATCGCAACACACCGGAGTATCACGACACTCTGACCTATCGTGACACCTCGAAGTATCGCGACACACCGACCCCACCTATTGCAACACTCCCAAGTATCGCGACACCTCGACTTATCGCGACACACCGGAGTATCGCGACACTCCGACCTATCGCGACACCTCGAAGTATTGCGACACCTCGACCCGACCTATCGCGATACATGGGCTTAACACATAAAATTTTAAAGTGAAAATTAATGGAGTGAATTGAGGTATATTTGGGCCTAATTTTGGACACATTGGGGTAACAGTAGAGCCTAAGGAGTGGGCAAAAGACCTAGAAACCAGGGAGAGATCTTCTGAACCTTGAGAGGTCCTAAGATTTTGGGGGTTCCGTAAATTACTCCAAGGGGGGCCCATAATTGTTGATGTGTGTCTTTCAATTCATTGTGGCCAATGAGCTATATTAACTTGTGAAATTTTGCAGGAACTGTGCGTGCACTCAAGGTATTCCAGGGCAAGCTAGCAAGGGTGAGTACCAGGCTTGGGAGAAGGCTTCCTGGGTTTGTGCAACGGTTTGAGCAACCAGAGGATTGAGGTTGGAAGTTCTCTCAACCCTCCTTTGTCAATTCCTAGCCTAGGCTAAGTACGACTTAGGTGTGGTAATTAATTAGGACAACGTCAGGCACAAATTAAGTCCAAGAGAACTAATCAACCAAGTGCAAGCATTAAGTAGATCTTAGGTGCAAAAACCCTAAGGGACAAAAGTAAACTTGAATCGATCATTTATCAAGTGCGAAATTCACTTAAGTATTCCTGATGACGTGATATCAGACAAGATCATAAACATAATAATCAACTAAAAAGAACAAAGTGATTGGTGCCAATTAACCTGCAACGAGAGTGTACTTGGAACCAAGGGGGTAGAGAAACCAGGCATATGAACCTTAGGTCCGGCAGACACTTAGGCCGAGACAGACAAAGCCTCAGATCTTCTGAAGCTAGTGTCAATCACACTGCTAGGTCTTTGGCCCAGCAGTTGAGTGATTACCCATACACTCCACGATCAGAAACAAGTGATTCTGAAATGTCCTATCACATGGAGAGACCAATAGGTAGTTCAGGGGTGGCTTATCTAGAAAAGCCAGAAGGACCTTACAAGACTCAATTGGAATACATCAGGACTAATCGTCTAGGTGCTCGCATCTACGAAGACGGCCTGAGAAGATCTGTGGTCCAAATTAAGAACCCCGATCAACCCCATGGACTAGAACACCCGGTAGTCAAGTTTGAGAATGGAGTATACCTAGATAAAGAGGGGACTATATATGTAGTCACCACTCTTCCTGATAGAACAAATGAGTTTGGAAATGTGATTGCGGAGACCGACATGGGTGATATAGAGCAAGGGAATTTAGAGAGAGAGCCAAGAACTCCCCGTGGTAAATCTGTCTTGACCAGAATCATGACTCCAGAGTGGATTCCACAGGATAATAAAAGCATAGATTTGCCTTTAAACCGAGAAACCGATGAGGCCTTTTGGAGATATAAACCTGCTCAACCTCAAGAAGTGAGTGCTCTCACAATCTATGAGTTTAAAGACCCTGACAGCCCAGGCAAAGTAACATACCTAGACAATACATCGGAGAGAATCTTCATGGTCACCGAGCATGGCAGACATGCCTACACATGGAAGGGTGAATTTGTTTTTCCCCAACCACGGTCTAATGTGTCCTATGGTCACCAAGGAGCCGGGACCTCCCAGGCTCATGGAGCTCAAGGAGATAGAAGTAGAGATAGACCTGAAGTAAGCTTTGCCAACCCCCAGGGAAGAGAAAGAAGGAGAAGGGGACGGATAGAGAAGAAACCGAGAGATTTAGAGACCCAAGGAACCAAAGAAATGCTGGTGATTTTCCTTTGCCAAGGCCGAGAGAACACACTAGCACTCTGAGGCCAACTCAACTGGTGAAGTCCATGAAGAATTACTTCGATGGCACTGGAGACCCTTATGACCATGTGGCAGAATTTAGGCAAGTCTTGAAAGCTGAACAGGTAGAGGATCTATTCACACAATATAATGCTTTTGGTATAACCCTTAGGAACACTGCCCTTACGTGGTTTCAACCACTGAACGAGAGGCATTTCAGAAACATAGACCAGCTCCTCGAAGCATTTATCATTGAGTTTTCTAAGAGTGGTATAAGGCACAACACTTCCTCACTAATTCATAGCTTCAAGCAAACACCTCAAGAGACGGTCAGACTAGCAGGAAGACGATTTAGGCAATACCTAGAGAGGTGCCCGATGCCTGAGTTACCCACACCAACCAAGCAAGTGGCTTTGTTCTTAGATGGCTTGTTGAGCACCAAGTTTAGGTCATATGTGTATTTGAAGGACCCCATAACTATAGAAGAATGTGTGCGCATGTGCATAGACATTGAGGATAATCTAGGCGAGGAGTTAGAGCTATCAAAAATCTATAAGGATTCGGATAGCTCTAGTAGTCTCACATCTGGTCAGTCCACATCCATTGAGGAACTTACCGAGAAGGTAGCTCAAAAACTAGGTGTCTCTAGCAAACAAATTCCAAGATTTGCCCCAGTTAAGCGGTGCTACACTTGTGGAGGTGACCATATGGAAAATGTATGTCCCATTATGGCCCAACCCCAGGTGTTGGCATACAGATCATATGAAGAGCATACAGGTACAATAGAGCATTCATGCACAATACGGCAACAAGGCCTAATCATTTTTTCCATGGATCGTTCACAACTCAAGTGATTTTAATCACTACACAAACATTGTAAATTCCATTTTTGGTAGAATAGACTCCATTTTGATCAAGCCAAGGAGTCCTCGAGCTTGAGGAGTATTAGAATTAGCTACATACCAATTTTCATAATTTCTAGACTCCGTTTGAGCCCTCAAATAGGCTCTAGAACCTAATTTTTAACTAGGCCGGACACTAGGTCTGGACAAGGCCAAAGCTAGTGAGAAAACTATAAAAAGAGCTAGAGAGCTCATTTTTGGGGTTAGATTGTTTGTGAATGGAGCTTATGTAAGAGACTTTTTGACTAATGCAAAGAGCTCCATTGTTCCTCTCCTTGTTCTTGCCTTGTGTGCGCGTGTGTATATGTGTGTGCATGCTTGTGTGCTTCTCACTCACACACTTGTGCCTTCACTTGCTCATAGTCTTCATACTAGTCCTCATGTCTCCACGGATTGACAATTATGAGGTGAATCTTCTCACGTTGGTACTCACCATTGTGCTAGAGTGACACCAAATTTGGTGATGTTGCCGGGGAGAGAGCTTCGAGGACGAGCGTGTGATGGTAAGACGTCGAGTTGAGACATTGGAGTTATAGGTAATATCCTTTCTTTCCTTATTTTTCTTCATTTTTTCTTATCTTTGCATCACCATCATCATCCCCACCATCTCCCACCTCCATCTCCATCTCCACAAAAATTTCAGTTTTTTGGTCATATTCCACTCCCCACCTCATTTCCCTCATTTCATTGTGAGAGAGAGCGAGAGAGAGAGCTTGCATGCTATCTGTTTTTGTGTGTTTTTTGAGCTTTTGTTGCAGGAACTAGCTGTACCATCATCTCCAGCAGCTTGCGCAGGTACGACAGACTCTGCACAAGTCCCGAGACGACGACCTCTGTCTGTCGCGACAGACAGAAAAACTTGATAATTTTTTAATGCATGTTTGGCACGGTAACCTACATCATTAGAGCACTCCAAATCACTAGAAGTTTCTAAAAAATTTGCGTTTTTTCAGTCTATCGCGACAGACACCGTCTATCGCGACAGACACAGTCTATCGCGACAGACACTGTCTATGCGACAGACCAAACCACGACAGACGATAGACACCGTCTATCGCGACAGACCAAATTTCACGACAGACACCGTCTATCGCGACAGACCAAAACCACGATAGACGATAGACACCGGCTATCGCGACAGACCAGTCTATCGCGACAGACACCGTCTATCGCGACAGACCCATCTATCGCGACAGACACAGTCTATCGCGACAGACACCGTCTATCGCGACAAACCCATCTATCGCGGCAGACACAGTCTATCGCGACAGACCCATCTATCGCGACAGACACCGTCTATCGCGACAGACCCATCTATCGCGACAGACACCGTCTATCGCGACAGACCCATCTATCGCGACAGACACAGTCTATCGCGACAGACCACTCTATCGCGACAGACACCGTCTATCGCGATAGACAGACATTTTTGGCAAAAAATTAAGGGGTAATTTTTTTGGAAATTTAGGCTAAATTTTGGGCATATTTGCATACTCAAATACTCATACACTTACAAAGGCCTTAGAAAAATGCATTAAAACTCCTGAAAGGTTCTATTTGTCTGTTTAACCCCTTAAACCCTGAACGGTCATAACTTTTTCATACGAAATCCATTTTTTGAGCTCTAGGGGTAGGTACACCAAGGGAGCTCTAGAGAAAATTTTTGAAGTTGACACACTGAGGGGTAGGTACACCAAGGGAGCTCTAGAGAAAAATTTTTAGCAATACAAAAGGGGGAACAAGGGTCATTAAAAAGTGTTTGAAATAAATTGTCTGTCAATTGAAGGATCAAATTGAAGCTAAACTTGGGGTTCTTACAGGATCATCGAGAGCTTTTGGAGAAAGCAAAGTAAGTGCCAGGGCGAACAAGCTTGGGAACGTGCTTCCTGGGTGGACAAGCATCGCTAGGAGGAGCGACTTGAGGTTGGAACATCTCTTAACCCCCTCAATCCATTCTTAGCATAGGCTAAGTGCGAGTAGTTGTCCTAAGTGACTAGGGGTACGATAGGAACACTCAAGTTTGAAGAGCCCTTAATTTCTCAAGTGCAAGGATAGGCTAAATTGCAGTCAAGGGATAACTTAAAGTAAAAGAACTTAAACTAAGCTGACGCAGAACATCAAGTACGACACACTAAAGTGCTCCTGATGATGCTTAATTAAAAACAAGAAAACACATCCAAAGGAACTCAAAAGGAACAAGTGATTGGTACCAAAGAATTAGCAACGTACAAAGGGCACATGAACCTGAGATCGGGAAGACACCTAGGGAGAGACCGTCAAAGCGTTAGATCATCCGAGGCTAGCGTCAACCATACAGCCAGATCTTGGGCTCAACAATTGAGTGATTACCCCTATGCTCTAGACTCAGAAACTAGTGACTCTGACATGTCGTATAGCATGGAAAGACCTGTAGGTAGCTCAGGAATGGCATACCTAGAAAGACCTGAAGGTCCCTACAAGACTCAATTGTAATACATCCAGACCAACCGCCTAGGTGCACGCATCTATGAGGATGGTCTGTGAAGATCTGTGGTCCTAATTAAAAATCCGAACCAGCCCATTGGACTAGAACACCCTGTAGTCAAGTTTGAAAATGGTTCGTACATAGATAAAGAGGGAACAATGTACGTGGTCACCAGCCAACCTGAAAGGACAGATGAGTTTGGCAACATAATCTCTGAACCTGAATTAGGTGATATAGAGCAAGGGAACTTAGGAAAGGAGCGGAAAACCCCTCGAGGAAAATCGGTCCTAACAAGAATAATCACTCCAGAGTTAGTTCCCCAGGATAATAGGAGCATAGAATTGCTCTAGAACCAAGAAACGGATGAGGCTTTTTGGAGGTACAAGCTTGAAAAGTCTAATGAAGTGGGAGCTCTTGCCATCTATGAGTTCAAAGATCCTGATAGCCCAGGCAAGGTGACCTACTTAGATGATGCTTTTGAGAGAATCTTTATGGTCTCCGAGCATGGAAGACACGCATACACTTGGAAGGGAGAATTTGTTTTTTCCCAACCTCGATCCAATGTGTCTTATGGTCACCAAGGAGCTGGAACATCTCAAGCTCATGGGACTCAAAGAGAAAGGAGTAGAGAGAGACCTGAGGTAAGCTTTGCCAACTCTTGGGGAAGGGAAAGAATGAGAACAGAAACAAATAGTGGAACTTGAGGGACATAGAGCCCCAGGGAACCAAAGAAATGCCCATGATTTCCCTTTGCCAAGATCGAGAGAGCACACGAGGACCTTGAGACTGACCCAGCTAGTTAAGTCCATGAAAAACTACTTCGATGGCACTGGAGACCCCTACGATCATGTAGCTGAGTTTAGGCAAGTCTTGAGAGCTGAACAAGTTGAAGATCTGTTCACACAGTACAATGCCTTTGGTCTAACCCTTAGGAACACTGCCCTGACATGGTTTCAACCACTACACAAGAGGCAGTTTGGGAGCATAGATCAACTTCTAGAGGCAATCATTATCGAATTCTCTAAAAGTGGCATAAGACATAACACATCCTCACTGATATACAGCTTCAAACAAACATCTCAAGAGACAGTGAGGCTCGCAGGCAGAAGATTTAGGCAATATCTAGAGAGATGCCCGGCCCCAGAGTTACCCACTCCAGCCAAGCAAGTGGCCTTATTTTTAGATGGATTGTTAAGCACCAAACTGAGATCATATGTGTACTTGAAGGACCCTAGATCCATAGAGGAATGTGTACGCATGTGCATAGACATTGAGGATAATCTAGGGGAGGAATTAGAGCTCTCAAAAATCTATAAAGACTCAGATAGTTCTAGTAGCCTCATTTCCTCACAATCCACATCAATTGAGGATCTAGCAGAAAAGGTAGCTCTGAAATTAGGTGTCTCTAGCAAGCAAATTCCTAGATTTGCCCCAGGAAAACGATGCTATACCTGTGGAGGAGACCATACGGCTAATGTGTGCCCCATCATGGCTCAACCCCAAGTGAACCCTAACAACCAGTACTGCACCATAGAAAGGAGGTACACCAATCACACAGCATAAGACTGCCCATATAACAAACAAGCTGTTAGACAAAATTATTCTCAGCCATATCCATAACAAGGAAAGTACCCTAGTCAGTACCCACAACAACAGTATGCTAGGCCCCAGCAAATCTATCAACCATCCTATCAAGGGCAACAAAGACCGCAACTAGTCCTAGCGCAGCAACCTCCTGCCCCCACCAATGTGATTCCAGTAAAGTATGCAGCGGCAGAAGAAAATCTAAATCGAGCTTTAGTGCCAATGACATCCTCGCTTTCAAAAAGTGATCCAAGTGATCATAGTTTTGACTCCACCCATGTTGAGAGCCCCCAGGCCTACTACATGCAATCACCAGAGCATAGTGAGTCATATTATTATGAAGAACCGAATGAATCTAGTGGGGAGCCAGAATACGCAAACGTCATGTATGCCAACCCCAACTCGAGATCCCAACCTAGGCCGATGAGACCTCCATTCCCTAGAGGGCCATGCTATCGTTGTCAGGGAGATCATCTCATTCGTGATTGCCCTCTACCTGCACCGACACAAACCCAATCTGTGACAATTCAAGGCTTTTCTCCCGATTGTGGAAAGGAGCATTTGTTACGAGAGTGTCCAAAGAACCCCGCCAATATACCAAAAATTGCTCCTATCAATGTTATTGGCTTAGTGGTAGACCCCACGGGAAGTGTGACTTCCACGGCTCCAGTACAAGTCATCACGAGAGCTCAGGCACTTAAGCAAAACCAAGACTTAGGCCAGGAGAAGACTGCGGAGGTTAGCGAGACAGAGAGTCAGAATAAGAAGAGGACAAGAGCTTGGAGAGATAGCCATGAACGTATGAAAAGGCAATGGGCAAGAAAGATGAGCGAACTTGAGGAAAGTCTACGAGAAACCAAAGCCAAAATCATAGAAATCACATCTCAAATGCACTCTCACACATCCCCGCCACTACCATCCCCTTCACCCTTCATTTCTCCACCCACCAATCCACCACACGTAGCCCAACCACCACCCCGAGTAGGATCAGTCTTAGCCGATCCCACTCCTGAAGATCTAGACATGATGCTTAAAGCATATCAGGCCAGAATCCAAGAAGGGCCCAATGTAACAGATCATGAGAAATGTTACCCTAGAGCTGATCTAGAGCTTGAACGAACTAAGTTGTGTGCCAAGATGGTGGAATTGGCTCAAGCCATGTTTGAGATCAGTCGCCTTTTCACTTGCTCTAGCTCCACTAGAACACCATTGCATTTTGATGGTCTGTTAGACAGATTGGAGATGTTAATTGCAAAGTCTGGAAAAGGAGCCAACTCTTAGGCTAAGGAGAAGGCAAGTGATAGAATAAGCATTCCTCCCAAGGAAGCTTATGTGCCTAACTCCACTGAACCAAACACCCCTTCTTCTATGAATCGATACACACCCGAATTCTTGCGAGAGATTCAAGAAGAGAAATGGGCTAAAGAGAGTGAAGTTCCTCCTCCCATTGAACTTGTGGATGACACACACGATCAATTCCCACAAGACCTTCCGTCCATTTATGTAGAGCAGGAGAGCGTCCAATCTCAAGAGAGATTCGACTTCGAGTCCAATTCCTTACAAGAGCTACCCCATTTCACAGGTCCATGGGAAGCTAAGTCTACTTGTATGAGAGCACCGACCGTCATGGTAAGAAACGGAGATTTAGTCATACCTAGGAACACAGAGGTAGTGAAGAACACCAAAGTGCAGTGCAATCTCACTTTGGAAGAGCTGCTTAAGGTTAGACCAGAAGTGTGGAAACATGTAGCCAATCAAGTGCCTGAAGTAGCAAAACCACATTCCCAGGTAGGATCTCAAAGAACAGTGCCAGAAATACCCTTGGACAAGATAGGAGACATGAGCGAGGGAGAAGAAGGAAACACCTATCTCCCCATCACTCATCAGGGCTACACAACCAAGGCCATTTTGGACTCAGGTGTAGGAGTTGCAATTGCTACCACTTCCTTATGGAAACGTTGGGGCAAACCAGCACTCAGGCCAACGAGAATGAAATTGTAGATGGCTGACGGTCACATAGAAAGACCCTTAGGACTACTAGAGGGGATAACTCTCACTACTTGTGGTGTAGAGTTTGAGCACACATTTGCTATCTGTGACTTTAGCAAAAATCAAGCCTATGAGATGATTTTGGGGAGACCATTTATGTGGCAGTTGCAAGTGGTACAGGATTGGGGAACCAATTCCTTGTATTTGCAACACTTAGGTGTTACAACCAAAGTCAATCTCAAGGATTACTCTCATAGAGATGTCCCTCCTATCCAATGGAACCCCATCCATAGAGCCAAAGATGATACGGAATCGGTGCATTCCATAGGATCAGGATCCTCATGGATGCATGAAGACACTCACTTATGGATGTGTAAAGTGGCAGTGGAAGAGGAGAAAAGAGAAAAAGCCAAAGAGGTAGGTGCGAAGGAAACACATAGATCAGTTCAAGACCCAGCCTATGCACCTGTAGTGTTTCTGGACGAAGAATTTGAACCTCACGGCTGGGCAGAAATTCTAGCAACTATGGATGTAGCCATCAATGAAGAGCAATGGACACCCCACTGTGATGAGGATGGCTATGACATTTCTGTCTTCTCCATAGAGCCAATCATGGGAGATGCAGTTTTAGAAGAATGCGAACCTAGCCCTGATGCATTTGAAGATGCGAGTGACTCCGATCTTGAGTCAATCATCATGGACCCACCCTTTGCATCAGACGAAGAATATTTCTATGAAGTAGAAGTTTACCCTCAGAGACATGAAGAGCTCACTAATGATGTGAGATTAACCACACGAGTGACCACTAAGAGTGAAGGAAAGAAAAGGAAGAAGAGAGAAGCTGCACCAGAGCAGGAAGAATCCCTGTTTGAGGTCCCTGAAAATTTCAAGAAGTATGCAATAGAAGATAGGAGAGTCATGGTAAGAATGCCAAAACACGATGCACAAGCAGGAGAGGCCTATGATAACAAAGAAACCACCAAGAAGGTAGTGGTAGCCATAGAAGAAGGAGAAGAGAGGTGCACTTACATAGGACATACCTCACTGAAGAAGAGGAGCATGAGCTGATAGCTTTGCTAAGAGAGTACAGAGATGTATTTGCTTGGAGCTACAAAGATTTGAAAGGTGTAGACCCTGACATAGAGAGGTAGTAAAAGCCCAGAAGTACCACATCATGGCAGGAAGTATGTACAAACAGACAGATCAAGGGATATTGGCTTGTTGTGTGGAAGAGGATGAGTACGCTAAATGGTTGCAGTTGGCACACGTAGGTGCATTAGAGCAACACTACTCAAAACAATGAACCCTACAGACACTAAGGAGACTCGGAGTGCATTGGCCTACTATGGAAGCTGATGTACATAAGATGTGTAAAGAATGCCCAATCTATTGCACTAAACCACCTGTGGAACATGCCACTCTTTATCAAGTGTCCATAGTGCCAGATTGGAGTGAACCATTAGTAGCCTTCTTGAGGACGAAAACATTCCCTCCAGATATGACCCTGACGAGACAAAGAAGTCTAGAACAAGAAGCCCTAGATTACTCAATCATTGGTGATAATCTATACAAGCGTGGTAAAGATGGTTACCTGAGACTATGTGTCCATGAGAGTGAATATCTCAAGATCTTGGAAACTGCTCACCAAGGTGTAGTAGGAGGACACTTCGGACCAGATCGGGTGATCAAGGCAATACTATTTGCGGGCTTCTGGTGGCCGACCCTTCACATGGATGCACATACCTATGTGAAACGGTGTGATGTTTGTCAGAGAACTCAGTATCATATATGCAAGGATGAGATGCCACTGAAACCTATGATGGGTGGATGTGCATTTTCTAAGTGGGGAATAGACTTTGTTGGTCCTATTAATCCCCCAGCTAAGGGTTCACATGCTGAGTATATCATTGTGGCCACACATTATCTAACCAAGTGGGTAGAAGTAAAAGCCACAACAAAGAACGATGCACAAACAACAGCTAAGTTCTTGTTTGAGAATGTGTTCACCAGGTATGGATTACCTATAGAGCTAGTCAGTGATAGAGGGACTCACTTCTTGAATGAAGTTATTGAAAATCTACTCCAAGAATTCTTGGTAGTACATAAGAAGTCTGCCCCTTATCACCCCCAAGCTAATGGCCAGGCTGAGAGTACAAATAAGATCTTATGCAATGTACTGACGAAATTAGTGAATAACAAACGCTCGGATTGGGACAAACAGCTACACCATGCTGTTTGGGCATACAGAGTTGCCTATAAAACGGTACTCCAAGCCACGCCCTTTCAAATGGTTTTCGGTCAGAATGCAATGCTACCATTGGAATTTTTTATACCAACCTTGAAAGTAGCACAAGAGCATGATTGGACAGGCCATGAGTTGTCCTCTAGAATCTTCGATCTTGAACGATTAGGTGAAACACGATTGAGGGCTGCAGCAGGAATTTATGCAGCCAAGAAGAGGCAAAAGGCATATTTTGATGCACACGTCAAGGATAAGGGCTTGAAAGCAGGAGACCTAGTCCTAGTCTACACATTGAAGCAACATGCACGGAAGTTAGAGAAGAGAGGTTACGGGCCAATGATTATCAATAGAATCTCCACCAGTGGAGCAGTTCAACTAGCCACTCTAGATGGTGATATTCTACCAAGTTACATAAGTGGATGCAAAGTCAAGTTATATCAAGAACTCCTGACTGAAGAGATGCTAAATCGACTCAACACTGCCAAGAAACGTAAAGAAGAAGAGAAATGAATTAGAGAAGAAGCACAGGCAGAAGCTTTAGAACGCATCCGACAAATGAAATTGAGGAGACAAGGCAGAGATCCGCCTATACCTGACACTGAAGAATCTGTAGGCTATCCTATGGCCATGTGCGAAGCTTCAGGTGGACGTTCCCATAGAATAATCGACCGACGGCCTTTTGTAACCCTAGAAGTAGGACAAGGAGAGAGTGTAAGGACAGTGAGAGCTTTAATTGACTCAGGGGCAGCCACTAGTGCAGTTCGACTTTCTTACTGCCAAGAGCTGCAATTGCAAATCAACCCTATAGAGGCATATCTCATAGGATTGGGAGGTGTGGAAACCCCTTGCATTGGTGAGGTGGAACTTTCCCTCTACATTCAAGAGGTGCTAATGGCAGTCAAAGTGCTAGTGTGTGAAGACGAGGATCTTACCGAACCTCTTGTCCTAGGCCAAGACTGGATCTATGATCATGCAGTCAGCCTCAACCTAAGAAGCGGACTTCTTCAGGCATGGGTAGGCCAAAACCACATCACGATTGAATTAGAAAATCAAGCACATAGGCCGCTAGAAGAGGCACTGAATCTTGGTCCTTCCAGGAGTCCACCTGAAATGAACCATGCTACTCTTGACCAAAGTTCTATGGTGCAAAGGATTGCCACTCATGACGAAGGTACAGAAGTCAACAAGGAGTTCCCTTCTTTTCCAAAGAGAATTCGAGGAAAGCAAGCCAAAAAATACAAGATACAGAGGTGCCCGAGGACCAAGAAGAATGAACACCAACCAGTACAATACAGAATACCCCATGGCATGAAGCAGATCTGGATATGCAAAGGTGAACAACCCTCGGCTTTGGAGACAGGATTCCAAAGAGGCATCAAGCAAGCTACAGTGTCGAGGACTACAGCGAAGGAGTACCCTAGACATCAATCTAGACAAACCATTTCTATTTGGGTTCCAAAGCAGTCAATGAAGGCGATCTCAAAAGCTAGACAAATATGGGTGCCCAAGACCTGCTTACTTGCTCAAATAACTTCACCTCCAATCACAAGATCAAACCAACACTCACGAGTCCTATTGGCTCCCATCCAAAGGCAACCATCTACACTCCACACCACCACATTCTCAGTCATGCCTCGGAATGTTTGGAAATGGGTACCCAAAAAGTCCCAAACCCAACACACTCCAGTCCGCAAACCCTCACACATCATCGCCAATAAAAGCAACGATTCCAGCATCAAAGTTTGGAGACCTAAACCCCATGTCAAACCCCCTGACCCACCTCTGTAAATCCTTCCCCTCTGATGTAGGTGCATTATGAGAACATTGCACAACCAAAGTATGCATCTAGAGTGAACCCTAACCTACTAACCCACATGTACACACATCACGAACACTTCACCCACTAACCTCTAACCACTCGAAATGTCATGTTGGTATTGTGGAGGGAACACCATAACATCATGTTTCAAAATGCAATACTAATGTGCCTCTCTCTTCTTCTAGCAGATAAGCATCAGCAACTACAAGCACTCTCATGGCAGAAGCAACAGGTCCGAGCTCACAGGCAGGAATAATTACTGTAGGAATTGATGTGGATAGTCTACCTGTTGATGTGCCACCAACTGAACGACCTGTGGAGCTGCAACACCTTCAGCAGATCCCGGTACCGGATCCACCCACAGGGATCACAGAAAGAGTCCATGCCAATTCTCATTGGTTCAATGGCATGCCAGGCCCATTAGGAGAGGCCAAGTATATATGGGAGTCTAAGTGCGAGTATGATAGATCTTGGGTCAGATTCCAATTCTTCTCCAAGGAGTTTGAGACTCTACAGAACACACAGGATCTTCAGACCATATGGCAATGTGCAGGGCTAGCTGAGTACTTCGAGGCACCATTACCCAAACCAGACCTCCTCCGATGCTACTATCTGGTCTCAACATTACAGGCTAATGCAGAAAAGGACAAACCAGGATCGTTTGTTCTTCCTTCCTTACTGGGCAACAACAAGTTAAAGAGGTTTGAACTTACCTTGGAGTTGGTGAGCTCTGCTTTGAATATGCACGGCACACATGTACCTTCTGAGAAGGATGCTCTCGTTCCTACTAACATGAAGGATAGGAAACTACTGAAGCTTAAAGATATGGCAGCACTCACACCAAACGTGTCCATCCCTCTCCGTATGTGCATGCAACATTTTGCTTTCCCCGGTCAATACCGCTTCACACAACCGCACAAAAGAATTTGGTTCGCTCTCTACTTAGCGGAGACAGGTGCATTACCAATCAAGCTTCCTGTATGGATTATAGAGTAGTTGTATGAAGCAAATAAAAGAGCACATAGGAAGCTAGTGGTGAATGGGTGTTATGCAATCACGCGCATCATCTACAGGTGCTTAGCATACAATGTACCCATTGAACGTGCCTTAACTTGGGCACAATTACAAATGTTTAAGAAGCTCAAGACGTCCACACATCAATCCAAGCGCATGAGGGGTTCGATCCCTTGTGTCCAGACACGTGAAGTTTTGACTACTCCTGAAGTATCGCACGAGGGGGGGCCACTGTACCTCCTTTTACCATTAGAATACCCAAGTCTGGATCTGAAACTACAACACAAGCTGCTCCTTCGGCTCCTCCTGCTCCATCTGAATTTGAATTTGCTACAACTGGAGATGCTGAAGGGATGGATCCCCATGACTTCGAAGCATTCTTACAAAGTACACAACTCTCTGATGTAGAGTTTTATTCAGATACAGAAGAACAAGGCACATCTTCACAAAGAAGGAGAAAATCCACAGAAGGTCGCCGGGTGACGATCAACAAGGTCAACAACAAGGACACCTAGAAGAAGAAGGAGCACACGAAGAGGAGACCACTGAAGCCCCAGCTTATACAGCAGAATTCCGAAGGCTGTATCAAATCATGGAACGAGTGCGATCGCAACAATTGCTCACTGAACAGAGCAGTAGGGTACTCATGACTCAGCTTTTGGAAGAAGCAAGAGTTGACTCAGAATATAGTGAAGGTCTCTTATTAATGGCAGAATCATATAGGGTAGTAGAAGCAGTTCGGACCGCCATTAGGAGGTCTCCAGTTCAATATGATCCACGAAGATTCCAAACATGACCACGGTCAGGTAAAAACATCCAGATCCCCATTACAACGGTAGAAGGGCTGATTATTACATCCGACCCATTGAGACAACTTCCCAAGCAGCAGAAACTGCTAGCCAAGAGCACCCAATCACCCATGATGAATCAACCGAGCCACTACCACCCACACCCCCACCATCACCTCCTAGAACAGAAGTCGTGGAGATCACCTCGACCACTCAACCCACCGAACAAACCTTCATCTTCCGTACTCCCACCTCTAGTTCAACCCTATTCTCCACCTTGGACAACCCAATCTATGAAGCAGCCACCATCACTACACACTCCACTGAATCGCTCATAGAGCCTGCCCTAAGACAACCATCCCCCATGCCCTCAGCCATAGGTCATCCTGACTCTAGATCCATATTCATGGGTTTCCCTACTACCACACCACCTTTCATGACCTCCCCGCCTCTACGACCTCAACCCCCAACCCCCATCTCTCCACTTCTCCAATCCCTCCATGCCTTCCTTGCTAGAACTTTTCAACCTAGGTCTCAACCATTCCCTTTATTTTCAGCTCCCAACCCCACTTCTCATCTTTTCACCACTTTCACACACACACCACCTACCATTCCAATGTATATGGTAGACCCCACACTCGCATCCACTCCTGAAAGTATGGACATTTCACCACCCACAGCACCTCCCCCACCCCCCACACTTCCACCTTCTCCCATTCCTCCCCACCAATTTCACCGACACACACATCTCCATTAGACACATCATTCACTCTTCCCCTTCCCCAATCCCCTTCCCGTGCATCCTCCATTGTACAAACCACACCATCATCCATAGGAAAGGCATTGGACACCATGCTCACATGTATATCACAGTTAAGGACAGAGTACAATCAGCTCCAGCAACATAACGCACGACTGCAAGAGCACTCGGAGGTGCTACAAATTCATCTTGCGGCAGTAGAAGAGGAGAATGCTCGCCTCCATACACAATTCCAAACTTTACAAGAGGCTCATAGTGTATTGGAAGTACAGTTGCAGAATACAAACCAAGAAGCAATACAAGTGATCGAAGGCCATCTAAAAACACAACTAGAACGCAATTCAAGACTTCAACGAAATATGGCACTTCTTAGAAGACACCTTGCAGCTGCTCACGAGGAGAATCGACGCCTACAGCAACAGAACCAAGAGAACTTAGAAGCAGCCATCGAAAGCACACCAGGGGCACCCATCAGCCCATCAAAGTTTCAAGCAGTGACCCCCGACAATATCAAGATCATATTGGAAGACTATGCCATGCTGCTTGAAGCACATGACCAACTATCAGAGGAACTGGGTCAACTGAAGCAGAAACACCAAAAAGAAACAACAGCTGCCTCTCAAACCACCTCCTCCACGGCTCTCATAGACTCAGAGGCCTTAAAAGATCTCCAGAAACAGGTCACCGAATTGCAAGCACGTCTACTACAATATGAGAGACCACCTTCCCCTCCAGAGGCTCCCACCGACGAAGAAATAGTACAAATTCCTATGGAACAAACATATGAAGAAGAATACGACCAACAACCCTTCCCAGGAGGTCAACAAACGGAAGAAGGTCAGGACACATTTGAAGCACCACGACCCCCATGGCTACGACAAGTGGAGGAAATCGGGAGTTCACATGAAGAGCAAACCGTCGTGCAAAATCAGGCTATGAGAGTCATAGAGGAGACTGTATTACAATCCAATTACTTCAAAAACCTGTCATCGAGACACCTTATCCTCTCATCCGAACTCCAATACAGGCCTTACTATATCATTTTAGCAGATTATAATGCAGAAATACAGAGAGTCACAGGGAAGATACCTTCCTTCGCAACCCAATTTCAACCCGAAGACCTTCCTCCAGAGGTGCAAAAAGGCAAGATCCGTCAACCAACATGGCGGCAGAAACTTCTTGAAACCTATCCTGAAATGCTCCGCACCTGGAACAATGCGCCATTACATCTCCTCTATAATCCATGTTATGGCCCTGTTCCATGACGCTGCTCATGGAAAGCATTCAACATAAAGGTCCAGAATAACGCACAATGCAAGGAATGGCTCAATTATCCATACATTGCGCCACCACAGGGACCACCGTCAGTAGCATACATGATGGGAACAATTCGACATTGGATACCACGATTGAAGCCCATGCCAGATGTGGCAGCCCAAATGATGCTTAAGATTTTGGATATGATGCAAGTAGTCCTCAAAACCTTTCGAAATGCGGCAGCCCCACAGATACGTCTACCGGGGTTTACAAATGGAAATTATGATTTGGTGTATGACATGAGCACCACTCCCTGTATTTGTGTGGCTTACGCCTGGCATGCACGCATCAAATACCTCCCTGCATGTTACAAACAGACATTCGAAGAAATGTTCAGATCAGGTTTCTGGGAGTATCACTCGGAGGTCTTCGCACCGAAGCCAACACACCTGCTCCAACTCTTTGCTTGTGAACAAGCCATGTACTCTGAGTACTACACCACACCGCAACCAGAGGTCCCCGGTGCAATACTACATCGACCACCAATGTCATCCAATACTACATCGACCACCCGATAGAACAGAGGTCTGTCAGGGGCGATAGACGCTAGGAAGGGGGGAGAATGTTGGCATACAGGTCATATGAAGAGCATACAGGTACAATAGAGCAATCATGCACAATACGGCAACAAGGCCGAATCATTTTTTCCATGGATCATTCACAACTCAAGTGATTTTAATCACTACACAAACATTGTAAATTCTGTTTTTGGTAGAATAGACTCCATTTTGTTCAAGCCGAGGAGTCCTCGAGCTTGAGGAGTATTATAATTAGCTACATACCAATTTTCATAATTTTTAGACTCCGTTTGAGCCCTCAAATAGGCTCTAGAACCTAATTTTTAACTAGGCCAGACACTAGGTCTGGACAAGGCCAAAGCTAGTGAGAAAACTATAAAAAGAGCTAGAGAGCTCATTTTTGGGGTTAGATTGTTTGTGAATGGAGCTTATGTAAGAGACTTTTTGATTAATGCAAAGAGCTCCATTGTTCCTCTCCTTGTTCTTGCCTTGTGTGCGCGTGTGTGTGTATGTGTGTGCATGCTTGTGTGCTTCTCACTCACACACTTGTGCCTTCACTTGCTCATAGTCTTCATACTAGTCCTCACGTCTCCACGGATTGACAATTATGAGGTGAATCTTCTCACGTTGGTACTCACCATTGTGCTAGAGTGACACCAAGTGAATCCTAGTAGCCAGTACTGCACCATAGAGCGAAGGTACACCAACCACACTGCACAGGACTGCCCATATAGCAAACAAACTGTTAGGCAAAATTATCCTCAGCCATATCCACAACAGGGTAGATACCAGAATCAGTACCCTCCACAACAATACAACAGACCACAGCAACCCTATCAGCCACCTTATCAAGGGCAGCAGAGACCTCAACCAGTCCTAGTGAAGCAACCCCCAGCTCCAACCAATGTGATCCCAGTGAAATATGCATCTGCTAAAGAAAATCCGAACAGAGCCATAGTCCCAGTCACCCCATTGCTATCAGACAGTGATCCAAGTGACCATAGTTTTGACTCCACACATATTGATAGCCCACAGGCTTACTACATGCAGTCACCCGAGCATAACGAGTCATACTATTATGAGGATCCAAGTGAAAATAGTGGGGAGCTTGAGTATGCTAATGTCATGTACACAAACCCCAACTCTAGACCTCAACCTAGGCAGGTACGACCCCTATTCCCTAGAGGACCATGCTTCAGATGTCAGGGAGATCACCTTATACGTGATTGTCCACTGCCTGCCTCTACACAACCCCAACCAGTGACAATTCAGGGTTTCTGTCAAGACTGCGGAAAAGAGCATCTTCTACGAGATTGCCCAAAGAACCCTAATAACATGCCTAAAATCACTCCTATCAACTTCATTGGGTTAGTGGTAGACTCTACGGGAAGTATAACTTCCACAGCCCCAGTGCATGTGGTCACTAGAGCCCAAGCCTTGCAGCAAACTCAAGGAGTAGGGCAGGAAAAGAGTGCTGAGGTTAGTGAGACAGAGAGTATAACCAAGAAAAGGACAAGAGCATGGAAAGATAGCCGGGAGAGAATGAAAAGACAATGGTCACAGAAAATGAGTGAACTTGAAGCAAGCTTGAGAGAAACCAAAGCAAAGATAAGTGAACTCGCATCTCAAAACCACTCTCACACCACCCCTCCACCACCTTTCCCTTTAACCGCCAATCCATCTTCTTCCATTCCCCAACCTTTCAATACACCACCCTTAACCCACCCACCACCCAGAGTAGGATCAGTCCTAGCCGACCCCACTCCTGAAGATCTAGATATGATGCTTAAAGCATATCAGGCCAGAATCCAAGAAGGGCCAAATGTGACGAATCATGACAAGTGCTACCCTAGAGCTGACCTAGAGATAGAGAGAACCAAGCTGTGTGCGAAAATGGTCGCATTGGCTTAGACCATGTTTGAAGCCAGTCGCCTTTTCAACCACTCAGGCTAAGCTAAGACACAATTGCACTTGGATGGACTCCTAGAGAAGTTAGAGAGCATAATTGCAAGATCTGCCAAGGAAGAAAAAAATCGAGAAAGAGATGAGGCGAGCAAAAACATAAGCCATCCCCCACAGGAAGCTTATGTGCCCAATTCCACTGAACCAGACACCTCCTCTTCTATGAATAGGTTCACTCCAGAATTCCTACGAGAGATTCAAGAAGACAAATGGGCTAATGAAAGTGAAGCCCCTCCTCCCATTGAACTTGTGGATGACACACATGATCAATTCCCTCAAGATATTCCTTCCATTTATGGAGAGCAGGAGAATGCACAAAACCAAGAGAGGTTAGACTTCGAGTCTAAATCCTTGCAGGAATTACCCCATTTCACTGGCCCATGGGAAACCAAGTCTACTTGCCTGAGAGCGCCCACAGTCATGATAAGAAACGAAGATTCAATCATACCTAGGAATACAGAGGTAGTAAGGAACACTAAGGTGCAGTGCAATCTCACTTTAGAAGATCTACTCAAAGTTAAGCCAAAAGTGTGGAAACACGTAGCCAAGCAAGTGCCAGACATAGCGAAATCGCGTTCCCAGGTAGGATCTCATAGAACAGTGCCTGAAATACCATTGGATAAGATAGGAGACATGAGTGAAGGAGAAGAAGGAAATACCTATCTCCCAGTTACCCATCAGGGATACACAACCAAGGCAATTTTGGACTCAGGTGCAGGAGTTGCAATTGCTACAACTTCCCTCTGGAAGCGTTGGGGCAAGCCAGCACTCCGACCGGCGAGAATGAAATTGCAGATGGCCGATGGCCATATTGAGAGGCCCTTGGGATTGCTAGAAGGCATAACTCTCACTACATGTGGTGTCGAGTTCGAGCATACATTTGCTATATGTGATTTTAGCAAAAATCATGCCTATGAAATGATCTTGGGAAGACCATTTATGCGATAGTTGCAAGTGGTACAGGACTGGGGAACCAACTCCTTGTACCTGCAACACTTAGGTGTTACGACCAAAGTGAATCTCAAAGATTACTCTCATAGAGATGTCCCTCCTATCCAATGGAATCCCATCCATAGAGCCAAAGATGATACGGAATCTGTGCATTCCATAGGATCAGGATCCTCATGGATGCATGAAGACACCCACTTATGGATGTGCAAAGTGGCAGTAGAAGAAGAGAAAAGAGAAAAAGGCAGAGAGGTAGGTGCAAAAGAAACACATAGATCAATTCAAGACCCAGCCTATGCACCTGTAGTCTTTCCTGACGAGGAATTTGAACCCCACGGCTGGGCAGAAATCCTAGCAACAATGGATGTAGCCATCAATGAAGAACAATGGACACCTCACTGTGATGAAGATGGCTATGACATTTCAGTCTTCTCCATAGAGCCAATCATGGGAGAGGCAGTGTTAGAAGAGTGTGAACCTAGCCCTGATGCATTTGAGATGCAAGTGACTCCGATCTAGAGTCAATCATTATGGACCCACCCTTTGCATCAGATGAAGAATACTTCTATGAAGTAGAATTCCAACCCCAGAGGCATGGAGAGCTTACAAATGATGTAAGGCTAGCCACACATGTGACCCTGAAGGAGGAAGGAAAGAAAAGAAAGAAGAGAGAAGTCACACCAGAAGAGGAAGAATCTTTGTTTGAGGTTCTGAAAAATTTTAAGAAGTATGAGATAGATGACAGGAGAGTCATGATCAGAATGCCTAAACGAGAGGCGCAATCAAGGGAGGCCTATGATAACAAAGAAACCACCAAGAAAATTGTGGTAGCTGTGGAAGAAGGAGAGGAGAGATGCACGTACATAGGCCATGACCTGACAGAAGACGAAGAGCATGAATTGATAGCCTTGCTAAGAGAATACAGAGATGTATTCGCTTGGAGCTACAAGGATCTGAAGGGTGTTGACCCAGACATATGCTCACACACAATCCCCATGACCTCAGATGCCAGACCCTCTAAGCAGAAGCCCTACACATACAATGACAACTACGCCGCCAAGATTAAAGAGGAGATAGACCGCTTGGTGGAAGCCGGGTTTATCTATGAAATTGAGCACACTGAATGGGTATCCCCCATTGTAGTGGTGCCCAAGAAGAACGGCAAATTACGAGTATGCATTAACTTGAAGAAGGTTAACGCAGCCACTATCAGAGATAACTATCCACTTCCTATCACTGAGCATCTATTAAAAAGGGTAGCAGGCAAGGAAGTGTATAGCTTCCTAGATGGGTTTTCGGGCTACAATCAAGTAGCCATTGCTCCAGAGGATCAGCATAAGACGGCTTTTGCCACGGAGTGGGGCATATTTGCCTTTCGGGTAATGCCATTCGGGCTTACTAATGCACCTGCTACCTTTCAAAGATTGATGTGTCACATATTTAAAGAGTTCTTGAGGAAGAATTTGGAAGTCTATGTTGATGATCTTTGCGCTCATTCCAACATTAGGCAGACCCATATACCTGAACTCAAACAGATCTTTGATAAATGCAGAGAATATCAAGTCTGCCTGAACCCAAAAAAGTGTGTTTTCATGGTCAGGCAAGGCAAAATTCTAGGACACATAGTGTCTAAGAACGGCATATCCACTGACGAAGAGAAAGTGAGAGCCATCGCAGAACTACCTGGGCCAAAGAACGTCAAGGAAGTACAGGCTTTCATGGGGCATTGTGGTTACTACCGCCGGTTCATTCACATGTATGCTGTCATTGCAAAGCCCATGTACAGACTTCTGACTAACTTTGAGTGGACTGATGAATATGAGAATTCCTTACAGGAGCTTAAACGAAGATTATGTTCAGCACCAATCTTGACCACACCAGATTGGAACAAGCCATTCCATGTTCATGTGGATGCCTCCAATTATGCTATTGGATGTGTACTTGCACAACCTACTGGTGAAGGTAATATGGATCTCCCTATTGCCTATGCCAGTAGATAATTGAATGCTGCTAAACGGAACTATACAACCACCGAACGAGAAGGATTAGGCATGGTGTACGTGGTTAAAAAGTTTAGACACTATTTGCTTGCAAATAAGTTCAAATTTTTTACTGATCACCAAGCTCTACTGTACCTGGTAAACAAGCCGTGTAATACAGGCAGATTAGTAAGATAGTTTCTCTTACTAATGGAATATGACTTTGAGGTAGTAGTGAGGAAAGGCAAGACTCATTTGAGAGCAGACCATCTCTCTAGGCTCACATCTGGAGAGGCCCCACAAGGAGCATCAGATGACTTACCTGATGCTTACTTGTTTAATTTGGAAGTGGTGCCGCAGTGGGCTAAGCCATTAGTGCCAGTATTGACATACGGGCCTAACCACCCAGTACTAGCCACACAGGATAGAGAGGTAGTAAAAGCCTAGAAGTACCACATCATGGCTGGAAGTATGTACAAGCACACAGATCAAGGGATCTTGGCTTGTTGTGTAGAAGAGGACGAGTACGCTAAGTGGTTACAATTAGCACATGTAGGTGCATTAGAGCAACACTACTCAAAACAACGAACCCTACAGACCCTGAGGAGACTAGGAGTGCATTGGCCGACTATGGAAGCTGATGTCCAGAAGTTGTGCAAGGAATGCCCAATCTGCTGCACTAAACCACCTGTGGAACATGCCACTCTTTATCAAGTGTCCATAGTGCCGGATTGGAGTGAACCCCTAGTATCCTTCCTGAGGACGAAAACATTCCCTCCAGACATGACTATGACGAGGCAAAGAAGTCTAGAACAAGAAGCCCTAGATTACTCACTCATTGGTGATAATCTATACAAGCATGGAAAAGATGGTTACCTAAGACTTTGTGTTCATGAGAGTGAATATCTAAAGATCTTGGAAACTGCTCACCAAGGTGTAGCAGGAGGACACTTTGGACCAGATCGGGTGATCAAGGCAATACTATTTGCGGGCTTCTGGTGGCCGACCCTTCACATGGATGCACATGCCTATGTGAAACGGTGTGATGTGTGTCAGAGAACTCAGTATCCTATACGCAAAGATGAGATGCCACTGAAACCTATGATGGGTGAACATGCATTCTCTAAATGGGGAATAGACTTTGTAGGTCCTATTAATCCCCCAGCTAAGGGTTAACATGCTGAGTATATCATTGTGGCCACTGACTATCTAACTAAGTGGGTAGAGGTAAAAGCCACAACAAAGAACGATGCACAAACAACAACTAAGTTCTTGTTTGAGAATGTGTTCACCAGGTATGGATTACCTATAGAGCTAGTCAGTGATAGAGGGACTCACTTCTTGAATGAAGTTATTGAAAATCTGCTCCAAGAATTCTTGGTAGTACATAAGAAGTCTGGCCCCTATCACCCCCAAGCTAATGGCCAGGCTGAGAGCACAAATAAGATCTTATGCAATGTACTGACGAAATTAGTGAACAATAAACGCTCTGATTGGGACAAACAGCTACACCATGCTGTTTGGGCATACCGAGTGGCCTATAAAATGGTACTCCAAGCCACACCCTTTCAGATGGCGTTCGGTCAGAATGCGGTGCTACCCTTGGACTTTTTGATACCTACATTGAAGGTAGCACAAGAGCATGACTGGACAGGCCATGAACTCTCCTCTCAAATCTTTGATCTTGAACATCTAGGCGAGACACGATTGAGAGCTGCAGCAGGAATCTATGCAGCGAAGAAGAGGCAAAAGGCATATTTTGATACACATGTGAAGGATAAAGGCTTGAAAGCAGGAGACCTAGTCCTAGTCTACACATTGAAGCAACATGCACGAAAATTAGAGAAAAGAGGCTATGGACCTATGCTCATAAATAGGATTTCAACTAGTGGGGCAGTACAACTAGCCACTTTGGAAGGCGATATTGTCCCTATCTACATAAGCGGATGTAGAGTCAAGTTATACCAAGAACCCCTGACTGAAGAGATGTTAAATCGGCTCAACACTGCCAAGAAACGTAAAGAGGAGGAAAAACGAATTCGAGAGGAAGCACAAGCAGAGGCCTTAGAGCGCATCCGACGAATGAAATTGAGGAGGCAAGGGAGAGATCAGCCTATGATTGACACTCAAGAGTCTCCAGGCTATCACATGGCCATGTGTGAGGCTTCAGGTGAACGTACCCATAGGATAGTGGATCAACGACCTTTTGTGACCCTAGAAGTTGGACAAGGAGACAGTACAAGGATCGTAAGAGCTTTAATTGATTCAGGTGCAGCCACTAGTGCAGTCCGGCTTTCTTACTGCCAGCAGCTGCAATTGGAGGTAAAACCCCTAGAAGCATATCTGATAGGATTAGGAGGTGTTGAAACCCCTTGCATGGGAGAGGTGGAACTTCCCCTCTACATTCAAGAGGTCCTCATGCCAGCAAAAATGCTAGTGTGTGAAGACGAGGATCTTATCGAACCTCTTGTCTTGGGCCAAGACTGGATCTATGATCACGCAGTCAACCTCAACCTAAGAAGTGGAATTCTTCAGGCTTGGGCAGGCCAAATCTATCTTACGATTGAATTAGAAAATCAAGCACTCAAACCAGTAGGAAAGGCACCAACTCCTGGTCTTTCCAAGAAGCCACATGAAGATAACAATGTTGTTCTTGACCAGAGTTCTATGGTGCAGAGGAGTGTCCATCTTACCAAAGGTACAGGAGCCAATAAGGAGTTCCCAGCTGATCCAAAGAAGATTCTAAACAGGCAGACCGAACATCACTCGACACGAAGGAGGCCGCTGATCAAAAGGGAGGAGCGCCAACCAGTGCAACATGGAGTACCTCGTGGCGCGAAGCAGATTTGGATACGCAAGGATGGAAAACCCACAACTCTAATAGTAGGTTCTCGAGGAGCCAAAAAACAAGCCACACCATCAAGGACAAAATTGAAGGAGTACCCTAGGCAACCTCCTAGGCGCACCACGTCTATTTGGGTCCCTAAGCGGTTAATGAAGGCTAGCCCCAATGCTAGACACATATGGGTGCCCAAGGCCTGTTTACGAGCCCAAATAGCTCCAACTCTAGTTACTGGCATAATTCAACACTCACAAGTCCTCTCGACTAACAACGCAGGAACTCTACCTAAATACCACCCTGACCCACACTCAGTCAAACCGAGGAATGTCTGGAAATGGGTGCCCAAAAGGTCCCAAATCCATCACACTCTAGTTCATAAATCTCTACCTGTCTTTAGCTCTAAGAGCTACGAATCCTCTATCAAAGTTTGGAGACTTAAACCATGTATCAAACCCCATGACCCAATTTTGTAAATCCAACCACTCTGACATAGGTGCATTCTGAGTCCATTGCATAACCAAAGTATGCATCTAGGATGACACTGACCTCTAATCACCACTCACATCTATCACAAACACTTCACCTCTAACCACTAACCTTCGGGATTGTCATGTTAGTATTGTGAAGGGAACACCATTACATCATGTTTCCTATGCAACACTAATGTGCCTTTATTCTTCTAGCAGATAAGCACCCGATTCCCATGGCAGCAGCAACAGGCACGAGCTCTCAGGCAGGAACTAGCACTCAAAGCAATTGGGATACCATGCCTGTGGAGGCTCCACCGACAGCTAGGCCTGAAGAGTTTTTGAACGTGAGAAGAATTCCCATTCCGGATCCACCAAGTGGCCTAACAAAAAGAGTAAAGGGGCATTCTCATTGGTTCAATGAGATGCCAGGAGACTTGGGAGACGCAGATCATATCTGGGAATCCAAGTTGGAATTCGGAGGAGTATGATGGACATTCCAATTCTTCTCAAGAGAATTTGAAACATTACAGAATGTAGCTCCTCTTCAGGATATCTGGAAGAAAGCGGGATTGCAAGATTACTTTAGTGCAGCTTTGCCTAGACCGGATTTTCTCAGGTGCTACTACTTGATTGCCACATTGAAGCCGACAGGAGATAAAGATCATTCAGGCACATTCCTGGTGCCCTCTCTATCAAACCAGGAAGAAATGAAGAAGTTTGAATTGAATGTTACTTTAATCAAGGAAGCCCTTCAGATGTATGGCACCCATGTACCCTCCGATCGAGATCCCTTGATACCAGAGTCGATGAAGAACAACAAAATCAAGAAGTTGAAAGAAATGTGTGCCCTCACCCCCAACATCGCCATACCACTGCGGATGTGCCTTCAACACTTCGCATTTCCAGCTCAAGACCGCTTCACCAATCTCATAAGAAAATATGGTATGGATTATACCTAGCAGAGACTGAAGGCTTGCCAATTAAAATGCCCGTATGGATTCTGGACCAGTTATATGAAGCAGGCAAGCGAGGCGTGAGGAAGCATACCTTAAATGGTTGATGTGGGATTACAAGAATTGTCTATAGATGCCTTGTCTATGATGTGCCGATTGCAAGGGCCCTTAAATACTCACAACTGGAATTCTTCAAGGGGCGGAAGTCAGGGGTTCAACATGCGAAAAGAATGTGTGGATCACTTTCACAGGTCTTGATCCCTCGTGAGGCCACAACAGAAGCTTCCCCTAGAGAAGAGGCCCAAGTAGCCCCTTTCACCATCCATCTCCAAGGAACACAATCAGGGGATATGGTACAGCCCACTCCATCTGCCCCTCCACTACCCACCGATGCTGAGTTTGCATCCATGGCCACATTAGCAGAGGATCCAAATTTTGACTTTGAAAACTTCCTGCAGACTGCCCACTTATCTGATAGTGAGTGTTTTTCTGACAATGCCAGTCCCGGATCATCATCCCAAAGAGAACAGCCACAGAGTGAGGCAAGAAGGGTACATTGGGAAGATGAGACACAACATCCTCATGCTCAAAGCACACAGAATCAGGAAGAAGCACGGGGAAATGAACCAGAGGAGAGTGAAGAGGAAGCTCCTGCCTACACGGCACAACTCAAACGGCTCTACAAGACAATCAAGTAGGTACAGAAAAGACACAAGTTATCAGAAGAGGCAAATAGAGCACTAGTGAACCAGATGCTGCAAGCGGAGAATGTCAACCCGCATTTCATTGAATCTCTTGGCGGAAACATGCGGAATAGGGGAGGCCATGAGGACCATGGTCTATCGTAATACCCCTCCATATGACCAACGAAGGATCGATACAAGACCACGACGGGGAAAAATGATTCAAATGGAAGTCTCTACCGGACTGCCTACCACAACTTCAGAAGATGTTCACATGGCCAGCCCAACTCCCAGTAAGGAACCAGATGTAAATACACAGATACCATTTCCACCATCACCTCCCATCCAGCCCTCAGAACCCTTCCCCACTAGTCTTCCTGAAAAACCAGTATCCACCCATGATGAAACCGTTATACACACCACTACTCATCTATCCTTCCCTTTACCTACATCCACCACTTCCACCCGATTTTCTGAACCCCATATAGGTCATCCTGCCACCAATCAAACTATAATAGGTCACCCTTCATATCTCCCAGCCCTCGGACAGCCACTTGCCACTAGCCAAACCTTAACACACCCATTTCCATCCACCAATACATTTCCTCCCTCCCAACCCCTATCCACTGTACCCCTTTTAACCCCCTCGGAATCAACCCAAATCACCCAACCTTCATTCTGGACAAACCTTGTAAATATACTCCAACAAGTTGAGAATTATAATAAAAAGTCCCTTCCCCAACCCAACTCCCCCACATTCACGGCCACCACTAACACACCACCTACCATTCCCGTGTTCACAATTCACACTTCACACACTATCACGTCTGAGCCCATGGACATTTCACCACCCACAGGAGCACCCACCACCACGGTTGTTCCAACATCATCACATTTCACTTCACTCATAGGCACATCATCCACTTTTCCCTTCCCCATTTCCCGACCCTTTGCATTTTCCACCTCTACCCCTGCATCCACATCATTTAGTAATGCACTAGACACCATGTTCGAAGCGGCCACTCTACTTAAGCAAGAATATAAGTTACTGGAAGAAAATAACACAGAGCTATGCAACCTCTCGGCTCAACTCCAGGCACGTGTCAATGCCTTGAAGCTAAGTAATACAGCATTACAACACGAAGTGACTGTCCTCCAACAATCGAATGCAGAGATGGAAGCCAAGTATATGGAGACAGGTAAGGCTATGGAGGAACAACTCAGAGATCAATTGGGCCGCAATGCTAGACTACAAAGAAACATGACTCTACTTCGTCGCCACTTAGCAGCGGCTCAAGAAGAAAACAGAAGGCTACAGCAACAAAACCAGGAGAATCTGGAAGCAGCCATGGAAAATACCCCTGGAGCACCTATAGACCCCGCCAAATTCATGGCTATTCCCTCAGCACACATTCAGCAGGCATAAGAAGAATATGCTACCCTCTTGGAGGCACACGACCAGTTAGTAGACCAGGTAAAGGACCTACAAAGATCCCAAGTGCATACACCACAACCACCAACAGCTAAAGAGATGGTCAATGCTGCAACCTCACCAGAGCCTGAATCATCAATAACCAATGAAGTACTGGAGCTACGATAGCAGGTGGCCGAATTAAAGATTAAGCTATTACAATATGAACGACCCCCCTCTCCACCTGATCCGCCAAACGAAGAGGAGACCATTGTCATTCCGGTGGAAGAAACATTTGAAGATAATTATGAGCCACAACCTCTTCCAGGAGCCAGAATCACTGAAGGGGGACAGGATACATATGAGGAACCCCCCTCGGCATGGATGAAATAGGTAGAAGAAATGGGGCGGACTCATGAAGAACGTATCTCCAACCAGATGTTGGCCATGAAGACCATTGAAGAAACCATACTTCAATCAGAATACTTCAGACATCTGGCCCCTAGAAGACTGATAACTAGTTCAGAGTTACAGTATAAACCATATTTTGTACTGCTGGCTAACTATAATGCTGAAATCAAACACCTCACCAACAAATACCCCACCTTCGCAACTCAGTTCGAACCAGAGGATATCCCAGAGGCAGCCAAAAAGGGGCCCATATTCCAACCCATCTGGAGGCAAAAATTACTGGAAACCTATCCGGAGATGCTACGGACATGGGACCATGCTCCCATGCATTTGAAATATAACCCTTGCTTTGGGCCAGTTCAAAGAAGGAGATCATGGAAAGCATTCACCATCAAGGTTCAGAACAATGCAAATTGTAAACAATGGCTAAATTATCCCTCCATTGCACCCTCAACAGGCACACCTACAGTAGCATATATGATGGCTACTATCAGACATTGGCTTCCATGCCTCCACCCCATGCCAGATGTAGCTACCCAGATGATGCTCAAAATATTGGATATGATGCAGGTAGTGCTCAAAACCTTCCGCAATGTATGTCACATTCAGCCCCCGATTCTCGGGTTTGTTAATGGTAATTATGACCTACTATATGATATGAGCACAACCCCGAGCATACGAGTTGCTTATGCATGGCACGCACGAATCAGATATCTCCCTGCCTGCTACAAGCAAACTTTTGATGATATGTTCACCACGAGGTTCTAGGAGGCACACTCAGAGGTGTTTGCGCCACGGCCCACTCATTTGCTACAGCTCTTCGCATGCAAACAAACGATGCATTCAGAGCTCTACACAACGCCACAACCAAACATACCGGGAGCAGTCAATTGGGATGCCCTTCAGAGAGACCTGATCAGAGGGCTACGGATCAAAGAACATGACTTGGCAACCAACATTCTCCACAACTACATTGACCAAACCGTAGAGCAAGGGTCTGTCAGAGGCGACAGACGCTAGGGGGGGGAGAGTGTTGGCAGATGAAGCAAGTACGAGCATACATGAAGATCTAGCACTAAGGCAACCCATTAAATTTTTCCAAACCTTACACCATGTTAAAAGTGATTATCATCACTAAAAACCCTTGTAAATATCGTTTCACCTTTTTGTAGCTCCATTTTGTACAAGCCGAGGAGTCCTCGAGCTTGGGGAGCCTTAGAAGTAGTGGCCTGCCAATTTTCATATTTTTTAGATCTCGTTTGAGCCCTCGAATAAGCCCTGGAACCTAATTTTTAATTAGGCCAGACACTAGGTCTGGACAGGGCCAAAGCTAGTCAAAAACTATAAATAGAGCTAGAGAGCTCATTTTTGGGGTGGCTTCTTGTAGTTTTGAGCTTGTATGAGAATTTTGTTGCAATAGAAGTGATTCCATTGTCTTACTTTCTTTGTCCTTGCCGTGTGTGCGCGTGTGTGTGTATGTGTGTGCATGTTAGTGTGCTTCTCACTCACACATTTGTGCCTTCACTTGCTCGAGGTCTTCAAACCATCCTCATGTCTTCCTGGATTGACATTAAAGGAGGTGCTACTCATCACTGAGCTACAGCAGTTTTGTTCAACTTTTTGAGATACAATCAATTTTCTGCATCAAGGTATTTTAGTCACCGGCCATGGCTGAAAGCAGTGATGTATTCCGTATGTTGGTTGTTGAGGATAAGTTGGATGGTACCAACTACAAGTTATGGGCTTATATGATGCGACATGTGTTGGTTGCAAAAGGACTGTGGAACATTGTGCAGGGTGTCGAAAAACGTCCTATCACACCTGCAACTGCTACAACTGCAGGTACTGAAGCTGATGCAGAAGGTGTCGAAGATGATGATATTCTGCATATTCCTGTTCGTGTTGCGGTTTTTGCTGCACCTACTATAGAGCATATTGGCTGGGATGGCAGAGATGCCCAAGCACATGCATTGATAGCTTTGTCTCTCAAACGTGCCATTATTCTACACATTCGCTCTTGCAGAATAGCTAAGGATGCTTGGGATACACTTGCCACATTGTACCAAGCTAGGAATGAGGCTCGTGTTGCTTACCTCCGAAAACAGTTGGAGAGTGAGCACATGAATGAAGGTGACTCTATGGACAGTTTCCTAACGAAGATCAAAGACTTGAAGGAGTAGTTGATTTCTATTGATGAGGTTATACCAGATAGCTCACTTGTGCAGACCAATCTGAATGGTCTTCCTGATTCATATCAGAGTTTTGCTTCTACTCTTCGGTTGATGATGAAAGGCAATCCAAATGCCTTATCATTTGAGGAGTTAGTCTCTGTTTAGTTGCAGGAAGATCAGTCCAGGCAGAACAGGTCCATTATACGAGTTGCAGATCAAGCTTTCCTGGCTAGTCAGAAGGGCAAAGGAAAATGGAGCTCTTCAAGTAGTAAGCAGAAATCTGCTAATTTTGCAAATTGGAAGAAGGAAGATAAAGATGAGAAGAAATCAGAAAAGCAGAAATTGTTTTGTAAGTACTATAAAGGGAATGATCATATCATAAAGACTTGTCCAAAACTGGTTGCTAAAGAGGCAAAGAAGAAAGAGGCTGGAATGGTTGCTGCAGAGGCCTCTACACCAAAAATAGAGTCTGCCAATCTTGTGCAGGAAGAAGAATGGGTGTTTACTATTGTCTGCAGTTTTGACCCATCTTCTCATGAGCAGTGCATGTCTGCAGTAGACTCAGATGTTTGGTATTTTGACAGTGGGGCAACCAAACATATTACCTCGCAGCACAGTTTCTTCTCTTCACTCGAGCCTGCCCCTATAGGGAATATTGTTACATGCGCCAACAACACCTCTTATCCTGTTATGGGAGTTGGTAAGATCATTCTGACTACTGCTGATGGTAGTTCTTTCACTTTTTCAGATGCTTTATTTGTGCCAAGGATCAAGAAGAAACTATTATCAGTTTCTGCATTAGCCAAGATTGGCTTGGTTGTGAAATTTGTTGATGACAGGTGTACAGTTCATGATCTGTCAAATGGAGATGTGATTATTGCTTCTGGCATTTTATGTCCTGGGCTATATAAGCTCATAGACTATGAAAGATCTATAAATAATTTGGCATGTGCAGTAAATGATTCTCAGGCTATGTCAGATGCAAAGCTTTGGCATGCATGCTTTGGTAATCTTAATTTTGTTAGTTGGCTATGCCTACAAAAATCTGAAATGGTGTCCTCTTTGCCCAAACTTGAGGCACCTGGAAAACATGTTTGTGAAGGCTGTATTTTGGGCAAAATGCAGCGTTCGTCCTTTCCAAAAGATGGTTCAGTTCGGGCTACTCAAAAATTGCAGCTTGTACATAGTGATGTCTGTGGTCCTATGCAGACCTTCTTTTGGGAATTATCTTTACTTCGTGACTTTCATCGATGATTTTTCCAGGCATGCATGGGTATATCCATTGAAGGCAAAGTCCGAAGTGTTCATGTGCTTCAAACAGTTTTTGGTTTTGGCCGAAAATTTGTGAGCATGTAAAATGGGCACCCTCCGTTCTGATCGAGGGGGGGAAGTATATGTCTTCTAATTTTAATACATTTTTGGCTGAACGTGGGATAAAACACCAGTGTACAGTGCCGTATACACCTCAACGGAATGGAGTTGCTGAACCAAAGAATAGTTCACTCATGGAGATGGCGAGGTGTATGGTCAAGAGTCAGGCTTTACCACACAGTTTCTGGCTTGAGGTTGTCATGTGTGCAGCATATGTACTGAACAGGTGTCCCACTAAAGCGCTGTAGTCTATCACTCCATATGAGACTTGGCATGACCACAAGACATCTGTTGCTCATTTGCGTGTTTTTGGTTGTTTGGCATATGCATTAGTGCCTGAACAACATCGCAGAAAATTGGATGATGAAGCAGTAAAATGTATTTTTGTTGGGTGTAGTTCTGAACGTAAAGGCTATCATCTGTATCATCCAAGGACTAAACGCATTCTGGTTAGCCATGATGTTGTTTTTGTGGAAGATGCTATTCAGCCATTGCTTTCATGTACTAAGGAGACATCTTTTAGCTCCAAAGACATGTATGATACTTTGCTACCTCTTTTTACAGGTGGATAGTCTAGTGCTGGTCCTAATGAGAGAACTTCTCAGCCTTTGTAGGTTTCATGTGATGATGCAAATAATTCCATTTCTGATGCAGATGTACATGATGCACTTATTGATGAGAGAGCTGATATTGAACAGGCAAGAACTATGCCAAAATGGTTGGTGCAGACCTTGCGTGACAGCAAATTAGATGCACCTCTGTCATATCGTACTTGATCAAGCTCTCATAGTGCCTCTTTTGCATCAGATTGCTATGCTATGGCTGCATCTAGTCTCTGTGATGAGAATGAGCGTGTTCATTTGATGAAGCACAAAATTCAAAAAATTGGATGGCTATTATGCAATCTGAATATGATGCAATAATGAAGAATGGTACTTGGTCTTTGTGTGACTTGCCTCCTGGCAAGAAGGCCATTGGCACTAAGTGGGTATACATGCTGAAGCGTAAACCTGATGGTACATTTGACAGGTATAAGGCTAGGCTTATTGCAAAGGGTTATGCGCAGGAAAGAGGCATTGATTTTGATGAGACCTTTGCACCTACATGCCACATGACTATTGTTCGGAGCATTTGTGCACTCGCAGCCCATCATGGTTGGAATGTACATTAGTTGGACATTAAAACTGCATTTTTGAATGGTGACTTGCATGAAGAAGTGTATGTTTTTCAGCCCCGTGGCTTTGTGCAGGAGTAGCATGAAAACCAGGTGTGCAGGTTAAAGAAGGCATTATATGGTTTAAAGCAAGCACCACGTGCTTGGTATGAGAAAATACATGCCTATCTGATTGCACATGGTTTTGAGAACCGTCCAACTGAAAGCACCTTATATGTTAAGCGTGCTAATGATGTGCTTCTGATCATTGTTGTCTATGTTGACGATATGCTGCTCACTGGTCCTATTGAGAAGCATATTGTTGATTTTAAGGCTGATTTGCATGCCTCATTTGAGATGTTTGATTTGGGGCATTTGCATCACTATTTGGTCATTCAGTTTATGCAAGTTGATGGTGGAATGGCTTTGTGTCAAACGAAATATATTGACACATTATTGCAGCGTTTTGGCCTTGAAGATTGTAAGCCTATTGCCACTCCTATGGAGATAGGTTTACGATTGAGTCTTCATGATGCTGGAGATGCATTTAATGTTGTCCTCTATCAGCAAGTTGTTGGATGCCTGATTTACTTATGCATTACTAGGCCGGATATTCAGTTTGCTGTCTCGCAGATGAGCACGTTTATGCATTGCCCAGGTGTCAAGCATTGGCAGGCGCTTAAGCGCATCTTTCACTACTTGAGTGGTACTCGGCTACTTGGGTTGTTTTATCCCAAGGGGGGATCATTGCCGCCAAATTTGCATGCTTTTTTGGACTCAGACTGGGTTGGTTGCTATGACACTCGTGTGTCCACTAGTGGCTTTTGCTTCATGCTTGGTAGCTCATGTATATCTTGGTTGAGCAAGAAGCATCCTACTGTGGCCACTTCCAGTTGTGAGGCTGAGTATAGGGCAGCTTTCACAACTATTGTTGAGTGTGTGTGGCTCAGACGCCTTATGGCTGATTTGGGTGTTGGTCAGTCTTCTGCCACCACCATCTTCACTGACAGTCAGAGCGCATTGGCAGTTGTGAGGAACCCTGTGTTCCATGCTCGCACTAAGCACATTGAGGTGCATTATCATTATGTCAGGGAGAGGTTCTCTGCTGGGGAGATCAGCTTGGCATATGTGCCCACGCAAGAGAACATTGCAAACCTTTTCACGAAGGCTCTACTCAGAGAGAAGTTTGAAGTTTTTCGCAAAGCTTTGGGCTTACTTCCTTTTGTGGAGTGATTTCCACATAGCTTGGCACTTCATTATACATGAGTGCGAGCTACTTGTTCACTGCATCACTCCTAGGGGGGATTTGTTGATATATTTAGGTAGTGATGTTTGTGAACACTCTAGGACTGTCGGGGCACTTTTTTCCCTCTTTAGGAGGTTTTTTTCCCCCGGCTTGTATATACGCCTATTGCCCTCATGGGCTACTTATCTTTGTACATTCTCTAGTAATACATTCAGTATTGTGTGTTGTGCTCCAAGCTTCTTCTTCTTCCTTGTGTTGTTCGCGTGCTTCCGCAGACATCTAACTCCAACAGCACGATGTTCACAAGCACATTATGAAAAGTCAAGAGCAATACACACATAATATCAATAATAAACGATTAGCCAAGGAATTCAAGGAAAATGATCTTGTATGGTTGTGTATCATTAAAAGACGTCTCAAAAATATTTTGCAGCATCCTAAAATTAAACTTGCACCATGATATTATGGACCGTTTTGCATTATAGAAAAAATTAATGATAATTCATTTAGATTAGATATACCATCTCATTGGAATATACATAACTCTTTTCATATTAGCTTACTTAAACCATTTAAAGGCACTTTACCACTCACTCCACTTCTTGATGTCCCTCCTTTGATTGAAGAACAATCTGAACTCTTGGTTCCTGAGAAAATAATTGATCATGATGTCACTACTACACACACAAGTACTCAATATCATCAATATTTGGTTAAGTACAAAAATCACTCTATTGAAGAATGTCAATGGATACAAAAAACACAATTAGCACCTCATTATGAACACTTAATTTCTGCATATTATACACAAGCACATTGATGTAATTCCTCCATGAACATTTCCATGCATGTTTCTTTTAACATGGAACATGCTTATTTTCATTCAGTGATGAAACATGTGACTGGCCATCCAGGTTTATTTTATTTATCAACTGAAGTCAGTTGCTTTTTCAACTGAGGGGCATGTTATACATTATGGAATATGTTGAGTTAGAGTAAGAGTCATTGTAGACCGCAATTTTTTATATTAAAAGAAGAGGCTTTCTACAAAAGTCACCAACTTTTAGTTACATGCATGCTTTCCGAAGCCGCTCTCATGTAACCACTCTTTTCGACGTAATCAAAAATTCCTATAAAAACATGCACTCTGTGGACTGTCGAAACAGAGTTCATGGGGGGAGATTGCACCCAATACTGCGTTCAGTCTCACCTCTTGTTGTCTCTATTTTTCTGTGTGTTTTCTGCATTTGTAACCTCTATGTGCGTGTGAGCAAGATCTTGATAACAAGAACAGTCTGCACAAGTGAACTTTTAGGAAGGACTTCATCTGCAAAAATCAACTATTCCTTAAAATCCTTGATCTTTGTCATAAAATTGTCCATAGAATCACCTTCATTCATGTCTCACTCTCCAACTGTTTTTGGAGGTAAGCAACACGAGCCTCATTCGTAGCCTGGTACAATGTGGTAAGTGTATCCCAAGCATCCTTAGCTATTCTGCAAGAGCGAATGTGAGGAATAATGGCACATCTGACAAGCAAAGCTATCAATGCATGTGCCGCAACCAATACATGTCGCACCAGATAAGCCCATAATGGGTAGTTGATACCATCCAACTTATCCTTAACAACCAACATACAGAATACATCACTCCTTTCAGCCATGGCTGGTGACTAAAATACCTTGATGCAAAAAATTAACTGTATCTCAAAAAGTTGAACAGAATTACCCAAATGAATTCTACTAAACTTGTAGCAGACTTCAAGACGCTTATATTAGCGAATCGAAACAGGTATATACCTTTGGCACAAAAAGACAAAATAGCCTACACAAGTGCTATGATAGTGCATTCGAAAGCAAAAACGAACTCAGATCGCAATTTCTACACCATACACTGAAGATGTTTTGATCTCTAAAACACCTTGAGTATGCTCACCAAATTTCATGTGATTCTGAGACTACAATTGGAGAGGTGTCGATGACACCCTAGATGAAGCGGCGAACTCTTTTGATACCAATTGCTGGAGTTAGACGTCTGCGGAAGCATGCAAACAACACAAGGAAGAAGGAGAAGCTTGGAGCACAACACACAAGACTGAATGTACAAAGATAATTAGCCGGTTAGGGAAATAGCCGTATATACAAGCCAAGGGAAAAAACCTCCTAAAGAGGGGAAAAAAGTGCCCCAATGGTCCTAGAGTGTTCCCACACATCACTACCTAAATATATCAACATATGTGCCTAATCATGCTATCTATGCTAACAAATAGCCAATACATTACCTTTTGTGCTCCTTGATTCCACTCTTAATATGCTCTTAATTGTTCCGTAGTCCGATTCCTCTCTAGTAACTACCGAGCATTTTCATTCTCTCCTTTGATGTACTCCCAATAGCCGTTTCCCATCAACAAATTTTTCATTTTGCATCTCCAAGCATGAAACTTGTTCTTGTCCAACTTATCGCTCATAAGTTGACTCATTCCATTAGCATTTTCCATTTTTGTAGCAATTCACAACATTGCAAAAACACAAGAAGCAGTACCTCTACTTGAACATTATCATACTATGACATGATAGTTGGATCTCAAGAAAACATAGCTTTGGTGTATCAACAGTACACAAAATCACTTGAAATTATAGATTTAGAATATTTGAGTGTTGGCAAATAGAACATAAGTTACAATTTTGCAAACTAACCTATTCTCTCTATGGGCCCCACCTTGCAAGCTTGAAACAAAGGTCGAGATGGCTATAAAACTAAAATCTGATAAAAAAAAAGTGGCCCTAAAGGGGTAACTCCCAAAATATTTTCATGCCTTCTACCTTCACATCAAATTACATAGCAATCTAAGATCATTTGTGAAGCATTCATTCTCCATGCATTCTCACATACTCTTCATGGTCGACTTTCTCCGCAAACTCTCTACAACCACACTGGCTCTAATACCATGTCAAGAGAAAGGAGATAACAAAGAGATCTCTCACACATTTTCACACACAAAGAGAGGAACACACATAGATTCAAGAAGGAAGAATGATCTTATTCTTCTTCTATTACATAAAGAGAATACAAGAATGACGTGATACAATAATACAATTAGTCCAATATAAAAAGAACAATACATAAAGAAAACCCTAATGTTTGTGAATGAGTGATTTGGCAAGAAAACAAATATGACATCACTCTTAATAGATAAATATGGTACAACTCAATAAAATTGTCCCTCACATATATCGATGTAACCTTTACATGTCAAAGAGATGAAAAAGGATCATCACATGTTGAGCTTGATATCTCAACAAAGATGAGATAGTAGATTTGAAGGATGAATACCATGATGCAAAAAGGAGCAATTTACTGATATATACAGAGCACATATTGAGGAAGTTGTCCAAGTAACTCTCTAACATTTTTTCTTTCCAATTATGGATCGATATCTTGCACAACAAAAATCTTTTTATGACCTATATACTTCCTCTCCATTTGCATGATGGTCATTTTGTTTTCTTTTGATTATAGTGGTCATTGGAGCCTGATGGTGATGCACCTCAAGGAAATGAGTTGGTCAATCTACAACACATAAGAATTTGCCACTACAAGTGATGTCTACATGTCATTTTGAAATCTTCTAGGAGTGTCCTGCATTGAAATGCGATGAAGCTCAAAATTCATATTTGAATGTAGCTAGTCACATTTAGAAACACAAATCCAGATATATTTATCATAGGGATGTCAAAAAGTAGGTGCAAATGAAGCCACGATAAAGTAGAAAATGCATGCTTGGCACCTCCCTTAAAAAATCTACTACTAATGAACAACCATTATCATGGTCTCATCTATGGGGTGTCGGGAGGATTTCAACAACACTCGATGCTATCCTACCATAAAAGGATATAGCAAAATAAAACCCTAGTAGAAACAAGTAAGTGAAGATGGATACTTTATGAATTTTCTCAAACAAAAATGGTCTAATACTCTCTTTGGAGATGCCACAACAATATGGCTCTTTTTGTGTGACTAGAGGGTGATAATCAATTTTGATTATGCTCTTTGAACCTTGATAGATGCCTATCCAAGATCAATATTAGGTTCTTTTTCTTTCTTGCTTACAATTCAAGTTTTTTAAAATCGTATTCAGTAAAATGCACATTTTAGATGGATTATGATAGTTATGATATTGGATACGTCGTTCTATTTCAAGTCAAGAAAATTCATACAACACTTTGAAAGGTAGAAATGTATGTTGAGGAAGTTGTAAAATCCTATGGCTTTGGTTCACAAAAGGTCCCCATAAAATTTGAAGAGAATGTAAAATTTGAAGAGACCTAGGAAAGAAATTCGAATTATCAACAACAAAATTAGGAATATGACCAAGAGCAACAACAACAAGAACAATAGTAGGAGGATCATCAAGAAGGCCATAATGAAAAACGAGAAGAATGACATCAAAAAAATAGAGAACAAGATCAACAAGGACAAAAACATCAAGAACAAAATGACAACAACAACAAAAGGACGAAGAACATCAAGACTGAGAGCAACAACACACAAAACAACATCAAAAACATGAAAAAGAGAGACATCATCAAGAACAAGAATGAAAGGAAGAGCAACATCAACATAGAGAGCAAGAGTGGCATCATCAAGAGTAGTAAGATGAGGAAGAGCAGAAGCATAAAGTTAGACAAAGACAAAAAGAGCGACAAGATGACAAAGAACAAAGATAGAGAATAGAAATAGCAACAACAACAAGAGAAAGAGCAACAAGAGCATAATCAAGGGGCACAAGAAAAAAAGCAAAAACAAAATAAAGAGCAGCCAAAGAAAAACAAAGGCTACAGGATAGAAGAGCAAAAGCAAATGAAAAAAAAAAAGGCAACATTAAAGAGCACACTAAGAGGACCAACAAATGGAGAAAAGCTAAAGGATCAAAGGAAAAAGAGAAAGAGAAGGAGAAGCTCAAAAAGGCACATGAAAAAAAGAAGTTGAGTATGTGGTCATGATCAACCATGATCTAGAGGACTAGGGATGCAGGGTAGTGGCAGTGGAGGTAGAAGTGGAAAAGAAGTTTTTCACTTTGGATTTTCATACTCTTAACTGATTAAAGAAACAATATAGTCCATCTTCTAACTGAATATATTCTAAGCCAAATCCATACACTTTTGCATTTGTGAAAGCTCAAGTCCCCATATTTAACTTGGGAGAATCCAAATCCTCACATATGTCTGTTTTATTTGATGGCATCCTAACGATGATGTAGATGATAAAGGTGGAAATTGTTATATCATAGAAAATCATCAAAATCAATGCCTCTTTCCTGTGCATAACCCTTTGCAACAAACCTAGCCTTATACCTGTCAACTGTACCATGAGGTTTACACGTCAGCTTGTATACCCACTTAGTGCTAATGGCCTTCTTGCCAGGAGGCAAGTCACATAAAGGCCAAGTACCATTCTTCATTATTGCATCATATTCAAATTGCATAGCAGCCATCCAATTTTCTGAATTTTGTGCTTCATCAAACAAAACAGGCTCATTCTCATCACAAAGTCTAGATGCAGCCATAGCATAGCAATCTGATGCAAAAGAGGCACTATGAGGGTCTGATCGAGTATGATATGACAGAGGTGCATCTAATTTGCTGTCATGTAAGGTCTACACCAGCCATTTTGGCATAGTTCTTGCCTGCTCAATATTAGCTCTCTCATCAATAAGTGCATCATGTAAATCTGCATCAGAAATGGAATGATCTGCATCATCACATGAAACCTGCCAAGGCTGAGAAGTTGCCTCATTAGGACCAGCACTAGATTGTCCAACTGTAAAAAGAGGAAGCAAAGTATCATACATGTCTTTGGAGCTAACAGATGTCTCCTTAGTACATGAAAGCAATGGTTGAATAGCATCTTCCACAAAAACAACATCACGGCTAACCAGAATGCGTTTAGTCTGTGGATGATACAGACGATAGGCTTTAGTTTCAGAACTATACCCAACAAAAAGACATTTTACTGCTTTATCATCCAATTTTTTGCGATGTTGTTCGGGCAGTAATGCATATGCCAAACAACCAAAAACACGTAGATGAGCAACATATGGCTTGCGATCATGTCAATCCTCATATGGATTAATTGATTGTAGTGCTTTAGTGGGACACCTGTTAAGTACATATGTTGCACACATGATAGCCTCAAGCCAAAAACTATGTGGTAAAGCCTCACTCTTGACCATACACCTTGCCATCTCCATAAGTGACTTGTTCTTTCCCTCAGCAACTCCGCACTGTTGAGGTGTATATGACACTGTACACTAGTGTTTTATCCCACGTTCAGCCACAAATGCATTAAAATCAGAAAATATATATTCCCCCCCTCCATCAGAACAGAGGGTGCCCATTTTACATGCTGACAGATTTTCAACCAAAACCAAAAACTGTTTGAAGCACATGAACATTTCGGACTTTGCCTTCAATGGATATACCCATGCATGCCTGGAAAAATCATCGATCAAAGTCACGAAGTAAAGATAATTCCCAAAAGAAGGTGTTTGCATAGGACCACAGACATCACTATGTACAAGCTGCAATTTCTAAGTTTTTGGAACAGGACAATCAACAATTGGTGATTATATGAAGCCTAGAAATAAAGATATGAAGAAAATATTGAAGTCCAACTTCATGAAGTGAAGTGAAGGTTCAGGAAGAAAAGTTCTTTTAACATATGTGCATTAGTTTTGTAAATGCTTCAAAATACTTGAAGTAATGACAAATCAATACTCATATGTATATATATATGTGTGTATATGGTCGTATTAGATGAGAGAGATGAAGTATAGATGGAAAGAGATGAATAGATGATGAGTATTGTGTGTATCATCTATCAGATGTATGATGAGTTGAATAGAAAGAATGTTCAGAGAATTGCGCATCGATCTTTTCTCTAGTTCTCCTTCTGTGTTTGATTTTATCAGAAATATTTTTGTATCAGAGTCTAATTGCAAATAGGTTGAGAGAATTTTGTGTAGGAACATCTATATGAGAGAAAGTATTGAGTGTCTTCTAAAACAGGCGCAATCCCGATGGTCAAAGAAATGGTCAGTTCTCAGTGCACAGCGTAAAGTTTTAGACAAATGAGGAGTCAAAATCTAAGTTATAAGGTAAGCCATCTATGGCTAAAAGCATTCGCTTAAATGGGTTCTAGCTTGGGAGAACTATGTGTTAGAAGTTGCAGGTGTCAAAGTCGACTCTACAAGAAAGCAATTTCAGACATATGTAGATTATTTGGATCATTTCTCACAATCTACTTAAGATTTTGAAGTTTTTTTACTTGAAAAAGGTGTGTGAACTCTAGGCGACACATTCTACAAAGTTTCATCAAAAACTTTACACAAATGATTAATCAATGAGTGAGTAATGTGCAGCAGACTTTTCTATGAAATGACTTTCTTCACAGTTAGCTAAAATCTTGACAGTTTGGTACTTGTCTTCCAAAATTGGTTGGAGTTTAAAGTTATTCTTGATATAAAGGTGGTCTAACATCAAGGATAGCTTGTTCTTTTGGAGATTAACACTCTCCATCAGTGGTATTAGAGCAGGATTTATCAGATTGAGGAAAGGAAGACCCCGACTGCTGCAGATATACAAATTTCACACCTTGAAGATTCAAAAGGATAAAGTGTGGAAGAAACACTGAAGGGAGACACATAAAGGCTATCAAAAGAATCAGAAGGAGCAAAATTCGAAGCTAAGGTACATTAATTCCTTATAAGGATTAAAGATTTGATAGTACAGGTGAAGAAAGGATGGGAGATAGTCTCCAAATTGAGAAGTTGGATAGAGAGAACTATCCAACTTGGTCTATGAGAATGGAAGCTCATCTTATGAGCAAAGATCTGATGGGATACATCACAAGAGAGGAAGAAAAGCCAGAGTTCAAAGATCTTAGTGTTCCAACTAGGGAGGAGCTTGCAGATATAAAGATTTGGATGAAGAAGGATGCTCAAGCAAGGAGCATAATCTACATGGTAGTGAATCATTATTTGCTTCCTCATATCAGAAGACTTGAAAGTGCAAGTGACATATGGAATGCTTTGGAAGAGCATTTTCAGAATACAACCAAATCAAGGAAAGCTTCATTATGGGCAGAGTTTACTACATTTAAGAAGAAGGCTTCACAATCAATATCTGATTATGTGACAAAGATGAAAGACATTGCTGATTCTTTAGGTGCAGTTGATGAAGATATTGAAGAAGATAAGTTGGTCTCACAGGGCTAAGAGGAGATGAGAAGTGGAAGCCTTTTATTTTGTCTATAGAACTTTCATTAGATCATTTCACTCCTTATTTGAATCAATTGTTAGGACATATGCTAACTTTTGAGAATGATATCAAAGGAGATGTTGATAAGAGTGCAGGTCATACAATGTATTCTAAAGACAAGAAGAAAGCTAGCAAAGGAAAGCAACAATCAGTTGAAGATGAAGGTACTCCAAGTCAAGCAAACTTCCTAAGAGGAAGAGGAAGTGGCAGAAGTAGAGGAAGAGGCAAAAATAACAAAGATAATGTCAGAGCTTGTTGGATATATGGTAAGACCAATCATCTATCTCATGATTGTTGGCATAATAATCAAAGCAATGGTAATTTTAATCAGAATTTTAATCAAAGAGGAAGAGGTGGCAGATATCAGAGAGGAAACTTCAGAGGTAGAGATGGTAGGAATTCTTTTGGAAGAAGTGGAGGAAGAAACTTCCAAAATCAATCCCATAATAACACTTACTACAATTATGCATCAGATCAGAAAGAAGATTCAACTCTTATTATGAATGCAACATGTGAAGCCTCACATGAAGACATGAGAGTATTTTATATTGACTCAAGATGTAGCAATCATCTGAGTGGAAACATTGCTTTGATGGTTGATCTAGATCATAAGGCAATCAATCACACAGTTCAAACAGGTGATAATACAAAGCACAAAGTAAAGTCAATTGGTTCAGTTAAAGCCAAAGATGGAAGTACTCTCTTGAGTAAGGTTCTGTATGTTCCTACAATTCCAAAGAACTTGATTAATGTAGGACAAATTGTGGAAAAAGGATATGAGGTAAGGTTCACTAATGATGGAGTTTATGTTGAAGACCCTAGTCAAGGGTATAAACAAATTGTTACAGGAAAGAAGGAAGGAAGGCTCTTCACATTAAAGATACAAGGTAATATTGGACATGCTATGTTCACATATGGAGAGCAAAAGGTGTCTGAATTGGATCTTTGGCATAAAAGACTTGGACACTTTAATGAAAGAGGTATCAAAGAAATGTTAACAATGGTTCAGTGCTTGGATTGCCTAATGTTGCAGGTCAACACATGACATACAGATGTGAAGCATGTTAGTTAGGTAAGGCTCATAAGCAATCATATAATAAGCATGGTTTTATGTATTCAGAAAGACTTGAATTGGTACATACAGATGTGTGGGGTCCTTCAAAGGACTTCAGTATAAATGGTTCAAGATATTATGTCATATATGTTGATGATGCTACCAGGTGGATCACAATCTATGTGATCAAAGACAAGTCAGAAGTGTTTAATACAGTTACACACTATCATGCATATGCAGAAAGAATTACAGGTAAAAAATTGAAGAGGTTAAGGTCAGATGGAGGGGGAGAGTATTTCTCTAATGAGTTTAGTGATTATTTGTGGAATGTAGGTATAAAGAGAGAGGTTACTTGCAGGTACTCTCCTCAACAAAATGGGGTAGCAGAGAGAAGAAATAGAACTCTTGTTGAGTTTGCAAGATCAATGATGAAGGAGAAAAATTGTCCTAATTATTTGTGGGCTAAGGCTGTAAACACAGCCACATATTTGGTCAATAGGTTACCATGTAAAGCTTTGCAGGGTATGACACCATATGAAGCTTGGTGGGGTAAGAGACCTACCTTAGATCATTGTAAAATATTTGGATGCTTGGCATATGCATATGTGCCATCTCAATTGAGGCATAAATTGGAACCTAAAGCAAAGAAGTATGTATTCATTGGTTATGATGACAAGCAGATGGGTTATAGGTTGTGGAGTCCATCCACAAAGCAATTCCTTGTGTCTAAGGATGTTACATTTGATGAGCAAGGTATTTGGTATGCAGGTACACTTAATGTTCATGCAGATGTTGAAGAAGTTGTGAATCAAAAGAAAGGTAAATCAAAGGTTCAGATATTTGATGAAGAGGAGAACAATGAAGTACAGGTTGAAGTTGAAGAAGTGCCAAGGTTTGATCCAGAATGTGATGAACCAGAAACTTCAAGAAATGGAGAACTCAGAAGGTCATCTAGGCACAAATGGCAACCTACAAGGTATAGCTATGATACTTCATTCTTGACTACTAAAGATTATGCTTACATGTTAAAAGCAGATGAAGATCCATCCACATATGATGAAGCCAAAGGGAAGAAGAATTGGGAAAAGGCTATGCAGGAAGAATATGATGCATTGATGGAAAATGAGACTTGGGATTTGGTTCCTAAACCAAATAGTTAGAAGATCATTGGATGTAAATGGGTCTACAAAACAAAAAGGTTTGCAGATGAAAGTGTATCTAGGTACAAAGCCAGGCTTGTTGTAAAGGGATATGCGCAGACATATGGTGTGGACTATGATGAAACATATAGTCTTGTTGCAAAGATGAAAACCATAAGGACTCTCATAGCAATTGCTGCTTGCAAAGGTTGGAAATTATCTCAATTAGATGTGAAGAATGCATTTTTTAATGGTTATATTTCAGATGAAGTCTACATGGAACAACCAGATGGTTTCAAAGATCAAGTGTATCCAAATTATGTGTGTAATCTCAAGAGAGCTTTGTATGGGTTGAAGCAGGCCCCAAGGGCATGGAATTATAGGCTTGTAAAGTTCTTAAAGGAACTTGGATTTCAAGCATCAAAGGCAGATAGTAGCTTGTTAGTCAAAGCAAGTGAGGATGGATTTATTTATGTTTGTATTTATGTTGATGACATAATACTTACAGGAACAGATGACAAAGGTATACACATGATTAACAAGCAGATGGAGAAAGAATTCAAAATCAGTGATTTGGGAAATTTGTCATTCTTTTTGGACAGGAGATTTCATATACTAAACATGGAGTATATGTAACTCAAGAAAGGTATCTGAAAATTTTGCTAACCAAATTTAAAATGGAAGATTGCAGGATAGCACCAACTCCAATGGAAGTGAATCATAGATTGAGTAGATATGGAGGATGAAAATTCAAAGATATGAAGCTTTATCAGAGTTTGGTGGGTAGCCTAATTTATGCTACATTAACAAGACCTGACTTATCATATGCAGTTGGAGTTCTATCTCAATTCATGCATTGTCCTAGAAAGGAGAACATTGGATTGCAAGACAAAGAGTACTTAGGTACATCAAGGGCACACTTAAAGAAGGTTTGTATTATGGATTTACTTCAGATATAAGAGTCAAAATATACAGTGATGCAGATTGGGCAGGTAATTCTGATGATACAAGATCAACACATGGATATTTGTGTTATGTGGGAGATAAGCTAATTTCATGGTGCTCTAAGAAGCAACATACAGTTGCTTTATCATCTACAGAAGCAGAATACAAAGGTATGGTAGAAGCTGCACAGGAAGTAATATGGTTAAAGACTCTTATGAAGAGTTTCAATCTATCATTTGTGAAGACAATATGAGTTCTTTATATTTGGCAGCAAATCATGTATTCCATGCTAGAACTAAACATATTGAGATTCAGTATCATTTTTTGAGAGAGAAGGTTGTTGATAAAGAAATAGAAGTTATGCATACTCCTACAAAAGATCAACTTGTAGATATGATGACAAAGAGCTTGGATGGACCAAAGTTGCAGAGGTTTAAAGAAATGGCAGGAATAAAGAAGATACAGGTAATCACAATTGATGATTGAGGGGGAGCTGTTGGAGCAGGACAATCAACAATTGGTGATTATATGAAGCTTAGAAATAAAGATATGAAGAAAATATTGAAGTCCAACTTCATGAAGTGAAGTGAAGGTTCAGGAAGAAAAGTACTTTTAACATATGTACATTAGTTTTGTAAATGCTTCAAGATACTTGACATAATGACGAATCAATACTCATATGTATATATATATATATATATGTGTGTGTGTGTGTGTGTATATGGTCGTATTAGATGAGAGAGATGAAGTATAGATGGAAAGAGATGAATAGATGATGAGTATTGTGTGTATCATCTATCAGATGTATGATGAGTTGAATAGAAAGAATGTTCAGAGAATTGCGCATCGATCTTTTCTCTAGTTCTCCTTCTGTGTTTGATTTTATCAGAAATCCTTTTGTACACATCTAATTCCATAGTTAATCTATCTATGGTTAAATTTTTAGAGTCTAATTGCAAACAGGCTGAGAGAATTTTGTGTAGGAACATCTATATGTGAGAAAGTATTGAGTGTCTTCTAAAACAGGTGCAATCCCGATGGTCAAAGAAATGGTCAATTCTTAGTGTACAGTGTAAAGTTTTAGACAAATGAGGAGTCAAAATCTAAGTTAGAAGGTAAGCCATCTATGGCTAAAACCGTTCGCTTAAACGGGTTCTAGTTTGGGAGAACTATGTGTTAGAAGTTGCAGGTGTCAAAGTCGACTCTACAAGAAAGCAGTTTTAGACATAGGTAGATTGTTTCGATCATTTCTCACAATCTACTTAAGATTTTGAAGTGTTTTAACTTGGAGGAGGTGTAGAACTCTAGGCGACACATTCTACAAAGTTTCATCAGAAACTTTACACAAATGATTAATCAATGAGTGAGTAATATAGCAGCAGACTTTTCTGTGAAATGACTTTCTTCACAGTTAGCTAAAATCTTGACAGTTTGGTACTTGTCTTCAAAAATTGGTTGGAGTTTAAAGTTATTCTTGATATAGAGATGGTCTAACATCAAGGATAGCTTGTTCTTTTGGAGATTAACACTCTCCATCATAAGTAGCCCAAACTGAACCATCTTTTGGAAAGGACGAACGCTACATTTTTCCCAAAATATAGCCTTCACAAACATGTTTTCCAGGTGCCTCAAGTTTGGGCAAAGAGGACATCATTTCATATTTCTATAGGCATAGCAAACTAGCAGAATTCAGATGACCAAAGCATGCATGCCAAAGCTTTGCATCTAACATAGCTCGAGAATCATGTATTGCACATGCCGAATCATTTACAGATCTTTCATAGTCTATGAGCTTATACAGCCCACGACATAAAATGCCAGAAGCAATAATCACAGCGCCATTTGATAGATCATGAACTGTACACCTGTCATCAATAAATTTCACAACCAAGCCAATCTTGGCTGATGCAAAAACTGATAACAGATAAATATGTGCCCAAGCTGCCCCCTTGCTTAAGCACACCCCCTACTAGTTTTTCTCTGCATATTTTGGAGAGATTTCACTTTTTCATACTCTTTCTCCCTAGATGATCTTGGTAGACCCCCCGATCTTGTAATTGTTGTTTCTCCTTCATCCCAAATCCATTTCCAATTATTTTTGTCTTGTTGGAAAGATTATAAGTTCTATTTTGTTTGGTATAAGTCTCCCGTTTAGTGCCAGCACATGTGCAGAGAAATGTCCAGAATAGTGTCTATCTAGTTAGCTCATACTCTGTGAAGAGATCAATTATCTGTTTTGTTGCAGCTGGTTGAGGCATCATCCAGTATCCAAATGGAGTGGTTTTAATCTTATTTGAAAGCTCTTAAAGTCTAGTTTAAGCTTGCAAAATTTCATTTTCATTCTCTTCATATACTCAGAGAAACTTAGAAAATACAGATCATATGTCTGAAAAAATTGAGGATCCTAGGAGGGTTCATTTGCTTTTGTTGTGCACATAGGAGTATTTATCCTCCAACAGTGGTATCAGAGCTATAAGTGGAGTATCAAAGAGAGAAGAAGGAGCTACTGAAGTGAAGTAAAGACTTCTTCAAAGTTTGAAGGAAGGAAGCAAAGAATGGGCACGTCAACAAGGGGAAGCAAATACATCATCAAATGAAAGACAAAGCTTCATCAAGAGGAGTAGCTCTATTTTTTGAGGTAAAAGCTATCTTTTTCAACTTCATTACATCAAGGGGGAGGTTCAAGAGAGCTAGGAGGCACCATGGCTGATCTCAATGCTCAGATTGAGATGCTCTAAAAAGGAAACTACCAACCATGGCGATTTAGAATAAGTAATTTTTTGATGGGGAAAGGTTTGTGGGGACTTGTGAGTGGTAGAGAGCCAAAACCCTACATAGATGAGGTAAATCCAACAAATGACCAGAGAAGAGTAGTAAGAGAGTGGGATGAAAGGGACAAAAGGGTCATTGTCATTTTATCTCAGCATATTAGCAACTCTATGGTAGGGCATATTCAAGATTTGGATACATCGAAGAAGGTGTGGGAGTGCTTGGAGAGATTGTACTCAACCTCCACAAAAGCTAGAAAAATTCAGCTCAAGAATGAGCTAAATAATCTTAGGAAAAGCCCCTCTCAAGGTGCTAATGATTACATATTAAAGGTTAAAGAGCTTGCAGATGCACTAGAATCGGTTGTGCCCTAGATGATGACAATCTTGTCGCCCACACCCTCAATGGACTTAGGGATGATGAAAAATGGAGGGTTTTCACAACTTTAGTGTATGTAAGGGACTCTCATGGTGACAGAGGAGATGAACTTTGGTGGTCATAATGCCAAGGATAGTCAAGGGCAATTGTTGTATGCAGGTAGAGGAAGAGGAAGACACAACCGAGGTGCCACAAGAGGAAGAGGAAGATATCAAAGCAACCAAGGAGGTCAAGAACAACAAGAAAATGCAGGTCAAAGAGGTGGAAGAGCCACAAATAGAGAAAGAGGTTCAAGATTTGGTGGAACAGGACAACCCACTTCAAATGGATGTTTTGTATGCAGTAAGCCCTGTCATTTTGCAAATGAATGCTATCATAGAGCTCAAAGACAAGGGAATCAAAGCAACAACAACAGTTATAGAGGGCAAGGTAATTATGTAAACACATCATACAATGAAGGGAATGATTATTTACTTGCAATGAGGTATGGTGAAGATACAACTCAAGCTAGTATGGTGAAGATGTATGGTATGTAGACAGTGGATGTAGCAATCATATGGTGAAGATGTATGGTATGTAGACAGTGGATGTAGCAATCATATGTCATGTCAAAAGGATCTTTTTAGTAATTTGCAGGTCCCAAAGCATCAAGGGCATGTGGAAACAAGTGATAACTCAGAGCATACCATTCAACATGTGGGAGATATCAGTTTGGAAGGAAATCAAAGAGCAAAGTGCTTATCAGAGGTATTACATGTCCCTACTATTATCAAAAACTTGATTTCGGTAGGCCAAATGGTAGAAAAAGGCTATCAAGTTAGGTTCAATGAAAGAGGATGTTTTGTTGAGGATCCAAGGGCAGGTTTCAAACTCATAGCAAAAGGAAAGAAGCAAGGGAGAATGTTCACAATGGACATAAATCAGCCACACCATTCAATGTATGTCACATATGGAGACAAGAGGATAGCAGATTTGGATCTATGGCATAAATGAATAGGTCACATCAACCTACAAAAGCTCAAGGACATGCAAAGGGGGAGCTTGGTAAGAGGCCTACCAAATTTTACATCTCAAATGTTGCATGAAATTTGTGTAGCGTGCCAACAAGGAAAACAATCAAGGCTTCCCTTCAAGAAGAGTACCTATATAAGTGCAAATGTTTTAGACCTCATTCACACGGATGTTTAGGGTCCAAAAAGAGAAGCTTACCTTGTTGGAAATAGGTATTTTGTAAACTTCATTGATGACTTTTCAAGAAAAGTATGGTTGCATTGCATTAGAAACAAATCATATGTGTTCCACTACTTCAAGAAATTCAAAGCACGGGTGGAGAAGGAATCCAGCAAGTTTATCAAAACTTTGAGATCCGATGGAGGGGGAGAGTACTTCTCCCATGAATTTTCTGAATTTTTGTAGGTCAATGGCATCAAAAGACAATTTACATGCAGATATACCCCTCAACAAAATGGGGTAGCAGAGAGAAAGAACAAACACATAGCAGAGGTAGCAAGGTGTATGCTCAACGAAATGAATATGTCGCATTGTTATTGGGGAGAGGCTACATACACAGCCACATACATCATGAATAGATGTCCTACATCAGGTATACGTCATCTAACCCCTGAGGAAGCATGGAGTGGAAGAAAACCTTGCATTTTACATCTTAGAATCTTTGGTTGTATATGTTATGTACATGTACCTCAAGAGTTGAGGTCAAACTTAGATGCCAAATCTGAAAGGTATATTTTTTGGGATATTCTATGGAACAAAAGGAGTATAAATACTATAATCCCATCACCAAGGAGCTGAAGGTAAGTAGGGATGTTGTCTTTGATGAGTTGAAGCCTTGGTATGCATGCACGAGTTCATTGCAAGTTGAAGACACAAGTGAGAGAGATTTGAAGAATGATGATAGAGTTCAAGAAAGCATGGATTTAAGTGGTCCAAGCAACTCATGCAACACAAGGACACCCTCACCATGGATTGGAAGGCTTAGGGAAAGAGAGAACACATCTGAAGAAAGAAAAGTCAAAGGAAAAGGGAAGATTTCAATTGAAGAAGGAAGTTATGTGGATGAGAGCATGTTAGAAGATGAAGAGATAGAAGAAATTCAAACCCTAGGAGTGGCAAAAAAAAGAAAGAAGATGGCAACCACACCTAAAGGAAGTGAAAGAAGGTCTTCAAGAGTAAGATATCCAGTACAAAGGTTAACATATGATAATTTCATTGCAAAGCATTATGCATACATGACTCAGGTAATCAAGGACAAAGAACCAACTAGTTATGAAGAAGCTGAGGATTGCAAGGAATGGCAAGAGGCAATGAAGGAAGAGCTCAAAGCACTTTATGAGAACCATACTTGGATCTTGGTACCAGCTCAAGAAGGCTTGAAGGTGATAGGTAATAAGTGGGTTTAGAAAATTAAAAGAAATTCAGATGGTTCCATTGCTAGGTACAAAGCAAGGTTGGTGGCGAAAGGCTTCTCCCAAAGCTATGGGATAGGTTATGACGAAACTTTCAGCCCCGTAGCCAAGATGCCAACAATTAGGACTTTGATTGTAGTTTCCGTATCAAGGAAATGGACCTTATATCACTTGGATGTGAAGAATGCCTTCCTCAATGGAGAGCTTGAAGGAGTAGACTACATGAGCCAACCTCAAGCATTTGCTAGTATGAGGTACCCAAATCATGTTTGCAAGCTAATGAAAGCATTATATGGACTAAAGCAAGCCCCAAGGGCCTGGAATCAGAGGTTAGTGGATTATTTATCAAGTTGTGGATACAAAGAAAGTGTTGCAGATCCATCACTTTACATGAAGAAGCAAGGAGACAAGACGGTATACATATGCATCTATGTGGATGATTTGATCATCACAGGAAGTGATATTGCAGGTATTAAAGATGTCAAATTAAAGCTAGGAAAGGAGTTCAAGATATCTGATCTTGGAACACTAAAATACTTCTTGGGAATAGAGGTAATCTATGCACACAATGGCATCTTCTTGATTCAAAGAAAATACTTGTTGGATGTGCTATACAGGTTTGGTATGAGTGGTTGTAAGCCACTTTCTCAGCCCATGGAGCCCAATACAAAGTTGGTTGCAGGTCAAGGAGAGGCTATACAAGATATTACATTATATAGAAGCATAATTGGTTTATTAATTTATGCTACATTCACTAGACCTGATCTTGCATATTTAGTAGGTGTTCTCTCTCAATTTTTGCATGCACCTACTCATGATCATCTTATGGCGGCAAAAAAGGTGCTTCGATACATCAAGCACATCATTAACCAAGGTCTATTTTACTCATATGATGCTCATCTAAGTGCCAAAGGATATAGTGATGTTGATTGGGCAGGTAGCAAGGATGATCGAAGGAGTACATCGGGTTATGTTTTCATGATAGGTACAAAAGTGATCTCTTTGAGCTCTAAGAAGCAACCCATTGTTGCTCTTTCATCCACAGAGGATGAGTACAGAGGTTTAGCATTGGCTACATGTGAGCTATTATGGCTTAAGAAGCTACTTAAGGACTTGGAAGTAGAAGTGGAGGAGTTTCCTCTTTATGGAGACAACATTTCAAGCATCTACCTAGCTAACAATCCCATGTTTCATGCAAGGAGCAAGCACATAGAGGTTCATTACCACTTTATTAGAGAAAAGGTGATGGCAAAGGAGCTAGATATAAGGTATGCGAACACTAAAATGCAGGTTGCAGACATGATGTCAAAGTTTCTTGAAGGTAAAAAGCTTAGAGGATTCAAGGAAGCTATCAACATAAGAGACATAGGTTGAAGCAACGAAAGGAAAATACTTGAGCTTGAGGGGGAGTGTTGGAAGTTTTTCAAGCTCAAGAGTGTGGGAACATGCCCCAAATTGAACCTTCCACATCATCCACAATCAAAGGAGGCTGATCTCCATGAGTTGGAGGCATCAAATTATGCCCATAATGGAAAGACGTTGATTAGAGAAGATTTAGCTCACCTCTTGATGTGATTGAACCTCACTTTTGACATGTATATGCTTTTGATTGGTTAAAGAGGTTAATATGTGGTCTTTAAAACCTCTAATGAGTTGTATTATGACTTAGAGTCGTGAAAATATGTGCCCAAGCTTCCCCCTTACTTAAGCACACCCCCTACTAGATGTTCTCTGCATATTTTGCAGAGATTTCAATTTTTCATACTCTTTCTCCCTAGATGATCTGGGTAGACCCCCCAACCTTATAATTGTTGTTTCTCCTTCATCCCGAATCGATTTGCAATGATTTTTGTCTTTTTGGAAAGCTTATAAGTTCTACTTTGTCTGATATAAGTCTCGGGTTCAGTGCCTGCACATGTGCAGAGAAATGTCCAGAACAGTGTCTGTCTAGTTAGCTCATACTCTATGAAGAGATCAAGTTATCTGTTTTGTTGCAGCGGTTGAGGCATCATCCAGTATCCAAATGGAGTGATTTTAATCTCATTTGAAAGCTCTTAAAGTTTAGGTTAAGGTTACAAAATTTTTTTTTCAGTCTCTACATATACTCAGAGAAATTCAGAAAATACAAATCCTATGTCTGAAAAAATCAGGATCCTAGGAGGGTTCATTTGCTTTTGTTGTGCACATAGGAGTGTTTATCCTCTAACAAGAACTACCATCAAGAGTCGTCAAGATGATCTTACCAACTCCCATAACAGGATAAGAGGAGTTGTTGGCACATGTAATAGTATTCCTTGTAGGGCAGGCTCGAGTGAAGAGAAGAAACTGTGTTGTTTGGTCGCCACACTATCAAAGTACCAAACTATTGCAGACATGCACTACTCATGAGAAGATGGTTCAAAACTGCAAACAATAGTAAATGCCCATTCTTCTTCCTGCACAAGATTATCAGACTCTGTTTTTGGTGTAGAGGCCTCTGTAACAACCATTCCTGCCTCTTTCTTCTTTGCCTCTTTAGCAGCCAGTTTTGGATAGTTCTTTATGATATGATCATTTCATTTACAGTACTTGCAAACCAATTTCTGCTTTTCTGATTTCTTCTCATCTTTGTCTCCACTCTTCGATTGTGCACAATTAGCAAATTTCTGCTTACTACTTGAAGAGCTCCATTTTCCTTTGCCCTTCTGACTAGCCAGGAAAGCTTGATCTGCAACACGCATAATGGAGTTGTTCTGCCTGGACTGATCCTCCTGCAACAAAACAGAGACTAACACCTCAAAAGACAAGGCATTTGGATTGCCTTTCATCATCAACCGAAGAGTAGAAGCAAAACTCCGATATGAATCATGAAGACCATTCCAAACGGTCTGCACAAGTGACCTATCTGGTATAACCTCATCAGCAGAAATCAACTGTTCCTTCAAGTCTTTGATCTTTGTTAGAAAATTGTCCTTAGAATCACCTTCATTCATGTGCTCACTCTCCAATTGTTTTTGGAGGTAAGCGACACGAGCCTCATTCCTAGCTTGGTACAATGTGCTAAGTGTATCCCAAGCATCCTTAGCTGTTCTGCAAGAGCGAATGTGAGGAATAATGGCACATTTGACAGACAAATCTATCAATGCATGTGCTTGGGCATCTCTGCCATCCCAACAAATTTACTCTATAGTAGGTGTAGCAGAAACAGTAGCACAAATAGGAATATGCAGAATATCATCATCTTCAACACCTTCTGCATCAGCTTCAGTACCTGCAGTTGTAATAGTTGCAGGTGTGATAGGACGTTTTTCAACACCCTGCACAATGTTCCATAGTACTTTTGCAACCAATACATGTCGCATTATATAAGCCCATAATGGGTAGTTGGTACCATCCAACTTATCCTCAACAGCCAACATACGGAATACATCACTACTTTCAGCCATGGCCGATGACTAAAATAACTTGATGCAGAAAATTGATTGTATCTCAAAAAGTTGAATAGAACTGCCTAGACAAATTCTACTAGACCTATAGCAGACTTCGAGATGCTTATACTGGTGAACCGAAACTAGTATATACCTTTGGGACAAAAAGACAAAATATCCTGCACAAGCATTGCGATAGTGCGTTTGGAGGCCGAAACAAGACTGCAACCGGAGAGGTGTTGACAATGCCCTAGATACCAATTGTTGGAGTTAGACGTCTGTGGAAGTACGCGAACAACACAAGGAAGAAGAAGAAGCTTGGAGCACAACACACAATACTGAATGTATTACTAGAGAATGTACAAAGATGAGTAGCCCATTAGGGCAATAGGCGTATATACAAGGGGGGGGAAAAAACCTCCTAAAGAGGAAAAAAAGTGCCACGGTGGTCCTAGAGTGTTCACACACATCACTACCTAAATATATCAACACTTTCTTCCCAAATGTGGCTTAAGCTAATCAGTAGTCACTTACCTCTAGGTTTTTCTTCTTTGTGGTTAGAATGTTCTTCAATATATGATATTCCCTTCACTTTTAGGATGAATTTTCCAATAGAAACAACACCTTAATGCACTCTATTTATCAATAATGCATCTTAGCGATTGCTTTGCCATATCAATCACTCTTCTATAATGTGAACTTTTCCTTGGATTTTCCAATGGTTTTGACCAATTAATTTTAGTCCTAGCTTCTTCCAAGTGATAAAAGTTCCTTTATTTAGCCTTGAAACTACAATGGTTGGCTTAAGGCCACTCTACAACCCTAGTACAAGGGTGCTAGTAGCAAGAGTGGACAAGACAACTTGAGTAGCCAAGGGAGGTTGAGGGAAGAATTCCAAAGAGAAGGATGGGGCTAAGATACAAGCTTTAGTAGATAGGTAAGTCAGAGGAGAATAGGCAGAGAATACAACCTCAATAAAATTTTGAAACTTTGTTTTTATAAATAGTGATTTTCATCACTACACTCGTTGTACTTCATTTTGTGCAAGCTGAGGAATCCTCAAGCTTGAGGAGTATTATTATAGCATATGTTTTGAATTTCATAATTTTTGGAGCTCATTTGAGACCTCAAAATAGCTTAGGGACCTAATTTTTAACTAGGTCAAACATGAGGTCTCAAGCAGGCCAAAGGTAATCAAAAACTATAAAAAGAGCTAGAGATCCCATTTTTGGGGTTAGGTAGCAAGAGATTGAGCTTTCCTTTGAGCATTGTATACATTCCTTTAGTTCTAGAACAAAAGATTCCATTGTTCCCATTTGGGCAAAAAAATGGCCAAAAAGGGATCATTTGATAATGATGGATTAACAAAACTAACAATCGGGTCTTTCCATGTGTACAAAAATATAACATTCTTATCTCTTTTAATCTTACAAACAAAGGCTTCTTTTTAGTAGATATTCTCTAAAAGCACCAGTAAGGCGATGAATTTCTTGTATTGAGTGGCGAATTTTTTGTTTCCATACAAAAATGGATATTTTTGCACACCACACAATGAAAATCTTTAAATTTCCAAGAGAGAAAAGATTTTTGAAGATACAGAATATTTTTGGGTTCACAAAATTATAGATTTTTTAGTCACACTTGATACATCAAATCAGAAGTTTGTGAATCTCAGTTTTCCATGTGTACATCCAACTTTTTGTCCATAAATACTCACAAAGTTTGTGAACCTTGGTTTCCTCCTTTAAACATTCTCTATTATTTCTCTGAGTGTTCGAATGGCGTCTACTTCTCATCATCCTTCCAACCGTGTAACCTTATGTCAAGTTTACAGTAGAAGAGAGGATTCCTTATGGAAACCTCTTTCTGTGTAGATAAATGATTGGGTGACTATGCTTCCTAGTTGCAGAGGTGAACATAAAGTGAAGCAATTTCAAACAGACAACACAAAAAACAACTAGAACGGTCGAATTCAAGTTTCAAATTAAGAAGCCATGGATAGATTGAAAGAGTTCAACATGTGTATAGTGCTCAGGATATTGTGCTATACAATCATCTTTATTCTCTGTCCTACTATAAGTGAAGTTTAACAATGCTCTTTAATCATTTTCAGTTGTTTTTGTCTTATAAAATATATATTTTTATATTGCATATATTTTTCCATCTAATGTTCAAGAGTGGAAAAATGTTGCATGTCAAATAAGAACGTTCAATTGAAAAATCTATCACATTTTTCAATAGCATTCAATTATTTGTCTATTTTGCAAAATATCGGGTACCAGCAAGGAGGAATGCGTATGGAAATCTTGTACATCTACTTGCTCCTTGCATCTCTTCATTAGATTGGGAGTCTCCTAATCAATGGACAGTTTTAAGTTTTCTATGCAAGATCAAAGATGGCATTCAAAGGGAAATGTCAACAAGTGAATTTCCTTAAGGATTAAAATTCAATGGTTTTTGCCTCTTCATGTTTTAGTAGCATGTTTTAAAAACATAGAAAACAAAAAAACAATGTGGTTGAATAGGAGAGTTTCAATTTCATAGATTGATGATGTTTCATATAGGGAATGGGATAGCAAAGAAGTTCATAAAACTAGGTGAAATCATTCTATGTAAAGTTGGTCCAAGCTCTCTTTCAATTTCATATCAATTATCTCAACAATCTCTAGTACACAAGGTAGAAAAAGAAGTTGGGAGCCTATATACCCTTGGATTCAAAGGATAACTATCCAAAATTTGAGTTAGAATTATTGATGCATCCAGATTTTCAACCTAGGAAAATAATTGCCACTACAAATTGGAAACTCAAAAATGTTAGAGAGCTTCTAGAGTAACTTGATGAAGTTTCACCACAGTTCAAATTCTCAATTGATGGTGTAGTGGTAAACATTAGATAAGAGAAAACATTATCTTGCATTATTAGTCAATTATTATTAAACTCCAATGACCCCTAGAAATATAAGCCATACTTGTTTATAAAGCTTCAAGCTTAGAAAAGGAATGACTAAATATGGAGAATATTATGAAAAATTACTTTTCAACATATGGATAAATAATATATTATATATGTAGGATTTAGACCTTTCTTGAAAGAACATCTTCATATTTCTAGAGTAGGACCCTATAATACAAAATCCAGTTTAGATGCATCAAGAAGGCTTTGAGTTACTCAAAAAATGATGAACATATTATGGCATGTAGACAATACTTGAGAGCTATGTTGCCAATATTGTCAAATATTTCTCTAATTCATTTAAAAGCTTTTAGTTTGCTTTCCTCAACCTCTGAATGTCCTCAAGGACAATAGCTTCTTCTGACATAAGATTCTTCTTTCTCTGCTCCTCACCAAAATCTGCTACATTTTTTTGGCTTGTGTTCATGAGGAGGGATCTCGTCAATCTTTACTATAGATGGCTTAGGTTTTCTTGCTAGATGAATATTGAGAATATCAAAGAGTTTTTTATCATTGATATCAAGAGGTATCATGGCTTTGTCAAATTTGTACCTAACATAGTCCTTGGCCATTAATGTCACTTGTGACAATGTGCAGCACATAAATACGCATCATTCACGAAGTCGATTGCAAAGTTTTTTGTAGCCGCTTGCAAGCACAAAAGATCTTGGGTTTGCCATCTGATGTTCATGAATGAGGTTATCCCTATCATTGAGCAAAGCTTGGTAGAGACGTCTTTTACACAAACTTCTGAGCTCTTTTGATTTCCATCAATGATTTCACATGGTATTTTACCCTCTTCTTTGTATATGCCTTTTGAGGATCACCCTGATTCTAGGTATTTTTGGTTTGGTCCTCATTACCTTGGTTCTCTATAGTAGGTCGCCCATGATTTTTCTCTTAAGTACTGTAGAGCTTTCTAGTAGTCTTCTTTGACCTGGCCATGATCTATTGACAAAAGGAATGAAATGAGGTTCAAACCTATGGATATGAGAGTATAAAAGCATGCAAATTTAAGGATTCAAGACATGAACAATTCAACCAATTAGGGCAATTGTTAGTCGGCCGCCGGATTGGCAACTGTATAACTGAATCTTGTTTCGCACGCGCGAAAAGTTGTTACAAAGACATTTGTAATCTTTATATATAGCAATGTAAAAGAGATGCAGGGTGACGATTCGTGGAATCACCAGACTGTCTGTCTGGGTGATTGTCGTGGTCGTTACTGTGTGTCGAGTTAGCTAATTTGGAGTATTGTGTCCATTTCTATGTTGTATTATCGACACTTGTTCAGGTTGTTGTAGTGTTTGCTTGTCTTCTGAGTATTCTGAGTATACTGTGTGTATCCGTATTCGTTGTCTATCGATCGCTGTTGCGGCTGCGAGTTTTGTTTACATCTAGTGGGTCGTCGGACTGTTGCTTGAGAGAGTCATCCGCGGGTCTCTGTGGAGTTTGTTCTGTGAATTACATATATCGTGGTGACCCTCTTTCTTGGAATGTTCGGACAATTTTGAAGTCTGTGCAACTGTGGTAGTGTCCCTAAGACATTGTGCAGGATTGTATTTGTTGGAGTTAGACGTCTGCGGAAGCACGCGAACAGCACAAGGAAGAAGAAGAAGCTTGGAGCACAACACACAAGACTGATTGTATTACTAGAGAATGTACAAAGATAAGTAGCCCATTAGGGCAATAGGCGTATATACAAGCCGGGGGAAAAAAACCTCCTAAAGAGGGAAAAAAGTGCCCCGGCAGTCCTAGAGTGTTCACACACATCACTACCTAAATATATCAACAAATCCCCCCTGGGAGTGATGCGGTGAACAAGGAGCTGGCACTCATGTATAAGGAAGTGCCAAGCTATGTGGAAATCACTCCACAAAAGGAAGTAAGCCCAAAGCTTTGCGGAAAGCTTCAAACTTCTCCCTAGGCAGAGCCTTCGTGAAAAGGTCTGCAATGTTCTCCTGCGTGGGCACATATGCCAAGCTGATCTCCCCAGCAGAGAACCTCTCCCTGACATAGTGATAATGCACCTCAATGTGCTTAGTGCGAGCATGGAACACAGGGTTCCTCGCAACTGCCAATGCTCTGACTGTCAGTGAAGATGGTGGTGGCAGAAGACTGGCCAACACCCAAATCAGCCATAAGGCGTCTGAGCCACACACACTCAACAGTCGCTGTGAAAGCTGCCCTATACTCAACCTCACAACTGGAAGTGGCCACAGTAGGCTGCTTCTTGCTCAACCAAGATATACATGAGCTACCAAGCATGAAGCAAAAACCACTGGTGGACACACGAGTGTCATAGCAACCAGCCCAATCTGAGTCAGAAAAAGCATGCAAATCTGGCGGTAGTGATCCCCCCTTGGGATAAAACAACCCAAGTAGCCGAGTACCACTCAAGTAGCGAAAGATGCGCTTAACCGCTTTCCAATGCGTGACTCCTGGGCAATGCATGAACCTGCTCATCTGTGAGACAGCAAACTGAATATCTGGCCGAGTAATGCATAAGTAAATCAAGCATCCAACAGCCTGCTGATAGAGAACAGCATCAAATGCATCTCCAGCATCATGAAGACTCAATCGTAAACCTGTCTCCATAGGAGTGGCAATAGGCTTACAGTCTTCAAGGCCAAAACGCTGCAATAATGTGTCAATATATTTCGTTTGACACAAAGCCATTCCACCATCAACGTGCATAAACTGAATTCCCAAATAGTGATGCAAATGCCCCAAATCAGACATCTCAAATGAGGCATGCAAATCAGCCTTAAAATCAGCAATATGCTTCTCAAGAGGACCAATGAGCAGCATGTCGTCTACATAGACAGCAATGATCAGAAGCACATCATTAGCACGCTTAACATATAAGGTGCTTTCAGTTGGACTGTTCTCAAAACCATGTGCAATTAGATAGGCATGTATTTTCTCATACCAAGCACGTGGTGCTTGCTTTAAACCATATAACGCCTTCTTTAACCTGCACACCTGGTTTTCATGCCCTTTCTGCACAAAGCCACGGGGCTGAAAAACATACACTTCTTCATGCAAGTCACCATTCAGAAATGCTGTTTTAATGTCCAACTGATGTACATTCCAACCATGATGGGCTGCAAGTGCACAAATGCTCCGAACAGTAGTCATACGGCATGTAGGTGCAAAGGTCTCATCAAAATCAATGCCTCTTTCCTGCGCATAACCCTTTGCAACAAGCCTAGCCTTATACCTGTCAACTGTACCATCAGGTTTACGCTTCAGCTTGTATACCCACTTAGTGCCAATGGCCTTCTTGCCAGGAGGCAAGTCACATAAAGACCATGTACCATTCTTCATTATAGCATCATATTCAGATTGCATAGCAGCCATCCAATTTTCTGAATTTTGTGCTTCATCAAAAGAAACAGGCTCATTCTCATCACAGAGACTAGATGCAGCCATAGCATAGCAATCTGATGCAAAGGAGGTACTATGAGAGCCTGAACGAGTACGATATGACAAAGGTGCATCTAATTTGCTGTCACGCAAAGTCTGCACCAGCCATTAGTTTTTGCCTGTTCAATATCAGCTCTCTCATCAACAAGTGCATCATGTAAATCTGCATCAGAAATGGAATGATCTGCATCATCATATGAAACCTGCAAAGGCTGAGAAGTTGCCTCATTAGGACCAGCGTTAGCCTGTCCACCTGTAAAAAGAGGCATCAAAGTATCATACATGTCTTTGGAGCTAACAGATGTCTCATTAGTACATGAAAGCAATGGCTGAATAGCATCTTCCACAAAGACAACATCACGGCTAACCAGAATGCGTTTAGTCTGTGGATGATACAGACGATAGCCTTTACTTTCAGAACTGTACCCAACAAAAATACATTTTACTGCCTTATCATCCAATTTTCTGCGATGTTGTTCAGGCACTAGTGCATATGCCAAACAACCAAAAACACGCAGATGAGCAACAGATGGCTTGCGGTCATGCCAAGCCTCATATGGAGTGATAGACTGCAACGCTTTGGTGGGACACCTGTTCAGTACATATGCTGCACACATGACAGCCTCAAGCCAGAAACTATGTGGTAAAGCCTGACTTTTGACCATGCACCTCGCCATCTCCATGAGTGACCTGTTCTTTCGTTCAGCAACTCCATTCTGTTGAGGTGTATACGGCACTGTACACTGGTGTTTTATCCCACGTTCAGCCAGAAATGCATTAAAATCTGAAGACATATATTCCCCCCCTCGATCAGAACGGAGGGTGCCCATTTTACATGCTGACAGATTTTCAGCCAAAACCAAAAACTGTTTGAAGCACATGAACACTTCGGACTTTGCTTTGAGTGGATATACCCATGCATGCCTGGAAAAATCATCAATGAAAGTCACGAAGTAAAGGTAATTTCCAAAAGAGGGTGTCTGCATAGGACCACAGACATCACTATGTACAAGCTGCAATTTCTGCATAGCCCGAACTGAACCATCTTTTGGAAAGGAAGAACGCTGCATTTTGCCCAAAATACAGCCTTCACAAACATGTTTTCCAGGTGCCTCAAGTTTGGGCAAAGAGGACACCATTTCAGATTTCTGCAGGCGTAACAAACTAGCAAAATTCAGATGACCAAAGCGTGCATGCCAAAGCTTTGCATCTGACATAGCCTGAGAATCATGAACTGCACATGCCGAATCATTCACAGATCTTTCATAGTCTATGAGCTTATACAGCCCACGACATAAAATGCCAGAAGCAATAATCACATCGCCATTTGAGAGATCATGGACTGTACACCTGTCATCAACAAATTTCACAACCAAGCCAATCTTGGCTAATGCAGAAACTGATAACAGATTCTTTTTGATCCCTGGCACAAATAAAGCATCTGACAAAGTGAAAGAACTACCATCAGCAGTAGTCAGAATGATCTTACCAACTCCCATAACAGGATAAGAGGAGTTATTGGCGCATGTGACAGTATTCCCTGTAGGGGCAGGCTCGAGTGAAGAGAAGAAACTGCGCTGCGAGGTAATATGTTTGGTCGCCCCACTGTCAAAGTACCAAACATCTGAGTCTACTGCAGACATGCACTGATCATGAGAAGATGGGTCAAAACTGCAGACAGCAGTAAACGCCCATTCTTCTTCCTGCACAAGATTTGCAGACTCTGTTTTTGGTGTAGAGGCCTCTGCAACAACCATTCCAGCCTCTTTCTTCTTTGCCTCTTTAGCAGCCAGTTTTGGACAGTTCTTTATAATATGATCATTTCCTTTACAGTACTTGCAGAACAATTTCTGCTTTTCTGATTTCTTCTCATCTTTATCCTGGTTCTTCGATTGTGCAGCATTTGCAGATTTCTGCTTACTAGTAGAAGAGCTCCATTTTCCTTTGCCCTTCTGACTAGCCAGGAAAGCTTGATCTGCAACACGCATAATGGACCTGTTCTGCCTGGACTGATCTTCCTGCAACAGAACAGAGACTAATTCCTCAAATGACAAGGCATTCGGATTGCCTTTCATCATCAACCGAAGAGTAGAGGCAAAACTCTGATATGAATCAGGAAGACCATTCAGAACGGTCTGCACAAGTGAGCTATCTGGTATAACTTCATCAGCAGAAATCAATTGTTCCTTCAGGTCTTTGATCTTTGTAAGAAAACTGTCCATAGAATCACCTTCATTCATGTGCTCACTCTCCAACTGTTTTCGGAGGTAAGCAACACGAGCCTCATTCCTAGCCTGGTACAAAGTGGTAAGCGTATCCCAAGCATCCTTTGCTGTTCTGCAAGAGCGAATGTGAGGAATAATGGCACGTTTGACAGACAAAGCTATCAATGCATGTGCCTGGGCATCTCTGCCATCCCAACGAATCTGCTCTGCAGTAGGTGCAACAGAAACAGCAGCACGAACAGGAATCTGCGGAATATCATCTTCGACACCATCTTCATCAGCTCCAACACCTGTATTTGCAGTACCTGTCGTTACAGGTGTAACAGGACGTCTTTCAACACCCTGCACAATGTTCCACAATCCTTTTGCAACCAGTACATGTCGCATCATATAAGCCCATAATGGGTAGTTGGTACCATCCAACTTATCCTCAACAGCCAACATACGGAATACATCACTGCTTTCAGCCATGGCCGGTGACTAAAATACCTTGATGCAGAAAATTGACTGTATCTCAAAAAGTTGAACAGAACTGCCCAGACGAGTTCTGCTAGACCTGTAGCAGACTTCGAGACGCTTAAACTGGCGAACAGAAACTGGTATATACCTTTGGCACAAAAGGACGAAATAGCCTGCACAAGCACTGCGATAGTGCGTTCGGAGGCCGAAACGAGCTCAGATCGCAATTTCGGCACCACAGAGCGAAGCAGTTTTGATCTCGGAAACACCCTGAGTATGCTCACCAAATTTTGTGCGAATCTGAGACTGCAAACGGAGGAGTGTCGACGGCGCCCTAGAAGAAGCAACGACCTGCTCTGATACCAATTGTTGGAGTTAGACGTCTGCGGAAGCACGCGAACAGCACAAGGAAGAAGAAAAAGCTTGGAGCACAACACACAAGACTGATTGTATTACTAGAGAATGTACAAAGATAAGTAGCCCATTAGGGCAATAGGCGTATATACAAGCCGGGGGAAAAAAACCTCCTAAAGAGGGAAAAAAGTGCCCCGGCAGTCCTAGAGTGTTCACACACATCACTACCTAAATATATCAACAGTATTGTTCCCAGTATTGAGAATATGTACTTGTACGGTGAGATTAGGCTACATTAATGGTTATCCCCAGTGTGTATTAGTCTTCCAAGCACTGTGTGTCTGAACCGTTGAGTCTTTGGTGTCTTCGGTTTGTCTGATTGTGAGCACCTATTCGTTGAAGGTTGAACTACTGTTAAATGTTACAGTAGTGTGTATTCGGAAAAAAGGGGTTCTGAAGTAATTCGGTACTACGATACTGATAGTCGGATACAGTGTGTTCGGTAGACTCTGGAAGAGTTAGAAGGATGAATCGTAAGGATTGAGAAGGGTATACCAAATCTTGATAGAAATCTTGAAGGATTTGGGTGTGAAGTAATTTTGGGAAACAAGTATAGGGCCTCTGTCTTTACAGACCCCTTCCACTCCCAAGAACCCAAGACTCATTTAAACACGCTTCTGACAGTTAGAACAAGCGTTTTACACTGGTGCCGTCTGTGGGAAGGTGGCAACAGATCAGATTGTTGCAAAACCAATTGTGGTAACGCGACTGTAGATTGTAAATCGACAGTAATAGTACGCGATTAGTACAAAAGATGATACATGCCGGTTACTAGATCCGGTGAAACATATCCGAAGAACCGACAACCTTGGGTACCTAATTTGCTAAGGACGCCTCTAGGAGGTAGAAGTACAGATAGGTCTAACCCAGTTGTCAAGAAAGTGAAGAACGTTAGTAGTGATTCCGGCCATATTCCGATGGAACGTACTACATTTCTTGCAGATTCCGGTGCGATTTCGACATAGTCTGTCGAAGATATAGTAACTTCAGAATCTACCGGGATGCAGCATGAAGTTAATTTAGCACCATTGGGTCAAGATTCGAATTTGTATACGACTAGAAACGCCTTAGTCAAAGAAATCTGTGAAGGAGAAAAAGCACCTTGTTTTGGTGAAAAATCGACACCTTCCGATGTTATTCCGGCACCAGTTGTTGAAAGTTCATAATTTTTCGGTGACGATTTGCCCTTTCTTGGTGAATCTTCGGTCCAGTCACCGTTATTGGGAGTTAGCTTTCCTACATTTGACATCAAGAAGGAAGGTAGCTTGTTCGAAACTGAGATTCAAAACATACTGAACAAGATTATCGAATCGGAAAGTGCACAGGCTGACGATACAAATTTTGACGATCCAGATGTTCAGCCTCGGGGTACAGAAGATAGTCACAATACAACCATCAGCACCATGAACGGGCAACAACAACAACAACTATGCCCACTAAGGCCGACTCCAACCAGATTAACGTACACTACATTCGGTGGATTTCCAGGAGATGACCCAGATGCTCATGTACGCACATTTGAGATAAGTTACGCAGTGCTCAACCATCCACCTGATCCGGCGTATAAGGCGTGTGTTCGGTAGACTCTGGAAGAGTTAGAAGGACGAATCATAAGGATTGAGAAGGGTATTACCAAATCTTGATAGAAATCTTGAAGGATTTGGTGTGAAGTAATTTTGGGAAACAAGTATAGGGCCTCTGTCTTTACAGACCCCTTCCACTCCCAAGAACCCAAGACTCATTTAAATGCGCTTCTGACAGTTAGAACAAGCGTTTAACAGCAATCCAAAGTTTTCTAAATCAATCACACCCAAAAATGCAATCCATTGAGTGATCTCTATTTTATTTATATTGAAAAAAATCCATGTCATGCATGTCGTACACTCAAATAAGAAAATTTACAATAAACAAGTAATCTAAATGGAGATAACCAATTCAAATGATTAAGGCCAAAAATCTATGATTTCTCTTATCACTTGAATTGGTTGTGTCAAATAATGAAAGCTCTAAACTGCTTTCATGTGTATTCCATGACATACATCAAATAATCTACCACTTTTGATACTTAGAAAAATCAAATATAAGTTAAAAAATTGGTATCAATGCACACGACAAATTCAAGCGATTAGGGCCATCTGTGCTTTTTGATGGCTCATATCACGTGAATCAGTAGCATGTTCTAACTTCAACTTCAAGAATTACTGAAAAGTCAAAGTCATCTCATACCAATCGAGAAAATACTTTTGAAATGAGGAAAATCAAATAACCATAATATACTTATTCTCTTGGGACACAACCATTCAAGCGATTAGGGCCAAGCTTCTCTGATGGATCTAATCACTTGAATTGCCCGTGTACAAAAGAAGTGTCATATTTCTAAATACATAAGTGAATGACTTCAAAAAGAAAAGAAACCCATATATACCTTGCACAACAAGAGACTTCAACAAGGAATGACTTGTTTCTTGTAGAAGATGCTCCAAAAAGGATTGCAAAGAAAACTATGGGGAACTAAGAGAGATAAGAGAGATTAAAAAAAATGACACAAATGAAGTGAGGAGCTTATATAAGGTTATAGGGTGTGTTGATTGTTGATGCCACATGGAATTGTCTGATTGGTCCACATCATTTGATCATTCCAAATTCCAACGTACCTTGCCACATGTCATCTTTTCATTGGTGCACGTTATTTGACCATTGTAAGTTTTGAGGTGGGATTGGCACGTGTCAGTCTCTTATTGGTCCATGTCATTTGATCCTTGGTATTCTAGGGGTCTTGCCATGTGGCATGCTCTCATTGGTACATGTGGATTCTCCAATATCTCTTTTCCCCTATAATTATTAGGCCCCTTGGCTTTTTCTCATTTTCTACCTTCAACAATTTTTTGCACCCATACTCACGCACTCCCAACTTGAATTCTATAGATGAACAATTCAAGCGATAGCATGTGTTTGACCATCTTTGACTACCTCTATTCGCTTGCAGCGGTTGCCCCTTGCATCTACAAGAAGATCCCTTTAGGATTTTGAAATGGAAGAGAAGAATGCAATTCTCAATGTCTTTCCATATGAGAAACTACTGGATTCATGGTTTAAGAGGGCTTGAGATTTAACCAATTTCCAGATGCAATGAAGATGTTAAATCCCTCCTTTGATTTTCAAGCACTTGTAGAGAAAAGTAAGCCATTTCTTATGGATGAGTGGAATAGTTTCTTGAGCATAGTCAATGGACAGGAAGTTATTATCTCTAGCAAGAAATATATTCACCCAAGCATCTTTGAGAAGGATCCTTTGGAGAGGGCCAGAATAACTAGAAAGTGAGGAAGACTTTCCCCTTACCTAGGAGGATGGACTTTTGCCCACAACATGAAAATGGTTGTTCTTTACTTCCACTGAACATGGGATTTTCGATTTGTCTTGATCATACATCTAGGGACAATAATGAAGCAAAGAACATTGATGAAGAGAAAGAAGCATCTCTAGACATTTCTCTTGAGAAATATTCAAAAATTGATGTTAAAGAAATTGTTGAAGAGGTTAAACTTCAAGCAGAATAAGAAGAAAGTTAAGAATTTTGATGTGGCAACTTCCAAATTAGAGAGAACCATTAGACAACCAACAAAAGATGTAAATATCTCAAAAAAATCACTTTTTCTCCCAAACCTTCCATATTAATTTATCTCCTGTAAGGACTTTATTCCTACCTATTGCTGCAATAGCTGAATTTGAAGAAACTGAAAGGAATTTTATAAATGAGAAGGAAGAAAGTAAAGACAAATTTCTAAGCCTTGACTTGAGCTTGTCGATGATGAATTTAAAGATTCATCCAAAGCTCTTTCTAGTTGCTATGAAAGAGTACTTGCAAAGAAGCCAACACTTCCAAATGAAGAATCTGTCCAACGACAAAAAGATCTGGGAACTTACTCATTTGGTCAAGTATACTGGAGGTTGTTGAGGACAAAGGAACAATAAGATTTGTTGTTGAAGAGTTGATTTAGGATGAATACGAGGTAAAGGTATGTCCAAAATCACTTCCCTTGCAACTACAACTCATATGTGAGACACGACCAATTCAAGCGACTAGGCCAATTCAAGACTTTCTGATGACCCTATTTGCTTGAATTGATCATGTCCTAGATTCATTCATTTACATGAGTTTTTTGGTTTTCTCCTTATGCAATACCTTTATTCCTTATTATTCATACATGTTGACATCAGATATAGGTGAATTTACCTCTGTTTGTAATTATTGTGATATATGATCAATTCAAGCGATTAGGCCCATCCAAGATTTTCTGATGGACCTAATCACTTGAGTCAGTTGTGTCCTAGATTCATTTCAAAAAGCAAGAACTGTAATACATCCATATGTATATTTTGTTCAAAAAAATAATAAAAGATATTCCAAATCCTTTTTTATGCAATCTCTACTCCTACAGCTTCATATTGGAATGAAATGCCATTTTTCTTGCATTTCATCCATTTATCCTAAATGGAGATTTCTCCTTTCAATGATACTTTAATGACATGATGTGTATAGTTTGTTTGTTGATGATATCTGGCATGCGCTCCTTTGTATTTGTCTTCTAAATAACCAATCAAAAAGCTCTTTGAGTGGATTAGTTTTTTTGAGTCCTCCTCCTTTCTTGTGCATCTGAAGAAGCTGGTTCTTGCTTCGTAATGAGACTTTTCCATGCCTTAAATGTTCCATGTGACAAGTGTTGTCCTTGCTGCAAGGAATGGACTAAGCAAAAAAAGAATATTTTTATCTTCACGCACGTAGGAGCTTCAAAATCTAGAAGAGAGATATAACATAGAAGAGAGATATAACATTGGGAGAGAGATCGTTTCTATTTCCCTCCACTACTTGTAAATGAGAGTAGAAGATCAAGTGCATCATATACAACGCTTTATGAGTTTTGCCTTCAAATGTGGGATTATGAATGCTTGCACCGTTGCTTTTCATGAGCCCAGGAGGTTGAGCATCCCTCTCTTTCATGCTCACTCTTGGACACCTCCTCAAGGAATTGAGATAGTGAGAAGGAGAAGGTAGGAAGTACGATGAGGAAGAAAGAAGGAAAAAAGAAGATAAGGAGAAAAGGAAGGAAGGGAGATTAAAAGAGAAAGAAGGGGCGAGATGGAAACCATGGGTAAAGACAAATTTTGAGAAGAAGATGTAGCAAAATCTCAAGGAGAACAAAAAATACACCTTAAAATTACATATCATAAAGAAGAGTTAAACATAGAAAGGATGGATTTTCTTCCCCTCTATTAAGGTATCTAATCTTCTCCAAATCATTTGATTTTGCATGCTCTCTAGAGTTTGAGATAAAGCATGGGCATCAAATTTTAATAGACAATATCCTAATTTTGTTTGGGCAACCTCAAATGGTCCATAAAAATTTTGTTTCTAGTTGGTGACCTCCTAGTACCCTACAAAATTTCGGTGTACCATGGGGATTCAAGAGATTTTTAGTTTATTAGAAATTTTTTCTTGAAAGCTTTCAATGTTGTAAAGTTTAGTAGAAATGGAGAATGTTTGATTGGTTTGCGCAAAGGAACATCTAATGATAGTTTCAAGAGTGTTGTTAGCTACTTCTTTGATATTATTTTGGTGAGAAACTAGTTTCACCTTTGGTATGGATGTGTTTTTCTCGTTTTCAACATCTATAAAAACTCTAAACCTCATTGATGAAGCTTAGGAAAAGTTATGATCTTTAGCTTAGATTAGTTTTTCTCGCTCTAATATTGTAATTGTATGAATTATAAACACATATTCTTCTTGTATTGGGTCCACCTTTTTGGGAACCATATTGATTGGTTGTACTCTTTGAAAAGGACTCAAATATTTTCCTCATTGAACTCCACAATGTTGTAATTATTTTTTGGGTAAGGATCAAGTGTAATAGAAGGGCATACATGGGTAGGTGCACATCCACATGCACCACTTTCATCATTGATTTTGATAAATCCACTCAATATAGATGCATAACGATGGTGTATGGAAAGGAAAAACGATACTACACACCTTTCTATCTATCATGACCATGAACAATAATCTTCCACTACCAAAAAACTAAGAACAAGATATCAATGATCAACTTCAAGAATAGAAACAACATATAAGGATTGAAATGTTTCATAAAACATCAGTTTTAAGGGTTCTAAAACTTAAAGTGTGCTATAAAGATGTAGATTGTAAAATAATATATAGCATATGAGATCGAAGAAATATATACACATGTGTTCAGGCAAGTTCAATAGAAGTTATATCTCAAGATCCTAATGGATTTAGGTTGCTAAAGAGAAGGATGTAAAAATTCTTCCAAAAGATATGCGCAAGCCATATTATGTAGATTATTGAGCTTGTAGGGATTCTCCTACAATTTTGATATGACTCCAAGAAAAGAAGGTGTTCATCTCTAGAGAAATAAAGAATTAGTACCTTCAAGTGGGTCACATAAAGTAAATACAAGACTATGGGATATCACAAGAAGTGGAAAAGCTAAATATATGATATTACTTGACTTCAATGGTAAAACATACCTAATAAACTGTTAAGAAAACCGATTAGAAGGATACAAAAGATGGGTTTTATTAGAGAGCATTGATGGATGCTTAAATGTTCTAAGTGATAATTAAGGCATAGTAGAGGGCACTAGTTCTATGGCTTAGATCATAGACCCAAAGGAATAAGTTTTGGAGTACTCAAAAACTTAAAGGGGATCAAGGAATTGCCAACTCAAAATTCTAAAAATGATCTAAATAAGTAGCTAGATTTGATCTTGGTATATACGACTAAGTAATTTAAGCTTACAAGGATATCACTAGTTGAATTGGTTTAAAGAATAAAGGTATTTTTAAGAATATTAAGAATTCATTTTTGTTGGATCTTATTGGAGTTCCATTTAGATATAAAACTCATAATTGCTTTAGTGAGGACCTGACACATGGATTAGAAAAAGGATACACTCGTAAGGAAAAAAAATATAAGATTACCTCCTTGATAAAAGTGAGTATGTTTTACTCCTAGAAATTAGGTTGGTAGATTATTTTAAGGGGAGTATGTGTGATCTATTGTTATCACTTATGGGATGATTGCATTACTAGAGTTTATTATTGAGATATTAATGTGTTTTGTGTTTTGATATAGTGGTTGAAGGTTCATGCAGGCATGGATAGGTGTGGACATATTTGGATGTGTCTGGACATGAATAAGAGAAGATATATTTTCTATATATTTTGTAAATAAAGACCCACGTAGAGAGTTCTTTCCAGAAACTCATAAAAATAGTGGTTAAGATAAGGATCGCTATAGATTGTAAATAAAATCAAAGGATCTCTGTAAAAGAGAGCTGATTTTTACTTTCATGCCTACTTTTGAAGCATTTCCTTCATTGTAATCTCTATTTCAGACATAATAAAAAACCTATTTTGGACATGCTTTGTAGACTCGTCAAAGAGAGTGTACAGGGGGAGATTTCAATAGCACCCATACCCTCATCCCTCCAACCTACCAAAGCTCCTACCCTTCAATCTTCAAGGATGGATGTTCAATAAAAGAGACCACATATCACCTATTGGAATTGTGGTAAACTTGGACATACTAAAGCAAAGTGCAAATTGTGGCCTCTTCATATAAAACCTCTTATAGCCCAAATGCACAACATGGGGGCAATCCACAAAGATGTTCCTCTTGTTTGGATGGAGGAAGCATTATAAAAAGATTTAAGTACCTTGGGTAATGAAATTTCTATTATTCTCTACTTTGCATATAGGGTACTATTAATAATAAAATTGTTAATACTTTACATGGAGATGGTAGTTCTCACGATTTTATTTCACATTTCTTAGTGAAGGAAATCAAATTGAAGATTTTTCCTTCCTTGTATAAAGTTAAGACTACATTTTAAGGGAGTTGATATAATGTCACAAGAGAAGTGCATGATGCTAAGATTTGTATAGGTTCATATGTAGATGTGCGGACATTTTTAATTGCCCCTTTGCAATATTCTTATGATGTTATACTTGGTATGCCTTTTTATCATCATCATAACCCACATATTGACTATCATACACATATCTTTCATTTTGAATTTAAAGGTCAACTCATTTGTTTGTCTGCAAGGCATGATTTCCAACCATTTCGATTAATAAGTCATACTCAAGTAAACTTGCATTTAGGAAAGGTTACAGTTCATGTATCATTTTTGTAAATGTCATAAATGATTATAATCATACCCTTTTTGATGCACATAAACCTTTTATGATTGCTTATAAGGATTTTTTTATATCTTATTATCCTTCTAAACTACCACCATCTCAAGGATCATTTGACTACAATATAGAGTGAATTCCTAGTAGTTTTCCTCCTCATAAAGCACCTTATATGCATGGCCCTCTTCACCAAAAGGAAATAGAAAACCAAATTAAAGATTTACTTCAAAAAAAACGTATAAGGCCTAGTTCTTCCCCATTTGGAGCAATTGTTCTCTTAGTTGAGAAAAATAATAAAACTTATAAAATGTGCATTGATTATAGAGCCCTCAACAAGACCAAAATTAAGAATACATACCCTATTTCTTGCATAGACAACTTGCTTGATAAACTTCGAGGAGCTCATATCTTTAGTAGGATTGAACTTAAATCTAGTTACCATCAGATATATATGATGCATAACCCTGCTTTTAGGACTCAAACTGGCCATTATGAGTTTATGGAAATGCCCTTTGGACTTACAAATGCTCTTTCTACATTTGCATGTATGATGAATAATATTTTTCTTGGATATCAAGCTTTCGTTCTAGTTTTCTTCAATGATATACTTTTCTATTGTAAGAATGAGGGTAAGCATGATAAACAATTAGAAATAGTTTTTCGTTTGTTATGACAAAACACACTTTACACTTATCTTGAAAAGAGTTACTTTTTCCAAAGTAAACTAGAATATTTAGGGCATATTATTTCTAGTGAGGGAGTGCATGTAGACCCAAAGAAAATCAAAGTAATCGTAGAATGTCCTATACCTCAATCAGCCAATTATGTACATTATTTTTTTCGGTTAGCTAGTTTCTATCAAAAGTTTTTTATAAGTTTTTCTTATTTGGCACTTCCCATTACTTTATTATTAAATAAGAAAATAAAATTTGCATGGGGCTTAGCACAACAACTATCATTTGAAAGAATCAAACATGCACCTATTTTGCAATTACTTGATTTTGCACAACCTTTTCATGTGGAATGATTGAATTACTAAAGTTTCTTATAGAGATAATAATGTGTTTTGTGTTTTGATATATAGCAGTTGAAGGTTGATGAGGGCATGGATGGGCACGGGCGTATTGAAGTACACGAATAAGAGAAATTATATTCACTATATCTTTATTAAATAAAGACCCACGTACAAGGTTCTTTCTAGAAATTCATAAAAATAGTGGCTAAGATAAGGATTGTTGTAGATCATGTTTTTTGTAAATAAAAACAAATGCTCTCTTTGTAAGAGAGAAACTTTTTACTTTCATGCCTGCTTTTTGAAGTGCCACCCTCATTTCAATCTCTATTTTGGATGTAGTAAAAAATCTATAAATACATGCACTATGTACACTTGTCCAATAGAGTGTGTGGGGGGACATTGCACCCAATACTATGTACTACCTTGTCTACTACCCAACTCTATTTTTCTATGTGTTTTCAGGTTTTGTACTCTCTATGTACGTGTGTTTGTAAGATCTTGCAACATCTACTCCATTAGTATAAGAGAATTCTAGGACTTATCTCTAGAGGTAATAAATAAAAAAAATACTCCCATAGGGATAGATTAGAAAGAGATCACCTAGGTTTATCCATGAGGATGATGGCCTAGAATCATTTAAGAAGGCTAGTACTTAAGGATTAGTTGAATCTCATATTCATATATTAGACTAAAGTAAAGAGAAAATACTAAGGTCTACATCATAGTGCTAATAGAAACTCTTCCAAAGAACTTAGTCCAAATCATGTGGATGACAAACAAAGAATTTCTTGGATAGTGGAATGTAGAGATTTCATTCTACTACTAATAAATTCTTATTTATGGACTAAAATGATGGATTTGCATAGGACACAAGGATAGTTTAGGTTAAAATTATTGCTTGTGATTATGCTCAAGTTTAGGAATGTCTAGACTAGAATAAGAACAAATCTATCATATTGATTCAACAAGGTTTGAAATCGATTTCCCTCTAGGACTTACTTCTATTTCTTAGAAGATTGCATGATTTAATATCTCTATGGAGTTCCACACTTATCTTGCTAATTATTACTCCACCAAGGATACACCATGTTTAATGAACTTGGTTCAATGTGACAATGTTGATTTTATGGGGGTGATAGTTTTGGATCTAGATGTATATGATGGGATATGTTCGACACTTGTGAGACAGTTTCCCACCTTTGGTTTGCCTTTCAAAGATTCTTGTTAAAGGCATACATAGGGGCCAATGGGGGGGGGGATAAAACATTCTTTTCCACATGTATGTGCATATATTATGGCATCACTTTCATGCAAACACCTATAGAAGTTTCATCATCTTCACACTCAAGCTTAAAGGGTGCTTCCTTTACATGTGAATGTTATGCAATGAATCTATGCAACCTTTGTCATGTGAATGAGCTTGTTTCCTTTGATGAAGCTCAAAATTCAAAAAATTGGATGAGTATTATGCAATTTGAATATGATGTTATTATGAAGAATGGGAATTGGTCTTTGTGCGACTCGCCTCCTTGCAAGAAGGCCATTGGCACTAAATGGGTCTATAAAGTGAAATATAAGTTGTATGGTTGTGTTGATTGCTATAAGGCTAGGTTTTATGCTCAAGAAAAAGGCATTTGTGACCTTGCAACTCACAATGGTTGGAATCTTATCTTGGACATCAAAATTTCATTCTTGAATGGTGACTTGCATGAAGAAGTGTATGTTTTCCACCCCATGGTTTTGTGCACAAAGGGTATAACAAAGTATGTAAGCTAAAGAAGGCATTGTATGGATTAAAGCAAGCATTACATGCTTGATATGAGAAGATACATGCCTATTAATTAGGACAAATTTCAAAATATTCCAGTTGAAAGAACCTTGTATACGAAGCGAGAAGATGATGTAATTCTTGTCATTGTTGTTCATATATATTATATGTTACTCACTAGTCATAGTGAGATTCATATTTTTTATTTTACTATTGATTTGCATGCCTCTTGTGAAATGATAGAGTTGGGGCATCCATATCATTATTTGGGCATTCAATTTATGCAAGTTGATCACATCATTGTTTTTTCCCAAACTAGATGCATTGGCACTTTATGTAGTGTTTTAGAATTGAGGACTATGAAACTATTCCTACTCCCATGGAAATAAGTTTATAGTCTTCATGATGTTGAAGATGCATTTGATGTTGGTCTATATCAGTAATCTATTGGATGTCTTAGTTATGCACACATCACTCATTCTAATTTTCAAATTTTTAACTCCCAAATGGGCAGATTCATGCATGGTCCATGTGTCAATCATTGGCAATTAATCAAGCGTAACTTTCACGAGTTATCTAATACCCAACAACTTGGGTTGTTTTATTCTAAGTGGCCATGTTTGCATGTTTTTCTACTCATATTGGGATGGCTTTTATGACACTCATGTTTCCACAAGTGGTTTTAACTTCATGATTGTTAGGTCATGCATGTCATGGTTGAGAAAGAAGCATCCTATTATGTTCACTTCTATCTATGAGGTTGACTATAGGGCATCTTTCATAGCTATTATTGACTGTGTGTGGCTCGGATTCCTTATGGACGACTTGGGTGTTAGTACAAAAAATATATCGCCACCATTTTTATTGATAGTCAAGCACATCAGCAACTGGGAGGAACACAATGTCCATAGTCATACTAAGCACATATAGGTGCATATCATTATATCAGGGAGAGATTCTCTATTGAAGAGGTCAATTTGGTATATGTGCCCACATAGGATAATATTATAGACCCTTTTAGAAAGTCTTTTTCCTATGAAAACTTTGAAGCTTTTAACAAAGCTTTGGGCTTAATCCCTTTTGTGGATCGACCTTAGTCCACATTTTTTGAAAATTCCCTATACATGAGTGACAAATCCTTGTTTATTGCATCACTTCCAAGATCAATTTGTTAGTATATTTCAATAATGCTATATGTGAACACACTTGGGATTTTCAAGGCACTTTTTCGCCCTTTAGACATTTCTTTCCCTTGGCTTGTATATACTCCCATAATCTTGAAGCGATACTTATCTTTGTACAATTTATGATTAATAATATTATCTGTGTTGTTCTCCTATGCTTCTTTTTCTTCCTTGTGTTGTTTTTGTGGATTCCTGATTTCAAAACTCCAATACCTTCCTCATTGGTGTTGTTTCTCTTTTGAATCCATTCAAGTGGTGAACCTTTCCAGTCTTGTATCCTTTGCATGATTGCATGAAAATATTAGAGCTAAGATTGATTTCACCTTTAGATTTGTTGGAGTTTGAGGACTGCAAAAGCACACAAACAACACAAGGAGGAAGAAGAAGAGGAGGAGGATGAAGAAGAAGATGATGATGAAGAAGAAGAAGAAGAAGAAGAAGAAGAAGAAGAAGAAGAAGAAGAAGAAGAGAGAAAAGAAGAAGAAGAAGAAAAAGAAAAAGAAGAAGAAGTAAAGAAAAAGAAGCAAAAAAAAAAATATTGCAGAACAACAAAACGTAAATTGTATTACCAAGTGAATATACAAAAATAAGGTATCCATAAGAATTGATCAAACTTGGCAAGGTTTGTCCAAGAAATTGCGATTGGAACTACTACAAAGTTTGCCCAAGCATTGGCCATCACATTCCTTTTGCAAAATTTTCACTTGAATTCCATTTTATCCAATGGAAGTGTGAAACGAGTAAGTTGTTCCAAGTTTGAATAGAGTAAAAGCTCCAAGTATGTAGTCTACAACTATGACGACAATATATCTATGGAACGTACAATGTAAAGTCTACCTATAATTAAAGGGATTTTGGTGAAATCCAAAAATCATGAGCAGATGCTTAGACTTAAGCAGTAGAGAGATTCTTATAAAGTCCCGATCGAGGTAGCTACTCAAAGCTTTAGTAAGAAAGGAATCTAAAGACAAGAAGTGAAAATCTCTTCTCGCTACAAATTGTCAAGTATAACCAATTGGATCTGGTCAAGAACTGGGAATTATAATTGTTTTTCATTTGAAAACCCTAGCAAAGAAGATGGATGTTCCATCCAAAGGTTTTCAAATTTCCAAAGTAAAAGCACGATACCATGAAATGATCGTGAAGGAATCAAAACCTAGAAACTCTAGTTAGAGGTAATGCCTAAAACATCAAAATTCTTTTAAATAATTGAAATGAAAAGGTGCTATATCAAGAGATGTTTAAACTTTAGGATAAGTATTACTCATATGCCAATGTGAATACAAAATAGGGTGGTATGGGACACCAAATTTTATACTCGAATTGATGTCGAAACGATGGTATGGGACATTGAACCATGGGATGATAATTATCTTTTAGTCCTATAATGAATCTTGAAGTTAGCTTTGATCCTCAAGGGGAAAAAGACTTCAAAGGAGAAGTTTAAACTCAAGAAGGATAAAAGAATGATTTTCAAAGATACTTCAAGATCAAGTATGTATGAAGATACAAAGTAAATAACTTCCAAGACCTTCTTTTTTTCATAAAGGACAAAGGCTTTTTCTTATTTGAATTATGAAACATTCAAAGATTAAATGTTATTGAATAAAAAACAATTGATAATTTTTTGAAGAAGTAGGACTTTGACATTGAAAATATCCTTTCAATTAAGGAATGGAATTACTAAGTCAAACACCAAGTTCCTAGTGTAAGTCAATAAATTCAATCCATTGACTCACAATAATATACAAGAATTGCATTCCTAGTAAGCAGTCATAAAGATCGAATATAGGCAGAAAGTTAGCCTCAAGTGAAGTAGTATTTAAGTGAAAGACTCATCAATAGAACCTCAGTGGGTCGACACATTGACATTGGATATCATACTAGTATCTTGTGGTTGGACAATGTTTACTTGTACTCCAATAATCTTTTTGACAATCTAGGTTGAAACAATTCTTTACGATGTTAAAGTCTTGGGTCATCAAGCATTTGACTCATAACAAGTTTATATTTTAGAATTTTGAATTGGTTATATAGAGTTTGGTTTTTTCTCATCGCTTTTCAAATCTTTTGGATTTCACTCAAATATGGTATCTGATTCTTTTCACAAAAGTCTAGGGTTCACTTGACGGAACAAGATAAATAAGTTAAATATCCTAGATAGATACAAGAACCCTTTCAATCTTCCAAAGATATTCATTTGAGTTTACTTCAAGTTAGCTAGCATAACTCTTATGACCTTCTAGAGTTTTGTACACTCTAGAACAGAGAAGTTAGGAATTGCTCATCAGATTGGCGATTCCCAAGAACTTTTAGCCATAGTCTTCTAAGACAAGTATCCTAAGCTAGAAAATTTTCATTCTCAATTTGACTTGGTTGAGTTATAGTATGGTTGACCATAAGTAAAATGGAAAACTTTCTCCTACATTTTACATAGGATTTTTAAGCCCATTTGGATAAAGTAGTCATCCAGTCAAGATAACAAATCAAGTAAATATTGGTTGAGTATACCATTGTATAAACATCCAAGTTAGATGTTGGGGCCAACCAAACTTCAAGTTTTTCAAATCAAATTCAAGTGAATCAAGAATTCTCAAAGTCTTGATAGGGATAAAAAATACCACTTGAATTACTAAGTACATGCACCAATCGTGCCCAAGAATGGACTAGTAATTGGAATCCACCCATTTTTTATGTTTGTACCTAGCTCCCACATCAAGAGACAAGTGAAATGGGTAGGAATATTTTTAGATCCACCCTTATTATTCATTCACTACTTTGACTTTGACTAGTTTATCAAAGTGCAAAGCTAGATGATGTTTTGAATAATTTGGGCAAGGATCCCACCATAGAGATGAGACATGTTCTTCTGGTTTTGGAACATGAGGCTCAGGGGTTGCCTAAAGTAGTTGTATAGCTCTATTTGCAAGGACAAAAATGTTTTTCCAAGGGGGAACAATGTAATAAATTAATTCTATGATCTAAGGGTCCAACTGGTTCAGACATATTTGAAATCGAACACCGTTTGTTCACCCGTATGTATGAACAAAGATTTCAAGACTAGACTTACTAGGAGGTCATGTGCTCTCATAAACAAGTGATCCACTTAGCCTAGTGGTTAAGTCTCAAGGGTGTGAAGCAAGAGGTCTTGAGTTCAATCCCCATGGCATATATGGGGAGAGTGTTTTGCCCAAAGAGATCTAGAAACTCCTAGATGCATCCACTTGAGTTAACTCTAGTTAGCTGGGATACTTGCTGCACATGCAGTTACATGGATGACACATGGATGGTTAGAATCCACCTGCCCAAGAAGGCAGTCCCTTAGAGAGAGCTATATATAGAGGCACACATGGTTGGGAGGAGAGTCATCTCTCTAGCATGTGGTGGTTGTAATTCTTAGTTTCTTGCAGGTACCTTGTCATCAGAGTCATTGAAGTCATTGTTGGTGCCATTGGCTACAGTTGAGGAAGGAATTCAATGATCACCTAATACTTCCTGGGAGATCACCCATTACATAAGTGTTCCCCTCAAAGCTCGCTTAATTCATAGGTTACCAATAAGACCTATTGCCTGGTGACTATATGAGTGAAGATAATTCAAGCTAACATTAGTTTGGAGCCTTCAAAATGTCTTCTTGGTCTCTTTACATCAATTTTTTGAGACTTTGTTTGAGTGCAAAATTGGGGAAAATTAGAGGTTGATTTTATAGTTCTAGGACAATTTTGACTACACAAGTGGAAAGATTGGTCAAAGATCAATCTAGCTGCTAGAGGCACTTGAGATTGTGTCTCCTTGGTAGTGTACATTCAACTTTATTGCTAAATTTTTAGCTCTTTATTGTTCTTACAGGTTTTGGGAAGGCTTTTAGTAACTCTGCATAAATGAGAATGCATAAGTTCTCAATTTACTTCCTTTCCTAATATGTAGAGAATCCAATTCCCATACGAAAGAGAACCTCATTAAAAAGTAGATTCATAGATCTAATCTTCAAATCTAAACTAAGAGACATTCACCAAACACCTATCTCTGTCTAGTGGGAATCATATTCTATGGATGATGAGTTCTTTTCTTCTTGCTATAGAAGAAGAGTTTTCAAAAGGAGACGATCCCCATCATCCCATACCGATGGTTCTCATCTCCAATCCATGGAATATCAATCCACTAAACACATCATGAATCTAGTTTCCATAACTAGATGGAACTCTCCCATATCATAGATCTAATCTTCAAATCTAAACTAAGAGACATTCACCAAACACCTATCTCTGTCTAGTGGGAATCATATTCTATGGATGATGAGTTCTTTTCTTCTTGCTATAGAAGAAGAGTTTTCAAAAGGAGACGATCCCCATCATCCCATACCGATGGTTCTCATCTCCAATCCATGGAATATCAATCCACTAAACACATCATGAATCTAGTTTCCATAACTAGATGGAACTCTCCCATATCATAACAGAGTGGATTCTCATGATTTTGTTTTCTCCTTTGACTAGACTAGATTTGTTGAGATGATCTTATCTACCAAGTCTAACTAGTATATAAGTGCCAAGATAGGTACTTTCTAGATCCTCTGCTTAATGGCATCCTATCTATCTTCTTTTCTTGGGATCTAATGCTCTAAGTTGAGATAAGGTCAAATCAAAGACCTTGATTGAGTCATATGAGCATGTATATGCTCCTTATGATACCCATTAAATTATTCCAAACCTTCCTAAGTGGTATCCATTTAGGCTACACCATCTTGCATAGCTAGCCATATGCATCAATTGATTATTTTTCTTTACAAATTCTAAAAGTACAACTTCATGTATGCCTATGAACACCCCATAGTCTCTACAACTAAGAGCATCTCTTGTAAGGTTCGTTGCCTTTATAACTATAATATACATCATAGATATTACTTAAAGATACTTGATTTGCAGATTGATCTTACCCACTCACTTTGGTTTCTATCTCATATGACCCCTAATATCCATAAAGATCCATAAGACTCAAATGAAGATATCATAGTCTTCATTTATGTGCAAATGAATAAGATAATCTCCTATCGAATAAAGAAAAACATTGGATATAAAATAATACCTTGAACTTAATAAATATTTGTGCTAATATTTAATTCTCCTTAGTTTCTTAAAAATGAGCATACCATGAATAACATTACAATCATGCATGGAAGTGAATATGCACATACTTCCTCTCTTTGAATGAAGATGAACAAAGCTTCTAAGAATGCTTCAAGCAAAGAAAATTCAAATGTTCCGATTTGTTGCCTTCCTACACATGCATATGCACTAATATATATGCATCAAGCAACCCGAATAAATAAGAAAAAGTGAAAGGTGAAGAGTAAAGGAAGTTTTCCCGAGAGAATCCATTGATCCTTGTTGTCCTTCATCTCTTCAAGGTGATTCACCTTGATCTTTTGATCATCTTGTGGTCGTTGACGTCTTTTAAATTTGCTTGCATCTGCTTCATATTACCTCTTACTCTCAAATACAAATCAAATGTTTCCCTCAACATCAGGGCATCATAAAAATATTACATAAGCACTATCAAGTGCAGATATACATATACAAAAGTCCTTGAGGCATCAACATATGCCCAATATACAAAATTACAAAATGGAGTACGGCTTTCTTACACCTACAAGCAATCAATAATACATTTGAAGATCTTCTCCATGTGTGCCAAATTACTCCTCCAAACTCTCAAGTATTATCCCTTTTTCATCTCTTCGAAATTGCATACTCTGCAAGAATTAAGAACACAAATAGCTATTTCTAAGCTATGGAGGTTAAGGTTGCCTTTCTTCCTTTCATGCAAAATGCTGTTGCATACGTCACAAGTGCATGAATCCCACATTCATTGTACCTTTGAGGTTCTTTCTATATAAAATGGGCTGCTCTTCTTTCATTTCATGAATGTGAAAAAGAGAGGAATTTTTTTTCTCCCTCCCTTCCTCATGCGGTGCTCTTCTTTCATTTCATGAATGTGAAGGAGAAAGGAAGAGACCTTTCTCCCTCCCTTCCTCATGTGTGCTTCGATACCAAATGTTGTATAATCACAAAAACTTCCAAGGAAACTCGCGATGGTGGCCATGGATACCGACATGAAACACACAAAGTTTCGACAATCGTTCTCCACCCAAAACACCCCCTCATGAATGAGTCTCTCCCTACCTCTGTTGACGGTTGCATCTATATGATGCCATATATGAGTCTCTCCGTACCTCTCTTGAAGATTGCATCTATATGTGCCCTATGGGAGACATACCCTCATATGCCTAAGAGGGGTGATTCACTCCCATAAGTCTTTTTATGTGATATATGAGTCTCTCCGTACCTCTCTTGACGATTGCATCTATATGATGCCATATGGGAGACATACCCTCACATACCAAAGGGAGACATCCCATAAGTCTTATTATGTGATGAGCTTCATTCCAAGGACTAAGTGTTAACCACCACACCAAGTATTCTCTTATATATGTCTTAAGTCTTATTATGTGACAAGCTTCAATCGAGAGGACTAAGTGTTAACCACTAGACCAAGTATTCTCTTGAATTTGGACCAAGCATACCCGCCGGGTTATATAACTGGAAAGCATTCATTCCTATATTTGCTTACGTGGCGACATATGTGCCTTCCTCTCCTTTTTCTCGTAAAAAAGAAAGCAGATCATCGAAATTCGAAAGTAGCCATATATTGTCCAGTGTCACGGCGCTGAACATTATCCAAAAGCTATCAGAAATATTCGCCGCCACCATAACCATTCGTCTGTCCACCATGTTTCTCGCCAATCTGTCTCCTCCGCCAGCGATCGCGCGCAGTTACCAACACAATTGCCACGCAAACTTCATTCTGCGCCTTCGTTCGCAAACTCTTTCCGGAAACGATGGTGTCGGTGGGAATGAGCCGCCCAAGCAACCGAGCGTCATGAGCGCATTTGAGCGTGCTGCAGCATACAGAAAGAGCTTAGGAAAAGATGACAATCCAAGTGCAGATGGAAATGTTAAAGATGGAGAAACGTCTGCTTCCTCCAGCAGTGATCTCCAGTCGAAAACTAGGGTTCCGATTCCTTCTGCAGAACCTGAAAATAGGTTGCAACAGGGATTCAAGGGGCTGAATAGAAAACAAGAATGTGAGATGGAATCTGCGCTTGCAGCACAGGAAGAGTCCCGGAGAGGAGGGGGCGAGAAAACAGATGGTCCTTCCCAAGATGTTGAGGTAGAGATCATAACAAAGGATGGGATCATTAAAAGGAAGATGAAAAAACCGGGGGAGTACGTAGGAAAGATCAAGGGACCCCAGCGGACTGGGATCAACAGCACAGATTTCATGGGTTTAGACTTCTCTGAGAAGAAGGGCGCGGGGAAAGGGGCTCGGCCTGCAGGTCTTGCTGCCGGCTTCGAGTCTCCTCCTCCAGGTCCTTTGCCTGAAGTGGAGATTATCACCAGGGATGGCAAGGCCCAGCGTGAGAGTAGAGATAGCCTCTACAGGCCAAAGGTTGCAACATGGGGGATTTTCGAAAGACCTGCTGACATATCCCGAACTGTAAGGCCTTTGGATTGCTATATTACTTTTAAAATATTTGATATGAGAGCTGTCATTACGCGTGCATGCACAGACGCACACACAGCTTCTTCAATGTCGTTAATAGTTTTTATGATTTTGTCTCTTATTCTTTATGATCAACACTTTCTTTAACATCAGAATTTTATGATAGACGAGACACAGGTGTAATAGATGGCCGTGATAGGAAGTTTCAAAGTCCTTTGATTATTATCTAATTCCTAGGATGGCGAAGCCCGATCAGTACTACCTTTTATCACTAGGTCAGAACTTTCTGGAATTCCTAATAATTGGGTTTCCCTTATTATTGTTTATTCGCCTAGTAAGCGTGGCTTGCAAGCTCCTAAGCAATGGGAGTACTATTCCCTTTTCCAAAAGATAATTGTCAAACTCCTTTGCAACTAGATTATCCATGGAGCCTTTCATCTCAGAGTGCCCTAAAACTTCATTTAACATTGCAATCTTCTCCTACTATTGTTGTTTCTAGGAGAATGAGACTTCTTATTGAGGAGAACACTTTCCAACGTTCTCCATACCATTAAAGTACGAGGGAAAGAGAAAAAAGACGAGAATATATTCTTTGTTCCACTTGCCTTTTGATTGCAATATACTTGTTACAAGATCCGGTAGTCATGCTTGCACAGAGACGATATGAATCTGAAAAGCACACAAAAACAGAAATGCATAGTACATGAAGCAATACACAATATTGGTTACGATCTCCTCCTACACACTCTGTCCGACGAGTTTTATTTACAAAAATCACGTTCTGCAATGATCCTTATTTCAACCACTAAATTTATGACTTTTTAGAAACAATCCTCTACGTGAGTCTTTTATATACAAAATATATAGAAAATGTAATTTCTTTATTTGTATCCAGATTCATTCAAATAAGGTTCACATCCATCCATGCCCTTTAGAACCTTCAACTGTCATATCAAAACACAAAACATATTAAAATCTCAATAATAAACTCCAACAATTCAGCATTTCATAAGTGATAACATGCCCCTAGTTAATAAAGCGTCTCACCTCAATTGATAAGAAAGAAAATAGACATGGATCTCAATCACTAAATCACTAAACAAAAAATAAGCGGTTTCATGTAAAACCATACGCATGGAAATTTTGGAGAGTTAAGTTATTGTGATTGTGAATGATATGCAAAAATTAAGTGACCATAATGGGGGGCCAATGAAGTCTTATGGATCCACTGAGATTCTTCAATAGAATGATTTTTATTTTTACCAAATATCTATGATATTGAGTAGTTGTATGTGTGGTGTTATCTCATGATCGAGTATTTTCTCAAGAATTAAGATTTTCAAATTCTTCTTTGAGCAAAGGAGAATCACCAAGAATAGGAGTGATTGGTAAGGTGCCCTTAAAGAGTTTTAATAAACTAGTATGAAAAGAGTTATGTATATTTCAATAAGATGGTATATCTAATCTAAATGAATTTTCATTGATCTTTTGAATAATGGGAAATGGTCCATAATAATGTGGTGTAAGTTTAACTTTAAGATGTTGTAAAATATTTTTCAAACGATGTTTAATGATATATAACCATACTAAGTCATTATCATTAAATTGTTTGGCTAGACATTTCATATTAACATTACGAGTATAACATTCTTAACTTTTCTTAATGTGCTCGTGAACTTCGTGGAGTATAGAAATGTGAGCCTGAGCAATAGAATGAGCGATAGGAATATCAGTTTGACTAAATGACATAGAAATGGGAAGCTTTTTACCATAAATAATTTCAAAGGTGCATGACCAATAGTAGTATGTGTTGTGTTATCGTAGCAAATTGAAATAATGGTAATTTCTAATCTCATAATTTCTCTATTTGTGTCCAAATGCATTTGAATAAGTCCATGGCCATCCATGCCTTCATGAAACTTCACCGGCCATATCAAAACATAAAGCACTTTAAAATCTCAATAATTAACTCCACCAATTCAACATTCCATAAGTGATAACAATACTTTGATCTCATCGTCTTCCAAAGCTTCATGCAACATAGCAATGCTTCCTCTATTAATTCTTGTTTCAAGGAAGATGGTGACTTCCTATTGAAAAGAACACTTTCCAAAGCTCTCTATAGCATTGAGGATGAAGAAAATAGAAAAAAGGTGAGGATGTCTTCTTTGTTTTGGTTGCATCTTTTGTGCGATAGGCTCCCGCATTGTAACTTGCTACTATGGCATTAGTCCATATTTCTTAGTGGATAAAAATCCACATAAGTAATGGCTTTTTTGTATGCATTAATGCATTTAGCAATGGATTTTTCCTTCTAGTTCACCTCTTTTTTCCCATGGAAGGCTCTTGCAACTATTGAAATTCATGTAAGAATCGAATTCTTGGTGTACGACTAGGATCTTTGTAAGATCAAGTTTCCTTTTCCACATGAAGCCCTTTTTTTTATGCATTAGCTGATTTAAATTTTTAATAAGAAGACCTAGTCTTGGTTCCAAAGGATCTTATTTCTCTTGAGAAGTACGTGATCTTCACAACACAATTTTAAAATGAGATCAATCTCTTGTTAAACAATACATGATCCTTTTGTTTTATTCTAGAGATTTTCACACTTTAAATTGTTTTGTTCAAAGCTTTCGTGCTTTTTTAATAGTTGGGGTTAATTTGATTTTTTTCCACTTTGGGGAAACATATGGAGCCCTATGGTCCATAATTGCTTAGTATTACGTCAATTGGGGTAGATGAAGCTTATTTTATAACATTGCAAACATGTGATCTGGTATCGATTCACTTTGAACATTTGGCGTTTAGTTTTATCACATGGAATAGTTTATGTTGTTGGTGACCTCTCCATTCTGGTCTTCCCATAAATAAGAACTTTGTAGGAGTCTCTTCTTGTGAATTGATTTTAAACCTCTAAAGGAGACATTCTTCACTTTATTTCCATTTTATAGCAAGATTCTCGATGGTATTTGTTGTTTCCATTGTGGGAAAACATATGGAGTGCCTTGGTTTATAGTTGCTTAGCACTACCTCATTTGGGGTAGATACTACTTCTTTCATATGATTGTAAACATTCCATAACTCTTGATTGACTTTGAACATTTAGTATTTAATGTTAGCATATGGAATAGTTTATGTTGTTGGCAATCCTCCATTTTGGTGTTCAACTTCCCATAAATGAGAACTTATAGGAGTTTCTTCTTTTGAATTAAATTCAACCCTTTTAAGGAGACATTGGGCATGTGACATCACTTTATTGCAAGCTTCTCTACCATCATTACAATATCTAGGATTTTAATGCCTCCTTGCTTCTTTGAGAGACAAAGAAGCTCTTTGTCACTCTTGCAATGCATATTCTATCTTTATCTCATACACATGGAAAATCATGATAGTATATAACCAACTTGTGAAGAGATAATAAAAAATGATCAACATCTTAAGGGTTGATTCTAATGACCTTCAACAAGATGAAGAATAGAAAATTAAGGATACCATAAGCTTTGAAGTGAAGTCCCTCCATTTGTGCTTCAATGATAGAAAGTAAAGTGTTAAGGATATCATATGAGGTGGAAGCTCCATATATTTAGTTTCATCTACATCTTGTTTGTCCATTTTCATCTTTGTGTAAGAGACATCTTGAATGCTATTGGGATTTTAAGTGGTTCATATACTGTGCCATCGTGAATCCCTTTACATCCTTGTTTTTTGTACCAATTTTAAATTGGCCTTTTAGTTGTTCTGTGAAGAGAGAGAACTCCACAATTAGTAGGAATCATCTAGAGATATCACCATTAGTGTGATGAGTGAGCTCGAAATGAGGGGGAGCTTCATTTTTGATTAAGGGAAGAGAGCTTAGATAAAGAGAGACAACTTGTATTTGTTGCAAATCCTTTATGCTATCTTGTAACTTCATGTACTTCATATTGGAATGTAATGTTGTGTATGGAGAAGGGCTTCTTTTCTCTCTCTCATTTCTTGTTTATTCTCCATAATTTCTCTATTGTCTCTATGTCTCTATGTCTCTATATTGATTGTGTGCCTAGAAACCAACAATTGGTATCAGAGGAGGTGAGAATAGTGTACATAGAGAATATTACAACTTGTAGAAGAGTTAAGAGTCAGAGCCTTATGGAAGACACAAATCAAGCTATGTTCTATATTCAACAAATGGTGGTAGATGGTCCAGCAAAACAGTCTTTGTGCATGTGTTGGGTACTGGATGCAAGGGAAGTAAACTCTAGTAGGGATCACTTCAATCCATAGACATTGCACAACAAACAACAATAACAAGTTACAAATGTAATAATAAAGAATATTTTATGTGCTGAATATGTTTGCTTTACAAGTGTAGCAAACAAATTTGTGGAGAATGTAGATAGGTTTGCAAAGATAAGAGAGCATTGTTTTTATGTGTAGTAGAAACAGATGTTCAACCACTAGTCAACCTTCTAGTGCTCCATTGGGGTTTGTTACTCAGTCATGTTTATGGGGGTTGACATGTTCAACTTGATGGTCGTGAAGGAGGATTTATATGAGCAAGGAGGGATAATGGTGTTGATATATTTTGGTAGTGATGTGTGTGGATACACTTGGACTATCGGAGCACTTTTTTCCTTTTTTAGGAGGTTTTTTTCCCGGGCTTGTATATACACCTATAACCCTAACAGGTCACTTATCTTTGTACATTCTCTTGGTAATACATTCACTATTGTGTGTTGTGCTCCAAGCTTCTTCTTCTTCCTTGTGTTGTTCACGTGCTTCCGCAGATCTCAAACTCCAAGAATCGGTATTAGAGATGGTTGGCGCTTTATGTATGGCATCATCGATCCCCCTCCGGTCACAATATGAGAATTGCACAGTGAGCATACTCAATGCGATTAGGAGTTCAAAATAGCTTCGCAATGTGGTGTCGAAATCGCGATCTAAGCTCGTTTCGGCCTCTGAACGCACTATTGCAGTGCCTATGCAAGCAATTTTGTCCTTCTGTGCCAAATATATATATAGGTTTCGGTTCTCGAGTACAAGTGCCTCAGAATCTGCTACAGATCTAGTAGAGCTTGGTAGGGTAGTTCTGTTCAACTTTTCGAAATGGAGTCATTTTTCTGCATCAAGGTATTTTAGTTAGTGGCCATGGCCGAAAGCAATGATGTATTCCATATGTTGGCTGTTGAGGATAGATTGGATGGTACCAATTACCTATTATGGGCATATATGATGTGTCATGTATTGGTTGCAAAATGACTTTGGAATATTGTGCATGGTGTTGAAAAAAATCCTATTACATCTTCAAATATAGTTATCGAAAGTGATTCAGATGGCATCGAAGACGACGATCTTCAAATTCTTGTTCATGCCACGGTTCTTGTCGCACCTACTGCAAAGCAACTTTGTTGGGATGGAAGAGATGCTAAGGCACATGCATTGATAGCTTTGTCTATCAAACGTGCCATTATTCCTCACATTCGCTCTTGCAAAACAAAAAAGGATGCATGAAATACACTTACCACTTTATGCCAGGCAAGAAATAAGGCTCGTGTTGCTTACCTCCGAAAATAGTTGGAGAGTGAGCACATGAATGAAGGAGATTCCATGGATACTTTCTTGACAAAGATCAAAGATTTGAAGGAGAAGTTGATTTCTGCCGATGAGTGCACTTGTGCTTACTATGCTTAATGATCTTCCAGATTCATATCAGAGTTTTGCTTCTACTCTTCGGTTTATGACGAAAGGCAATCCAAATGCCTTAACATTTGAGGAGTTAGTCTCTATTTTGTTGCAGGATGATCAATCTAGATGGAATAGGTCGATCATGCGTGTTGCAGATCAAGCTTTCTTAGCTAGTAAGAAGGGCAAGGGAAAATGGAGCTCATCTACTAGTAAGAAAAAATCTACTGATGTTGCACAATCAAAGAAGGAAGACAAAGATGAGAAGAAATTAGAAAAGTAGAAATTGTTTTGCAAGTACTGTAAAGGAAATGATCATGTCATAAAGAGTTGTCCAAAATTGATTGCAAAAGAGGCCAAGAAGAAAGAGGTTGGAATGGTGGTTGCAGAGGCCTCTACACCCCAAAATAGAGTATGCTAATCTTGTGCAGAATAAAGAATGGGCGTTTACTACTCTTTGCAGTTATGACCCATCTTCTCATGAGCAGTGTATGTTTGCGGTAGACTCATATGTTTGGTACTTTGATAATGGGGCAACCTGTTGGAGACAATGTCCACAATTTGTTCAAAGTGTTGACATGATATATCAATACTAAGGCATCTTCAGACTTATATTACAACAAAGCCATTGGGCGGCATGGATAAGATGTATAACTCCCATAGTGTCAACCATGGTTCAAATCCCGCTTTTGACACCAACGCTAAGTTAAGTATTTCTGTTTACTATACTTTTAAAAGCAAAAGCGTCTGGCTACGTGGCTATGCAAAAAGCCTCCCAACGGGATGGCGCAGGTTCGATTCCTTCAATCCGCAACAACGTATCACGATATGGCTTTTGTTGAAGTATTTGATTTTTGAGCATGAATAAACCAAACGAGCGTCGTTTTTGCAGAACGATCAAAACCGATCGTGTTCGTAGCTTTTCTATGTGCTTTTAGAGAATCTTTTCATATAGCTTCAAAGCTATATAAGAGAGGTCTTGGCTCATTGTTGAGAATCACTCAAGGAGCTTAAGTGCTCAACACAAGGAGAAGCTCTTCTTGAAGAGAGAGTGTTCACACACTCTTGAGGAGGTGATCACTAGGAGGTGCTCTATCTTGGAGGAGGAGTTCTCACACTCTTGGAGGAGTTGTGATCTACTTCAGGATATATTTGGAGGAGATTCTGCGAGCTCACTATGAACATCCATTGTTGATTTACTGTGAGTAGCAAGTCTATTTCCGTTCTTACTTGCCAAGTCACTCGTTTCTGATTTAGGTTGATTAGAATTTGGGTTTGCTGTAAAACAGCTCTACTAACTTGATGAGGAGCATTGTCTTCTTCAAGGTGAAAATAGAAGTGGCATGTTTGTATTGTCCAAAATTAGTCATGCTAATGTTGCTAGGTCTATTACACCTAAGGAGAACATGAAGTTATTGCAAGTTAGATTTGGTCATATAAGTTACAAAGCTCTCAAGAATATCAAAGATCAAGATATGGTGGAGAGTTTGCCTGCTTTTGCTTTACCAGATGATGTAGAGTCATGTGAAAGATGTCTTGAAGGAAAGCTTCACAAATTACCTTTCAAGAAACATGGATTTATCATGGCCACAAGGAAGTTGCGGATCATACATTCAGATGTGAATGGTCCAATGAGAACATATTTTATTCAAGGTTACATTTACTTTGTTATGTTCATAGATGATTCTCAAGATATTCATGGGTTTACGGTCTCAAAGTGAAGTTAGAGGTTTTTCCTACTTTCAAGAAGTTCTTAGCTATGGTTGAAAATGAAAGATAGTCAAAGATCTAGATTTTGAGAAGTGATAGAGGAGGAGAGTACATGTCTAAAGACTTTAAGTCTTTTTTAGAAGACAAAGGTATCTCTCCTCAACTCACTATTGCTTACACGCCAGAACAGAATGGTGTTGAAGAGAGAAAGAATAGGATACTTGTTGAGATGATGCGTAGTATGATGTCATCCAAAAAGCTTTCTCCCAAGTTTTGGTTTGCGGTACATACAACTAATCACATTCTGAATAGGTCTTCCACAAGAGCTTTAAAGGTTCTTACACCTTATGAAGCGTTTTATGGGAAGAAGCCCAATGTGAGTTGCTTCAAAGTTTTCGCTTCCCCAGCTTATGTTCACATTGAGAAGAAGGATCGTGGTAAGCTTGATGTAAAAGCCATTAATGCGGTCTTTATTGGTCATGCAATTGAAAGCAAAGGATATAGATTCTATGTTCCAGATACAGGTGATATCCTACTCTCATGCAATGCATATATCGCAGAAAGTCAAATTTATGATAATAAGGAAGAGATTCTAGAATTCATAAAGAAAGATGACTATGCATGTTTTAGAAGGAATTTGGATGCTTACATTCAGCCATACAAGGGGGGTGATAAGCCTACTCAAACCCAAAGAGATTCAGGTGAAGGGAGAGTTACATTATGTACATCAGTACCTAGTCCATCATCAGTAGCTCTTGACGTTCCGACTTATGAAGTTGGAGAAGGTTCCAGAGTTCCAGAAGAAAGAGATACTAAAGAACCAAAAGATATACCATCACTTTTACGTAGTACGCCAAAGTGGTTATATCAAACCTGGAAGGATAGTGGTATAAAGGAATACACACGAAGAACTAGAAGTCAGACTAGGAGACAACAAGAAGACCTGGTAAATTATGAAGAACATTTTGAGAGTCATAATATTTTAGCTCTTACTTCAGATAAGAATGAACAAGCTAGTATTCAAGATGCACTACAAAGTGATATGATTATCAGAAGTCCCAGGATTGAGTTCAAGTACAGAGATAAGTGTATCTACATGACATAGCAAAAATACATTGAGAAATTATTGGAAAGGTTTGAGATGACAGATTCTAAGCCTATGTAGACACCTATGGATGTCAATGTGGTATTAGAGCCGGTAGCATATTCAAAACCATTTGATGCTACATATATAGTCAAGAAGTTGGTTGCTTGATATATCTATGTAATAAACGACAAGACATTAAGTTTGTAATTTCTCAAGTATAAAGGTTCATACACAATCAGCTCGAGATTCACTGGAAATTAGTTAAGAGATATTTGCAGACATCATAAGTTTTGCAGGTTATTAAACCTTGTACCATTGTAACATTGAAGGGGGGATTGTTGGAGACAATGTCCACAATTTGTCCAAAGTGTTGACATGATCTGTCAATACTAAGGCATCTTCAGACTTATATTACAACAAAGCCATTGGGCGGCATGGATAAGATGTATAACTCCCATAGTGTCAACCATGGTTCAAATCCCGCTTTCGACACCAATGCTAAGTTAAGTATTTCTGTTTACTATACTTTGAAAAGCAAAAGCATCTAGCTACGTGGCTATGCAAAAAGCCTCCCATCGGGATGGCGCAGGTTCGATTCCCTCAATCCGCAACAGCTATCATGATATGGCTTTTGTTGAAGTATTTGATTTTTGAGCATGAATAAACCAAACGAGTGTCGTTTTTGCGGAACGATCAAAACTGATCGTGTTCGTAGCTTTTCTATGGGCTAGAGAAGCTTTTCATATAGCTTCAAAGCTATATAAGAGAGGTCTTGGCTCATTGTTGAGAATCACTCAAGGAGTTTAAGCGCTCAACATAAGGAGAAGCTCTTCTTGAAGAGAGAGTATTCACACACTCTTGAGGAGGTGTTCACTAGGAGGTGCTCCATCTTAGAGGAGGAGTTCTCAGACTCTTGGAGGAGTTGTGGTCTAATTCAGGAGATATCTGGAGGAGATTTTACTACCTTACCATCAACATCCATTGTTGATTTACTGTGAGAGGCAAGTCTATTTCCGTACTTACTTGCTAGGTCACTCGTTTCTGATTTAGGTTGATCAGAATTTGGGTTTGCTGTAAAACAATTCTAAACTGTGCGTATTCTCCATATTCTCTCTCACACACACTCTTCATACCTCGTAGGCACACAATCTCTTGTATCTAGTTCCTATTTCTGCCTAGATATAGATATTGTCAGTTTGTATCATATATGCACATTGTAAGTTGACATTCATATATAGATAGTGTAGGTGAGCTTCATAGCTTACCGTTACACTTGAAATCTTGTCTATTCTCTCTCGATCTCTCACTCATCTATTTTGAGTCTTAAGGTGTGTATGTTAAGTTTCATTTGTAGGAAGATCCTGTAAACCTGTGATATATTGTTATTGTGGCCCACTACCACTTCCATCATATGGTATTCAGATCTTAGAATTCCAACACAACCAACCATATTACCTCGCAGCGCAATTTTTAAGTTCACTTGAGCCTTCCCCTATAGGGAATACTGTCCCATGCGTCGACAACTCCTCTTATCTTGTAATGGGAGTTAGTAAGATTGTCAATTTCGGCATTAGCCAAGATTGGCTTGGTTGTCAATTTTGTTGATGACAGAGGTATAGTCCATGATCTCTCAAATAGTGATGTTGCTATTGCTTTTGGCATTTTATGTCGTGGGTTGTATAAACTCATAGACTATGAAAAATTTGTGAATGATTCAACATGTGCAGTACATGATTCTCAGGCGATCTGAGATGCAAAGCTTTGGCATGCATGCTTTGGTCATCTAAATTTTGCTAGTTTGCTATGCCCGTAGAAATCTGAAATGGTATTCTCTCTGCCCAAACTTGAGGCACCTGGTAAACATGTTTGTGAAGGCTCTATTTTGGGCAAAATGCACTGTTCCTGGTTCAATACAAGCTGCTTAGAAATTGCATCTTGTCCATAGTGATGTTTGTGGTCCTATGCAGACACCTTCTCTTGGGAACTACCTTTACTTCGTGACTTTAATTGATGTTTTTTTCCAGGCATGCATGGTGTATCTACTGAAAGCAAAGTCTGAAGTGTTTATGTGCTTCAAACAATTTCCGGTTTTGGCTGTAAATCTATCAACATACAAAATGAGGACCCTCCGTTCTGATCAAGGGGGCGAATACATGTCTTCTGATTTTAATGCATTTCCAGTTGAACATGGGATAAAACATCAGTGTACAGTGCCGTATACACCTCAACAAAATGGAGTTGTTGAAAGGAAGAATAGGTCACTCATGGAGATGGCGAGATGTATGGTCAAAAGTCAAGCTTTACCACATAACTGCTGGCTTGAGGCTGTTATGTGTGCAGCATATGTACTTAACAGTGTCCCATCAAAGCACTACAGTCTATCACTCCATATGAGGTTTGATATGGTCACAAGCCATCTGTTGCTCATCAGCATGTTTTTGGTTGTCTGGCATATGCATTAGTGCTTGAACAACAATGCAGGAAATTGGATGATAAAGTAGTGAAATGTATTTTTGTTGGGTACAGTTTAAAAAGCAAAGGCTATTGTCTATATCATCCACAAACTAAATGCATTTTGGTTAACCATGATGTTGTTTTTGTAGAAGATGCAATTCAACCATTATTTTCATGTACCAAGGAGACTTCTGTTAGCTCTAGAGATGTGTACGACACTTTGCGGCCTCTTTTTACAGGTGGACAATCAAATGCTTGTCCGAATGAGGCAATTTCTCATCCTTTACAAGTATCGTGTGATGATACATATTATTCCATTTCTGATGCAAATTTACATGATGCACTTGTTGATGAGAGGACTGATATAGAGGAGGCAAAAACTATGCACAAAATGGCTTGTGCAGACTTTGCGAGATAGCAAATTAAATGCACCTTTTCCATATCGTACTCGTTCAGGCCCTCGTAGTGCTTCTTTTGCATCAGATTGCTATGCTATAGTTGCCTCTAGTCTTTGTGATGAGATTGAGCCCGTTTCGTTTGATGAAGCACAAAATTTAGAAAATTGGATGGTTGCTTTGCTATTAGAATATGATGCTATTATGAAGAATGGTACCTAGTCTTTATGTGATTTGCCTCTCGGCAAGAAGGCCATTGGCACTAAGTGGATATACAAAATCATATAGGAGTGAAGCTTCTCTTCTTCCTTATTGTTTACCAAATCAAAAGCATTCTGTCATTATAATTTCACTTTTTCCATGTAAAACTTTATATCTCGTTTATTTTTAACCAAAACAACTTTCAAATTCCTCTTTGGAAGAAAGGGAAATCGAATCCTAATCTTTGTGCAACATGAGCATATGCAACACCAATTGGTATGAAATTTGAATGTAACATGGAATCATAAACTTACGTATATAAAGAATAGTTCACCATTTACATGAAGAGATAGTAGAAAATTCCAAACAATGAGATATCAAATTGCATATCATGCTTCATTTGAAAATTGGAGCAAGTAGCGGAATAGCACTAACCTTTTTTATTGAAGTTCAAACATTAAACAATATAGAAAGCTATTTTCGAATCGAAAATCATAAGTCTTATCAATGATTTCTTTAACAGTTAATATATTTGATGAACCATAGGGAGAAAAGAGAAAAAAAAAGGTTTACAGTCTTCATGTATATTGTTCAGCCTCTTCCACATAATTGGAATTAAGTAACTTCCAACAATTGAATATCTTCTCCATGATGAGCAAAAGAGTCACTTCTCAACATTCGTTGTCTTCAGCTTCACGGATATGATTCATGATCTTTCCAATTATTTCCTTCAACTTCACTTCTTGATCCTCTGCAAGCGCCGCCCTTCCGATTAGCTTCTACATCCTCTAATCCACCTTCTTCAAGTCTTCATATAGTCGTTCGAATCCCCCTTCTCCGCCTGATTCTCCTCGATCTTATAGGCTTCAAAATCATCCGATGATTGCGTTTTGATTTTACGTTGTGATTGCTTTTGTTTTAATTGTTTAATTATTCTTTTATTATTTTAATGATTTGTTACTTTTACATTTGAATTAATGGTTTCACACACAATTTTAGGTTCACATGCAGATAACCATAGTCACACATGAGAACACACATTACTCACTTACATTTAGACTAACTTATTCTCGTTTATTACAGGTACATTTTGAACTATCTCTTAAAGACATATCTAAGAAAAGCGAATTTTCTTCATGACTTAGACAATAATTTTGCTCATTATATGCTTAACCTATGATAATAGTATCTCCTATTATCCATTTTTGAAGCCCTCTTGTACTCAAAATTTTTCTCATCAAATTAGGAAGAGAGAATCTCTTCAACACCGTGGAGACGTGAGGATCGTATGATGAGAGTGAGCGGTAGGAAAGCACAAGTGCGTGAGTGAGAAGCATGATGACATGCAAACACATACATACACACGTGCACACAAGGTAGAACAAAGGGTAGAACAATGGAATCTTTCATTTAAGAGCTCCTCATGTAAAGTTTCATAAAAAATCCAACCTCAAAAGTGAGCTCTCTAGCTCCTTTTATAGGTTTTCATTAGCTTTGGCTTAGTTTAGACCTAGTGTTTGGCCTAGTCAAAAATTAGGTTCCTAGACTAAGTTGAGAGCTCAAATGAGCTCCAAAAGTTATTAAAATTGAAATGCAAGCTCTTCTAATACTCCTCAGGCTTGAGGACTCCTCGGTTTGCACAAAATAGAGTTTATATTTGCAAAAAACGGGTATTTACAATGATGTATAGTGATAAAGATTGCTGTTTGATGAGAATAAATTTTGAAAATCCGATGAGGCCTATTCCTTGCCATATCTTTTTTGGCTTCGTTGCCTTCTTAGTCCTGTTCTGACCCTTGCTCTTCTCTTTTGGCTTCTTCTCTGAGACTCCCTTGGCTGCTCAAACCACCTTGTGCACTCTTGCAACTAACAATCCCAAATTTCCAATTGTATGTTTGTTGTCTAGATCCCATATGTACCTAGATCCCATAGATGCCATATGTCCCAACAACATGGATCCCATATGTCCATGGAATTAAGACCAAGAGATGCAAGATGTTCCACACTTGGATGTCATATGTCCAAGTTTTATCTAAGTATCCCATATGTCCAAAGCTAGTTTCATTCTCATGCTAGCATATATCCGACATGCAAGGAGACTTGCCCTCTACTCCATATAAGAGGGCTTAACCTCACTCCAAAATGTGAATTCACTCTAACCTATTGCCAAGAGTTTGCATACTCTCCTCATGGAGACCGCATGCTCATAAAGCATTTCATGTAAGTCACTTTTCATTTATCTATTCATCATTTTTTGTATCTCTTATTTAATCCTCCTTAGTTTGATTAATGTGTGATTAATAGTAGATTACGAGTTTCATCTTTCAGTTCAACATAGATTGCCCATAAATTAAAGCAAATACTTTTGCTAAATTTGGCGAAAATACTACTTTGGCTTTTTACTTTTTCGTATATGCTTTTTCATAGAGTCATCTACCTTTTAATCTTGCAAGTGTCTAATTTGGTTATTGTTGGATCAAGTCTTCTTGATAGTGCCATGTGTACAATGCTTTTCACATAGCTAGGTAGTAGGGACTCCTTTGCACATTCAAATAAGAAAGTAGGTTTTAATAATTTGACCTTGATTTTGATGTCAAACACAAGTGTTATTTATGGTTGGGTAGATCTCATGGAGCACTACATGAATATGTGGTAAAAAGTTTAACCATCATTTCCCAAAAATGAATTTTTTGACCATTTCTCTGAGCTATTTTTATTAATCTTGTAGACATGCAAGTAGGGCTTCCCCTAGTGGAAGGTTGCCCATTTGACACATTTGCTAACAATCCTCTCCTAACATGAAACTACACAAGTATGCTAGGTAGGTATATTTGTTGTAGTTGTTGAAGATTTTGGTACTTGTATAATTTTCACAGATCATGCAAAGTATCCACAAACATACAAGGACCTTTGACATGAAGAGAATTCTCCAAATACACATCACAAAGAGAACTCACTCATCCCATACTCTTCTCAACCAAGTACTATTTGGAAGGATAGAGACAAGAAAAATATGCTATGTAATTAAATAGAATATAGTCTCAAACATACTTCCAAAATTTTCAAAGTTGGAAAGTCCTTTTCCAAATCAAGGTTATATGCTTTCATCTACACCTATTACACACATGCACATACATACAAGAGGGCATTACATACAATTCACCACATGTTGATCACCCACACATTTCTCCATGTAGAAAAATCCCTCCTTGCTTTCATGGTCACATAAATCTTCCTTCATGACCATGAAGATGTAGATGCCAGCACTTGTCCTTTGGTTGACCTCAATGAAGTGGTACTTCAGAAGCTTGAGGAGGTGGTTGAACATCATTTCACAAGCACGTATCCAAGAACCAATGCTCTCCAAGCTGTTTTTGATGGTTGGCAAGTTGTAATTCCAGCAAATCTAGCAAAATTCAGCAAATATACAGTTTCTATCATCCAATCACATAGGTTTTGTGGTCGTAGATTGAGTAGTCTAAATGATGCTACTCAAACATTGATCAATTGCTGTGTATGACTCTGAATTTTCACCCCTCCTGGCTGCCACTTACTCTAGGTTAAAGTCAGCAAACTGAAGCTCTTCCATCATTTGTATTTACTGCTGAATTTGAGGCTGAGCTTGATTTCCGCCATGAAGATTTAATTTTCCTACATGTGGCCAAATTCTCAATGTGATCTAAATTTTCCCAATCTGATACCAATTGTTGGTTTTTAGGCCATTAAGATAGAGAAAATTTAGAAACAACACGATACGAAGACAACACATGAGAGAGATGTGAGAAGCCATGCTCTAGAGTCCAAATATAATGTTACATTTAAGGGAAGAAATTACAAGATAGCATAGGAATATGTCTTGATGTACAAGCTGTCCAATAACTTTTGTAATCTTCAAAGGTTGAAGTATGTGCTTCTCCAAGAATAATTACCTTCTTCAAGCAAGTATATTGAAAATATTCACAACAAAGAGATACCAACTGCTACACACCTTGAAGTTGATGAAAAGAAACAACTCCACCTTCTCCAAATTAAGGAACATATATCCCCAAGCTATCTCATGGAGAGCGCACCCAAAAAGTGATGTTTAGAATGCCCAAAAGTTTATGCTTATATAGGCTTAGCAGCACCACGAAAATCAATTGGGGAAATCTAAAAAAGCAAATACTTTCGCAAAAGTTGGCGAAAATACTACTTTGGCTTTTCACTTTTTCGTATGCCTTTTCATGGGCTACTTATCTTTGTACATTCTCTAGTAATACATTCAGTATTGTGTGTTGTGCTCCAAGCTTCTTCTTCTTCCTTGTGCTGATCGTGTGCTTCCGCAGACGTTTAACTCCAACAATTGGTATCAGAGCATGTCGCCGCTTCATCTAGGGCATCGGCTACACCTCTTCAGTTGGAGTCTCAGATTCGCACGAAATTTGGTGAGCATATTCAAGGTGTTTCAGAGATCAAAACTGCTTGGCTTTGTGGTGCCGAAATCGCGATTTTAGCTCGTTTCGGCCTCCGAACGCACTATCGCAGCACTTGTGCAGGCTATTTTGTCTTTTTGTGCCAAAGGTATATACTTGTTTCGGTTCTCCAGTATAAGCGTCTCGAAGTCTCCTACAGGTTTAGCAGAACTCGTCTGGCAATTTCGTTCAACTTTTTGAGGTAGAGTCAATTTTCTGCATCAAGGTACTTTAGTCACCGGCCATGGCTGAAAGCAGTGATGTATTTCGTATGTTGGCTGTTGAGGATAAGTTGGATGGTACCAACTACCCGTTGTGGGCTTATATGATGCGACATGTATTGGTTGCAAAAGGACTGTGAAATATTATGCAGGGTGTTGAAAAACGTCCTATCACACCTTCAACTGTTACAACTGCAAGTACCGTTACAACTGCATGTACTGAAGCTAATGCAGAAGGTGTCGAAGATGATGATATTCTGCATAATCCTGTTTGTGCTTCGGTTTCTACTGCACCTACTGCAAAGAAGATTCGTTGGGATGGAAGAGATTTCCAGACACATGCATTGATAGATTTGTCTGTCAAACGTGCCATTATTCCTCACATTCGCTCTTGCAGAACAGCTAAGGATGCTTTGGATACACTTACCACATTGTACCAAGCTAGGAATGAGGCTCGTGCTGCTTACCTCCAAACATAGTTGGAGAGTGAGCACATGAATGAAGGTGATTCTAGGGACAATTTTCTGACAAAGATCAAAGACTTGAAGGAACAATTGATTTCTTCTAATGAGGTTATACTAGATAGCTCACTTGTGCACACCGTTCTAAATGGTCTTCCTTATCCATATCATAGTTTTGCTTGTACTCTTCGGTTAATGATGAAAGGCAATCCAAATGCGTTATCATTTAAGGAGTTAGTCTCTGTTCTGTTGCAGGAAGATCAGTCCAGGCAGATCAGGTCCATTATGCGTGTTGGAGATCAGGTCAGGTCCATTCTGTTGCAGATCAGGTCCATTATGCGTGTTGGAGATCAAGCTTTCCTTGCTAGTTAGAAGGGCAAAGGAAAATGGAGCTCTTCAACTAATAAGCAGAAATCTGCTAATTCTGCACAATCGAAGAGGGAAGACAAAGATGAAAAGAAATCAGAAAAGAAGAAATTGTTTTGCAAGTACTGTAAAGGAAATGATCATATCATAAAGAACTGTCCAAAATTGGCTGCTAAAGAGGCAAAGAAGAAATAAGCTGGAATGGTTGTTGCAGAGGCCTCTACACCAAAAACAAAGTTTGCTAATCTTGTGCAGGAAGAAGAATGGGCGTTTACTATCATTTGCAGTTTTGACCCATCTTCTCATGAGCCGTGCATGTATGCACTAGACTTAGATGTTTGCCAGTACTTTGACAGTGGGGCGACCAAACATATTACCTCGCAGCGCAGTTTCTTCTCTTCACTCGAGCCTACCCCTACAGGGAATACTCTTACATGCGCCAACAACTCCTCTTATCCTGTTATGGGAGTTGGTAAGATCATTTTGACTACTGCTGATGGTAGTTCTTTCACTTTGTTAGATGCTATGTTTGTGCCAGGGATCAAGAAAAATCTGTTATCAGTTTCTGCGTTAGCCAAGATTGGCTTGGTTATGAAATTTGTTGATGACAGGTGTACAGTTCATGATCTGTCAAATGGAGATGTGATTATTGCTTCTGGCATTTTATGTCATGGGCTGTATAAGCTCATAGGCTATGCTTTAATCGATTCGCATGTGGAGGACATGATTCTCAGGCTATGTAAGATGCAAAGCTTTGGCATGCACGCTTTGGTCATCTGAATTTTGCTAGTTTGCTACGCTTGCAGAAATCTGAAATGGTGTCCTCTTTGCCCAAACTTGAGGCACGTGGAAAACATGTTTGTGAAGGCTGTATGTTGGGCAAAATACAACGTTCATCCTTTCCAAAAGATGGTTCAGTTCGGGCTACTCAGAAATTGAAGCTTGTACATAGTGATGTCTATGGTCCTATGCACACACCTTCTTTTGGGAATTATCTTTACTTCGTGACTTTCATCGATGATTTTTCTAGGCATGCATGGGTATATCCATTGAAGGCAAAGTCCGAAGTATTAAGGTGCGTCAAACAATTTTTAACTTTGGCTGAAAATCTGTCAGCATGTAAAATGGGCACCCTCCGTTCTGATTTTAATGCATTTCTGACTCAACGTGAGATAAAACACCAGTGTATAGTGCCGTATGCACCTCAACAGAATGGAGTTGCTAAACAAAAGGACAGGTCACTCATGGAGATGGCGAGGTGTATGGTCAAGAGTCAGGCTTTACCACATAGTTTCTGGCTTGAGGCTTTCATGTGTGCAACATATGTACTTAACAGGTTTCCCACTAAAGCACTGCAGTCTATCACTCCATATGAGGCTTGGCATGATCGAAAGCCATCTGTTGCTCATCTGCGTGTCTTTGGTTGTTTTGCATATGCATTAGTGCCTAAACAACATTGTAGAAAATTTGATGATAAAGCAGTAAAATGTATTTTTATTGGGTACAGTTTTGAAAGTAAAGGTTATCGTCTGTATCATCCACAGACTAAACGCATTCTGGTTAGCCGTGATGTTTTTTTGTGGAAGATGCTATTCAACCATTGCTTTCATGTACTGAGGAGACATCTGTTAGCTCCAAAGACATGTACAATACTTTGCTGCCTCTTTTTACAGGTGGACAGTGTATGATACCTCTTTTTACAGGTGGACAGTCTAGTGCTTGTCTTAAGGAGGCAACTTCTCAGCCTTTGCAGGTTTCATGTGATGATGAAGATCATTCCATTTCTGCTGTAGACTTACATGATGCACTTATTGATGAGAGAGCTGATATTGAGCAAGCAAGATCTATGCCAAAATGGCTGGTGCAAACCTTGCGTGACAACAAATTAGATGCACCTTTGTCAGAGCTGATATTGAGAAGGCAAGAACTATGCCAAAATGGCTGGTGCAAACCTTGCGAGACAACAAATTAGATGCACCTCTATCATATCGTACTCGATCGGGCTCTCATAGTGCCTCTTTTGCATCAGATTGCTATGCTATGGCTTCATCTAGTCTTTGTGATTAGACTGAGCCTGTTTCGTTTGATGAAGCACAAAATTAAGAAAATTGGATGGCTGCGATGCAATCTGAATATGATGCAATAATGAAGAATGGTACTTGGTCTTTATGTGACTTGCCTCCTAGCAAGAAGGCCATTGGCACTAAGTGGGTATACAAGCTGATGCGTAAACCTGATGGTACAGTTGAGAGGTATAAGGCCAGGCTTGTTGCAAAGGGTTATGCGCAGGAAAGAGGCATTGATTTTGATGAAACCTTTGCTCCTACTTGCCGAATGACTACTGTTCGTAGCATCTGTGCACTTGGAGCTCATCATGGTTGTAATGTACATGAGTTGGACATTAAAAAAACATTTCTGAATGGTGACTTGCATAAAGAAGTGTATGTTTTTCAGCCCCGTGGCTTTGTGCAAAAAGGGCATGAAAACGAAGTGTGCAGGTTAAAGAAGGCATTATATGGTTTAAAGCAAGCATCACGTGCTTGGTATGAAAAGATACATGCCTATCTCATTGCACATGGTTTTGAGAACAGTCCAACTGAAAGCACCTTATATGTTAAGCGTGCTAATGATGTACTTCTGATCATTGGTGTCTATGTTGACGACATGCTGCTCACGGGTCCTATTGAGAAGCATATTGCTGATTTTAAGGCTGATTTGCATGCCTCATTTGAGATGTCTGATTTTGGGCATTTGCATCACTATTCGGGCATTCAGTTTATGCAAGTTGATGGTGGAATGGCTTTGTGTCAAACGAAATATATTGACACATTATTGCAGCGTTTTGGCCTTGAAGATTGTAAACCTATTACCACTCCTATGGAGACAGGTTTACAATTGAGTCTTCATGATGCTGGAGATGCATTTGGTGATGTTCTCTATCAGCAGGCTGATGGGTGTCTGATTTACTTATGCATTACTCGGCCAGATATTGAGTTTGCTGTCTCATAGATAAGCACGTTTATGCATTGTCAAGGAGTCAAGCATTGGAAGGCGGTTAAGCGCATCTTTCGCTACTTGAGTGGTACTCGGCTACTTGGGTTGTTTATCCCAAGGGGGGATCACTACCGCCAGGTTTTCATGCTATTTCTGATCTGATTGGGCTGGTGGCTATGACACTCGTGTCCACTAGTGGCTTTTGCTTCATGCTTGGTAGCTCATGTATATCTTGGTTGAGCAAGAAGCGGCCTATTGTGACCACTTCTAATTGTGAGGCTGAGTATAGGGAAGCTTTCACAGCGACTGCTGGGTGTGTGTGGCTCAGACGCCTTATGGCTGATTTGGGTGTTGGTCAGTCTTCTGTCACCACCATCTTCACTGATAGTCAGAGCACATTTGCAGTTGCGAGGAACCCTGTGTTCCATGCTCGCACTAAGCACATTGAGATGCATTATCATTATGTCAGGGAGAGGTTCTCTGCTGGGGAGATCAGCTTGGCATATGTGCCCATGCAGGAGAACATTGCAGACCTTTTCACGAAGGCTCTGCCTAAGAAGTTTGAAGCTTTCCACAAAGCTTTGGGCTTACTTCCTTTTGTGGAGTGATTTCCACATAGCTTTGCACTTCCTTATACATGCAGCCAGCTCCTTGTTCACCGGATCACCGGATCACTCCCAAGGGGGATTTGTTGATATATTTAGGTAGTGATGTGTGTGAACACTCTAGGACCACCGGGGCGCTTTTTTCCTTCTTTGGGAGGTTTTTTTCCCCCGGCTTGTATATATGCCTATTGCCCTAACGGGCTACTTATCTTTGTACATTCTCTAGTAATACACTCAGTATTGTGTGTTGTGCTCCAAGCTTCTTCTTCTTCCTTGTGCTGTTCGCATGCTTCCGCAGACGTCTAACTCCAACATGTTCTTCACAATTATTGTAGTAGACTTGAACTATAGGTTGTTGTTTGGTTGTTTGATAGTGGTGCTTTTGAGCATATCACTTTGAATCTTAACTTGTTTACATCTATCTCATCTCGCAAACCTAATTTTTGGTTTATTGTTCTAATAATCAAAATCTTTAGGTTTGTGGCATAGTAACAATTTATTAAAGACTTTGAATGGTTGGCAATGTTACACTTGTGTTCCTCGTGTAGCTTTGATGTGAACCTTTTCCCTATACATGGGCACTTTTTACTTTAGTGCTGGCTAGAGGTTTTTTCCCCATGTTACCACATACTTGATACTCTCATATGTGGTGGTACTTTGTACTTAGGGATATTATTCAGCTCTTACTTCAGTTAAGTTCATCGATCAATAGAGAGAGCTATTCCAGCCATCGTCTTCTCCGTGTGTCTTGCTGCGTTTGTGCCCCTTTGTGTGTGCTTCTTGTGTGTCTCTCGCACTTCTACACACACCCAACAGTGGTATCAGAGAAGGTTCAGCTTCTTCTCAAGTTTCGGTTTTTCGCGTCACGGCGCGCGCACTTTAACAGTGCAAATCAACTTCAGAGCATAGAAGTGTGAATTTCAGCAGCCCAGAAACATTTCCAGCAGGTGCGCTGGGGTTTTACCCCCATTTCGAAGCCATTCGTGCAGTCAGAATCGCCATCAGAGTGACGGTTTGTGAGCTGAAATTTCAGCACTCATTTCAGTTTTCGTCGAAGTGAAGATTTTGTCACATTCTTGTTCCTTAGTGAAATGGCGGGCAGCAATGACTTGTTTGGCATGCTTCAAACTTAAGATAAGCTTGATGGGACCAACTATCCGATGTGGTCTTACATGATGAAGCACGTTCTTGTTGCAAAACAACTTTGGAACATAGTGGCAGATGTAGATCGAAGACCGGCAGGTGCTTCTACTTCACAGTCTACTGTCACAGATGGAGCTTCTTCTTCGAGTACAGTGGTTTCTCCTTCTCCACCTACACAAGAGAAGCTTAGATGGGATGGAAAAGATGCTCAAGCTCATGCTTTGATTGCGCTTTCAGTGAAGCGTCATATAGTTCCACACATTCGGTCATGTTCTACATCACGACAGGCATGGGACACTCTTGCTTCTTTGTATGCCATGCGTAATGAAGCACGTGTTGCATACTTGAGGAAGCAACTTGAGGATGTATGTATGGCTGAAAATGAGTCAGTGGATGTGTATGTGACACGCATCAAGGACTTGAAAGAGCAAGTGGCAAACATAGATCACATCATTCCGGATGCATCACTCATTTCTACATTGTTGAAAGGATTACCGGAATCCTTTCAAAGCTTTGCTACTACACTCCGTTTGGTTGCAAAAGGAAATCCTAATATGTATGTATTTGATGAGGTTGTGTCTCTTCTTTTGCAAGAAGAGCAATCTAGAGTGAATAGGAGTGGTTTGATTGAGGGAACGCCAGCACTTGCTATCTCACAAAAGGGGAAAAGCAAGTATGGTTCAGCTTTTGGTTCATCAAAACCAAAGCCTCAAGCTTCCTCTTCCACTCATTCCTCTAATGATGGTGATTTGCAAAAGAAGAAGAGATGCAAATATTGCCGGAAGGCTGGTCATACTATTGATGAGTGTAGAAAGCTTGCTAAACGCAATGAAAAGAAGAAGGAATCCGGCATGTCTATTGCTGAAAATTCAGCAAATGCAAAGAATGATGAAGCTAACATGGCTCAAGATTTTTGTGCATGTGTTGTTACATGTCATTATGATGCTTCTTTACATTCTAAATGCATGGTTGTGAGTGAGGCTGATTCGGATTGGTTCTTTGATAGTGGTGCTTCAAAGCACATAACATCATGCAAAAGATTTTTTGCCTCTTTGAAAGATGCACCTAAAAGAGGACATGTGGTGTGTGGAAACAATGCCTCTTATCCTATCATTGGAGTAGGAGAAATTGAGCTTACGGCTGCAAATGGAGGTGTGATTCTCTTGAAAAATGCATTGTATGTGCCCGGTATCAAGAAGAACTTAATTTCAGTTCCGTTGATTGCCAAAGCAGAACTTCATGTACACTTTGTTGATGATAAGTGTATGGTTCATGATTTCAGCAATGGCGATGTTATCCTGATGTCCGGTACATTATGTGATGGTTTGTATCGCATGGATACATACAAGAGGGCTTCCTCGAATGCCTTGGTTGCTCATACTTCTTCCATGGCTGAAATGGAGCTTTGGCATGCTCGTTTTGGTCATTTAAACTTCAATAGTTTGCTCTACTTGCAAAAGAAGGACATGGTTATTGGCTTGCCTACACTTGAGTCCATTGAAAAGCATGCATGTGAAGGTTGCATTCTTGGAAAAATGCATCGTGCTTCTTTTCCAAAAGATAGTCACACACACTACAAGAAAATTGCAACTTGTTCATAGTGATGTATGTGGTCCGGTCAAGACTCCATCTTTTGGGAAGCATGTATATTTTGTTACCTTCATTGATGATGCTACTCGTCATACATGGGTGTATCCTATGAAAGCAAAGAATGAGGTATTTTCTTGCTTCAAAGCATTTTTAGCAATGGCTGAAAATTTTTCTTCACAAAAGCTTTTGACTCTACGCACGGATCGTGGTGGTGAGTACATGTCACATGAGTTTAATGCTTTTCTTCGTGAAAGAGGTATTTCACACCAATGTACGGTGCCATATACACCTCAACAAAATGGTGTTGCCGAGCGTAAAAATAGAACTTTACTTGAAATGACACGATGTATGGTTAAAGGAAAGCATCTTCCTCGTAAGTTTTGGATGGAAGCGGTCATGTGTGCAAATTATGTGTTGAATCGCTGCCCTACAAAAGCATTGAGAGTCATCACTCCTTATGAGGCTTGGAATGGTCATAAGCCTATGGTTAGTCATATGCGTGTGTTTGGTTGTTTGGCATATGCTCTTGTGCCATCACAACAACGTCACAAACTTGATGACAAGGCAAAGAAATGTATATTTGTTGATTATAGTGCTGAAAGTAAGGGATATCGGTTGTACCATCCATTGACGAACACAATTATTGTGAGTCGAGATGTGGTATTTGCTGAAAATTCAGTTTTCCCTCTACTTGAATGCAAAAAACTGCCAACAGTTAGCTCACAAGATGTGTTCGATACACTCATGCCTTTGTTCCAAAATGGTGCGCTTGACTATGGCCATGTAGACCAGCCAACTGAGGTTCAAAGGGCAGAAAAATTCAAGCCAAATAGGGCTGAAAATGTGGATAATTTTCAGCCAAACATGGCTGAAAAAATTCAGCCAAAAAATGTCAAAACTATTGGAAATTTCAAGCCACATATGGCTGAACATATGCGACAAAATATGGCTGAAATTGAGCATGAAATTTAGCCAACGCATGATGTACATATTGAAGATGTTTTACATAATGAACGCATGTCTATCAAGAGTGCACAATCTATGCCAAAGTGGCTGAAACAAACTTTGCGGGACAGCCAATTGAGTGCACCTTTACTTGGTAGAACAAGGTCAAGCTCTCACCATGCATCAAGTAATTTTGTGGATTATTCTCTTATTGCTACAGCATGTAATGAAGAGCCACTTTCTTTTGAAGATTCATGTGACGATCCACAATGGATGAGTGCTATGCAATCAGAAATGGATTCCATACATAGGAATGGTACTTGGGAGTTATGTGAATTGCCAAAAGGAAAGAATGCCATTGGTACAAAGTGGGTTTACAAGATTAAGAGAAAATCTGATGGTAGCATTGATCGCTACAAAGCTAGATTGGTTGCCAAAGGATATGCGCAACAATATGGCATTGACTATGAGGAAACTTTTGCACCTACTTCACGCATGACTACCATTCGTACCGTGGTTGCATTGGCTGCCCATCGAGGTTGGAAAGTGCATCAATTGGACATAAAAACAGCCTTCTTGAATGGAGATTTGCAAGAAGAGGTCTATGTGAAGCAACCTCCTGGATTTGCTATGAAAGGGAAAGAGCATATGGTTTGTCGCTTGCATAAAGCTTTGTATGGTCTCAAGCAAGCTCCACGTGCATGGTATGACAAAATACATAAGCACTTGATTGCTCTTTGCTTCAAATGTAGTCCGATTGAAAGCACACTCTATGTACGCAAAAATAGGGCTGATCTTATAGTGCTTGTTCTTTATGTTGATGACATACTCTTGACTGGGTCATGTGATGCAAAACTTGACATTCTTATGGCTGATTTGCAGCATACTTTTGATGTCACTTATCTTGGTCTTTTGAGCTACTATCTTGGCATCCAGTTTGTATCCGTTGAGGGGGGAATTGTTATGCATCAAGCAAAGTATGTTGAAAAACTACTTCAGCATTTTGACTTTGAGGATTGCAAGCCAGTTTCCACACCAGTTCAGACAGGATTTAGATTCTCAGTTGAGGATTCCAGTGATGCATTTGACACTTCTCTTTATCAGCAGGTTGTGGGATGTCTTATATATGCATGCAACACAAGGCCGGATATACAGTATGCAGTTTCCCAGTTGAGTCGATTCATGCATAGCCTTGGCACTAAGCATTGGCAAGCGATGAAACGTGTGTTTAGATATCTTCGAGGCACTTTGAGCTTAGGTCTCTTTTATGGCAGAGATGTTCAGCCATGCTTGCACGCTTTTACAGATAGTGATTGGGCTGGTTGTTATGATACTCGCGTGTCCACTAGTGGTAATTGCTTTTTCCTTCGAGACTCATGCATATCTTGGTTGAGTAAGAAGCAACCTACAGTGGCGACATCGAGTTGTGAAGCTGAGTACAGGGCAGTTTTCACAGCTACGCTATAGTGGAGTGTATATGGCTGAGATGCCTATTGATGGATCTTTGCATGGAGATTGATGCTTCTACGCATATTCTCACAGATAGTTATAGTGCTTTGGCTGTTGCACGAAACCCAGTGTTTCATGCACGGACCAAACATATTGAGGTGCATTATCACTATGTGAGAGAGCGCCTTCATGGAGGAGATATTGATTTGGTATATGTGCTTACACAAGATAATGTGGCAGACATATTCACCAAAGCTCTTCCACGGGAAAAGTTTGAAGCTTTTCGCAAAGCTTTAGGCTTATTACCTTGTGGGGGCTGATCTGTCACTCCCTGTCCAGGGGGGTTTGTTACACTTATGTGTTCCTCGTGTAGCTTTGATGTGAACCTTTTCCCTATACATGGGCACTTTTTACTCTAGTGCTGGCTAGAGGTTTTTTCCCCATGTTACCACATACTTGATACTCTCATATGTGGTGGTACTTTGTACTTAGGGATATTATTCAGCTCTTACTTCAGTTCAGTTCATCGATCAATAGAGAGAGCTATTCCAGCCATCGTCTTCTCCGTGTGTCTTGCTGCGTTTGTGCTCCTTTGTGTGTGCTTCTTGTGTGTCTCTCGCACTTCTACACACACCCAACAGACAATACAAACTCATTGATGTTCTCTATGTATTGAATATTGTTAGGAAATTGATTTTCTATCTGTGCATTAAGGAAAAGTAATCGTCAATTACTTTTCATATGAGCAATTGCATTGTGTTTGATAAAGGTAAAAGAGAAGTTTTATTTTTTGGTACTATATCGACAAGTCTGATTGAATTTGTTTTGCCAAGTACTAAGAATTCTTGTGATACTGTGAGTAGAGTAAAATAGAAATCTAAATGTACTTTTGAACATATGGGTTTTGTTTTGTTTTGTTTTTTTTTTGATGATGTGAATGTTTGTGATACTAATATGAATTCTCATCATGTTTTAGAGTATGTCCACTTCTTGTGATTTCCACATACTCCACTTGCACTTGTTCCTTCTCTTGATTTTTTCTTGCACCAACTCCAAGATTTTTTGAACCCCAAATTTCCAAACTCGTACCTATCAAAGAGAGAAATATTTATCTAATTTGTGACATATCTAATAATGATATCTTTGTAAGCATTTTCTAATATAAAACAAGTGCCAATACTCTTAAAGACAAAGTAGTTGAAGATCAAGTTAATGATTGGATTTTCGTTATTCACAATCCACAATTCTTCATCAATTTAATCTTATGTGGGAGATGATGGATCAAATCTTTTTAAAATCTAAATCAAATCTTGATGATTGTAGCTTCTTGGAACATTTCAAAGTTCATAAAGAAGGTGCGTTTACATGATTTTCAAGAGAAAGCATTTACATTACATGTCCTAGAGTCTTTGGAATGCTTATATTATTCTCTGGGCATATTCTTAGATTTTTTATCTTTGGAGGAACTTATTGTTTCAACACACTTTGGAGAATCTACCTATTGAGAGGTTTAACTGTCATAGGAAATTCGTCAAATAAAGAAGACTATAAAAGATACTTGACATCTTTCTACATATTTATCCTACTTTAAAGCCTTACACAATTAAAATTTAGGGGGAAAATTGTAATGAATCATAGAAGTGATTGTAATTTGTACATATTTAGGATTTAGGACAATATCATTGTATAAATTGGCACTGAAATTGTATATTAAGGACACTTTTATGATAGGTCAAATATGTTAAAAATCGACATTTTAGGACTTCGGAAAATTTTGACATATTCTTATTATAGTCTCTAAGCATTCTCCAACCATATACCCAATACTTCATCAACAAACCCTAAATTTGCCGTGAAAAAATCAAACACTGATTTTTAGTCTTCTAGGTCAATGACAGTTGTGAAGCCAACAAATTCAAGTAAAAAATCAAGCACACCTGCCACATGTCATATTTCAAATACTTTCACAAGAGATTATTGCCACATCACCATAAATTTTCCATGTTAGCATAATCTAACCACACAAGCAAACTTTTGTGAAAGAGATTTGTAGTGCTTTTCAAAATTAACGATTGGCTTTTTATGGCTTTTTATGAGCTTTTTATGGCTACTGTAGAACCTACAAATAGAAGGTGCTTCAAGCTCTTACAGAGGCACTGTGGTTGACCATTTTTATAACCTTCTTTCTTCAAATCTTACATAACCTCTTCCACATGGAAGAAAATGAATTCATTTTCGAAAATCATTCTAGATGAATGTGTTGGTATGGAAGACAAGAACGTTGTCCCCTTCCAAGAGGAGACAAGAATGTTATACGCATTACTCATGTAAATGTCAGACCATCCATCAAATAAAATGAATGCATACATATTTCTTAGAAGCATCACATAAGGATAACATCTTGGTCTCTACTATAATTTTTGTTCACTTAACTTTCTAGTGTGAAGCATATCCCTTAGAAGTTCATCCCAAGGAACATCCATTCAACTCATTACTTTTTTAGCTATGTTCCATGCAATAGTGCTTGCAACATTGAATGGTAAGTATAAAATTAATAATTTTTCTATATCTAGAGTGGCTTCTTCCATTGGTTGCTTTTGTAGGACAACTTTCATGCTCTTCTTTGCAAATACATTGGTCTTTGGGATCCTAGGTATTGCAATGGGAGATATACTAATATATACTTATGTACCACCAAAGGTCACAATATGAATATGAGCTCTCTTATGAGGCCTTCTAGAGTAATCTTCTCTATGCATATGAGACTCTTCATTAACACTTGAGGAACCCACATTCAAAATATATTGCTTACATCTTTGCTTATATACAACTTTGGAGTCAAAGTCTTTAATTACACTTTGAGGCATGTAGTGGCATTTGCCAAAGGCCCTACCTTGTAGTCCAAAAAGTTTTTCCTTGAGATGGGATGCACCACCAATGTAGGTGCATATGTGAGATCCAATCACTTCGACATGAGATTGGATGATTAGGAGCTCTTCCAATGATGTAACTCTCTAGACTCTCTTAAGGACTCCTCTCTAAAGGGTCAAGATTTTGGAAGTGAGGTAGGCCCAATATACAAATCACAAGATCTTTTCAACACTTAGAACCATGCACACATGCACACCTTGAACCAAATACGATAGATGAATGACTATAAAATAGACAAGAGACAAGAGATAGGAAAAGCTAGCAAGAGGCTGCTGTAAATAATAACTACTTGATGGAAGAATAACTATACAATGTGGTAGATACAAAATTGCATAAAAGACTAAATATAGAATGGATTTAGGTACATAAATTAAGAGAAGTGTGCCTAAGAGTTAATGAATGGTGTGTGAGTGCTGTATAGTGGAATATGATATGCTGAATATAGAAAATCCAGCTTATGTGCTGTGATGAGTGTCTTAATTTGCTACAAACCCAGAATACAAGTTCTTCTCTGATATAAGCAGCTACAATAGCATCTCCTCTTGATGTAGTAGGCTGGAAAACTTGGCACAGCAGCAAGAGATGAAGATAGAACGAAAAATTGCAGCAATTTACAAAATCAGCAGGTACACACGTGTGTAAAGAAGAACTGGGCAACAGCTAACACCTCCAAAACATTTCCAAAACATGCAACCACCAACACCTTGACCTTCTAACACTTAGAGCATATGAGTATATTCTTATGACATCCCGACATGAACTTAGCCAAAAAGATCCCATAATAAAGCCTCCATAAAATCAGCAACGTAGCAGGGTTTACGAGATGACCTTTTTATGCTTATGTGGCAGATTTTACGGCTAGTTCACATGTGGCTTAATGTGAATCCTTAGATTAAGGGATTTTGTGAGTTTTAATCTCAACCATAGTAGGATATCAATTACAAGTTGTGATGACAAACACTTTAAAAAGTGTTAGAAAGTAAGCTCTAAGACTTTACTGCATATATCTAAGGCTAAGAATTATGAACTTTTTATTTGGTGTAGCCATGAGGATGATGACATAGCATAATTGGTACTTATGGACTTTTTGAATGTCACAAAAGCCATGTTTTTTCCTTCATATGGAAAACTTAAGGGGAAGAGAAAGACTAGAGTTTGGATCAGTGTCAATAGAGACTCTTCCAATAGAATTTAGTACAATTTATGGATGACAAACTAGAGATATATGAGCTAAGGCGATGGATTTGCATAGACATAAGAGTCGGCTTAGGACAAAACTATTGCTTTTGGTTACACTCAAGGTTAGGACAATCTAGAGTGACATGAAGGCAAATTTATTATATTGGTTCTAGAAGGGTTTGGAATCACTTTTCTTATGGGACTTTGTTCTCTCACTTGGACGATTTTATGGTTTATTATGTCCACTGAGTATGGTCAAGTTTGGTTAACTTGACATTCCATATTTATCTTTCACAATTTTGTTCCATGGGGGATATATCATATACATCACTTTGATGATGTTGATTTATGGGAGTAATAGTTTGCAGCTAGGTGTATAAGATGGATTATAGTAGACACTTATTAGACGATATTCCATTTTTCTTTTGTCTTCCCAGGTGTTTTCTTAACGGGAAGGATATGGGAAGAGAACACATATAGATGACTATGTACATTGTTGATATATTTAGTAGTGATGTGTGTGAATACACTAGGACCGTCGGGGCACCTTTTTCCCTCTTTAGGAGGTTTTTTCCCCCCCGGCTTGTATATACACCTATTGCCCTAATGGGTTACTTATCTTTGTACATTCTACTGTGTGCTCCAAGCTTCTTCTTCTTCCTTGTGCTGTTCGCGTGCTTCCGTAGATGTCTAACTCCAACAATTGGTATCAGAGCATTTCGCCGCTTCATCTAGGGTGTCATCGACATCCCTCTGGTCCAGTGTTGCATCCCAATGCGTTGCGATGCGTTCGCAACGTTCGCAACACAACGTTGCGACGTTCGCAACGCGTTGCGAACAAACACAAAAAAATTTGCCTCAAATGAGGCCGTTTCGTCGAAACGGCCTCATTGAGGCATTTTCGTCTGTTGACCCGAGAGCATAGACAGCGAGTTTGGCACTATGGAAGAGCAAAACAAAGGCAAGATTCAAGAAGGTACTTTTATTACACACACCCTCACACACCCGTGACCCCCCTATCTATTGCTTGCTATCTTGGGTCCTCTCCAAGCTTTTAACATCTTCCATCAACATGCCTAAAGCAAAACAAGCATGTTGGGAATCTGTGACAAGCCAAGGAAAGATAGGCTCCGGGGGTAGTGAGAGATGGACTTGCAAGCTTTGTGGCTATAGTGGAGTCGGTGGAGCCGATAGGATCAAGGCACACCTTGGAAGAGTTAGTGGCATAGGAGTTGCACCTTGCAAAGAGCCAATGCCCGAAGCTATAAAGGGAGAGCTAATGGCATGGGTAGCTCAAAAAGCCCAAGGTAGAAGGAATAGTGGAGCCCAATCACAAGCTAGATCATTTGCAAGCGGTTCACATGGTTCTTGTGATCCCCAAACTCAAGCATCTCAAGCTCATGAGGCTTCCATAGACATTGATATAGAGCATGAGCCACCAAGAAAGAGTACAAGAGTAGAGCATGATCCACAAGAGCACCCACTTGGCTCTCTTGGAGGAGCATCTATACGTGCTAGCTTGCAACAACAACGTAAACAAGAAGCCACACAAGCCATCATGAAAGCTTTTATACAATGTGGTTTGTCTTTTAATGTTGCATGGACACCGGCATGGAGAAATGCCATTGAGAAGGTATCACTATTAGGGTTTCGTTGGCAAGGGCCTACCTATGAAGAGTTGAGGACAACGGAGCTCAAAAAAACAAAGGAAGCATTAGAGAGAGAGCTTGAGCCCATGAAAGAGACATGGGCAAAGTATGGATGCACAATCATGTGTGACGGATGGACGGACATATGAAAGAGGAATGCGTACAACATTTTGGTGCATTGTTGCAAAGGGACCATGTTCCTTCGAGCCATAGATGCTGCTGGTACTACAGTCACATGTGAGTGAACTGATTTTTGAATTTTCAGTTTATATTTGATTGTGCAATGATCAATCATGCATGTGGCATGTCACATGTGCATCATGCATGTGCATGTGCATCATGCATGTGCATGTGCATCATGCATGTGCATGTGCATGTGCATGTGCATGACACATGTGCATGTGCATGTGCATGACACATGTGCATGTGCATGTGCATGACACATGTGCATGTGCATGTGCATGACACATGTGCATGTGCATGTGCATGACACATGTGCATGTGCATGTGCATGACACATGTGCATGTGCATGACACATGTGCATGTGCATGTGCATGTGCATGACACATGTGCATGTGCATGTGCATGTGCATGACACATGTGCATGTGCATGTGCATGTGCATGACACATGTGCCATGTGCCATGTGCCATGTGCCATGTGCCATGTGCATGTGCCATGTGCCATGTGCCATGTGCCATGTGCATGTGCCATGTGCCATGTGCATGTGCCATGTGCCATGTGCATGTGCCATGTGCCATGTGCATGTGCCATGTGCCATGTGCCATGTGCCATGTGCCATGTGCCATGTGCCATGTGCCATGTGCCATGTGCCATGTGCCATGTGCCATGTGCCATGTGCCATGTGCCATGTGCCATGTGCATGTGCATGTGCATGTGCATGTGCCATGTGCCATGTGCCATGTGCCATGTGTATGTGCATGTGCATGTGCATGACACATGTGCATGTGCATGTGCATGACACATGTGCATGTGCATGTGCATGACACATGTGCATGTGCATGTGCATGTGCATGTGCATGTGCATGTGCATGTGCATGTGCATGTGCATGTGCATGTGCATGTGCATGTGCATGTGCATGTGCATGTGCATGTGCATGTGCATGTGCATGACACATGTGCATGTGCATGTGCATGACACATGTGCATGTGCATGTGCATGACACATGTGCATGTGCATGTGCATGACACATGTGCATGTGCATGACACATGTGCATGTGCATGTGCATGTGCATGACACATGTGCATGTGCATGTGCATGTGCAATGTGCATTGGCATGTATGTATGTACATGCACAATGCACATGCACATGCACAATGCACATGCACATGCACATGTGTCATGTACGTGCATTCTGCATGTGCATGTGCATGACACATGTCAAGATAAATTATAATTTATCAATTGATTAATGATTCATTGTGCTATATGTAAACAAGTCGGTTCATTTATGACCATATCCGTCAAGCTATCATGGACATTGATGTAGAAAAGGTAGTCCAGGTGGTCACAGATAATGGAAGTAATTGTGTGGCTATGGGCAAGCTTCTAGAAGAAGAATTCCCCTCTATTGTGTGGACACCGTGTGCTGCCCATTGCATTGATTTGCTGATAGAGGATGTGGGGAAGATACCATGGATTTACACCATTTTTACCACTTGCATAAAAGTGGTCTCTTTGTTCACAAAGAGACCAAAATTGCTTGCTTTATTTCGGTCTTACAGGGATATTGATTTGGTGAAGCCCGCGAAGACCATATTTGCATACATGTGCATAGTCATGGAAAGATTATTAAGAGTGAGGCAAGCACTGATGAAGACAGTTGTATCACCTGATTGGTTAGCTTGGGATGGACATACTAGTCCAAAGGTAGAGCTTGTACAACGCACATGTTTGGATGACAATTTTTGGAGGGATGTGGAGGGATTAGTGCGGGCAACCCTTATATTCACTCATATGCATAGCAGATAGAGAGGGCTGCACACTTGGACTTGTTTATGAGTTCATGGATCGTGTCGGAGAGTCTATACAGAGATGTCCTTATTTGACATTGGAGAGGTAAGTTGAAACTTGGGTAACCATATTTTATTTTTTGTATGAGCATTCATGTTCAAGTCTTTACTCTTCAACATTCTTAAATCTTATTGTTTCTAACTTGATGTGTTTTTTATCCATAGGATAGAGGAAATAAAAGGAATATGGAGGAAGAGGTGGGATTGGTTCCATCGCCCTATACATGGGATGGCCAATCTACTACATCCTTTATGGAGATTTGCATCACAGTCATTGGATATGGAGCTTGTGAATGCTTGGAATGACTATGTAGAGCGATTGTGTGGACCTTCTTATGTGGAGCTACGTGGGAAGTTGGAGCTTCAGCTCACCCAGTTTCAGAATAATGAAGGACTTTTTGGTAGAGACATGGCATGCTTGAGAAGCATGCAGTTGATGCCTGTGACATGGCGGGAGAGATACGGTGTTGGTACACCTGAGCTAGTAAGTCATTCCACTTTCCTCTTGAGTCTTTAAATAATAAGTTATAACTTAGTCTCATGAGTCATTCCTCTTGAGTCTTTAATTTTTAATGAACTCTTTCTTTTTTATCTTGCAGAGAAAGTTAGCCATCCGCATACTTTCAGAAGACTGTAGTGCCAGTCCATGTGAAAGGAATTGGAGTATATGGGCCCTCTTCCATACAAAGAAGAGGAATAGACTATCTACATTGCAGTTGGAGCGGCTTGTCTATTGCCACTGCAACTTGCGTTTATTGGATTGTGGTGGCCACTCAGCAGAGGTGCGGCATGTGAATGTCGATGAGCTTGATATAGAGAGGGTCCATGATATACCTAGCATTTCGGCAGAGGACCTTGATTTATATGACATGCTCTATCAGGAGTTGACAGTGCCACAACATGATACGAGGGCATCTCGGACTCGTTCTAGTCATAGAGCACATAGTGTACCAGGTCCATCTACTAGTAGGATGGAGGCATCTACTAGTCGAGCACCACATGATGATGATGATGTTAGTGATGATGATGATGATGGTGATAGTTATTAGTGGCTCAGAGGATTTTGAGGATTGATGACCGATCATGTGACATGTCATATGTATTATGATATTATGACTTATGATTTACTTGATATTGATTGATCATTGTATTATTGACAGTTTATTGTTTGACTACTTAGTGGTATCATGGATGATGGTTACTTGTATGATCATTGATGTATATGTATTATGTACATTGGATTCTGATATCACATATGAGTTATGACAGTCACCAGTGTCATAATTTTGAGATGAGGTTGACTTTTTGACATGTTTTTGTCATAAAATATTTCTTTGAAGTTTGTTTTTCAATGTTACTTGTAACTTGTAAGTTGTATATATATATATATATATTAATGTATTTGCCTTGACTCTGATGTCATATGAGATGCTTTGAAGTTTGATTCTTGAAAATAATGCAATTGCCTGGTGCCAAGTTCCAACATGAACATTGCTAAGTAGTAAGTAGTAAGTACTAAGTAGTTACTAGTAAGTTGCTTGAATGTGCATTGTGAATTCGAATTTTAGAATGAGTCATTGAGTCATGATAATGATTATTTGTAAATTCTGACATCATACATGTGCAATGTGCTTATGCCATCACTGCATTGAACAGGGATTTGGGAATTTGGAATGAATCATAAATATTCAATACATATTACATAAATTAACATAATACATAATACATATTATATATGTATATACTATAATATACATCTAGGTTACTATATTTGCAAAAGAAAAATGAAAAAAAAAGAAGAAATGGTTCGCAATGTTTTCACAACGTCGAGGCCTAAACGTTGCGATGTTGCTAACGTGTTAGCAACACGTTACCTTGGACGTTGTGAAAACGTTGCTAACAACCTTGCTCTGGTAATAATTTCATAATCGCATGAAATTTGGTAAGCATACTCAGGGTGATTAAGAGCTTCGTTATGTGGTGCCGAAATCACGATCTGAGCTCGTTTTGTCCTTCGAACGCACTATCGGAGCGCTTGTGCAAGTTATTTCCTCTTTTTGCGCCAAAGATATATACAGGTTTCGATTCGCTAGTATAAGCATCTCGAAGTCTCCTACAGGTTTAGCAGACATCGACAGGGTAATTCAGTTCAACTTTTTGAGATAAAATCAATTTTTTGCATCAGGGTATTTTAGTTCGTGGCCATGGCTGAAAGCAGTGATGTATTCAGTATGTTGGCTTTTGAGGATAAGTTGGACGGTACCAGTCACCTATTGGGGCTTATATGATGTGTCATGTATTGGTTGCAAAAGGATTGTGGAACATTGTGCAGTGTGTTGAAAAACATCCTTTTACACATGCAAACGAAGTTGCTGAAGGTGACACATATGGCATTGAAGATGACGATATTCTTCATGTTCCTGTTCGTGCTACGGTTCCTGTTGCACCTATTGCATAGCAAATTCGTTGGGATGGCAGAGATGCTTAGGCACATGCATTGATGGCCTTGTTTGTCAAACGTGCCATTATTCCTCACATTCGCTCTTGCAAAACAGCTAAGGATGCTTTGGATACACTTACCATATTGTACCAGGTTAGGAATGAGGCTCGTGTTGCTTATCTCTGAAAACAGTTGGAGAGTAAGCACATGAATGAAGGTGATTCCATGGAGATTTTTCTGACAAAGATCAAAGATTTGAAGGTACAGTTGATTTTCTCCTCATTAAGTCTTACATGACAGTTCACTTCTGCAGACCATTTTGAATGGTCTTCCTGATTCATATCAGAGTTTTGCTTCCACTCTTCATTTGATGATGAAAAGAAATCCAAATGCCTTAACATTTGAGGAGTTAGTCTCTGTTCCGTTGCAAGAAGATCAATCTAAGCAAAACAGGTCCATTATGCATGTTGCAGATCAAGCTTTGTTGGATAATTAGAAGAGCAAAGGTAAATGGAGAGCAAAGGTAAATGGAGCTCTTCTACTAGTAAGCAGAAATCTACTAATTCTGCACAATCAAAGAAAGATGACAGAGACAAGAAGAAAACAGAAAAGTAGAAATTGTTTTGCAAGTATTGTGAAGCGAATGATCATGTCATAAAGAATTGTCCAAAACTGACTGTAAAAGAGCCAAAGAAAAAAGAGGCTTGAATGGTTGTTGCAGAGGCCTCTACACCGAAAACAGAGTCTGCTAATTTAGTGCAGAATGAAGAATGGGCGTTTACTACTATTTGCGGTTTTGAAACATCTTCTCTTGAACAGTGTATGTCTGCAGTAGACTCAGGTGTTTGGTACTTTGATAGTGGAGCAATCAAACATATTACCTCGCAGCGTAGTTTCTTACTTCACTCGAGTCTGCCCCTACAGGGAATACTGTCACATGTGCTAAGAACTCCTCTTATCCTCTCATGGGAGTTTGTAAGATCATTCTGACTACTGCCGATGGTAGTTCTTTTACATTGTCGCATGCTTTATTTGTGTCAGGGATCAAGAAGATTCTGTTATCAGATTAAGCTTTAGCCAAGACTGGCTTGGTTGTGAAATTTTTTGATGACAGATGTAGAGTTCATGATCTATCAAATAGCAATGTCATTATTGCTTCTGGCATTTTATGTCGTGGGCTGTATAAGCTCATAGACTGAAAAATCTGTGAATGATTCAGCATGTGCAATACATGATTTTTAGGCTATGCTAGATGCAAAGCTTTGGCATGCACGCTTTGGTCATCTGAATTTTTCTAGTTCGCTATGCCTGTAGAAATCTGAAATGGTGTCCTCTTTGCCCAAACTTGAGGCACCTTGTAAATATGTATGTGAAGGCTGTATTTTGGGGAAAATGTGGCGTTCCTTATTTCCAAAAGATGGTTCAGTTCGAGCTACTCAAAAATTGTAGCTTGTTCATAGTGATGTCTGTGGTCCTATGCAAACACCTTCTTTTGGAAATTATCTTTACTTCGTGACTTTCGTCGATGATTTTTCCAAGCATGCATGGGTATATCCATTGAAAGAAAAGTCCGAAGTGTTTATATGCTCCAAACAGTTTTGGTTTTGGCTGAAAATCTATCAGCATGTAAAATGGGCACCCTTCTTTCTGATCGAGGGGAGGAATATATGTCTTCTGACTTTAATGCATTTCTGGCTGAATGTGGGATAAAACATCAGTGTACAGTGTCGTATACACCTCAACATAATGGAGTTGCTGAATGGAGGAATAGGTCACGCGTGGAGATTGCGAGATGTATGGTAAAGAGTCAAGCTTTATCACATAGTTTCTGGCCTGAGGCTGTTATGTGTGTAGCATATGTACTTAACAGGTGTCCCTAAAGCATTGAAGTCTATCACTCCATATGAGGCTTGGCATGGTTGCAAGCCATCTGTTGCTCATCTTCGTGATTTTGGTTGTCTGGCATATGCATTAGTGCCTGAACAACATCACAGAAAATTGGATGATAAAGCAATGAAATGTATTTTTGTTGGATACAATTCTGAAAGCAAAGGCTATCGTCTGTATCATCCACATACTAAACACATTTTGGTTAGCCGTGATGTTTTTGTGGAAGATGCTATTCAGCCATTACTTCCATGTACTAAGGAGACATCTGTTAGCTCCAAAGGCATGTATGATATTTTGCTTCCTCTTTTTACAGGTGGACAGTCTAGTGCTAGTATTGGTCCTAATGAGGAAACTTCTCAACCTTTACAGGTTTCATGTGATGATGCAGATCATTCCGTTTCTGATGTAGATTTACATGATGCACTTATTGATGAGAGAGCTTATATTGAGGAGGCAAAAACTATGCCAAAATGGCTTGTGCAAACTTTGCATGACGGCAAATTAGATGCATCTGTATCAAATTGTACTCGTTCAGGCTCTCATAGTGCCTCTTTTGCATCATATTGCTATGCTATGGCTTCCTCTAGTCTCTATGATGAGAATGAGCCGGTTTCTTTTGATGAAGCACAAAATTCTGAAAATTATATGGATGCTATGCAATCAGAATATGGTGCTATCATGAAAAATGGTACCTGGTCTTTATGTGACTTGCCTCCTGGCAAGAAGGCCATTGGTACTAAGTGGGTATACAAGCTGAAGCACAAGCCTGATGGAACAGTTGATAGGTATAAGACTAGGCTTGTTGCAAGGGGTTATGCGTAGGAAAGAGGCATTGATTTTGATGAGACCTTTGCACCTACATGCCAAATGACTATTCTTCGTAGCATCTGTGCACTTTCAGCTCATCATGGTTGGAATGTACATCAGTTGGACATTAAAACTGCATTTCTGACATTGTTTCCAAAACAAGACACTCAAGTTGGAATGGTTTTAGAGCACAATTGACATTGTTTCCAAAACAAGACACTCAAGTAGGATATGCTCTCTCTCTCTCTCTCTCTCTCTCTCTCTTTGTGGAATCAGACTGTCGTAGCTTGCAAGGTAAATGTGCACTCCAAACTGTCACACAAGATTATGCAGCCTTATGTTTTTAATTCCTGAAGTTTAAATGTTAAAAAAAGTGCATGTAATTTGCTCCTTGGATTTTAGTCGGGGATGAGTTAAGCAATTTTTGTCTAGATCCGAGTATCTATGATTTTTTTCCACCGTGTATAGATTATCTTAATGCTCCACTTTGTGAGGGAATGATGGTAAGTGTCACCTCAGGGTTAGAATTAAATAGTTTAATCATAAAAAATGACTAATCTGGAAACATATAAGAAAAATTCGAAGACCACAGAAAAGCATAAATCCAAGAAAAAGGCCTAGCCCTAACCCTAACTTTTTAGATTGTTTTTTCTTTTTGGGTGAAAACAGGCATATGCGAAACCCCAAGCTTCACAAGTTTAGTATTACCCTAGCAATTTTGTAATCCCATTGTTTATACCTGTTCGTTTGTGTAACAATCTCTTTCCTGTGCAGATTGTCGAAGTTAGCATGGTAACAATCTCTGAATCTTATGTTTGATTGTAACAAATACAGAGGAATGGAAGAAGGGGGGATCCACTTTAATATGTGAAGTTTGTGAGTGAAGAACATGAGAAACATGCAGATATAAAGCTTAACCACAAGGCATCATAAGGAACAAAACAAATCATCATAAGCGAACAAAAAAGTCATCCTCAAATAAAAAAATTGGTATTTTCCTTACATTCTTGATGGTTTGGTTCTGTGTTCTTAATCTCAAGTCAAGAGTGACAAGAGGTTGTTTTTGAAAGAAAAAGCTAATAGCATTGAGTTTGTAATGGGTTTCCCAGTTGAAGAAGCTGTGTTTTGATTAGCTAAAAGTTGGTTTTCCAGAGTCTTTTAAAGGAGAGGAAACCACTCATTGCTGCATTTGCCTTTTTTGCCCTCGACTTGAGTTTCACTCTTGGAATGATAGGCATATTTTTTGTCATTTCTTCAGACCTCTCCTGCTAGAACTCAGAAGTTTTAACTCTCTACAACCATTAAAAGTGACAATAATGGCAGTATGGAGGTGGAAGGATAATCAAGCCAGGGGAGCAGCTTGAGACCGAGGAGGAAAAGCAGGCCCGTGAAGCTAGAACAAAAGCTTTGCTTGCAGCATACTACAAGAAGGCAGGCCTTGATATAGATCCTAAGATTAAAGCAGAATGTACAGAAGTGAGTTTATATTGTTGTTTGTAGTACTTTTTTGAGGTGCTAGTTGGATTGTTTTTGTGATTTAATACGTCATTCTATTTTTTCATGGCTTCTCAGCTTCTGAAACATGGCACTGAAATGTTTGAGAGGGGATACATTCAAGATGCAATTCAACAATTTGAAGAAGTCATGCAGCGATTGCCATATCAGGTATGACATCAGTTTTTCCATCACATTAAGTCTTTGGATGCCTAGATCTAAGGCATCTCCTCTATTAATTGCATATATATTATCCATCTCAAAGCCATCTACATGTAGAAGGGTATTGCCATCATGAGCAAACAATCGTGAAAGATGACATCCTGTGCCTCCATTTCACAATACAGAAGTATTATTGACTGGATGATTTCTGTGTTTAGACCAAGCTGCACATTTTCAGCAGCCGAACAAAAATGAGGGTCATGCAGTGCAAAGGATGCAGCTGGTATAGGATAAATCTTTGTAGCTGGATGGTGCACATGTGTCATCAGAAGGCATTCAATGTATCTTATATAATCTCCTTGTTCCAGTCAGAAAAGCCATGCCTAGGGAATGAGCCTCTCTTGAACTTTGTATTTTCTGCTTCTTTTGGAATAGGATATAAAGTATTTTAGGGTTTTTCTTAGCATTTTGTTCCTCGTCCAAGCATTAGCCTTCATCTTATCTTTAATTTTTCCACAAAAGTGACTAGTGATTTCATATAGCTAAGATGTTTTGATTTCTGTAGAATGAACTTCATGGGCTTGCTGCTTTACAGAAGGCACTGTGCCTTGACTCTTCAAACAGGTATGTTGGCAACACCCAACTTTATTCTGGTTCTATTTGTCTCTATTCTTTCTTTTCACCTCTCTGCAGTCCAATGATAATTATTGATTTGGCTTAATATCTTCCTTTTCAGGTTCAAAGAGGCTAAAGAATTGTATGAGAAGATAGCTTCACACCCTAATGTGAATGTTCGGAAGAAAGCAAAACAATTACTTTTTGGCTTTCAGGTAAAAGAAAACTTTCATCACACCTGCATTTATGATAAGTAACATTCAACAAGTATATCTGTTTGGCTTCTCAAAAGCACAGTAGTGTTTTTGTTCCTATAGCTTATTCACACACACTAGAGGCTCAAAATGAGCATTTATGTTCTGCTCAAAATCATATCCTTTGGATCATCCTTTCTCATATAGTCCTACAGCATCTGGCATTAACCATGACGTAGTATTCAGTCAATGCTATGCATGATGGGTAAATAATTATAGAGTTTGTGAGTGGTTGTATGAATAACATTTGATGGCTCTGTGATTTTGTTTTAAGCATTATGTAACTTGCAAAGAGTTTCTTGTGCTTCTAACTTACTGAATGTCGACAGAGAGCTCTTACATGTGATGCCTATCTGGTCTGCTTTGGAAATATAATGAAATTCTGTGTTTTGCAGGCCATGGATAATCTCAATGTCTCACTGGGGTCCCAATGGGACACCTCTGCATACTTGAAATATTTCAGTGCTTTTTCTGATGGCTACAATACAGGTTACAAAGCAAGTAAGGAGGAACTGGATGAAGGACGCATGACACGTGAAACAATTGTTTATGTTGCTCTTATTTTGTTTCCTTTGCTTCTTTTATTTCTTGTTTTTAATTTAAAAAGAAGCTAGAGCCTATTCATTCCTCTACTGTAATTGCATCTCCTAGTCATAATTGGATTTCAGTACGTAGAACTGCATCTCCATGTATAATCTACAGAAAGTATCTTTCATATGCGATTGATCTCCCATCTAATGTATTTTCTACTATATTCGAAAATTGTCCATTTCTTATATTGCAAACGCCGCACAAATTTCATGTTTTGACTCCCATCACCACGACGTTCTTGATGGATCTGTATGCTGTATTTGCTATTCAATGTAAGATGTGTGCATATCTATGTACCTCCATACACAAATCGACATATGTATGCATGCATGAATCTATTTTTACATCACTGTACACGTGGACATACTTCTGGGCAGTGCATTCACATGTGCACACGATACTGCATGTTTATATGCACCACCTCTATGCATGAACACACAGAATGTGTTAGGCAAATTCACACTGCCTTTATCCATTCGCCTTATCAGTCAAAGCCATTCGCCCTGTATCAACTTCCATAATGCAAGGAGAAATGATCTCATGCTTTATTGATGAGGTGAAACTTTCATAGTTGCATCTCCTACTTTCTTGCAACCAGTCTTTTTGTGGCTAAAAATAGCCATGCATGACCTTGAGGAAGGGAAATCTGTAATTGTGGAGCATACAAGGGAAGAGACACCCACAATGTGTGGAGGGCAAAGTGATTACATCAGATAAAAATAAAGTGAGCTAGTGAAGATGTTCAAAACTGTCTCATTGGAATCTAGTGTACAAGGGAAAAACTACTCTTCCATCAAATGCAATGTGATGGAAGAGTCTCTTCGAAGGAGAAAACATAGAAAATTTGCACCTTCATTTTGGAGAAAGAATATAAAGTTGTATGGAAGTAGATTATAGACTAGACAAGGAGCCAAACCCACGCCTTTTGCATATATTCAAAAAATCTGCTCTAAGTATTTTGAAGTGCACCATATGACACCGATGAGAATCCCAAGGAAAGCTTGCTAAATATGTTCTCAAAGGAGTCTACCCTATGTCCACTAGATGCATTCTTTGGATATCTAGAGAATGTCCACTAGAATGATACTCAACTAGAAAAAGATCTCACTTGAATGATGTCAAAGAGTATTAGAATTTCAAATTACCTATACAAACATGAATCTAGTTGGTCTTGGCTTTGCAAACTATGAGAAAAAAAATATGGATGTTTTAATATGCAATATAACACGCCCCTTTGAAGTTATCCTTAAAGAAAGGAAGTTTGGAGCTCTAGAACGGTTAGAATTTACATCATCAATTGAATGTGAGTCAAGATATGTTTGAGTGTCACAACCTTCTTTGCACTAGGGAAATGGAGTTTGCCATCAACCAAGTATGTGAATGGATGTCATATGGATTTCACATGAATGGTTGGACATGAAATGATGTACTTCTGATCATTGTTGTATATGTTGATGATATGTTCTTACTGTTCCTAATGAGAAGCATATTGCTGAATTTAAGATGATTTGCATGCCTCTTTTGAGATCTCTATTGAAGAGATCAATTTGGCTTATGTTCCAACACAAGATAATGTTGCAAAACTTTTCTCAAAGGCTTTGCTTTGCCTAGGAGAAGTTTTCAGCTTTTCGCAAAGTTTAGGGCTTACTTCCTTTTATGGATTGATTTCATTCCACATAGATGGCACTTTCTTATACATGCAACTCCTTATTTACTACATCACTCCCATGGGGGATTAGTTGATATATTTCGGTAGTGATGTGTGTGAACACACTTAGGTCTGTGGGGGCAAGTTTTCCCCTCTTTAGGAGGGTTTTTTCCCTTGGCTTGTATTTACACCTATAACCCTAATAAGCTACTTGTCTTTTGTACATTTCACTTAGTAATATACTCGCTCTTGTGCTCCAAGCTTCTTCTTCTTCCTTGTGCTATATGCATGCGTCCATAGTCCTCAAACTCTAAGAGTAGAACTTAGGAATCCATAGTAAAAAATTTTAAAAATTGGATCTCTAAGCACAAGAACAAGAGAAATCACAATTCCCCTACATAAGAAATCATGTTCTAGGGAAGTCACGATTTCTCTAGAATGATCATGATTTCCTAATTCACAAGTACTTGAGGATTGACAATCATGAAGGGAGAAATCATGATTGCCCATTTATGTTGGTACTAGAAAATCATGTTCATGACACATCATGATCATCTATGAGAACGATTGTCCAAAGACATCACTTTTGAGACATTACAATTGTGTACATGAGAAATCATGATTTCCCAATCCCCAAGAGATCGAATATCACATTTTTGGGAAATCATGTTTTGTGGGAAATTGTAATTTCCCATATGAGATATCACAACATGCTAAGGAAATCACAATTCTTGATAAATTGCATTTTCAATTGAAGTTTTTGTTTTTGTTTTTGTTTTGTTTTGTTTTGTTTTATTTGTTTTTTTTTTGGTTGTTGCATTAATGTGATCATCTCCTCATTTCCTACACAGCTAAAGCATTCATTTTGTGTAAACAAAGGCTTTACAAGAGCAGGTTGGACAAATATGGGTCTTTGGAGATGGTCCGAGTACGTTGCATCCCTTTAGGGGACTTTGAATCATGTAAAAGGGCTCCCATAGTGGCCATTAAAAGTCATTTGAATATTTTCCATCTTGTTTGAACACTTAAATACACCAAAAGAAGAAATGCAACCTATAAAGCAAAAAGTAAAAAGAAGATAACGAACTTAAAAATTGACTAAAACAGGATAATGAATCTGATGCACTTGATATCTTATCATACACTACGGAAAAAGAATAAAATGTTAAGTCACATCTCTTCAAAAATGACCATGGTTCAATATCTCACTCAAATACTTACTTTCAATGAATTTTGTGACTCACATAGCAACTTCAAAGTTATGGCAAGCTTTGATGACATATGAGGGCAAACTTTGGGTGATGAATTCCTAGCTAAAACAGAAGGTGATAGCATGCCGCCTTAGAATACATGTATGCAAACACTTTCGGAGTCATTCAATACTTGGATGGATTGAAATGTAATGTCATAGCAACCATCATCTTAGATAGCTCTAGGGGAAAACCACACCACCAAGTTCATCGAAGGTCATTATTTGGACAAGCAAACCACTATGTATGTGGTGTGTGATATGAGCTTCCATACAAGATCAATGATATAGGAGAGGTAATGGTTGATGACTTCAATGCTCCGAATGGAGAGGAGTTAGTGACAACACGTAGAGGGAAATCCATCCTTAGTAGTCTACTAAATGCAAACTTAGCTCCCAATGATTTCAAACTCATGTATGTGTATTTGCTTATCGATTCAAACATGGATTTCTGGAATTGTACATCCTTCAACAACAAAAGTCTTACCTCCGCAAAAATGAGCTCTTCATCACTTACAGCGGCCAAACTCATCACGAATACTAGAAAATGATAGAGGTGGACGAGAATTCTTCCTACTTACTCATAACTTAATGAATAATTTATAGAATTACGAATACTCTATAAGCTAAATAGTATAGATAGAGCAACAATCACAATCCACCAATTTCACTACAGAAACAGGTAAAGAAATGGCCAAATTTCGAAGTGGAAGACAAATTGATGGCAAAAGAACAAAGAATTATATTACAAAAGGGACCATGACTCCGTACTCCAATACTTCATGTTGCAAGGGCCATCCACCATAGGCCTTGAAAACCAGTTCTACAAGGCTAAAAACGATTCTTTACTTCTTCTCATGATCTACATATAAAATAAACATATTGGACATCTCAATTCTTTTCTTTAACAACACCAATATGTTGAACTCTCGAAAAAGAGGCCCCCATTTCTACCAACAACTATTCTATTTGTAGATGGGCATGTGCAATACTATCCTTAGTGTACTTCAAGGGGCTATTAAGAAGTCTATCAAGGAGACTTCATTCTTGTACTACCTGTTCTACTTTAAATATGTTTGTGTTTTGCTTTCACCAACCAAATGCACTTATCTGTACCTTTATTTAACCTTAAGTCACATTGAGTACACCAGAGTTTCACACTTCAGGTAGAACAAATTTACAGAGGATAAACATAATTTACATCAATAAACAAGGATTTATCATAAGAATTACTTTGACAAAAAAGTTTTACGTTACGAATACAATAGGGGGATAACACTTGGCATGCTCTGGTGGTCCAAACCTAGTACTATTCTTCCATATGATCATTGGTAAGGTTATCAAGTAGTTGGCCCTTTACTTCGGTTAGATATTCCCAATACATTTCTTGAATCGTTTTTCCATGATCCTAAGTAGTCACAATGTTGTTATAGTATTGGGCAGAGTCCCTTGTCTTGAGATAAAGGCTAGCTGAGAAGCATTGTACAATGTGTTCTTGGCTTCCACAACAAATAGTCTAACCTGCGATTCAGAAATGTTGAGATTATTCGTGGTGACTTGGCACAACCGAGATTGCAAAGCTTGCGGTTTGATTTTTTTGTGTTTATCCATCTCATGATGTTCCTATGTTCCCTAGTTGGTCGACATCAACACAGACATCATGAAGTCTTCGATCTCTTTCATCTAGTGCTCTAGAGCTTAATGATTTTTTGATCACAAAGTTGAATTGTTTCCCGGAGCTTATCAACTCTTCCTTTACAATGTTCTTTTGTAGGAGGAGGTCATGGTTTTTGGGGTAAGTGTTGACCTTCTGATGTAATGCTCCATATTCTATCTCTCTTCATTTGACTTCATCCTTTAAGATGTCCATCATCATCTGAAGGTGATCAAGTTCATCTTAAAGCTCTGTAATTATCTCCCTCAGCGGATGCCGCTCTATCAGAGTTTATTATTGATTCAAGATTAATTCTTCATGCTGTTGCTGTAGGTTTTACACGGTTTGTTGTAATGCATCATTTGCTACTATAGCTTGTTGAAGGATATCACATGATTGTGGATATTGATAATGGAAATGGCAATGAAATGCAAAAAGTGAGTGATCTTCATGAGGTGATTGGGTTGGAATTTATGTGGGAAGAGGATGGGTAGGAATCATTGAGTTGGATTTTAAGAGGTTGGGTGTGAGTAAGAAATGGTGTTAGAATGAGTAGTGCTTGATACATGACTTACGATGTCCTATATAATTTATTAATGGACTTGTCTACCTCAATCATCAATAGGAGGGATAGGAGGTCCAACAAGAGCTTTGATGGGTGGGGCTATTGGTCTTTGCCATGCAAAAGTTACTGATGGTTATGCTAATGCAAAAGTGTTTGCCTGAGGTTGAGGGATTTGACCAAAAACCCGAGGATATCTGCCTCCCATCCTCCTTCATTGGAAATCAGGAACTCATTCTTTCCCATTGCCTTGACGAATTGGTGTGTAATCTCCCCTTTTGAGATAAGTTGCTTCCTTGACATACTCGTGATGACATGTGCATATATATGACATTGACGTGCAATCCTCCATTGTCAAAATGTAGAGTCCACATAGGTTGTCCACTTTGATGCTGCTGATTTGGTTTATAAGCTTTAAAGCCTTAGGATGCACAGAGACATTGCAGTCTATGACGGAGAACTGAAGATGTCCATGGATACTAGTGCGACATGTTTGGGAGTGCATTCTTGAGTACAGCTGGCTCTTTTAGAGGATTGCCATGCAAAATGATGTAATTGCAGAATAATGAGGAGATCAAAATTTAGAATGGAGGAAATCCAGTGGGGATGCACAATACTCGTGGCGCAAGATGGTGGCACTAGCCATAGATGCACGTTATTAGGATGGGACAATGATGACTTCACTGCCATTGCAGGTGCAACTTGGATTCATTGACTAGAGTAGGGACCAAAATTGCATCAAGTGTTAGTAGAGTGAAAGTAGTTGGACCGACTTTGATGTCGATGTAAAATGGGTATGTCCATCTAATTTGATTTTTTTTTTTCGTCCTTTCTTTTAAGTTGGAATAAAAGAAGAAGGTCGTATTTCCAATTTTGAAATTAGTAGTGCACAAATTCAATCATGTCACCTTCTCTTGTGAGCCTGCATATCCTATAACAACAGAAAACTTTCATACCTTTCGAGAGTGCACAGAGTCTGCATCTGTTCATCTAGAGGGTCTTTTGGTAGAAGTCTGTTGCACTCCTACTCAGAGATTGAATATGACCAATTGTAGAATCATGATTTCTTCTAACTCGAAGGCCATTTTAAATGGGGTTAAGCCCATTGCTACTTTGTAAGTAGTTCTGTAAGCCCAGAGTGTTGCAATTAAATACTAGTTCCTGGCAGTTGGGTGTTCTAGTACCAATTTTCTATAAAATCCTTAATAGTACTTTGTTAGTGCTCTCTACTGATCCATTTTCCCTTGCGTAGTGAAGAGAAGTGAATTTGTGCTTAATGGCAAATCATTCCATAATATTCTGAACCAGTTGGTTCATGAAATGAGTGTCTTTATCAGATACTAACTCTAGAGGTATTACATAGTGAATCGTGATCTACATCAAACATATTGTATAACCCAATAAAGAGTGACAAAGCTTCTCAAACAAATAGATCAAGCCTAGACACTCTCGCTTAATCACTGAATCTACAAGTCCCATAGTATATTGTTATGTACCAAAATAGATCTAAGCATGCATAATGCATGAAAATGTTGTTCCCAGTTCAGAGCTTCTAAGAATGGTGCTTGGGTAAGTAACCATTTTGGCCTTTCAAAGGCCACTATAGACTCCTCAGTCCCTCTAAACTAGTTAGGAACCAATTAGGGGCAACAATGATATGAGCGGATTGTCTCGGATGTCGATAGTATGACCCACTTTCCCCAAGGAAGCACTGCACTTATTTCAGTGTCCTAGTTGCAAGGCCTATCTTGAATAATCGTTACCTTGTCCAAATCGATAACACTTCCCTGTTTCGAGATCAATTTGCACAATTATATACCACAACTAACAACAAATACTTGCTTTGCCGGGTTTAAACAAAGATGTACCAATCCGCACTCTCCAAACCACATGTGGAAATGCCCTTGATGTTCATTAAAACTAGATACAAAAAAAAACATACAGAGAGGCTTTTAAGAGTTTGGTAAGATATTGGAAAAACATTTCTTGCATGCATCATTGGAATGTATTCAATGCATTTATAAATCCAAACTACATAACCTTTAAATCATACATATCCTAGTTGGTGATAAAGGCTATCTTTGGCATCATGCTCAACCATTCTCGCTTGGTTGTGCCCACTAAATCCATCCATGAATGAATGCATTTTTCTACTAACAACTTCACCCAACCTACTATCCAAGAATGGAAAAGGTAAGGGGCATGGTATAGTGGTCACACTTAATTTTCTATACTCTACATAGATT